>QPKB01000004.1:18381475-18981475 GCA_003546025.1 Camphora micrantha
AAAAATCCCAATATTCAATTGCATATGGACACCCTTTTTGTAAAGTTTCAAATACAAAAGTACAAGTGCAAAATGTGATCTTCTCAAAATTTAAATTTTTTAAAAAAAAGAGTGTCTCTCACTTCACATGCCGAGGTATATACGCAATTAAATATCCCCATGTATATTTATGCATTTCCTTCTTCACCCGATATGATTCAACAGGGTATAATGTTCTAAGGCGGGAAATCATAGTTTGATTCTTCTCTCCAGTTAGGGTTCAGGGCTTTCAAGACGATAAAAGGATCTGTTCCTGGATCTGCTTTTCTTACTAAGAGTTTCCATGGTCTTTGGTTTAGCAGCTACCCACCTGAAGATTTCTCTCTAGGTTTTTAAGGCTTATCAGTAAGATTTGTACTACTAGGTCTTCCCAAATATCGCTGGAATCGCGGTTTTATTCTGGAGAAGAGAGCAATATCTACTTGTTTCGTCATAATTCTCGTAAGCATATCAGAGATTTCTCTCTCCCTCTTTTGTTTTCAATCTCTTGTTTTGTCGTCATTTTGAATCTTGTTTGTTTCCTTCTTCTTCTTCTTCTTCTTCTTCTTTCTGTTTTTGATTTAGAGATGCATCTGTGCTGTGTTCAGCTCAAATTGCACTTCAGTTGCAGTGATATTAGCCATTGAATTGATCATGTGTGGATTTCTTAGGCTTGCCTTAGTGAGATTGGATACCTCTCTGTCTATATGTGAAAAGGAGAATCTGCATAATTAAAGGGAAAAAAACAAAGAATTCAGGGTTTTCTTTTAGTAATCTCTACAAGTACAGCGAATACTTGTAGAAACTGCTAAATAAAATAAAATTATATGATCTGAGTTGTATTTTTTAGATCACAGATTCTCTCAACTGTATGTTATTTTGATCACATGGTTATTTGAGTCTGTCTTGTTTACTTAGATTATTGCATGACCTTGGTTAAGAGTGTTTTATGAACTCCATCGTTTGCACTAAAACTAATCTTACAGAAAACAATGGAAATCAACCAGTCTAGAATGCTAGGATTTTAAATCACAAAATTTAGGAGTTTGTGGTGTAATTTTTTACCAGTTGTAGTAGGAATCATGGCGAGGGATGCGGATAGCGAACACCCGCTTTCTCGGGACATTACCATGGGAACTTCGTTGATGGCAATCAGAGATTCTGATTATGTTTGAGGCATCCAAGTTCCTGTATATTTGGGTGTAGTGATTTATCATTTTAGAAGGCACTTGGGGGCAGAAATAGGAAAGAGAAAAAATAAATGGGCCTTGGAAGATGTGGGCAGGATGGTGTACCCAAGGCATCTATTTTATCTATTTATTTTTTTGGAGACTTGGAGCAAACAAGAGATCCATAGAAATCATAGTCCATCATTTTTTATGTCCCTCACGGTGCTAATTTTGAGGTAAATAGCCATGCAATGAAATGGTTTGCTTTCTAGGGCTTGTAGTTGCATCATTGGCTATCATTTTAGTGCTTGTTTTTCATTTTATTAAGTTCTGTCTTATGAAGGACGAAAAAATGGTGTAGATGTTATGCATTTCAACTCAAAGACCTTTAGGGGAAAAAAAACTTTCATTGCCATCTATTTTTGGTTGGTGAAACATTCATTTCAATTCCTATATTCATTTTTCCTCTTCTCCACTGAAATTAAGGATTTTTTATTTCATTTTATTTTACTTGCTTTCTGAAGTGACATTTTCCTTGCAGAAAACCATAGTATCAGTTGTCAAGGTTTTGTCCTTTTATCAATTACCATTACCACAATGATTGAACCAAGGTGTACAGTGGGGATTGCTCAAGGTTCTTTTCTTTGTCCTTTATTTTTTTTCAGTTATAATCTCCTTTTGTTAATAACAAATATTGCTTAAAGAGAAAAGGATCAACAGGTCCACATACTATAAAGAAGTGATGTTTTGACCTGGAAGAAATATCCAAGATAAATAAGTAGCTAACTCAAGGAGCTGGCACCGGTGATTGGTGAACTAACATAGCAGCTTGGCTTATAGGCTATAGACACATGACTTGGCTAGAAGATCTGCTAGTTTGTCGGCTAACCAGTTGACAACTTGACATGGAAAGAGACAATGAGTGGTTCCAATTGTTTCTTGATCTCCTTCACTAGGGTGTTTGATCTCCAATGAGTCTTGGCTTTATTCTTTGTCCATGCTAGTGCAATTTTTCAATTCTATTATAAAATCAAAGGGTCTAGAAGGGATTTATAAATAGTGGAGTCATTTATTAGCTGGACTTGAGAAATGAAAGTCACACTCAATTATCATTTTCTAGAATCCTGCCAATCCGAATGGGTTTATTTTATTGCTATCATTTGCAGTCTCCTAGATCAATAAACACTTGTTTACTAATTTCCTTTTATTCTCTTTTTCCCATTGTAAATTATTTTCAGCTGGAACTAAAATGCATGATAAGAATTTGGCAGAAGAAATGATGGAGTTGAGGAAAGTGTGGACGGCTGTCATGATGGATAAATGTCGCTTCAAGAATGAAGCAGTTGCATGTCCCAAACCAAGGAGAAGGCACATCAGGTCAGTAGATGTTTTTTGCTTTATTGTGTCTGTAATGGATTCAGTGGAGCTTACTGCTTGGAAAATGACTTGAATCAACTGGAATTTTACCGAGTTAGATTTTCTTACTTTTTATTGTTTGGATAATAGCAAATGCCATCTATAAGGAGAATTGTCAACTAAATTTATTTTGCTAGTGCCTAAAGTATAATTAGTAATTAAGGTCATAAAACTGGAAGATTGACTTGGGCTTGGTAGGTGCCCTAATCTGAGTCAACATGATGTAGCCATGGGCCTCAAGATCTACAAAAGGAGGTCTAAGAATAGGTCCACAGTAGGACAGCCCATTGGGCCTAATCCATAGTGGGCCACCCCCATTGTTCTAATCTGATAACCCAATTGATACCTGGCCCATTCGACTAAGGTTGAGGTCAACTAGCCCATTGGCCTTATCATATCTACTTTAATAGTATAGCAATTTCCAAGAAATTTTCCTAGATTTACATTCTTAATTTAGCAAGTTTTCAAAAAATTTCTTCTACAAAACATGTTCTTGGTTTTAGAAAATACTATGAAGATTTTCCAGATCTAGCAAGATAATTGATTGGCATATAATCAATCAGAGAGGGGACAATTCCTATTTATAAAAGAAAAGAGATTGCAAAGCGAACATCTCATGGAGAGGAAAGGAAATCTTATCTAAATCCCTATTAGGCCAAATTGTCATTTATCATCACCATTACCATCATCAAAGCCTTATCTTGATTATGTTGGGTCGGCTACATGAGTTATTTTTCTCCATTCCAGTCTATCCTAGGCCAAGTCCTTGGATAAGTTGCACTTCTTTGAATCTATCCATTAGTACTTCCTTCAATGTCCTCTTTGACTTAACCCTTTTCCTTGAGGGCCACCGATCTGCATAGAAAAACTTTTCCTCATCGGTGCCTTTGTTAGCTTGCGTTGAATATGTCTGAACCATCTTGAACAAGTCTCTTTTAATTTGTCATGTATTAATGCTATCCCTGAATGCTCCCAAATGTGCTCATTTCTGATTATGTCTTTCCTAGTTTTTACCAAACATCTTTCTCAACATTCTCATCTAATCCCACACTCATTTTTTGCTTGTGTTGTTTCCTGATTAGCCTACATTCTACTCTATTTTTTTGGATTTTGTTGTCGTGAGGAAATTTTGAGGTTCCCTTCTTGTTTCTTTGGATGGTGTGATTGCATCTCCCTCATGGTGCGGAGTCATGAAGAATGTCCTGCAGAGGAAGTGCAAGGTGTGAATCCAAGGCTACCTCCTTGCATCATGAGTTAGTTCGAAGATTCCTCTTGAAGGCGTGAATGAGGAAATTCTTGAAGATCCCAGTGTACAGAACCCAACAATCATTTGCCAAGACAGAGAGCATGTGAATGTCGACGCTACAGCAGATCTTTACTAAGAAGATTAAGTGGTGGTAGACCATACACACCCGAAGACGTTACATATGATCAATCACTAGGATAACTAAATCAGGCAGTGAAGGACAAATCAGTGGTCTTGGATGAATCAACCAAAGTCAATTTCATCATTGGCAAGTGGCAATCTGGTGGTCAGATGGAGAAATATATTAAATTCAATGGTCAAATGGTGCTTATGAAAAGATCAGGTAGTTCATATACATACAAGTACAACTACACTACCATCCAACTGTTGAACATTAGATCCTAACCCTATCCGTAGTGCTGCAGAACTAGGTCATGGTTCGGTTAGTGTTTGATCCGGATGGATGGTTACAAACTTGAGGTCGAGCGTCTCTCGACTCGGGAAGAATTATGCCTACGCATAAAAAGGGCCCACTTAGGACCCACCAAAAGTTAATGTGCCCAAAGAGATTTACTCGGAGTCAATTTGCACTAATCCCCTTTGTGCCTCAATTTTCTCCTGTTAGGTATGGGTTTTGATTTTTGAGGATTTTTATTAGTCACATGTAATGGCTGAAATTGATCGCCATTAAACCAACGGATAGTATTAGAAATACATTTGTTTTTGGCTTTAATGTTTGTTTAAGCATTGTATGAACGATCATAATATTGGCCAAATGGTCTTACAATGCTCAAATAAGAAACTATGTTTTGTTTGGGGTACTCCTATGCCGTGAGACCATTTTTTTCCCCAATGCCCTTTGGATTCCAACCAAAGAGGGTACGCACAGGGCCTTTTCCTACCTTTGGCACAATCTCTGCCTTTGTCCTACATTCCATTTTGCTACTTTTCTCCTCTTAACCTTTGGTTCAACCCAAGGGTTGCGTCAGGTTTGGATTGCATAATCACATACCTTCATATCTACTTTTTGCTTGAGATTTTTTTTTTATTCCTACTAGTAATAGTAAAAAAATTTATTCCAGGCAAAGTGTCATGGATAAAGATCTTAAACTTGCAGCAGAGCTTTCTGATATCCTTGCAGACAAGGTTTGTCATCGATGTATATTCTCAATAGTACTGCGCTTTTCTTTTTTGTTTTTTTTTTTTTTTTTTGTTTCCAATCAAGATTCTCAATTTACATTTCCTTCTTCTTCTTCTTTTTTTTTTCCTTTGTGATAAATAAATTTTATTTATATTACATAGGTTTTTTTTTTTGGGTCTTGCAGGCTTCACCTCCTTTCTATGCAGGGTCTCCTCCAATACGTTCCAGCAACCCTCTCATTCAAGATGCTTATTTCCAGGAGCAGAGGGTCTCAGAGAGAGTACACCCTGTTGAGTACGCCCTGTTTGCGAGGGCTTAGATGGCATCAATCGGAAACGTAGGGCACAAAGCGTCCTGATGAAGGCATGAAAGCCTTCCTGTGGGAGGAATTGTTTTATTCCTCCATTGAGAAGCACTGGTAAATAGTGTACAAAGTTTGTTTCTTTCAGTAGATTTTGACACAAAAGACTCTGTCTTCCATATCCTGTTGATATTCCAGTTCCTTTTTTTTTTTTTTTTCAATGTATATATGCTGAAGGGCCATCAGCTTTTCATAACCTTTTTTTGTTATGTTTTAATGAGACAGTAACAGAGACGATGCTGATAGATATGTGGTTGAGGTCTATATTGCGTAGATGCATTTCTCAAATCTCTTCAAGTGCTAAATGATGACTCTGGAGATCATTGATTGCCCTGTCCATTTCTTGAACCCACCAAACTTTAAGATCTATTTTGGATGCACCACTACCCCAAATTACAATTTGAGGTGGATTTTGGGTTGAGAGCGCCACACCTCCACCTGACCTTTTGTGGCGGCATAGAAAGAAAGGGATTGTGTAAGGTAGGTCCTAGTCTCCTAGATACAAATTGTGGGCCAGGTCATTCTGCTTGTGAAAAGCACAAGCACCAGCATACTGAGGAAAAATCTCTCATATATAAATAAATTGGATATCTATTCCAAGTATCATATATATATAAATTGGCGCGGCAGAGGAGGAATTATGTCTGTGTGTGAACAACTGTTAAAATAAAGGCTTCTTCTACCATTAGATATATTTATCAAATTTGTGTCTTGCAGCATTTTAGCTATTACATGAAAAAAAAAACAAACAAAGCAGGTCGAAAGCTAAACATATAAGAACCAGTAATCACAAGGGATGGCTCAAAAGGATGAAAAGTTGGAGAAAAGCTGCATCAAGTTGTCAAGTGCTTCAGGCTGGAATTTCCTTGCAAATAAATAACAAGGACGCTGCACACCATTCCACAAGCATGGCCTCTGCTGCATGTGAACGAGACAAGCAGAGAACATTTTAGTTCATTTGACAAAAAGCTTCAATTAGTGTGCACAAAAGAAATGCAATGTTTAGGTGTGTTACAACTGCCAAATGCCAATAGCAATGGATGGAATTGACAGTGATTGCAGCCACTCACCAAAAAAAGATAAAAAAAAAAAAAAAGGCCTTGTCCAAATGCATGGAAGCAAATATTGAAATCCATGAAAGTGAGGGTTTTCATTAAAGATCATTGTGTATCATCGTGACATTGAATTGCAAAATGGATTTCCATGGAATGAATCTTCAAGTCCATATAGTTTCTTAGGATCCCATTGTCATAAAAGAAATTGATAATCCTATCAATAGACACCATTCCAGGCTGCCAAAGTTAGTGCAACCAAATGAGCTGTAAATTACCCTATCTCATCAATTGATAGTCACAGAATGTACCATTCAAAAGATACACCATAACAATGAGAGACGAGAAGAATGCCACTGTACCAACAGTAAATTAGTTACCTACAGGACAAATAAAATGCCCATGCACGTATAAGGATGCTTCTACTTAACAGAAAACTTCTCACGCACAAAGATGACTTAAATAGATGGGACAACACAACGACAACGATGATGATGTCACATGAGTCTTTTGTATCAAATGCAAATGTTTAAGAGAGGTCTAAAATTCTTGTTGGGTTTATGTCTTGTATTTCGGGTTTACCGGAGTGGTCCATTGGTTTGGCCAGATTTAGGGTCAAGCTTTCTAAGGACTAAGAAAGTGGAGATTATATTTACAATGTAATCTGTAACCCTAAATCGTAAAGAGAGTCAAGATATAGATGTGAGTGAGTGAGTTATTGCACTCTTGCTGTGGACGTAAGAGAATGAAGGTAGAAACAATAACTCAGTAAGAGTGATGTATATCAACAACAGTGATATTAAAAAGAAAAGCATGGTTTCATAGCTTAAGCAAATCTTTTGTCCAGGAAGCATTAAAGTTGAATTAGAAAAACCATCTGTACCTTTTCATCACTTGTAACATATGTACTCTTTTCAATGGACTGCACAGATAACAGAAACATCAGAAAAGTTAGTCTAAGACTTGCACTATAATGTATGAGGCTGACTGAATCTGGTTGGCTAGAATTCTATAAATCGTATCCACCCTTGACTCTTTAACATTTGGAAAATGTGTCAATTGAATGGAGTGCTCACCACAGGATAAGCCAATTGACAGTTTCTTACCATCTGACCCATAGGCTATTTCTTGGATCGTTGCTCAAATCTTTTCTTGACAAAGGAGTCACAGGACTACCATAAAGACCATTTGATTCATAGGTTGTGCCTTTTTAAATGATTGGACAATTTTGATCCACCCAAAAATGCTCCAATCAAGTTGTACCTAATACCTATATATGAACAGTCAAGATCTGCTGAGTGTGCCTCTGTGGAGCCCACCTGGGCCCATTAGGGGGCAGGGATGGGTTGAATGAGGGAGGAGTGGGAGGAGGAAGAGGAGGTGGTGATGTGGTGTGTTGGGGTTTTTTATTTTGGGGTGGGGGGTGTTTGGGGTTGTTATATTTCTTGCACACATCAAAATCAACAGTTAGAAAACCCCTTGATCTTTGATCCAATGGTGGGGCCAGTCCATATGGGGCTCAAAATGGTCCTTTACAGAGCAGATTCAGATCTTTCATCTGAGAAGAGGAGAGGAAAGATAGAAGAGGGAAAAAAAAGGAAAAAGGGGGAAAGGGGGGCCCATCACTAAATGGCCCAGAAGTGGGCCCTAAGGAGGTGGCACTCTCTGGGTAACTTTGCTCAGCAGATCAAAACAGTGCATACATATTTATGTAGGCATGCATATGTGTTTGTGTGTACATATAATCATGCCCCTACATACCTAATTTGACTTTAGTGGACCATACCATGTGGTCAACCTTATTAGACAAGTAAAAAGAGCCACCAGTTTACAGCCCTACTCATAAATTCATAACAACAATTCAAGATGAAAAGGTTTCAAGCAGAGAGCAGTCATACTGTAATAGTTTTTAGGAGTTCAAATGTAACATCATGAGCCTGATATCCCTTTGGATGATAACTTCCCACTTTAGGAAATTGTACATGTGTCACAGTCCTATTTGCAATGCCGTTGGGATCAACCATCTGAAAACAACCAGAGACTGATTCAGGAATTTGCAAAGAGGTAGAAAGATAAAATAAAAGAAATGTCATGGTGAAAACTGCAGCACAAATATTTTATGTGCTTACATGGAAAAGAGTTGGTAAATAGTGTTCATCAGCAATGCAATAGTGGTCCTCCTTACTTAGCTGTGACAATCAAACATTGGTGAACATCAGCACAAACATGACAGAACTAGGCCCTTACTTGTCTACAAGAGAAGAAATCAAGCACAGCAGAGTCAGCCAAGCCAATCCAGGCTCTTACACGCCCACCCAAGATAGCCAGTCCATCTAGGTCCACTGGCTCAGTCAACTAACAGATAAGCCTGGGAGAGCTTACCAGTTAGAGGGATGGAATTATTCTAAATGCAAGTGATCACCTGTTTCACCTGTAGAGATTATTCCCATTCAGTTATTGATAATGACTGGATTAGTTTATTTGTAATTACTTATTACTCTTTGCTGTTCACAGAAGTGGCTCTACTGCTTGTCACATTCAGTCCTCTTCAACTGAATCAAGCAAGAGTAATATCTGGTCTAATTGGTGAAGTTCCAAGTATATTTATGTGATGGACAAGATCCTCCTGCTGCTGTTCTGCAGAAATTGCATTCTACGGATTTACTTCCTCCCATCAGTGAATATTGTTTGCGTCAACTGCAGCTACTGCCAGTTTCTGTTCCACCCATAACTCCAAATACTGTAAGTAAAGGGCATGCAAATTATCTTTGGAACAGATGCAGTACTCAGGGGACAGTAAAAGAATTGTCATTGAATCCTATTTAGACATTTGCAAACTCCCAGCTGACTGATTAGTAAGTAAACTGCATGCTATTTCTGAGTTAACCAAATTAATTGGGGTTCAAACAGTTCTGTTTGATTTGAGTGCTTAATTTTGATATAAGCAGTCCACCAGTAGATCAGACTAATCTCCATGAAGAATTTCCAAAATCTGTTCGCATCAGAGCATTTTCAATGGAATTTGGATATTTTATTTAATACTTTCACCGTAAAATATGTTTCTACAACTGGGTGTGTAATTGACCATTAGAATCCTTTGAAATATTACACAAAATACAGATTATAGGCCACACTAAACACATCTTACTATGAAAGATCCTGATCACAAAACCAAAATAAGAGAGAGAACTTTTTTAGAATAATATACAGCACATTAGTCAATGAGTAGAAGATAAATGAAGTGCTTTTATTCCAATGGCTTTAGTGTCACAAGTAGATACCAAATTCTAAATCAGATAGTTGGATAGTTATGGAGCTTGTTAGTAATTGATTCACCGTGTGGAGAATCCACATATTAAATTCGTAATTTTGATCACAGATAGTTAATCTAGTCTATAAAATAAAGCAAATCATTACACAGATTAAAGAAAACGAGTCTACCAAATGACAGACTGATCTCACAAATTGAAGTTTGCAAGAGTAATTAAAGATATTAACCGATTGAACCAGCAATTTGAAGATATGTATTTGGTGAATCTAGCCGATAAACTCCATAAATCAATGACCAAAGACAAATCAATTGAGCTTCTGAACTTGGTGAAATGGGTCCATGAATTGAACTGCTGGTGAAATGCAGAACAGTTGTACAGGTCAACAAAATATAAGTGAGAATAACTATCTCAAAAAATAATGTTTCCGTAGTCGACCTTGGTGCCAACTGGCTTTATTTTTACCTTTTCTTCCGAGAAAGAGACCAAATGCTGACATAATAATTCCTCTGCCTGATGTAATATCACAGCAAGGATGATAGCATGATACAAAAAATTTAACATGGAGGAAAGAAAAACACTATAATATATTATTTCCCAATAGCGATAGACTTCAGGAAGATGAAATAGATGACTATTTAGCCACACTCTATTTTGGTTTTCCTTTTCCAAATAAGATCGCTTGCAGACTTGTCTAAGATATATGTATAATTCAAACTACATGAGCTTAAAAGGCTGGAAAATTATACAATAAAAGCAAAGAAGACTAAAATATATACCTTGCAGAATTTCTTGAATTTTTTGTAGTAAAGACTCTCTGACAAAACTAGCAATGCATGCTGCCGCGTCATTGAGAACCACTGCAGCATGGATGAGTTAAACTTTACAGCCAGAATATGGGAATCCTCCTAAACATTGCATTTTTATGATCATCCAACAGACTAATGAAGATGCAACCATGTTGCAATTCATCTCTCTCTGGATGATGGTACCATAACCAAGACAAAGCCAATCAACATGCGAATACAGGGTAAAAGGAAATGCTTGTTGAAAAAGAATAAAATAAATTTTACATCAATGTCAACCACTACAATAATATGAATGCATTTATTTAATCACAGAAATATTACAGATAAGCTCTGGCCTTTCAGCTGCTTAAATAGGCAGGTACAAGTGGCATTAATCAGCCCAAGTACTAGAACCATGCAAATGGAAAACAAATTTGTTTGCTACTGCACTCCTGGTTTTGGCTTCGCAACGATCAAGTGATAGTTAGAGGAAAAATGCACTTCATGGTTTCTAATATATTCAATACATCTTCTGTTTCATGTCTTCATGATTTCTATACTATAACTAACACATTTAAACATGCATAAATATGGAGTGCAAGAAGATATGCGTGAAACATGCACCATGATTCATCATAGATGTAGTGACAATTATCCTCATGATTCATCATGGACATACTCCGAGGGTGCATGTTGTTTACGGATTACGCGGTACTCAAAAGTCAGAACAATATGGTGCATACTGATTGGCTTGGAGACAAGTCAAGTCTCAGTTAGCAACAACTCGCAAGCAAGAATAGGATAGAATGATAGATAGTTTTTAAGAGAAACAAATGACATGAATATTTTATTACCAAATGATAACAACAAAGCTTTCAACTCACGTTTTGGAACCTTACAAGGACTCAAGGTCATTCTGTGTCTTGATGTCAGGTGATATTTAAGTCCAATCATCAGATTCATCAATTGTTAAAAAGAGATCAAAAGACACAAAAACCAAAGGGAGTAAAATGACAGTGTTTCACATATGATAAATCTCATGGTGGGCCAAACTTTGATTAGAGTGGGATTTCTCTTAAAATCATATAAGAGTTCTTAATTTTGAGAATAGATTTATGTGCTTGAACATAGAGAATCAAATGATGGATGTCCTACTCATATCTCATTATTCTATGAGACAATGAGGGTGTTGCTGCCATGTGTCCTGTGAGACAAAGGATTTTGTGTGGGGCCTTTTTTTTTTTTTACCTACAAGTGTCCTATGCAAAAATTTATATTATTTAGTTACTATATGCTAAAAGCTTCTTTTGCCTTTGGTGCTATACAAAGTTTGTGCTAACCAAACAACATTTTCATCCAAAAAGTCGCTCCAAAGAAATAGCTTCCCACAAACTACGTTTAAGAAGTCACTTTTTGACTTTTACGAAGCCCAACCAACCCAACCCTAAAACGTGTCTTGTCTATGCTTTAGTAACAGGCCTGAGTCTGAGTCCTCAGGTTGGAATTGAGATCTGCTTTCTTACTGGATCCTATAATGTTCCTATTCCTGATCCAGATCCAGATCTGAGTTTTTATTAGAACTAAAATCAGGTTCCAACCCCGTTTCTTTCAAGGTTGGAGACCCAGATAACTGGATAGTTTAATAGCCCCTTTGCAAATGCAGAGTATCTGCTTCATCTAGATGGCCTCCATCACTTATATAGAAGAGAAAATCAAGCACTACAATCTGAGATGGTTTGCACATGGCTTTGAAGACATGAAAATGCTCTTAGTAGAACTAAAGTGTTGTAGGTAAAAAAATAGAAATGTACTTAGAACCAACAGGTGATGCAGGTTTGATGGTAATGATACATGCATCAATACATATAAACCACACCATTCAAAAAAATAATAATAATAAATACCTGTGACCCTTTCCTCCAGTCCTCCATTTTGATTTCAGGCAACATGTGCTCCGAATATCTGCCAGATCCATATCGACCAGGATCCACAAAACTGAAAAAAAAAAAAAAAAAAAACAGAAGAATGAAATAAAGAGAAGGAATAGGATTGAATAAGATGAGAAAAACATTTGCCTCATTAATACAGAATGCCAAATCAAGATGGCAAAGGAGTGGCTGAGTAATTATCTTATTAAATCCAATAATTTGTATTATAAAGTATGCAGCAATAGCCCAAACACTGCAGGAACATTACAGTGACATGGCATGGAGACAACAAGGATAGACATGCAATATAAATAATAGGAAGTACTGTTGATAGCTTGAACTAGCATAACAACTTTTTCACAAGATTTAAAAAAGGAAAGAGAAAATGAACCAAAGTTCCTTGCTAAATTGTACAGAAGTACAATTTTCTTACCAATCAACAAAACTGACATTTGTATCCATCAAATAGTTATAGACATAATCAAACTGATGTAGCGGTACACAACTGTAATGGCAAGAAAAAGGCCTTTAGAAATGATAATATCAACACAAAAGTAATTCAACAGAGAACTATGATGGTCAGAGCAATTTAATGAGCTGATAACCTGTCAGAAAGCAAAACAAAATGCTGGTTATCAGTGTCTTGGAGTGCATTTGCCAAAAGCCTCTTCTCTGCATCAACCATGGAAATTCCTCCCCAAAGCACCTGCATGTATTTTTGTTATATTGATCTGATCCATGTTGAAACAGACAGGACAGAGCTCTTGAACAGCTTGCTCATTTCCAAAACCAGTTTTGATTTGTATACCAAAAAATGAATAATAATAATCCACACAGAGCTCACTTAGCAAACAATTTATGCATTCAAGCTCATCAAAACGTTTATGTAGCAAACAACTCATAGATGTCCATGTATTTACGAACTCAATGGAAGGTGAGTAGAATGATTTGTGTACCTTCTCACTGCTAATGTCTCGACCGATAAAGGAAGGACTCACATGTTTAGGTTTCTCATTGGATGCATGTACATATATGGAGAACCTTCCCTCATGGCCCTGTCAAGAAAACCGTAGATACACATTAAAAACATTGCAGGACAAACTTTACCTGTTTAATCAATAGCCTTTACCATACCTAAAGATTAGTGGTCTTGGCACATAATCTAAAGAATTTTGAATGCTCACAAGTAGTATCACCACCTAATGTAGCCCATAATGGTGAAGCCCAGTTCTTGTGATTTTTTGTATTGTTGAGAGTTGGTGTTGTTAGTTATGGGCTCTTGAATGATGGGTGAAATCTAGCCAAGGTCCATTAGGCCTAGGCCTACTGCATGAACCAATCCATGGGCCAACAGGCCTATCATGCCCATTTGTCCAAGGATATCCGAATGTTGCACAGGCATGATATGCACACTTGAAGATTTATCAATATAAAGGATACCTATATGACTCAATTAGTAAATCTAGCAAGTCAAAGATACAAAAGCAAAATTTAAGCATAAATGGTCTGTTTCATACTAAAGAAAAAAAATATATACACATAAAAGATCCAAAATGAAAGAAGGCATATCATACTGAACTAATCACCAAGAAAACCAACAAGGAGATCTTACAATGAAGAATTTCTCCCACAGCTTTTCAAGTGGCAGTGAACCTACAGTCAAGAACATAAATGCTATTTTGGGATTCTTTGACTGAAGTGGGGGTGTCTTCACAATGTCCCTTATACCTACATGAGATGTAAGCTCATCATCAGTAACTAGGTGTCCACCAAAAGCAGGTTGATTAAAAGGATTGCAAACACTGGAAGCAAATAAGTAACAAGCATCATAGCGTCCGGATGGATAAACATAAGCCACGATCAGCAAAACACACAGCCAAGAAACCAAGATAGCAATCCACAATGGCCTCTTTGAAGATGGTTTGTGGCGTGACGCAGACATGATTGGTATGTCTCCAACTCGCAGCCGCCAGTACCCCTTAGGCGTCTTCATCCCAACAACCACATCAACACACTATCTCATAACATTCTTTTTCCAAAATGCTTGAACCATATGACTCTTCAATAGAATAGACTGTCATCCCTTTGAGTTCCAACTGCTGAATTTCCAATCAACTGCTCACCAATTCTGTCAGACCACTGGAGTTTCAAACAATAAATATATAAAAAGCGAAGAATTTTTCAAAAAAAAAAAAATCTTTCATATGATTTCCAACTTTTTCTTTCGAGTTGCCAAACTACAAAAACCAAACTCATTAAAAAATTATAATAATAATAATAATAAGTAAGATCCCAAACAAAATCCCATCAACAAAGCAACTTCAAGTTCTGATTTACTTTTACGAAAGAAACCCAAATACTTACTACCCACACTGCAAAACTCAAAAACAAACAAGCATAAGAAGAAGAGTATGAATCTCTCTCTCAAAAAAAGAAGAAGAAGAAGAAGAAGAAGAAGAGTATGAAACTCCAACCGTTTTCAGTTGCAAGCCACACCAGAATCCATATAAAAAAGAGAGAGAGGAATGAGAAAGAGTATATATAAAAGTACGTGCCTGAGTAGTAGTTTTAAAAGCAGACGTGGCCTTGCATGGAAACTCGTATGATATCTATAGTAAATGGAAACGTTGCTTGATGTGCCTGTGCCTGCTTTGCCGATCGAAGAAGACAGTGATAGAAGATGATGTACGTAATTGACGTCAGACATGCCAAAACGTTGCATGCATTTCCATTTCGAAATCTCTGAAAGGATTCGGAAGATTTCATAAAAGTGTCGTTTCAAGAAGGAATACAGATCTTTTGTTTTCACGCCACCTGGCAGCAGGGGCCACCCAATTAAAGTATGTCCATTTGGACCTGGGTCCACTTGCAAAACCAATAGGAAACTTTTATCCAAATCGGCAAAACCCCTCCATATCGAAAAGGAAAGATTACATTTTTTATGATCGGTGAAAAGTGGGTTTTCTTATTTCTTTTAAGTGTTTTAAATTTTCCTGCAATTGCTTTAAAAAAAAAAGCGTGGTTTGAAAATCTTTTTTCTTTATACGCGGTATTTTTCTATTGTCGTTGCAGATAAGTCTTTTTTTCCTTTTTTTTTTTAGGGTTCTCTGAAGAACTTAAAAACATGGGTACGTGCTTATAATATTTAATTTTGACCTAAAAAATTTTACCATCATTCGCCCCACTTAAACAAAAATCATGAATCCATCCTTGCTGTTGTATATGTGGAAATACTTATCACATTGGATTGTTAATCGGAGGCCCCATAAAAGTAAAGATAGTTGGCTAGAGGGGTTTAGATATATATATTTCCAAATCTCTTCGGATTGGAAGATTTCGAAGTAGTATTTTCAGGGAAAAGATATCATTTCTTTTCAGGCCACATGGGAGCAGGGGTGGACCCAAGTATCTACATTTGGATCTGGTTCTCCCCCACCAAAATCCATACGAAAATCCTGGGTTCACCACTGCCTGTTATGTACCTAAAGTTTACTACATACACAAACATGACATGGGGCAAAAAGAGAAGGGCAAGAAGGAATCTGTATTTTTGTATACGGAGGAAATACCGGGCCTGAAAACGGCCTGGCTCGATTATGAATTTGAAGCCCACAAAAGTGTAGAATATTAGAAAGTCTTTTCTTTACATATTTTTCTCAAATTTATGTGAAACTCCATGCATTGTGGTTTATGTCATATCTGAGAATACCAATCATTTGGATTATCAATTGGAGGTCCCATAAAAGCAAAGATAGTCAGGAAGATGGATTTAGATTTTTCTTTTCTTGGGTTTTAACGCATTTATCAAACTATGTGAGGATCTAAGAAGTGATACCTTCTGATTCGAAGATTATCATTTACACAAGAATATTGAACAGTTTAGATATCCTATCAGCAGAAAATCAGATCTACAGAGAATTATTGTTATTTTTTTCATATTTTCCTCAAAATCTTAAGAACGAAACTAGACTTCTCATGGTTTATAAGTAAAAAAAAAAAAAAGAAAAAAGAAAATTCAAAGGTTTTCAATTACAAATTTGGGGACCAGTAGACTCCAAAAATAGAAGGATGTTGATGGAATTTGATCCATCAGACAGAAGTGCTGTTCAAATTTAGTATGTATTCTTAAAATGGGTTTTGAGTAAACAAACTGGATTTTACAATAGTATAAAGAAGGGTAAATCAGAATACAGATATAGATGGGCATGAATCCCCTGTGACTAAGCTGGGTGAGATCTGTGAGTAACATGAGGCCATGGGCGGCGCCATGTTGTTCACAGCGGGGTCGATTGACCCCACTGAGATCTGGAAACATATTCATAAAAGTGTAGAATGTTAGAAAGCTTTTCTTTACCTATTTTTCTCAAATTTATGTGAAACTCCATGCATAGGAAGTTTATGTCATATCTGAAAATCTAAAATCATTTGGATTATCAATTGGAGGAACCATAAAAGTTAAGAGTTTGAAGATGGAGAGAAAATGGCTTATTGGTTTTTAACGCATTTGTCAAATCTATGTGAGGATCTAAGAAGTGATACTTCTGTGTCATCGAAGCCCAATCATTTACACGAGAATATTGAACAGTTTAGATATCCTATCAGCAGAAAATCAGATCTACAGAGAATTATTGTTATTTTTTTTCATATTTTCCTCAAAATCTTAAGAACGAAACTACTTTGAATAGGGTTTATAAGTTTTAAAAAAAGGAATCCTTAACTAGACTTCTCATGGTTTATAAGTTTTGTAAGTCCCATGTGGCCCAAGTGTGGTAGGATAAGAGCTTAACCTCGGCCCGGCCTGGTTAACTTTAATAGGTGCCCACTGATTGAATTCCTGGAGCCGCCCCCAGCGACAAGGCTCCATATTGGGGCCCACCCACTTTACATTTTTTTTTTTCATGACGGAGTGTGTCTCAGCCATTTGGGACAGACTAATCCTTGTGAAACCAAGGGGATCCGGGTAAGTCCCATGTGGCCCAAGTGTGGTAACACAATTTCGAATCTTTAGGTCCTTTCAGGTGCTACCATCCTTTTTGGTTAAGTCAGACCTCGGAGTGATGAAAAGAGGAGCAGATGCAACTAGAGAGGAGACGCGCGCATGTTAAATTATCTTAACCCCTATTTTAAAGTTATAAAGACATAAACTTTGAACTTTCTCAATACAATGTTGAGTAAGAGTTGGGACATGTAAAAATAGGTGTGCCATGGTTCATGTGTGGAGTGTGAGTCTGAGAAGTGTAACTAAGATCCGAAGAATAGGATGAACAAGTGGCAGCTCAGTTGGCCAAGTACTCTCTACCTTCAGGAAATGGAGTGTTCTTGTTTGACATTTACCTTAGTTCGCCGACTCCCATAGTTTTACTTAGTGCATGTAGATAGCAGGATTTGTATGGAAGCCTAGGAATTAGTTATCAACTGTCCAAAATCAAATGTCCCCCGGGTGGCTTAGGGCCAAAGGCTTCTAAACTGGGCTGAGTGAAAGAAATCATGGGTTATCAAAAAATTCTCATGACACATTTTAAACTATCTTAAGTTAAATCAACCAAGATGAAACCCAATCTTAAGCATAGGGATAGAAAGCTCTACCAATGAACTAGGTATTGCCATTTACTAAAAACAAGAAAAAGAGCAGCCCCTAATGTATCCTCCAAACATGTCCAAAAACTTTTGTTCTTCTGTACGTATGCCATTTAATACACAGTATCCACTCTCCTCATATTGCTTCAAATATGCAGATGCATAGACACAGGATAACCAAATTAATTACAGTAGGGGATAGCTCATATTCTCAGTACAAAAGGAGTACTTTCCAATATGATGGATCTGTTTTAATAATAATAATAATAATAATAATAATAATAGTTGTCATTATTATTATTATTATTATTATAAATGAGATCTGTTGAGCATGTAATACACTGTCCTCACTCTAGTCAGATCAATAAAGTGAAAGGATATAAAGGCCACACTTAGTTACCTAGCTGCCTTCAGATGATCTTCTTTGAAAAAGAATCAAGGAGCTCCTCAAGGATGCTGATCTTTACTTTGATCTCACATCATTTGTGTTTTGTTTCAGAAATACCTGCTCTCTTCTGAAGTACATCCTTTTAGTGGCCATTGAATAGAATAAATAGATCATCAAAACATGTTGTGTTAATTATTAAACACTTCAATCTGGTATAGCACACCACTTTTTAGATGAGGCGGCCTACCTTAATAAAGGCTTAATAATTGCAAATTGGAATTAAACTTGTGTTTTGAAACAGCAAGCTGTATCCTATGCCAACAAGTCCACTTCCCACTACAGATGGGTCATTTTAAGAATTTTTATGGATTGAACTGCAACCGTTTGGATTTATTGCAATCAAACGTGAGCATATAAGATAATTCACCTGTACATGGCTAGGGTTATCCAATCAGAAAAACTTGCAGGCCACACCCAATGTACATTCATGCCTATACTTGAAGGGTCTGATTTAGCATGTACAGTGAATGTGTCCATGATTGTGATGCCCACCAGTTTATATCATATCAGTATCATTCACTCATTCTAAACATGTTTATATTAATTTAAGAAGCATCTTCATCAATCTTAATTGAGCTGCAAATTTATAGAAAGTGCATCCTATTTTTGTCCGAGAGAAATTCAGATGATTTTGTGGCACTGTGCGTGTCCGTGGTATAGCATTTTACTAACCACAGACTCACAGCTGCCCCTTTCTGTGTTATTTAGAAAAAGTACATTGACATTTACAGTTAATGTTGATCCAATTCTATAATGTGGGACACAGTTGGCCCAAGTTAAACTGATTACGGAAAACATCTATCACACATTTGGAAACACAAGTCAAAATTACAGTAAAAAAGGAGAAGAAAAGGATAAGTGGCAAGACAGCTAGCCTCCAAGAAGAAGCAGAGTGAAGCTGAACCGGTCATCAGTGTGGTCCTGCTTGAACTCAAGAGTGGTGTCACCTAGGCTGCACTACCATCAGCTTCCCATTTGCCAACTGGATTAGAATTCAACATATTTCTACAATTTTGTGTTTTGCAGCATCTCATATAAAATAAAATCCAGGTCGGTCGAAAGCGGCACTGACCAATGAATCATAATCATAGAGGATGGGACTCAGAAGGGCGTATAGTTGGAGAAAAGCTGCATCATGTTGTCAAGTGCTTCGGGGTAGAATTTCCTTGCAAATAAATAACATGGGCGCTTCACACCATTCCACAAGCACTGCCTCTGCAGCACAACTTTCTACAAGAGCACAAAAGAAGCAGAACATTAACTTTTATATTAAAAGCATTCATATAGTGCATGCAATGTTGGTAAAAATAAAGACTAAACTGCTAGTAGAAACTATAACCCAACAAGATCGATTTATCAACAAAAGTACTTAAAAAGGAAAATCTGGATGCATAGGTGCAATTAACCTTTGGTACAGGATAAAGGGCATAAAAATTGAATTTAAAAAACCATCCGTACCTTTCCATCACTTGTAACATGTATGCTCTCCTCAATGGACTGCCGATAAAAACAGCATCAGAAAAGTTAGTCTAAGATGTCCATCAGGCCAAATCCAGTCAACCACTTTTAACAATGTGCCAATATCTGGATGAGAGGTCACTCCAGGAAGGGACTAGACAGTATCTATCATTTGATCCATAAGCTTTTTGCTGGATGGTTGCTCTAATCATGAGACTCTTATAGGCACAAGACCACTTCATCCATTTGCTAGGCCTTTTTTCTTAGGAAAAAAAAAAGGAAGTGGGGTGGGTGGGGTTGGGGTTTGGATGGGATGAACCTTAAATTAGCACCAGTTCTAGGGGGTATGGTTCAACCAAGAAATAGACTACTTACTATGTTAACCCACTCACAATATGTACCATTCAAGTGGTAGCTATATACCTGGTTACCCAAAGGATCCAACATCATGTCGCCGTCATCATCATCACTATCAAAGCCTTGCCCCAAGTATGTAGGGGTCGGCTACATGATTTCTATTTCTCCATTCTTATCTATCCTGAGACAAATCCTTAGATGATAGGTTGCACTTCATCATGTCTATCCTTATTGCTTTGCACTTCATCATGTCTATCCTTACTGCTTCCATCCATGTCCTCTTTGGCTTACCCCTTTCAATTGGTGGACCATCAACCTAAATAAATCATGTATCCAATTCTCTTTCTGAAAAGTAATTGGATGGATTCTGTTTAAGCTGTAACCAGACTAGAAATTGAGCGAGATTCAGGTAGACTTGAATCCTTACTCATTTACCTGAATACCCAAGAGCCAATTGCTAATTTATTATTTCACATGGGTGGAGGGGTCAATATGTACTAGAGTATAAATTAACAAGACAGATTCATATCCAGCTAAACCATATTTTGTCAAGGTTAGGACTTCAGATTTGGGTACAGAGAAGTGGATCTGAATTGGACCCATAAATGGACTTCGGACCAGTGGAAAAGGCATGAATCCAAGTTTCGTGCTAAGTCAAATATGACCTGTTTATGGAGCAATTTGCTACAGCAAAAAAAGGTTTCAAGCTAAAAGCAAAGTCTTACTGTAATATTTTTTAGGAGTTCGAATGTAACATCTTGTGCTCGATATGCTTTAGGATGCCATTTTCCTTCAGACCAATCTACATGTGTCACAGACCAATTTGCAATACCATTGGGATCGACAATCTGAAAAGAATCCACAGACAGATTCAGAAAATTGCAAAGAGGTAACATTTAAAATAAAATAAAGGATATAGTCAAGACAGTAGTACAAATGGACTTATGTGCTGACATGGAAAAGAGTTGGTAAATAGTGTTCGTCAGCATAGCAATTGCGGCCCTCCATAACTGGCTGTGACATTCAAACATGGGTCAACATCAGTACAAACATTTCAAGAACTTTTGTTCATTTTTTCAATATTTTCAACATCAAATATATTCCTACAACTGGGTTTGTAATGGATTATCAACGTGGCCTTGTAATATTAAAAAAAAAAAAAAAATGATTATAGACATCTAACTGTGAAAGATCCTGATCACTGAACATAAAATCTGTCTCGACCTATTTTACATCAAGTTACTGAGACAGAGATAAATGATGCGCGCATTTTAAATGGATGCATTGTCACTAATGGATGCTGAGTTCTGAACCCCAGCAAATCAAATCTATTTTCATTTTGTTCTTGACTGATTCACACCATAGCATACCCAACAAACTCCAGTGAATCCGGTTACAAACTTAAGAAAATAAAAGCATGAATTATACGAAATGAAACTGCCAACTGGGCAAACTGATATTATGAATTGAAGATTGGAAGAGCAATAAAAGATTGCTACAAATTAAACTTAAACAATTGAAACCACATATTAAAGATATGTACTTGGTGAATCTAGCAGATGAACTGAATGAATCAATGTCATGAATTAAATGATTAAAGCTTCTAACTAAAGCAGGATTAGTCAATGAATTTAACTGCTAATAGCATGTTGCACTCATTCACTAGGGACCCCAAAAGTTATGAACTATAACTGAATATGAACAAACCTAACTACAATGAAATGCAAAATAGCAGGGGCACAGTATACAATTGTGAATCATCATCATCAAAGCCTGTAGTTAGGGAAAGCCACATGAATTATGTTTCTCCATTATAGCCTATCGTGAGCCAAATCCTCAGATAAGTTACACTTTTTTCAAATCTATCCTTACTACTTTCATCCATGTCCTCTTCGACCTACCCATTTTCCTTAAGGGGCAATCAACCTGTACAAATAACGTTTTTCTTCACCGGCACCATTGATGGCCTGCATTGGACATGTCCAAACCATCCCTTAAATGATTCCAAATGCATTCATTTTTCATTTTATCTCTCCCAGTTTTACTGCATGTTCATCTCACCATTCTCATCTCTACTATACTCATCTTTTTCGCATGTGTTGTTTCATGAGTGGACAACATTCCGTTCCATAGGTCATAGCTACTCTAATTGCTTTCCCATAACATTTTTCATTCCGTCTTGTTAGTATGTGTCGATTACAGAGCACTCTAGAAGCAAACATCTACTTCAACCATCCAGCTCTTATCCTATGTTAGACATCCTCCCCCAGTCTCTCCATCCTTACTAATTATTAAGTGAAGGTATCGGAACGAATCTCTTTGTGGTGTCTCTTGAGGTTCAATTCTCACAGGATTTTCATCTCTTCGCACATACCAAATGAAGTTGCAATTCATATATTCTATTTCTATACGATTATAATTTGCAAACAACATACACCAAGGTACCTCAGTTAACTCATCCAAAATTAATGTAAAAAGATAAGGGCTTAAAGCTAACCCCTTGTGTAAACTAATGGTCACTAGAAACTCACATGTCTCTCCACAAGTAGATCTCACACTAGTTATTGCTCCCTCATACATTTCTTTAATGATGCCAATATAACCTCTTGAGGCACTCTTCTTATTTAAAACCTATCAACTCAAATCTCTAGGTACCATGTCGCAGGCTTTCTCTATATCGATGAAGATCATATGACAATTTTTCCACTTATCTCGTTTTTTTCCACTAATTGTCCAAGTGTGAAGATAGCTTCCAGGGTTTACCTCCCTGGCATGAAACCAAAATGATTTTCAGGTATCTTAGTCTCTTGTTTAAGTCTTTGCTCCATTACTCTCTCCCACAATGTACACTTGTGAATAACCATCTTAAAAGATTATGTTTCTGCAGCTTCACCACAGTGCCAAGTGCCCTTTTCCAAGAAAGAGACCAAGTTCTAACATAATAATTCATCTGCAAGACGTCCTATCATACAGGTCCCAAGCCCGAAAAAAGGAAGATTCGTGATAGGCAATCAGCAATAAGAACTCATTTAACTAAATTTTGAATGAAACTAGCAATCAACCTAACCCACATTGCTTGGAAAGAAGGTTATAGCTGATATGATACGGGTACACCAAGTGCCAACTTAGCAACACATCCAGGATGATACAGATGCTGAAATAACCATAAGTTTGTTTGACTACCCACTCCCTAAAGTAGTAAGTGATAGGATTAAGTGAAACCAAATAATGTATGCATTCTTGAAAATCGAAATATCACACCCTTCCTACGTGCAACATCGGAAAACTAGCCCATTGATAAGAATTAGACATATCACGGTTTCATCTCACAGCTGTCGCCTGTAAGCAAGATTTTAAAAAAAAAAAAAGAAATTTCACATAAAGGAAAGCAAAATAGTATTTCTTATTTTCCAACCACACTAGACTTCAGGAAGAAAGATAAAATGACTATTTAATTGCTCTATTTGGCTTTCCTTTTTCGAATAATATTGATTGATGACTTAGATATGAAGATCATATGCAAAAGTCATACCACGAGAGCTTAATAGTTGTAGAATTATATCTAAAAGCAAAGCAGACTAAGAAGTATACCTTGCAGAAGTGCTTGAACTTCGTGTAGTAAAGGTTGTCCGCCAAAACTAGCAAAGCATGTTCCCGCTTCATTGAGAACCACTGAAACATTCATGAGCTAAAACTTTACACCAGAATATGGGAAAGCCTCCCAAAGACTGAGTTTCTTATAGATCTGCCAACAGACTACTAATGATACAACCATGCTACAGAAATGCTTCCTTTGAATGATTGGGAACAAGACAAGCCAAACCGATCAACACATAAATGCCAGGTAAAAAGAAAACATTTTTAAGGACAAAATTAAATTTTACATTCAACCACCACAATAAGAAGATGACTGAGTGGCTCATTGATCTATTCTAATCATAGTACAGAAATATTACAAATAAGCTCTGGCATTTAAACTGCTTAAATAGCCATGTCAAAGTAATATACATCAGCTCAAGTGCTAGAACCATGTAAATTGCAAACCAAACTGTTAGCTACTCTGCTCATGGTTTTAGCCAAGGCCAATATACGATGGCCAGTTGCTGGTCAAACGAAAAATGACATTGATGGTTTCTCAATACATTTTCATGTTTTCATTTGTTAGTCTTTTATGAGAAAGAAGACAACAGACTCATAGCTCCTGATTTGGACCAAAATGTGTGAAATTAAAACAACAAAACACTATACGGACTGTAAGTTTAGTGGATCCGGAAGTAGAGACAATAACTTGTTCAAAATTGAAAAAAACTTGGTGCTAAATTGTAATATTCCAATATTTGAGACCAACTATAGGACAAACAGAACGTTTGAATTGGATACTATAAAAAAGATCAGGATAGCAGACGAAATGGAGAGGCTAGCGGAATATTACATATAAAAAAGATCAGGATGGCAGGTGAAGTGGATACAAGCTAGTGGAATATTACATAATACTAGGCTTTCATTTTTATGAAGGGGGTCAATTCTTATCTGCGGCATATAGATCTGCATTGTTATATGAAGTGGAACATTGGGCAACAAAAAAAAAATGGAAATATGACAAAGCACTGGGACATGTATGTTAAGATGGATCTGTGGACCAACAATTATGACAAAAGTAGGATTGAACATATACAAGGAAATATGTGAGTGGCTCCAATAGAAGAGAAATCAACGAAAGCCATCTGAGATGGAATGGGAATGTGCTTAGAAGACTGGCAACTGCCCCTGGTTCTTAAGCATTGAAAGGAAAAGGCGGGAATGAATTAGTTAGAAGTAAATGATGATGGTGATACATGCAACTTAATTCACATACCTGTGAACCTTTCCTCCAGTCCTTCTTTTCAATCTCAGGCAACATGTACCCTAAATATCTGCCCATTCCATGTGGACCAGGATCCTCAAAGCTGAAAAGAAAGGAATATGCACCATTTAGAGAAAAGAAGAAAACTATGCCTCGCGAATACAAAATGATAAATCAATATAGCAAAGGAGTGAAAAATCTTGCTGAGCCCAATGACTTGTATAACACAGGTATGCAGCTACAATGCCTAAATACTGCATAAATATGATAGTGCCCAAGCCTGGAGATAAAAGAATAGGCATACACTATTTATAATAGGAAGTACTGCTGCCACCTTGAACTAGCAGAATTTTTTCAGTTAAAAAATAAGTTTTTTGCCAAATGGGATAAAGTATAATTTACTTACCAGTCAATGAATCTGATATTTGTATCCATCAAATAGTTGGAAAAAAAAAAAAAACAGAGAATAAGTCCTTTGTTAAATGGGATCATGTACAATTTACTTACCAGTCAACGAAACTGATATTTGTATCCATCAAATAGTTATACACATAATCAAACTTATGTAATGGTACACAACTGCAATGCCAGGAAAAAAGGTCATTAGAAATGCTAACCTAAAGAACATAAAAGCAATTAAACAGGGAACTATGGGAGTCAAAGCAACTTAATAAACTGCTCGCCTGTCAGAAAGCAAAACGAAATGCTGGTTATCAATGTCTTGGAGTGCATTAGCCAAGAGCCGCTTCTCTGCATCAAACATAGAAATTTTCCCCCAAGCCACCTGCATGAATTTTGTCATATCAACCCAATCATTCCTAAAAGGACAGGATATATCTGTCAAACATTTTGCCCATTTCGAAAACAAATTCTGACTGGTATTAATACCCAAAAAATATTCAGAATCCACATTCGAGATCAGTTAGCAAAAAGTTTATGCATTCAAGCACATTGAAATGTTTATGTAACAAACTAACTCATAGATGTCCATGTGGATATGAACTAAACGGAAGGTGAATAGAATGACTCATAGTACCTTCTCACTGCGAATGTCTCGGCCGATAAAGAAAGGACTCACGTGTTCAGGTTTCTCTCTAGACGCATGCACGTAAATGGAGAACCTTCCCTCATGACCCTGGCAATAAACACAACATTCAAGATATTGTAAGGTGAACTGCACTAGATAATTAATAACTTTTACCATAACTACAGATTAGTGGCCTTCGTATTCTATAAGCTAAAGAGTTGTCAACATCCGCAAGAAGTATCACCATTATCAAGAAGAACATTGACTTTATGCGCTACTGCTGAGTCTTATGAGATATTAACCAACCCCTCATACATTTGTTGCATAAACAAACAGTGCAATCTGAAGAAATAAACATGAATGAAGTACAAGGTTCTTTTCTATGTCAAATACAAAAATAGTAACAAGAAGATGAATCTGATGCAGATTCACCCTCATCAGTGTCTCCTGCGAGGAGTATTTACAGATCAATATCTAGAAAACCTTGAATCCTTCTCAGACTCCAAGTGGGGCAATCAAATGTTAGGGAATGAAACATTGGATTGAAATACTGATGATCTATGATGCCTGGATACTTGTAAGGCCGACATACTCAATTCAATATTAAATGATATGGATGCAAAAGAAGGAAATGTTCTGATATGGCACACATATGGCCACAGCTGCCTCCTGTGCAGAGAGTACTTTGCAGTTGAGATCTGAGAGGTAACAGAGTACTTTGGACAGCTAGATGACCTAAATGGAATATCTCTAGAGGCTCAATGCATAATATAAGCATAAACTCTTCCCCATCAATTAAATCAACACCAAATAGAAATAAGGGTTCATTGTGTACAAGCAAATCATCAAGAAACACAACCAAACAAGAAAACTTACAGTGAAGAACTTTTCCCACAGGTTTTCAAAAGGCAGTGAACCTGGAGTTAAGAACATAAATGCGATTTTGGGATTCTTTGACTGATGTGGTGTCTTCAAAATATCCCTAATAACCACACGAAATGCAAGCTCATCATCGGTGAGTAGTCTTTCAAAAGTAGGTGGAATCCATTGCTTAAAAGGACTGCAAACACTGGAAGCAAATAAGTAACAAGCGGCATATCGTCGAGGTGGAAAAACGTAAGTCCCGATCAGTGATGCACACACCAAAGAAACCAAGATAATGATCCATAATGGTCTCTTTGAAGGTGGTCTGTGGCGCGGTGCCGGCATGATATGCACGTCTCCAATGCTCAGCCACCACACCTGAGGTATCTTCATCCAAACAACAGCATCAACGCACTATCTGATAAGCATTTTTCCCTTTTCAAATCTTCGACCCATCAGACTTAAATAGAATAACAACCATCCAGTGACTTCCGCTGCTGAATTTCCAATCAAATAATGTACAAACAAATCTGAAACGGTTGCAAGGAGAAGATATTCTCTATCAGTTCTGCATTATCACAATTCACCATTTATGAATCTTTGTAACAGTTTGCAAATCGAGAGAATCAGGAGCCTACATGAGAAGTAAATTGAATGGCAGGTGAAAACCCATTCGGCAAAAACCAAGAATTGTATAAGAAGATTTGCATTATGTTCAATAAAGACAAAAGCAGAGATTCTCTAAGGACAATAGAAGGCCCAATAATCAAACAGCATATGATGATATTCTTAATTGGAAACAAACACAGCCGACTGGGTATGAAATTGATTTATATGGCATCATCCCAATTTAAAATACCATAGTCACAAAAATCAAAAACAAATTTTACCCACCAATACAACAACCCACACACACTCAACAACAACAACAACAGAATCCAATATGATTGTTCTTTTGTCTTTCATTTTATAGAGTTTATATAGGAAGAGAATCTTAGACATCTTTTTAAGGATCGATTCTACGATGGAAGGTGTAATATCATGAAATCCAATCATTTAACAAAAGAGAGGGAGAGAAACCTATCATTTGGGAAAGTGAACGCAAAAGAGAAACTTTTATGCCCGATCAATCAATCAATCCACAAATCATAAAGAGATACAAAGAGAAAGTAAAAGAAAACTCGATCTCCAATGCAAATTGCAGCTTTTCGAACCCCCCCAAAACACAGAATCCAACGCATCGAAGCATGAAATTGAAATCACAACAAAAAAAAAAGAAGCAACTTTTCCTCCAAATTTTCTTTTAGAACCGAAATCTCCTCATTTAAAGTCCAAACAAGCACATAAAGATCTAAAAGAGAAGCTCAACATTCGCTGATTCAATCGAGAACGAACAAATCCACAGTAGAAGTAGAATGAATTAAAAAGAGATGGAAATGAGTAGAAAGAAGCGAAGAAGCGAAGAAGAAGAGTGAGTACCTGAAGAAGAAATTGCAGGCGAAGGCAGAAGCGATTGCAGATCGAAAGGTACCGAAGATCTCTATGAGGAGATGGATTCAGATTCCAAAGATCTAGGGCTTGAATATATAATAAAAATCGGTTCATACAAAGCAAACGCAAAGAGAAGACAAGACAAGACACGAAAGAGAGAGACTCTGTTTAGTAGGTAGTGGGGGGAGAGAGCTTTGGAGTTTTTCAAGCCGGCGGATTGGTTCGAGTGTGTATGGCTTTTTAAGGATTTCTTTTTATTACAAGCCCCCTGTGTTTTATGAAAACCTCCATGGATGCCCCTAACTAAACTTTGAGTTTAGCTTAGCTAATTATGGTTAATCTTTCTTAGGAGAAAGTGTGAAAAAAAATTATACTGAGATTTGTATTTTCTAACAATTTTTTTTTTTTTTATCGGAGGGTTTCCAATCCTTTGGACTGGACTAATCCCTCTGGGGCCCAGATGAAAGCCGGATAAACTCTCCAGTAGCTCTAATGAGGTAGTGCAATTTTGAATCTACAACCTACCTTCAATTACAAACCGTGGTCTTAGGCCAACTGAGCTACCCCTTAGGTTACAGATAGTCATTTATATTTTTTGATAATTATAGATAGTCATTCGCCTTTTTCTGTTTTCTCTTTTTTTTTTTTTTTTTTTTTCATTTCATAGAAAAGCCTTTATTGTACTATATTGGGACTTCGAACTCACACACTAACATTTCTTGATTCGATGTGTTTTGTCCTTAAAACGATATTTTTTTTTTCTTAGATCATGTTGAATTTCAGGTGATAATGGAAAAATAAAGTTAAAATCAAATCAATCTGATTAAGATTATTAAGTCTTAATATGATGAGGACCATAGCACGTAGTATGGTACAACAAAATTGCCTTTAGGGACCACCTAGCCACTTTCATCAAAGGGAGTTGAGAGCTTGTAGGAGCCACTTAGACGCTAACTACCAATTGGATAAGATACACGAAAAGGTCTCTTTGTAGGTAATGATTAATAAATAATAATAATAAAGTCAATCATTTCGATGATCCTAGCCCTTGATTTAGTGACCATAAAATTTAGTGGTCTTTTAATCATAAGTTCCTTTGAGATTTAATCCAATGATAAATAAATGTTTGATGAGAGTGAAATTAGGCATAATGCTAGATCATGGGGGATGAGACTTGAAAGTACGAAAGGCCTGCATCGGTCAAAAGTGGGCCCCATAGAGCCGGACTGCATATATTGTAGGTCGTTGTAGAGTATTTATCTTCTTTCTTCATCATCATCATCCATGGGGACAACATTGTGCTCCCCACGCCACAGGTCCACAGCTTTTGTTTAATTTTTTGTTTCCTTAGATGTGGGGTCACTTTATGTGGACCACACTGGTCAATTCTACCCTCACGGTGCCCAATAAATTAAAGTGTAAATCATCATCATCAACCGCAAATGTAGGGTGAGATTGTCAAGAAAAGTCCACTTTTGTCTCCTTTAACCATGTGTAAAAGGAGATTCTAGACTAGTCTGCCAATAGAAACAGATAATGGGCTTTTTTTGAAATTATCTAAAATATTGTACCTTTTTCTAATAAAATAAAATACCAAAACTTGTAAGAAATCATATATATAACCATCAACTCATGAAAAATGAGGCCTCTATGTATGGACCATTGTCTGCCATTCAAAATTTGTGAGAGTTGATCCAAGAGTTAACATCATCAAAATTATGCTATTTCAGGGTCATGATCCATTCAAGAGGTAACTTTCCAATTGCATATTCTATAGATTAAATTAAACTCCTTGTTTTCATTGTTGAGGAAGAGAAAAGATGATGATTTAAATATATGATGTGCATGATCATCTCTCACCATCAATCAATGCTTTTGTACTTCATTCAAGAGGGTTCACGCCTCTTTTGGATCAACGATGACTCAAATTGAGTCTACTTATGCTATCACCTAGGGGCCACAGGGATTTTACCCGGCTTTTCTCCTGACCCGGAGGGAATAGTCCAACCCAAAGGGTTGGGAATCCTTCTTTAGCAAAAAAAAAAAAAACCATGACTCAAACTAAAAAAAAATTTTAATAAACTATGCTAATTATTAATCAATATGGTTAAGTTACTATCCAATTTAAAACACATCTTGCAAGTGGGTCATAATGTAAAGTTCTATTAGGTGGATATCACATGAAAATCACAATGGTTTAGACTTTAGAGGTAAAATAATGATCTAATAACTGAATTACAAATAAGGCTTATGATAAAGATTGAAGTACAAACTGTTGGATCTTCAACTCCCATATGTGAGATATTAACCTATCACTAACCATTGACGACGAACTTATCCTCTAATTAACTACTAATAGACGGGGCAAAGCCTTGATAGTTAGATCATATAAAATACAAAATTGGTCATAAGCTAATTAGGTCAATGCATACACTGTTCCCACTGGACAAAGTCTTGTAGTATCTCATCACTTACTGTGAAATTTGTGAAGGAAGCATCAAACCCATGTGGATAAGATGTTACAATGCTTTCACTTGTTTTCACTTGTAAAAGGTCAAGGCATTTTTTTTCAAGTGCAGGCTTGAATAATGCTTTGTTCTGGCTATTTTATTTAACATGCATGTGTTTACAAGTAGGTGCTCCCTTTTGATACTCTAAAAAATGGAGTTGGCTGTTTTGGTAGTAGGGAGGATCTGATTTGGCTATTCTATGAGTAGGAAAGTTGTCATGTTATCAAATGAAGACTAGTTAATCTAATGAAGTAGTAGAGATCAAGAAAATGTGTAATAATTTTAATGGTTTAGTCGTTGGGCACATAAAAATATATGGTGATTTGGGAAAAGCTAAGCATTTTATATACAACTTTTGTGTAATCATTAAGATTAGTAAAAACACTGTTAGTTGGCTAACTTAGAAAAAACTCCTTACAGTGAGCCAAGTCTTTAACCATTAACAAAGTGTGAAGACAAGAGGAAGACAGAGGGGTTACAAATATCATATCAGTTGTAACCTTTCCCAGTAATGTCAAGAGCATGAACCAGAAAAAAAAAATATTGGAGAGGGGTAGGGACTTTATTAAGAAAGTTTTAATGGGGCAAAATGTAAAAATTTTGAAGGATTTGAAAAAATAAATTGCACACAACCATATGGATGATGGATATTTGATTCAGGGTTTAAGATATCAGCCAATGCAAATCATACTGGCAAATACACATTGCTTCTTCTTTGTACCAATACAATGAAGTCAATGCAGGGCATTGGTGTGTTACCCAATTCATACCAATTCACATCCCAATGTAGGTCAATATGTTTGCTTCATGTAATTGAATCTTCAGAATTTCTACGGGCTGCTTGTTTACGTGGAATTGAAGAGAAATTCATGGCCAAACAGGCTCCAACAAAGGATTATGAAAGAGTGGTAGGGTGAGAGATATAAGATACAGATGGAGATGAGAACTGACATCCTTGGTATTTGATTACTAGGCCTTCATTTTCCATCTATCCTTGATTGACTTTCAATTAAAGCAGGGGTTATCGGCAATATTTAGGTATTCATTTCTCATACTCCCTTTATTCATTTTCTATTTAAGGGTAGATTATTTGGTGGTCATTTTAGATATTTTCCTTTTTTTCTCTTCATCTTGAACCACATTTAGAATCCAATCCAAAATAGCATCCAGGTTTTTGATGGGTTGGGGTGATGCAGGCTAATTATGCAAATGTCGAAAATGCCATTGCTGGACCATATGATCTACTAGGGTCAATTGCAACCTGGTTTTTTTTTTTTTAAGATGGAGAACAGGTGAACAATGATAAATGGGGAGAAAGATAAAAATAAAGGGCAGAGATAAACAGTCTGATTTCATTCTCAAAGAAGGGTGGTATTATTTATTTTTGCAGAAGATCGAGACCATATACACTTCACACTTTATTTATTTCTATGACCGCATGCACTATTATTTGAAAACGGCTTCTTTCTATTTCACTCACAATTGTAGTCTTACCTCCTCCTCTTCTTCTTCTCCTTCTTCTTGTTCTTCTTCTTCTTTTTTTGATATGGTAGTCTTACCTATTTCCTCTCCACAAACAGGTTTAAAAATGCACAAAAAAAAAAAAAAAAAAGTGTTTAATGTAGTCGCCACCCCACAAGAAGGCACCCAACAAATGTCTCTTCTATATGAAATTCACAGGTTGGTGAAACTTGATTCAATCCAGCCAAGAGGAAGATAGAGCTTGAATTTCACTAAAAATCACAAAAGAATAAGGCATGATTCTCTCCCATATCCCAATTCATTCGTCTTTCTTTACCAGAAATTCCTTGTCCAGCCAGCTACATTTCTTTTCCGAATCAAATTTACTATTTTCCATTAGCTGTAGACCAAAATATGTTCCCTTCTTCAGATATGATCTCGGTAGAAATGGTACAGCCTAAGCTCCTAAAACTGCTAGTAGTAGATAGAAGGTAGGCTTCTTAGTTGCAGTGCGTTGGAGACACCAATAGCAGAAAAATTGCAAGGTGGTTCATGAGTGGAGCAGTTAATATTTGTGGAAGTCCTGATGAAGATGTATTGCGATTGTAAAGATCCTTGCAAGCAATCCCACAAAATATGATGATGGCATGTGATCCCTTTTCATGATGAATGATGTTGGAATTGTAAAATTGAAACCTAAAGTTTTAGCAGGTGAGATGTATGAAATGTTATCCATTAAAATGTGGATTTGAAGGAATTCATGTGTTTGATTGTGCGGAGGATGATTCTATAGTCTTTTCATGCCCAGGGACTTCAAGGAGACCTATTCTTATAATTTGTTGGTAATACTCCAGCCTGCGGACATCAAGATTCCAGAGACAGCAGGATTTCATGCTGTCATTCAATCAAGGACTAAGAGAGGCCATGTTTCAATGCATAAAAACCCTACCTTTGAATCCATGTGTGAGAATTCGAGTTCCATGTATTCTTACATTTAGTGGTGCCATGGAATCCTCATGTCCATAGTTTTCAGGGAATCTTCCTATCATTAGAAGATGGGTAGTCCTGTTTGAGTGTTTGGAATCTACCTATCATTTGTATCAGGTGTTAATGTTATGCATTAGCAAGTGATGTGTGCTAGTGAGAAATGAGCCACTAAAGGAAGAAAACGCAAAAGACAAATAATGGTGTTCACATGTGAAAACTATCAGCTCACTTCTTATTTCATAACTAGTACAAATAACAAGCATTTCTTTTCTTATTTTCTAAAGGAAGGAGAAAGGGGAAGGAGAAGACAACAAAACAAATGTAGGCCAAGCAGGTGAAAAGACACAAGAAGGGCCAGACAAAATATTATGTTTTACTACAAGTACAAAAATAAGGAGAATCCCGCTTTGTGGGTAGAATCCGCATAGCAATCAGGTACTTACATGCTTTTATAGAAAGCTATGAACCCTTTTTACCTACGGCTTTACCAACAATGAGAAATTATCGCAATTCATCCTCGAGGTTTCGGAAGCCTGCAGTGAGATCTTCATGTAATTTACCGAACTTTGCCACAAGAGCTGCCTCCCCTTCAGCAGGATCTTCAAATTTCTGTGATCTGCAACATCATGAAATTACCAATATAGATTTATATTATGTACATGAAAAGTGTCAGAGCATCCTAAAGGAGGTAGATATCAATCCAAGTTTTTCTATTCCCTATAGCATATGATAGCTATTGCAACCTTGAGGCTGTGGGTTCAAGTCACGTTACAAATATAAAAAAAAAAAGAAGAGAAAAAAAGAAAAAAGAAAAAGAGAGAAGCATATGAAAGCAAACATCCTTTTGCCACCCTTGATAAGAAACAGAGGTATTCAGGCTCCTTCCACAAATAGATATCTAAGGTTTCTTATAAATCTGGAGCCACTTCTGTCTTGAACATCTTTATTTGGAGAAAATGAATACATGAGTTGATAAATGAGATAGATATCAACCCTCTTTTCAGGGAAAAACTCCTGCCCATATACATATCTTTTTCCGTATCTTTTTTTTTTTCTTTTCTTTTTTTTTAAATTTCAGCCCACTTTACAGGCCTGCACCTTCCTCAAGGATTAAGCTGTTTTTTTTTAACCTGAAATGCCTATGGGAGGTAGAAAATCCGAGATTCCCCATCTCTTGCAATCCTCACAAGAAAATTGCACCTCAGGTCCCATTTGGATCTTTGGAACTTGGTTATGACTGCAATTGTAATTACTTGCCATTGATTACTGCAAAATATGAAACGACTGTAAAATTACAGTAACTCAAATATTCAAACTGAGAAGGCTTACGCTAACTCAAGATACTTGCACTTGAGTTACAAAGATCCAAAATGGACCTTTAGCTTCTTCAGGAATGTTCTGCTTCATCAGCCTTGACTGGCAATGCAGAAAGGTCTGAGAATGGTAACCCCACAGATTCTATTGTAGAAAAGGGTTCAGTAGCAACAATACTTGAGAGGGGGGTGGGGGTGGTTTGTGGTCAGTGTGAGTATCTGAAAAAGAAAAGGCATCCCTCAGAACAATCCAGTCACTGTATACATACACTAAACGGTAGAACAGGTCTCCCAACCGGCTCTTGATGACATTGTAAGTTATCCTCTGGCCATCAGAACCCGCTCCTCGCTCTACAGCCTGCAAGTTAATGAAATGAGAGAATTACAAATGAATCCTGAACTTTAATTTATGGCATCTCAAACACAATCTGCAGGGACTCCACAGAAGAACTACTAGTCACGTTTTAGTTATACTCAGGCTCGAGGTAATAGCATTAGAGAAAATAAGTTTTTATTTAAACATATTTGAACAGGTTAAACTCAAAAACCGATGTTAAAAATAAGTTGCAAATAAATTGGGATTCAGTTAACGGATTCTTCCGCAAGTTAGCCAGGATTTCAAATAATCTGATACCAATTATTATATATGAAGCCATCAATTGAGAAATCAGCCTCAAATTGTCCAATTGATTTCGACTGTTCCAATTTATGTTGACCCATCCCAATACCCTCTCCCCCATGTCCCCCTTTCTCCACGTTAAATCATCAACACAAGATGGTTCTCCCTCCCCTCATCTACAGCTGCTCTCAAACTGTTCCTGCTGCCATGCGTAACACTATTGATTTCCCGACTACTCCTTACCTGTCACATTCTTATTCTATTATTCTTCTTCCTCCTCCAATAATCCCCCTCTTCCAGGGAAAGCAGCAGCCAATCTATGCATCTGTGAATAGGATCTTGGACCCTCCACCACTCACGCGACCGGGCACTCTCTCCGCATGTACACCAATCCTCTCTCTCTCTCTCTCTCTCTCTCTCTCTCTCTCTCTCTCTCTCTCTCTCTCTGTTCTAATAGTGGATTTAACTTGTTAAATATAGCTGATCAGGAGATTTTTCCCATTCAGACCTATTCATGAAAATGGTCCAAATAAATTGAGTCTGGAGATTCTCAAACAAAGCATTAATTTCAGTTTTCTCCACACACGTCATAAAAAGCTTCGAAAAACTGACTGATGAGTACCATGCTTTTTTAACATGGGATTGAGTGCTCAAAACAGAATTCATGTGGCAATTTCAACATTTGAGTCTAAAATCATTCTTATGATATTTTCAAAATTAGTCATTATACATTGCCTACAATGACTACTAACCAGTGTCCCTCTTAAGAAGCCCACTAATCAACCATAGAACAAAGCAGAAATTGTAACAGGAGAAACAACCTGATTTGCCAAATCGTTGAAATGAATAATGTTGCGCATCATCCAGATAGACTTATAGAATGGACAAAACTTGTCATATCTGTCCCAACAACAAAAAAAATAAAATAAAATAAGCAGAATGCATAAAACTGCATTCAATGGTGGCAGAACCAATAAAAGGATGGTGAAATAATAATTAATACTTACGGAGTAAATGCATTCTGAGCAAGATAATCCTCCCTTAGAAGCTTTGCAGTTTCCAGGATAATCTTATCGGTTTCAGCTAAGGCATCTTTACCAACAAGCTGAAATGTTCAACAGAATTCCAAATGGTCATACTAAGTCGTCGTTGTCAGTATTTATCAGGACTGGCAAGACATAAACATCACAGAAATAAACATACAAATTTCAGAGACTACCACTATAAGTGGAAATCATAAAAGAAATTTTAAAGCTAGAAAAGCAGTGTACTTGGACAATTTCATTCAGGTCATCTTCTCTCTGCAGTACTTCACGAGCTTTTGTCCTGATGCTAATGAAATCAGGATCAAATTGCTCATAGAAAGATTCCAAGGCCTACAATGAAAGAATTGGGCTGTAAGGAAAGTAACAAATCTAGACAACAAAGAAAGCTCACCAGATCACTAGCATCTAACATTGTAATATTTGAAATACAAACCTTTGAGTACTTTGAATAAGATATAAGCCAATTCACAGATGGAAAATGTTTCCTCTGAGCAAGCTTCTTATCCAGACCCCAAAAGACCTGCAATATGGGTAAATAAGTAAAAGAAGCCAATGTGTAAGTGTTAATTGTCTAACAGAACATCAACAGGATACTGTTACCTGAACAATACCAAGAGTTGCAGATGTAACAGGGTCTGAAAAGTCTCCTCCAGGAGGAGATACAGCTCCTACTATTGTTACACTGCCAGTACGCTCTGGGGAACCTAGACATTTCACCTTACCAGCACGCTCGTAGAAAGAGGCCAAACGTGCTGCAAGATATGCTGGATAGCCACTGTCTGCTGGCATTTCAGCCTGAAAAAGAAAGTGACCTAAGCCATCACATCATTTATGTACAACATTTTTATTTTCACTATTTTTGATAAGCAAAGAGACTTAGCTTAAGAAAAAGAGAGGAACCGATACAAGAAGAACAGGGGCATGAGCTATGCACTCCAAGTCTTGTGAAAGCACATAGTATTTGATGTCCCTCGGACCACCAAATTGTACATCATCTCATAAATTGCACAAGATGCTAGCTCATTACATTAGATAGGAACTGATTAAATTTCCCTAGTTTAGATTATCATGATTCCCCTATTAAGGGATTGTTATTCCCCCACTAAGGGGTTGTAAGTTGATTAAAAGTTGATATAAAGGGAGCACCCACGAGGCAGAGGGGACAACTCCATTCATGCAATTTATCTCACTTACTTTGTGTTGCCTTGATATGGTTTTTCTCATTAATGGGGCACAGAACTTCTAGCTTAATAGGCTGATCAGAGGATCCAGTCAGACAGGAGTCTGATTTCTGAGTGTCCCTTTTCTCGTTTGCATCTAGTAAATCTGGATACTTCAACACAGATCTGGTCGTCTGGGTTATTCTACATTATTCCTCTTCATATCATTGGGTTTCATGATAAAGAAGAAAAATGTGGATACTTAGTGTGGAATGTTGGGAAAAAAGAAACCTACTTCCTACTTTATTGTTGCAATTTATTATTACGAGTACAAAACATCAAAAAGAAGCTCTATGAAGTTCAAAGAGAAGGAAGTTGGCCAGATCGTAACTTCTTACAATAAACTTCATCCAACCATATTATGGGCTCTTGTCAATATGGAGGGATTATCTTCTCTAGAGAAACAACAATCTCATTTAGGGTGGAGAATTGGAAGAACAGGTGATAAGCTATATCCTTCTCAAAATGACAGAAACTGCTAAAGCAGATATACTCAGAAGAAATAAACAAATGTAAGAAAAGGGATACACTTCATAGACAACAGTCGCAACACTACAACACTGTTAAGTATATTGGTCCTCCGCTTCCTAACAACTTAAGCTCTTGGGATGCATTGGCTAGTCGGACTTGACATGGTATCAGAGCCCCACTAGGTCGTGAGTTCGAATACCAGGGAGGCTTTATTCCTCCATGTCACATGGGCAAGCACATATCACGTGAGTAGGCACATGTGGGTTGTGAATTCTAACGGCATCAAATGCAGGTAGGGGATTTAAGTATATTGGTCTTCCACTTCCTAACAGTTTAAGCTTTTGTGACGTATCGGCTAGTCGGACTTGACAAATACAACATAAGAGGCAATTACCAGACGTCCTGATATTTCACGCAATGCTTCTGCCCAACGAGATGTTGAATCAGCCATCATGCTAACATTATAACCCATATCTCGGAAGTATTCAGCTATGGTAATGCCTGAAAATGACACGCCAAACACCACTTAAAAGAAGAAAAGGAACGGAAAAAAATCACATGCATAGAATATGTAAGAGCAATGGTTTTAATAAGCAGACTTTGCACACCAAGAGTACGAAGAGAATTTTTATTTTTATTTTTATGTTAACTTGTATTAATCAAGAGTAAGAAGAGAATTTCCAACATGAAATTAGCAAGGACAAAATATCTGTTGATTATCAGCTGTTGAATATGAGTACAGTATATTCTTTAAGAAAGATCATACACACTCTGTGATAGCTACAGCACAGTTACCTAGTTTGCAGACTATCTAATTAGCATGAATTCACTATCTGCAATTAGGTACCTCCAATAGTTTGTCCATACATTCGGGTAGATTCTTCAGTTTGCCGGATTCATGGTTCCAGTTCGCTAACTTCAATGAATGTATTCGTTTTCTAGTTCAATATAATTTGATTCAGTTTGCATAATTTGTAGGTCCAATTCATTCACAGTTTGATGCTAGTTCACACAAACTAGGTAATTATGACCATAGATCACATACCATGGTGTCCAAGGCATGGAAAATGTGGTTTTTAAATAATGAAGCAAGTGCTACTTGTGCTTCTACTTAAAATAATATGGAAGCTGTGGAAACATTATAGTCCAATGAATCCATCTGCATCAGGCTCCTCTACAGAAATACTGGTAGAATTGGGAGGAAATGAGCACAACTCAGATACACAGTGGTCACTTTAAAGGATCAAGGTAATGACACTACCATTATATATAGAAACCATAGTATCCATTGCTTCTTTAGTTACCTTGGTATTTAAGTTACATTAAATTGATACCTCACCATGTCCTCTCTTTCCTCCTTGATCAAGTCTTACGCACATATAATAATTGTCAGTAAATGAAGTTAAGTGCCACAATTTTAATCTCTTCTGTTAAAGCACATATTATCAGCCAGAAACTCTTCCCAACAAATGATGACATATCACCAACACTATATTCACAATTCAGAAAGGTGAACCACTAAAAATAGATCACAATGTGTACCTGTATATATGGAGGCCTCTCGAGCAGCCACTGGCATATTAGAAGTGTTTGCCACAAGCGTTGTACGCTTCATGACAGACTCTTCACGGCCATCAGGCAATGTCATCGTCAATTTAGGGAAATCCATAAGAACCTGTTTATTAGATAATCAAGAAATAACAAGTAAATAAAAAACAAAATGGTCATCATAAAAAGGTTAAAAAGATAAATAAAAAACTGGTAAGTAAAAGAAAAATACAGTTAAGTACCTCCGCCATTTCATTTCCTCTTTCTCCACAGCCAACATAAACCACAGTGTCAGAGTTAGAGTACTTCACAGAGACACAAGAGTTAGGTTAGGTGCAAGAATGCCAATCACAAAATCAAATATCCACATTCGGACTTATAAGCACTTCAAGAAATAAAAGATGATTTTACCTTTGAAAGGGCTTGACTAATGACAGTTTTCCCACAACCAAATGCTCCCGGTATTGCACAAGTTCCTCCAAGTACTGATGGAAAAAGGGCATCGAGAACACGCTGTGGATAATAAATAACATCATTAATACCAAAACAAGAGAAGTGGTGTTAAACCAGTATATAAGTTAGAAAAACAACATCCAACAGAAATAAGATTCAGCTTCTGACATTACCTGTCCAGTCAATAGAGGTGTATCAGCAGCAAGCTTTGCTGCAACAGGCCTTGGGGAACGCACAGGCCAAGTCTGCAAAAGAATAGTGTCAGACAAATTTGCAATATTTCAGGATATTGTTCAATGAAGCTCATACTGCAAAGAAGGGACCAAGATTGCAATAACCTGAAGCATGGAGAATTGCTTTTTCACACCTTGGAACTCTAGCTCTAACACAGTGTCCTGCAAATAAAGAGGACAAGGTACGGTAAGCAGGGGCCACCAAATCATCTCAATATGTTTCATGAGCAGCACTGAGCGCCAAATTCTAAATTTTTAGAAATCCGTGTATTTTAGATTGTAGAAATTCACAGAGGAAACCTCATAGCATCTATCAAAAGTCAAAACAGAACTTGTGTAATTCATAAATGTTAAAAGTGCGAGGCAAGTCTTGATTCCAGTAGCCAACGGAGCATGATACCTTTACAAGACTCACTGATTCCCTCTAGATAACTACTTATAATTTAATTCTTCCCAGTCTACCCTCGCACATATACCTTTATACAGAATGGAAATTAATATGAATACAGGGCACTCCCTCAAAAAGTGTTTGGCAGAGTTTGTTCAAATTCTATATCGTCAAAAAGACAACAAATTGTTGCATCAGAAACCAACAATCAAGTCATACTTCAACTCGCATGTAAAGAAAGCAGATAACAAATTTGCATAAACTGTCTTTAAACTACCCTTAAAAGATGAAACAGGATAAAACAATATTCATGTTTTGTCTACAAAAACCATCTTCCTGAGAGGTAAACATGAAATTTTAACCACTTCCCTGACACATTTGAGGTCGTCACCTTAAGAAAGATACAACTTCAAATACAACCCTATCTGCAAAACATCACAGAATCCAGAAAGCAAAAAAGTACACTAAGAAAAATATAAAGCGACATCCCCAACAGTCGGAAAAAAATTTTACAGGACAGTGATTAGACCAGCTATAACCTATGGAGTAGAATGTTGGCCAATCAAGAAGCAACAAATGCACAAAATGGATATAGCAAAGATGAGAATGTTGAGGTGGATGTGTGGTAAAACTAAGAAGGATAAAATTAGAAATGAGGGCTTTTGAGAGCATTTAAGGGTAGCATCAATAAGGGATAAAATTAAAGAAACATGTTTGAGATGGTTTGGGCACGTCCAACAGCGCCAGTAACGAAAAATTTGGCTATGAAGATTGATGGCCCACCTAGGGGAAGGGGGTAGGCCAAAGAGAACATTGATGGAGGTAGTATAAGTAGATCTAAAGAAATGCGATTTGCCTAAAGATAGATCCAAATGGAGAAACAAAATCCATGTAGTCAACTCCAACATAGTTGGGACAAGGCTTTGATAATGATGATGAAAAAACCCCGACAATTGCTTAGCCGTTTGGGACATTTGTAGTGTGCATGGGTGTGTGAGTTAAGAGTCCCTTGTAAAGTAAAACAATATAAATAAAATAAGTGAATGACTTTTGATAATTAACATTTAACAAAAAGATATATTAAAGAGGTAAGAAGTTGCAGAGAAGGAAGCAATGGTCTGCTAAAAAAATATATTCCCCATGTCATGATCTTAATGTTACACATTTGAGGCCATCACATCTGTGACAGCGGCTCAAGTTTAGATGCAGCACCGTTTTCATAGTCCACGAAAGTTGAAACCAGAGTTGCACAAAGATTGTAACAACTTAACTCGTAACCTTAAGATGCCAATTTTCCATAAAATATAAGAGTGTTGCATCCTCTAAAATCAGCTTTTTTATGGAAGGAGAATTAAGTAACCATTAATGTGATGATAGAACCATAAATGTCTAATCCAGTGCAAAATTATTTTGGTCAACAGACAAACCTTCAGGTTGTATTGACCAGCCGGGGCAACGTATGTAATTTTTCCCATAGAACCAGGAGGAAGCGCAACATGGTGTTTCATCAAGCTATTCTCAAAGACAGTCTGCATTGAAAAATGACCCTTGTACAGTCAAATATACCACAAAGCAATGTCATGAGGCTTTGTACAAGGGTGCTTCATGATTCCAGTAGAAATAAACTTACAGCGTACAAGTCTCCACCAGTAATGAGATCTCCCTCTCCTACATTGAGTAGAAAGAAAGATCAGCTATTCAGAACCAACTCAGTAAAGGACAGTACAGCTTCTAGATAGCCACTGTTTTTTTTTTTTTTTTAAGTCTAGATAGCCACTGTTTAATAATGTTAGGTATAAGAAAAATGTCAAGTTTTTTATGGGATTACCCAATTTTCTAGGCTGGAATTCCCATAGTACATCTTTATCCAGAGCAGGGACAGAAACGCCACGAGGTATATAAACATCACCAGATATACGAGCAATAGTTTTCAATGGGCGCTGCATCAAAGAAGAAATAACGATTTAGCCAGACAAATTGTGACAGAACCATTCAAACAAATCAATAAAAGAGCACTTGAAACCTTGAATACTCCAGTGAAAACAACCCATGTCAATACATGGACATTTATCCAAACGATAAATGCTAGAGAAAACTTAAGAAACAGTAACATAAAGCAAAGATGAATAAATATATAAAACCATAGTCCTATACTTAAAACATAATGTTATAACAAAAAATGTTCAAACATGATTACTCTAATCAGAAGCACATTGAAAAAAATGATTCAACAAATTGAGAATCTTAAAGCATTTAGGAATTCTACCAAACCTGAATCCCATCAAAAATGTTGCCCAGAATTCCAGGCCCTAGCTCCACTGAGAGTGGCTGTAACAAGCAATCACAACTTGTTATATACATCACACCATACAATCAACTCTAAGAAGGAATGAGAAAAGCTTTTAAGGATACCTTTCGTGTTCGTAGAACAGGGTCATTCACCGTTAAGCCGGCAGTTTCTTCATAAACTGAACAGAAAACCCAACCAATAAATTCCATTAGATTTAACATTCCTTCAGTAAGCTGTGTGAATTCCTAATTCACACTTAAACACAGAACAAAGGCTAACAGCATACTATTCATATTATTAACAATAATACAGAAACAGACAACAAATCTTTTAACAAACATAAGGTCATCATCAGGGACCACAAAAATCCAAATACCTTGGATTGTGGCAGAATCTCCCTCCAGCCGAATAATTTCTCCAATAAGTTTGTCATGACCAACACGGACTAGTTCATACATGGCAGCACCCCCCATTCCATCTGCCACGACGACTGGTCCTGACACCTGTAAATTTGAATAGATGTATTAGAACAATCAGTAAGAAGCTTGATGATGTAAGGACTTTTGTTAAACTAGATATCCTAAAAGAAACATTAGAAGTCTGGATCATTTTTGTTAATTACAAAGCAAGATATGTTAGTCTTGGTTGACATGTTATTGACAATCTCGCCCTCGGAGACTCAGCAGCCCTACTGAGCTGGCAACTCAATTGCAGATAAGTTGCAGCTCCTGAGCTAAACAGACATGAATAAGAAAAACCTTGTGTGCTTCACGCGCAGTAAGTTAATGGAGATGAAATTAAATCAGGAAGTTGATTGTAAATTTAAATTTAAAAACAATGATCCTAAACCCGTACAGTCAAAACAGCATAATCTTAGTAATCCCAATTTTCAAAAATAAATAAGTCCAGGCCATAATTACCTAGTTCATAGTCCGTCTAATTCATGTTCAGGTTTGTAGTTCACAAGTTGGTACTTATAGTCTGCCAATTTGTTGGGGGTAGGTTCATTTAAATTTTTTTTTTTTTTTTACTTCTTTTTGTCACTTTTCCCAATAAATAGCTGGAGTTTCTCAACTTCAAAGAAAGAATTCAAATTGCTAATTCAAAATTGTGCGCTTCAATTTGCGTCATTTGCAGATCCAATTCGACTAATTCATAGAGTGCTTCTAAATACATAGTCAAAGCTCATATTTAATTATTGATCTACGGAATTACTCATGTGTGCTATTCTCATCAGCTTTCTCGAAGCGAAACCCTTCTAAAGGTGGGGCAATTTATTATTATATGAGAGAGTATTAAAACACAGACTCAATACAATTCAATATGAATAAAAGATAGGATTATGAGAGTCACAAGAAGAATCAAAATAACTGTAGTCCCAAGCAGGGCTCCATTTCTCCACCCAAACCCATCCCCTGTTAACACAAGTGGCCCAAAGCCCACCAGGCCCAGGCCCATTCATTGTAACAAATCAACCCATCAAATGGGATAAGTTAGGATATATTCAAATCACTGTAAATCTCTTAACAGATTATTTACCATAACAGATAGATTGTATTAGGATTGATTTGCCTTGATTAAGGGTAAAGGAGATTATAAAAGCAAGAGAGGATCGTCCATTGAAGGGATCCAATATTTCCACAAATATCATTCTCTTTCAATATTCGTATCATGGTATCAGAGCTATTACTGATCGTGGGAAGTTCTTGAAAACCTGCTATTCTGAAAACAGCTCTTGGGAAAGGCAAACAGATCAAGGATCTGTAATCTTCACAACAACCAGATCAGGGATCTGTGTTTTTTTTTGGAAGCAGACAGACGTTTGGACACTTCTTCTGTGACGATATGATCAACAGTGGCCCACCTGCGATCATCATGGCATGTTCCAAAAATCCCTACAGCAGTGGTCGACTCCCTCTCCTGGTATTTGTCAAGATTTTTTTTAACATTTTTCCAAGATCAGAGGTAGGCCATTTGACCCGATTTGTGATTTCCCAGTTTTCTAAGATAGTTTTGATCATAACCGTACAAAATCTTGGATTGTGGATGGATCTTGCTGAATCTTGCATTGCTGGAAAGATAATTTGATTCTACTTGAACATTGTTGATCTGATTCTCCATCAAATCAAGCTGTGGGCCCCACGCAGGGCATTAGTAGTCAAAATACAGGTCGCCTGGACCTCTATTTTCTGTTTTCTGCACTGTTTTTCTGCACTGTTCCTATTCTCCTGTCATTTCTGGTTTCTGCATTTTCTGGCTGTGTCTGCTGTACTGTTGGGGCTGGTATCTGGTTTACTATTTGCTGGTTTCTGGGCTCGTTTCTGCTACCTACTGTGCTACTGTGCTAGAACTACTGTGCTGTGCTACTGTGCTAGAATTATTGCTGGTTTCTGCATTTTCTGGGTTTTTGCATTGTTGGACCTACTGTCTCTAGAATTGCTTGATCAAACCAGGCCTACTGATCTAGTACATTTTGAGTTCTAATCATGGATAAAAGTGAAAATTATCTGATTAAATTCAATGGGACAAATTACTCATCATGGGCATTCCAATTTCAAATATACCTTAAGGGAAAAGAGTTATGGGGCCATGTTGACGGGACTGATCCTAAACCTTTAGAGGATGTCAAAGCGGTATCTAAGTGGGAAACCAAGGATGCCCAAATCATGACTTGGCTTCTGGGGTCAGTGGACCCCCAATACATTCTGAATCTCCGCCCCTATAAAACAGCAAGAGGAATGTGGGACTATCTTAGACAGGTGTATCAGCACGATAACTCTGCCAGACGTTTCCACTTAGAACATGAGCTTTCTCAGTTTAATCAAGGGACAATGTCCATCCAAGAATATTACTCTCATTTTATTCGATTATGGTCGGACTATACTGAGATCATTTACTCAAGTTTACCTGATGCCTCGATTGCGGTGGTTCAAGGCATTCATTCCACTAGTCAGCGGGACCAATTCTTGATGAAACTGAGGTTTGAATTTGAACAAGTTCGTTCAAATCTGATGAGCAGGGTGCCTCCCCCATCTATTGATTCATGCTTAGGAGAGCTTCTACGTGAGGAACAACGTCTTACAACCCAAGCTATTCTTCAACAAGCAATTTCTCCAGGACCACTGACTGCTGCCTATCTTGCTCGTCCCAAACAGCAGAACAGAGACATGACCAAAGTACAGTGCTATTCTTGTCAGAAGTATGGACATGTCGCCACTCAATGCAATCAGAAGTTCTGCTCTTACTGCAAACGCAAAGGCCATGTTCTTCCAGAATGTCGGCGTCGTGCTCAGTTTTCCTCACAGAAGGCTAATCTGGCAACACTGGATGCGTCCTCTTCTACAGTTAGTCCTGCTGCCAATACAATCATGCCTGCTCAGCCTCCTTCTTCTTCATCATCTCTTACTCCTGAAATGGTTCAACAGATGATAGTAAATGCCTTTTCTGCTCTTGGTCTCTCAGGTAATCACAAATATTCAACCTCTACCTGGTATATGGATTCGGGGGCTTCTAATCATATGACCCACTCTTCTGATAATTTATCTCAAGTAAAGCCTTATGATGGAAATCTCCAAATCAATACCGCAGATGGTGGCAGTATACCCATTACTGCCATCGGTAAGATCTCACATCCCTTACCTTTGAGTCATGTCTTTCTTTCTCCTCAGTTATCTACAAATTTATTATCTGTTGGACAACTAGTTGATAACCATTGCTCTGTCTCGTTTTCGCGTTCTGGTTGTGTGATACAGGATCAAGCATCGGGGGAGGTGATAGCGAAGGGACCTAAGTGTGGCCGTCTTTTTCCGCTACAACTTTCAACACAAGATAGGAATTTGGTTGCATCTGCTTTGTTTTCTGCTTCTAGTTTACACAAGAGCCAATTATGGCACAATAGATTAGGCCATCCTAATTTCTCGTACTTTGTTGTCTTTGTTTCAATCTGGTTTGCTTCATGATAATAAAATATCTCTTAAAGATGCTTCGTTTGATTGTTCTAGTTGTAAAATGAGCAAGAGTAAGACTCTTCCTTTTCCCATCAGTACCTCATTATCATTGAAATGCTTTGATCTTGTTCATAGTGATGTATGGGGTATAGCACCTGTCATATCTCATTCTCATTTTAAGTATTTTGTTACATTTATTGATGATTACAGTCGTTTTACATGGATTTATTTCTTACATTCAAAATCTGAGGTGTTTGTTACTTTTAAAATTTTCCTAGCTTATGTGGAAAATCACTTCTCCACATCCATTAAAACACTTCGCACAGATTCTGGTGGTGAATATGTTTCTAATGAGTTTCAGAATTTTTTGCAAAACAAAGGGATCATTTCTCAAAAATCATGTCCTTATACACCACAACAAAATGGTGTGTCGGAGAGAAAAAATAGACATCTTTTGGACGTTGTTAGGTCACTTCTCTTAGAATCATCTGTTCCACCAAAATTTTGGCCTGAAGCTCTGTCCACAGCAGTTCATGTTATTAATAGACTACCATCCCCTCGTATAGAGAATGAAACCCCTTATTTTCGTTTATTTCATAAGCATCCTACTTATTCTCATCTTCATACTTTTGGGTGTGTATGTTTTGTTCTTCTTCCCCCCGTTGAACGAACAAAAGTATCTGCTCAATCATCTAAGTGTGCTTTTCTAGGCTATGCGACTGACCAAAAAGGATTTTTCTGTTATGATCCTAAGGTGAAACGTATCAGGACCTCTCGTAACGTCGTGTTTTTTGAAAATACGTATTTTTTCCAACATCATTTAGATCATGATAATCCTACTGTGCTTTCCCTTGTTCCTGACTTTTGTGATAATCCTGTTCCTTCTACGGACATTCTCAAGCCTTTACTTGTGTATGAAAGGCGTCGGCGGGAAAATATGATTGCACCTGAGCCTCCTGATTTGTCAGCTTCCTCGGCACTTGACCCAGCTACTGCTCCAGACATCTCCCAGTTAGTTCCTCTTCGTCGATCATCTAGGATTTCTCGCCCCCCTGATCGATTTGGCTTTACCCATACATCCTTACTTGCTACTTTGTCTTCTGTTCACATTCCTAATCATTATTCCCAAGCAGTGCAACATGAGTGTTGGCGGCAGGCCATGCAAGAAGAACTTGACGCACTCAAAGTGAATCACACATGGGATGTGGTTCAATGTCCGTCCATCAAACCCATTGGTTGTAAGTGGGTTTACTCTATCAAGCTACATTCTGATGGTACTCTGGCACGTTATAAGGCTCGGTTAGTGGCACTTGGCAACCGTCAGGAGTATGGTATTGACTATGATGAGACATTTGCTCCAGTGGCCAAGATGACAACGGTGCGTACCATTCTTGCTATTGCAGCATCACGCTCATGGCCCCTTTATCAGATGGATGTGAAGAATGCTTTCCTCCATGGAGATCTTAAAGAGGCAGTCTTCATGCGTCTTCCTCCAGGATATGCTACTACTTCTAAACAAGAGGTGGCGAGGCTCCGTCGCTCGCTGTATGGACTCAAACAAGCACCTAGAGCTTGGTTTGAAAAATTCAATTCTACTCTGCTTCATCTTGGATTTGCTCAAAGTCCCTATGATCCTTCATTGTTCCTGAATATAACTGCTCAAGCTACCACCATACTTCTGGTATATGTGGATGATATCATCATAACAGGCACTCACAGTAAAATGATCCATAGTCTTCAATCTTCACTTCAAGCTGCATTCCATATGAAAGACCTGGGTCCATTGACACATTTCCTGGGTCTTGAGGTACAACAGTCTAGGAAGGGACTGTTTTTACATCAACATAAGTATGCTACTGATCTCATTGATCTTGCTTGCCAAAGGGATGCAACACCTGCGGACACTCCTTTAGAAGTCAATATGAAACTCCGGAAAGATGATGGGGACCTACTCTCCGACCCCACCTCCTACAGATGCTTAGTCGGGAGTCTAGTCTACTTGACCATCACTTGGCCTGACATCTCATATGCTGTGAATGTTGTTAGTCAATTCATGACAGCTCCACGGCATCACCATCTGGTTGCAGTCAAACGGATCATTCGGTACATTCTTGGTTCTCCGACACGAGGCTTGGTTTTTCCAGTTGGCACACCACTCACACTAACTGCTTATTCTGATGCCGACTGGGCCGGATGCCCGGATACCCGCCGATCCACTACAGGCTGGTGTATGTATTTGGGTGAATCACTCATCTCTTGGAAATGCAAAAAGCAAGAACGAGTCTCCAGATGTTCCACTGAATCTGAATATCGTGCCATGTCCTCTGCCTGTTCCGAGATCCTGTGGCTTCGAGGCTTACTTGCAGATCTTGGGTTTCTCAGACTTCAGCTACCCCACTTCATGGCGGACAATACTAGTTCCATCCGTATCACTGAGAATCCAGTTTTCCATGAACGAACAAAAATTGAGGTGGATTGTCATATTCGAGATGTGGATTGTCATTTTATTCGAGATGATATATGTTCGCAAGTTCTTGATTCGCATTAGTTCTTCCATCATATTTCCAGTGGACCCAGGCCCAGGCCCAGTTCATTGCAGATATCATCACCAAAGGATATATTCAAATCTCTGGATTATTTACCACAGACATGAGTTGCCTTGATTCGCAGGAGATTAATAGCTGATCGTTTGAAGGGATCCAATATTTCCCATCATCAATTTTCGGGGGTGAACAAATACCTTGCCAAAGCCCACCAAGCCCAGGCATTCATTGTACAGGGAATTCCTCATCAAATGGGAAAACATGAAAGTTTTCAGGCCTTGTCCACTCAAATTCTCCGAGAGCTCATCTTACAGATTGGGAGCATACTTGGTGTGGAAGCAAGGCAGACAGCAATTAGAGACTTCCTCCCAACATGAATTGCCCGAATTCCATCAAATTATCCCATTCATACAAGCCCTTATTGTTCTTTCACTGCTTTCAAGAAGCTATTTATGACCTCATTCCCATCAGACCTATACAATAAAATTCTAATTGCCCAAAAATAAAAGGTGCCACATTCAACTATTCACTCACTAAGGATAAGAGAGGAAAAAGGAAAAGAAGAGACTCTTAAAAGTGCAGGATTTCCGGGCATTAGAACTCTCAAACCTATTAAGATGGCTGGCTGCCTATAGCTTTGCGACCAAACCTAGAAGATGAGAAATATGAGGGACTTAGAGGAAATTTCTTTCTCGTACATGCAAGTGAACCAAGCCAAGCCAGGTCAAGTCAAGCAGGCATGCATGAGTGTAAGCATGCGTGTGACCTCAAACATGTGCCATGAATAACCTTTAGTTTTCCTTCAAAACATTATTTGGACTCTATGTTTCCCTCCTTTGCGGCAAGCCAATAGCTGGACTGCACCTGCATGATTCGCCTTTGTTGCCACTATGGCAGTGAACCAAAGGCTACTATGTAGCGATGACCATCAAGCTTCTTCAAATTACGTCTTACTTTCATTCAAAGTCTTTTACTTTCTTGTATTCTCTTCCCAATACATTCACGAATTCTTTCCATTTTCTCTTCAGACTCATTGCAACAATGTGGCCAAACCAGAATAGCTAGTAGTGCTCCCGTGGGACCAGATCGAGTGTTCTCACAATCTGAACCGTTCATCAAACAAAGAGGGACATTGTATTCCAAAGACAGATGCTTGCATCTGGAGTTCATCCATGTAGGGGAAAATTTATCTTTAAGACTATATCATTCAAAGACATGTCACTACTCTTTATCTATTTTCCAAAATTATTTCTGTCCTTTCTTCGAATTTTATTTTTCGCCGCCATCTCTGGAATTTCCCCCAGCAAAAAGTAGTTGAGGATTGTAGTAGGAAAATGCAAAATCAATTTCTATCATCAAAAGGACTATAGGACTACTTAACTACTGAACTAACAATGAATTGTACAAACTGAATAAATACATAAAATCGAGCTCATACGCCGCCCTGCCCTCTTCATAAGATGCAAAATCACTATCTATCATCTAAAAGTAAAGTAAAAGCCAATTACTACTTAGCTAACAACGGAATTCATCGAATTCACAGAGAAATGAATTCACCCAAATCACACTTCATCTTCATGAAATGTTAAAAGGAGTTCATCTAAATTACCAGCCAGTATCCCAATCAGCTCATCAGAGAACCTAGTAAGAACACTTAAAGAAAAGTCATGAAATCCATTGACAATGCTCACTTCTCATGAAATCATCCAATAATCAGTAAAACACACATCAAATCAACTGAAGAATCATCAAATCTTATCAAATTCAAGCATAAGAAACCTATAAAGAGATTCAGGAAACAGCTGTAGAGATGATACCTTTCGGACATATCCGAACTCGCTCTCCTTCTCCGAATCCTCAAACGTCGTCATCCGATCTCCGTACGCCGGCGGCATCTTTTCGGCCAAATCGAACGCGAAAAACGTCGATCGGATCGAGATGAGGAGGAGGAGATGATCAAGCACCTTAAATTCGAAGATCTGGAGGTATGAAATCGAAAGAGATGTGAATTTGAGAGAGAGAGATGGAAATGGGAAGGCAAAGATCTGGAACAGAAAAAGAGATGTCAAAGGGTAAAAGAGAACTGTCCCGGTCATTTTATTTGCGGGAGATTTTTCTCCCTACTTTAGGATTTTCTAAAGACACCCCTAGCATTTCTTTTCGTTTTCAAAAACGTCCCGAAGGAAAGTACATTTTATAATAGTACCATCATCACACACATTCATGAATCCGGATTCCTGTTTGGATCAAAAGACAACACCGGTTTTTAAACTTAACATGTCACCCCATGAGTTTGGACCAAATAGGAGATCCGAACTCGACATTCATGGGCCACGGCATTTAATTATAAGCTAAGCTCTTAAAATGTGGTCATGCGGACTCATCTTCCATGGATTTTAGTTCGTCGTTGTTTAGATTTCCCATGAATAAGGTAGGAATGCTGATCCCTCTCTTCTATGGAAATCAAAATTCCTGAAAAGCATAATCCTTTCGTTGCTCAATCAGATTTGTGAATAGCCTTGTACTATGCTTCCATGATATAGATCACAAATTCATGAAAATCCTATGATTCCCTAGGTCTTTAACTACAAATACGATGGAAGTTTGGAAGTTCTTAATTGAATAAGATGCCAATGACATTAGAGTCACAAGGTCGCCATAGAAAACTTTTTTGGTTCTTCCCTTGGGTGAAAAGGTGACCATGCAAACCTGCCAGGTGAGTCAGGACGAGTTGAGTCTCAAACCTAGCTTGATTTGGTCAGACAATGCACATGTGTGAGTCAGGATGAGTTTGGGTTTTACCCAAACGGCTGTCATCCCAGCCCCTCCCAGTTCAAAGGCCTAGTTAGAAATACATTTGAATATTATATAAGGTGATGTTTAGCAACAGTCTTTGCCCCGGATTCCTCATCCAAAATCTACGATCGCGCGGATTTTATTTGTTTGGATCGACATGGATTTAAAGAGTATGGACATGAAACATCCACTTTTTTTATTATTGTTAGAATCGGACGCCCCCCACTCGAATCAGATGATTCCGCGCCCCTACGGATTTGCGGAGCTATAGTGTTTTGGGCGTTAATATAGGGGAGGTCGATTTTTGCATTTTTTTTGTTTCTATGGGCCCCCACAATTAAGATCTAGACCGATAATAGTGTTAAGAAGGTCCAAAATAGCCATCTCACAAAATTCCAGCCGTTGATTCATCTTAGATGTTGAGATATTTGCAAAACCGTCCAAACCATTAGATAGCAATTTATGAGATTCTGTGGGCCAAAAAGGGGATTAAAATCAATCCATTCTTTCAAATTTTCTGGATTCTGTGGGCCCCAAGATCATGATATGAACCAGTAGTTATTTCTGAAAGGTCAAATACGGCTAATTGACCAAATTTCAATCGTTGATCCTTATCATATATTGAAATATTTGCACAAAAAAAAAAAAAGTCCAGGCACTAAAATATTAATTTCTTATTCATGTGGGCCCCCTTTGCACATGTGAGCTATACAGATTCTCTAAATGACCACAAACTACTTTGATGTGAAAGTTGAGGTCTTAATTTTTCATGAATTTTGGAATTTTTTATAAAAATGTTTATACCATTGGATCATACATTCTACAATTTGTAAGAAACCTCCCTCCATCCAAACATGAAACTCTCATTGGAAATCCTCCTTGAGGATGTAGTGGTTCTTTGGAGATGGAGAAAATCCTCTAAATAGAGGATTCGTTTGCGTTTACCAAACGTGCTAAGAGATGTCTTAAAAAAAAAAATTGTCTTAAAAAAAAAATAAAGATCTAATATGTAGGATGTTTATGTAATAAAAGAAAAGGTAAGGGCTTTCTTTCCAAAATGTGCGAGCAATCAATTCAAGCACGTGACTGAATTTTGTCTTGGCATTCATCATTATATCAATTTTTAAGTGGTTCGAGTAATCTTACCAAGAAGACAGAAATGCCCAACCCAACTCAGGGTAACACGTGGTGGCATCTAAAAGGCATCTCATCTTTTTTAGCAAAGGGCGACACGTAGAGCACAGAGTCACCAATCACTAACGTAGTAGGGCCCACCTGTTAAATCCAAGTTGCTGAAAGTGGCCCATGGTCCGATTTATGTGATTAATCGACGGTGTGACTTTCTGAGCACGAAGCTTTACTCACCTTCTACTTGGACATTCAAATTAAGAACGAAAATACACATTCAATTCTCCCATTATCCGAAGGATCCGACCTATTTAAAGCCGAATTTGGATCCTTATTTAGGCTCAGGATCCAACCTATTTAAAGCCGAATTTGGATCCTTATTTAGGCTCCGATGATTAAATGGTTCCAGATTCAATTTTACCTTAGTTCAAACCAATGGACCTAACATATTACCTCAATTTTCGAAAATCTCTTCTAAAAGTCATATTTTTTTTAAAATAATTCTTTACCTAAATCCGGACACGGATCCAGACTCGTCCCATATATGGTTCCGGTTCCGAAGATAAGAAACCGGTTCCGAAACGGTTCCGGATCCGGATCCGGCTCCATCGTCTACTTAATGGTTCCAGCGGGTCCACCATAGACCCGGACCAAAACCGACCCGTTTACAGCCTGAATTCAAATGCCAAATTGACTAAATCACACACATTTTTCTTTCTTTTGGGCATGGTGGCAATATAGACTTTAGGTAAGTGGGATCTACTCATGGATTTAGATTAGGAGCTGCATTTTATTATATAATGTAGCTGCCTAGAGTACGCTTGTTGTTCCCTCTCCTGTCTTGGAAAAAACTGAGTAACATGGCATCAGAAATGAATTGAACACAAAACATCTTTTAAATTGTTGTTTTTGTTTCTGCAGCAAGCTACCATCTTTTAAATTGTTTCATACTTCATGCACTTACATGGAACACAAACATAACAAGATTGTGTTGTCCAGTCAGGAACAGGAACAGATGGCAGAAACAAAAACAAAAGAGGTGGTATTGGTAAGCCACCTCCATCAAATTCAAAGTTCAAGATGCTGAAAACAAATGAATAAAATTGTCAACAACATCACAGGAAGGTGTCAGTTCTTTCATGAGGATAAATAATTTAAACTTTGAAAGGATCAACGGAATCATGTGGTAATATAAGAGTAGAACCACAAATATTGGTGAATTCATGTCCATTCTTAAGTAAATGAAAGAGACGCTGCGGCCTGAAGTAGGGCATCCTGGATCTGAAAAAAATACTGTCTCAGGAAGTTGTAAACAAGAAATACAGCCACAATAATTCAGTATTTCCAAGTTCAGGCATTTCCCCCCCTTTTCCATTAAGGGTTTTAAATTCAAGCCTTCAAGCCAGCTGACTCTGTAGGGAAGATAAACTTCTGTTCTCCAAACTACACATGATTCCCTCCACAGAGGACCAAGTTCCTGTCAACAGAAGCAGCTTTAGTAATACAAGCATTGTTTCATTAAGGGTACAGATATGGATGCAGCAGAATAGTCAGATATATTGTTCAGCTAGAAATTGGACTTCTATAACTGCTAGGAAATAAAAAAATATCATCCAGGGAGCATCACCTAAAATGCAGATAAGTGTAAATACAACTATAAAATAAAATACAATATTATATAAAAATTTCCATGCTCCAATGTTACGCCAGCATATGAAAGTAACAAATTTACCTTGCACCCCACCATGTTCTTATAGTTTTGACAGACCAAAACAATTACAATCGAGAGAAAAGGCCAGTAGACTTCCAAGTAGTACTCAGTCCTTCATTGGGCCCACTCATTATAGTATAATGCAGTTCACCGGATATCAATTTCCGCAGGCAATTACATCTCTGTAAAAACACAATGCTAACTGGGCCCCTTGAGTATGTGTTTGTGAGTGTCTGCATGTATGTGTTTTTGTTGGGTGCATGCATCCAGTGGAAATTCTTTAGAACTACAACTTGAGAGGACTACAAAACAAGGCCTATAAAAATATCCTCAAAGTAGTACCCATTATACATAATCAATAAGAGAGACTCATCTTACAACTTTGTACCAAATTATTTACATAATTAAGATAGGCCTCGCATTGTCCACCACAATTTCAGCCAACTGCTTCACCAGTTATTAATCCAAGTAAGCAAGAAAACCTGTTGTTCACTGTTAGGTTCTTTCCAATTATGTTCACAATGGTCACAAATTTACTGTAAGAGAAAAAGGCAGGCCATTGCCAGTCAAGCTAAGTCTGCTGTATTAAATGCACTCTACCTCACTATAATATAATCTCACAAATGGGGGTGACATTACCAACCATGCATCCTCCCAAGCTAGGAAGGATAAATGGTTTCACATTAGTCCATCCAAACTACATTTATTTCCAGTCTATTCAATGATGAGTTCATTAAAAATAGATGTAGTATAAGTCAGCAACCACAACCATAACTAAGCCAGTTATAGTCAATGGGTTAGACCGCGGCCTAAGGAGGAGCTTGAGCCTGGACCACTGGCAAGACCAATCCATATCCACTTTTAGCTCCTTGCTTTCTGCCACCTCCAGCTGAAGGTGATGGTGGTGGTGAAAACCATAGGAATGACACAGTTGTCTATGAGAATACTCAAGAACTTCCACATGCTGATTACGATGGTCATGGATATAGAAGAAACTATCGCTGTCTAATGATGAGGATAGGGGTGGAAGGTGGTAATAGTACTACTAGTGGAGAAGGGCAAGCTGACAGTGGACAACAGAAACATGGTTCTATGGAGAAGCTACTAGTGAATGGGTACTCATTTCTCCATTGAGTGGAATCACTTTCATCAGGCTCTAATTGGTACACCAAGCTCTAGACATCATATCGTGTTCCTGTATATTTCTTTTCCAGTATCCTAATCCTCACCAGCCATATGCATATGGACAGAAGGACCATTGTGATGATGACAATGTTTTGTGGACTCCCTGACATTCATCAAGGTTGTTATTCGTGGGTCTTTTTGACAAAATGAAGTGTATATGATTTCATTTCAGTTATCTTGTTATTAATCATAATATTATCATATATTTACCTTATTTGCATATTATACACCTTTCATACAATTTTAGCTAATACAGTTCGTACAGTTATTAATTTTTGATAGATTCAACAGTTTAAAATAAAACAGCTATAGAGGACCTACATAACTTTTAGGGTCCCCTACCCTTGTACTATGCTCTACTGGAAAAGAATATTAGATTCTGACACTTATCAGTCTTCTATATTTTTAAGATAACTGTCAACACTTTTGGGGTCTAAATAAAATTAATGTCATGAAGGCCACGAACCACTACATACCATCAACCGGTCACTTTTCAAACCGACACATGGTTTTAAAACTCGGTGAGTCTTGGATTCGTGTCCTGAGTCACCTACTTGGCCGATTCCTGTGATTTTTGTGCCCTAAATGCACGTATTTATTATTTTTCTATTAAAAAAGGAAGTAGAAGGCTCTTAATGGACATTTCACACTGATTCTAGAAGATCAAAACCACTTTTTTTTAAGATTCAAGCATTTGAAGATTAGTCATACTATTCATCTGATTGAATCATATACAAATTTGGGTAACTACAAGTACAACAACCTATATTCACTATTAATAAATGAAACAAACAAACCTTCGAAATTCAAATTCATAGAACTTTTTTTTTTATTTTTGCTATTTTTTATTTTTCAAATGTTATTGGGCCTGGTGTGTGAATCAATCCACCTTAGCCGAGCCTCACCCCACCCCAAAAATTAGAGCTGAAAGCGAGACCCTCCTTTAACTATATTTTAAACCATGGTTTACTTCCATCACACTCCAAGGGGGGCCAATAGTGATGCAACTTTGTTGCACAGGGCAAGAACCATAGAGTCTCTATGCTGTTCCCCAAATGTAATTTTCTGTTCCTTCTTCGCCAATACAGACCTCTTGTACTACTCTTTTGTCCCATTATTTAGCAATAGAATTTGTTAGTTACCTCTTGAAAAAGAGAGGTGGTCAATATGGTGCAAACATTAGGATATGATCATTTCTCCAGCAAAAAAAAACGAGAAACTACATATGATGTTCAATTACAAGTTTTGAGTAGTCCCAAGAAAAAACAAAACATGGACAAGAAACAATGAGACTAGACATATTCTAAAGTGTGGGAATGGTAAGGAGAGGAATAAAGAATATACCTTGAATTTAATTACACCAAAGAACCACATTCAAATGCATCATCACCTCTACTTGTCAGCATGCCGGCGCTTATGCTTACGAGGTGCATGGTTTGTATTAGAACTCCTTATTGGTTTGCTTTTCCCTTTGCTACAAAAGTTGACCAACAAGAAAAGATAAAAATGCTACTGACAAAGGAAACAAAAAAGTACAAGCAAGATCTATATACCAACCATCATCCACATAAAGGAAGAAAGAACACAATTTAGACAGCGGGAAAAAAAAAGAAACTTAAAGAGGGCCCTTACTAGCAACAAAGCTCTGGCCAGTGGGTCCAACCTTGATGCATGTTGAATCCTCCGTGGGGTGTTCTAATGCTAAATTTTGATGGAAGTTTTGTTCATTCTCTTAGAAGAGGTGGAGTTGGGGTGTTATTAGAGATTGGTCTGGTGTGGTTGTCCAAAACTATTCAAGGCCTGAGGATTCGATTGATGCTAATGAAACTGAACTTTTTGGTCTTTTGATTGGCTGCCGTGAGTTGCGCAGGATGGGATGTGTCACTGTTATTCTTGAAGGCGATTCTTTTTCAGCTATTCAGTGGTGTTCTGGTAAGTCTTCTTTTCCATGGAGGTTAGCGGATTGGGTGGAGGAGGTGCAGGATATTTCTCTTCATTTGGGTGCTTGCTTCAATCATATTTTAAGAGGCGCTAATTTCATGGCAGATGCACTTGCAAAGGAGGGAGTTTTTCTTTCTTCTCTTAATTTTGATGTATATTGTATAGTATCATTTTGTTTTCGTAGTACTCTTTTTTGGAGTCTTGTGTGAGCTGGCTTGTTGTGGCTATGTCCTGTTTTGATTCTTTTCGCTTCGGAATAAAATTTTATAGTTATCAAAAAAAAAAAAAAAAGCGAGAGGGAATGTAAAGGTCCCAATGTGAATAAGGGATGGCCAAATCAGTATGGGCTCAAGTTAGAGTGGCAAGAATTGGACCGAGAGCAGATCATACTAGCCTATTAGTTTTTTTTAAGACTGAAAAAAAAAAACACACTAGCCTATTAGGTAATGCCTCTAAGTTTGACCATTTTAACCCTGACATAAAGTGCATTTTCTTAATCTCCAACAATGAGTAACAACTGAAGGAGTAAGAATTTTGGCACCAGTAGTAGTGAGTTTGAGGTGGGGCTAGATTGACTGTACGAATGCCTAAGTAGGCACCACTGCCAGGGCACAGCACCTATATTGCACCTGGTCATCAACCCCAACCTAGATTATGGTGAAAAAGATGATTCAACCTTCACAACCCTGAATACATTCTTAGCTCATGATTTTTAATATTTTGATTTTGACCAAATCTTCACTTTTTGGTCGGGACTAGACGAGCCTTCAAGTTGGCTCTACTAAATGCCACCCCGAACTAGATCTCTAAGTCAACCTTTTAATATTGTAATGCAGCCACCCAACAACATTCTCCACTAAATGCAAGCAGTATTTAGAATTGTCCTAGTATAAAACTTCTTTAACAATAAAAATAATTAAAAAAAAAAAACTAACCAGAAAATTGATAGAGCAAGCTTATACAGAAAGAACGCAGGAAGTGCCAATAGTGCGGAGGCCTGCAGTGAGAGATTTATAGATGTTTCAGAGATAAATCTTCAAGCAAGCATGATAGATGCATTCACCACAGTGACCACAATAATGAGATCAAGTTTCATGTTCTACATACATAAATTAATCTAGATATACATACCGTGAACCATACAAATTCTTTAGTTGCAAGAGGTTTTGTCATTTCATGTTTCTTTAAAGTCTCTTGAATTGTGCCTTGGACCTATAAAGAAATTAAACATTTGTCATCAAATACGTCAATGATTCCAAATTCATCAAAACATAAAGTGCACAAATAAATAGCTATCAATTATGATATTTTTGTACCGTCCTGGTTTCTAATGGATCTTCTCTTTTTTTTCTTTTTTCTTGAAAAAGTTCTAATGGATCTTCTCTTTGGGTGGGGTCCTTGTTGTAATTTTCAGGTTGTGGTGGGAAGAGAGGTATAATGCTCTTGTACCCTCCCCTTTTTTGGGTCTTTATTGTAATTTCTACTCATTTTCATGAATTTTACCCTTACTGATAATAAAATAAAATAATATCAATTACACATAATAACAAAGGAGTAAGGAGGCTACTCTAAATTATTGGTACAGAGAAAGGGTATGTGCACTAGGCGATTTAAGGAAACAAAGAAAGAATTTTGTAACTCGCTACCCCTTCTAAATAAGTGCAAAAGCAATAAAACAAGCTCAATAGTTGATAGAGTTGATTGCAGTGATTTTAAACCCAGACAAGGCGTGCAGGCCCAACAGGTTTGGACTGAAACCACCAGCTGGTTGACCATTTTGGGTGTAGCTGAAACGCTCCATAATCCCATGACAAAAATCAAAAGGCAGGAAAAAAAAAAAAAAAAAACACATATATTAAGGTTTGAAAGCATTCTTTTGTGGGACAAGAACTGTTGTTACCAACGTGTAACATAGATCATCATCATTATTTTTGCCTTATCGTGGGTCATTTTCCAACCTATTACATTATATTTTACTATCAGTCATGTATGAGTTGGACAAAAGAAGAAAAGAACCCAGCAGTAATGCTAGAGATATGAACTGATACAACAAAGAGAGTACAAATGTGGTCGCAATAAACCAAAGAAGCAAGTGTGGCACCTGATGGTGATACACAGTCGCTGATTTGAGAAACTTTCGAGAAATATGAACTGCTTTCTTCGTATACGGTTTCAAAGCAACCCGTACTCTATTGACATGGGGTTTCGTAATTGTTGCAACCTGATCAATGTAGGGCTTAGAGAGTTTTTTGGCTTCCTGTCATCACATAAAACTGTTTACTGAAGCAAGTAGAGTAATATAGGAAATAATATAAGGGAAACAGAGACAAAGAATAAACAGATTCATGGCAGCACTTCACGTTATTATCTAAATGTTACTCACTTCAGGCAAAGCATAATTAAAGGTACCTGAAAGTATGGATTTGCCAATTCTTGTGCTTTGACAACATGTGGTGTAAGGGCAGTCTTGGATGACTCATAGAACTCAATGGTTCTAGTACTCACTGATTGCACATATGGTTCAGCATTGACTGTAAAAGTCAACCATTGTTCTTTCAAGGCAGGTACCCATCTCTTCGTGCAGAAAATCAAAAGATCAGTCAATCAACAAATTTATCCAAAATTCTTGAAAAAAAATTCCCAACAGGTGAATGTACAAAACAATGTGAAAGCTATCGACCATCCATGCCACGTCATTGATTTCACGAGTAAAAGTCTCAAGGTTATCTACCAAAATAAAGTACTTGGTTCAACTAATTTTCTACATATTTTTCCAGTTCATAAAAAACGATCCTTTGCAAGAATAGTACGATCTGCCAGTTGATCTACCAGTTAAACCATCATCATAATCATCTGATAATAACAGATGAAGTTTATAAGTAAACAAATACAATAAAATCAAAATAAAAAAGGAGGAACAGTAGTGTTAACTCACGGATTTAACTGTTTCCAGGTGGGGCTCAGCCCATTTCTGGGCCTGTGCTGATTTTTCTGATGCCTGAAACAATTTGCAATATGAAAACAATCATTTCACACTCCTCCTGGAAAGTGAGGTGACATAGTGATGGTATCAACTGCAAATGTTTTTTATTTTTTTATTTTATTTTATTGAATGGCTTAACTGCAAACAACATGCAACACTTGATATTTCTACTATCCCTAATAGCTTTTCTGACAGTAGCAGTGTATCTCATCAAAACTTTATTTGCAAAGCACCTTTTGTATGGCACCATCCAATGCAGGCCTCCCATGCTCATTCCAGCTTCTTACTGCAATGGACTGGAAATGGAAAGCAAGAAATGACAATTGTCCAAAGGAAAATAAACATCCTGCAATAACTAGACCAGCATCTGAATAAGTTCACCTGAAAATGACTTAGATGAATTGAAAGCCAAGTTGGAAGCCATGCTCCATGAATCTGATCAGAAAGTCATGAAACTGATGTACATCAGTCAATGCTTCCAGATTAGCAAAAACATTAATCAATATTTCAGGCACAGGATACTGGTCGATTCATTTAATTATTAATTTTGTTGTTATAGCTGTACTGCTACAATAATCAGATTCCATTAACACAAAACTGTAAACTGTAACCCGTTTGGGTAATTCACTCATAAAGTGAATTCAAGTGCAGTGTTACTTTAAGAGACAAGAAAAGAAGAGGGGCCTTATCAAAAACTACAAAAAAATTCAAAAATTACCTCTTCTTTTTTTCTTTTAAAAAGAAAGTCAGAAAGTCAAATCTCTCATCGCACTAAAAGACAAAGAAGCCTCTTCTTTTTATCCGAAAAAGTCAAAAAAAAAGTTCCTTCACATGCCACAAAATGATAAAAAGTCAAGGTTGATTTTGAAATTTTGTACTTTTTTTGTAAAACCCCTCTTCTTTTCTTGTCTCTTTTGAATTCACTTTACAAGTGAATTACCCAAACGGGGGTGACCAGGTACCCAAAAAATACATGAATCAGAAGCAAAGCCAGTAAAAACCATCTCTCTGGCCTGCTAGAGAGACCAAAGAAAACAACAATCCAACATATACCAGTGACTAAAGCAAACAAGCAACTTTTTTTTTAAAGCAACAGATCCACTTTCAACCAAGTGGACTTCTACAAGGCAAAATTTGATAGCCTTAGAGTTGATGGGATTTTGCATAATTGGAGGCTTCTTTACTTGGTGGGTCTTCTAAGGTGAGGAAGAGGGTGTTTTGGACCCCTACTCCTGAAGGGGTTTTGAAGTTCAACGTTGATGAGGCAGCCAGAGGAAAACCAAGGCCGGCTGGTATTGGAAGGGTGCTCCGTAATAGTGAGGGGTGGTGTTGGCTTTTTTCTCTAGAACTATGGGGTGTATGGAATGGAGTCATATGAGGAGGAGGTGGTAGCTATCTTAGAAGACGATGTTTGTTTCTTTTTTTCAAGCAAGTTTGGTGGTGAGAGCGACTCTTCTAATGATATTGACTGGGTGTCTTCTTTGGCTCTGTTTCCATGTAGGTTTCAGTCTCTTTTTAGTGAGATTTAAGGTGCTGTGCTCACCAAGTGGTGTGGAGTTCAAGTATGTTGGCCAGATAGCTAATGGCTTCACCGATTCCTTAGCTAACTAATGTGTGGAAAAATCATCTACATTTGTCGCCATTTTTGTTGTAGCCTTGGTTCTTTTATCTGTATTTTTTAGCTTCCTTCTTATCTGGTATAATGCTTTTATACCTCTTTCCCCTATTGGTGTCAGGATGGTGTTGGATTTGGTTCTACTTTCTTCGTTTTAATATTTACCAATAAAAAAAACACTTTCAACTTAAATATATAAATATATATTTCATAATAAGATAAGTCTCGTATGAAGCACCTCAAAAGTTATTCAGGAGTTCCATTGCATACTCCAGAGAGACTAAAGTTGAACAACAGAATCGGAAAACCAGGCTTGGTTCTATAAATTATTTAAATTTCAACCAAGTCATTAATGATGGTAAGTTATTAGTGATGAAATGGAGAAGGAAAATTGATGCATCAATTGTTTTCTTTAATTTTCTTTTTGTCTTTTTTCACTAAACACTGATGCATGATTTTACTGTTAAACTAGTTCATGACCTTTGAAAACATTTGTAATGCTCGAACAGTGTCATGACTCCCACCTTATTTAAAAGAGCAAGCAAAGAAAAAACATATTAATTAGGAGAACTAGCCATTCTCAGTCAAGGACGGGTCAAACTGAAATGATAAGGGCCAAAAACGCTAAACCTACAAAATATTATAGTTGTGTTACAACACTAGTTTTTCTTCTTCTTATTTTATTCTATTTTATTTTATTTTTGTGAATGATGTGTTGCAACTTGCAACACTGATAATAAATTGAATATGTAGCTTTTATGAAATTTACTACCGAACAGAATTATCATCCACAATATAAACATTTGCACTCATATATTTACCTCAGTCAACTCGTTAATCTTTGATGTGGCTTCTAATTTTGCATTCATCATCTCTTCCTGTAAATAGTATATAAAGGAAATAGAAAAGGAAAGAACAAATAAGTAATAAGAAAATACAACAAGGCTACCATATATATACTAGCAGCTGCAAGCATACCTCTGCCGCTTGAAGAGCTCGTTCAGTTTTACGAATCCGGGTTTTCTGTTCATTATTAATCTTTTGGAGCTGCAAAAGGAGATAAAATGAATGAGTATACTTCAGAGAAAAATATCACTATCTTTTTTTTATAACAAAAAATACGACTACTATCGTTCAACAAAAACCAACAATCACTGTACAACCCCATTGGATGAATGGAATTAAAGTACACAAAATGTGCAAAACCATCAAGCAGATGTTAGAGATGTAGATCAGTCAAGAGTGCTCACATGTAGATATTATATTATGGATCTTAGAGATGTAAGGGTTGAGTGCTGGAAGTAGATAGCATATATTTACTCTCACCGACCTTACTATTTCTTTCAACCTTCTAATTAATCAGAAATTTACTGATGAAAACTAATTGGAACAATTATAAGCATGTGGATGCAGAACGTCTACAAGGAGCAACTGTCTTCTGCAATGAATCCATGGGAATATGAAAAGGTGATCTCTAAATCTATCATCTACAAAAGTTAATAATCTTGTCTACTTGGAAATTTGTTTCCTGAAGCATCCTATTCATTGGAAAGAAGAAAGTCTTCACCATGTGTCACAATCTTGTCACACACCTGTCCAAGCCCGGATTCTTTTTGCTTGAAGATTCTGAATTTCATTAGGGAGAAAAAGATATATACAAAAGCCACCATCAAGTCGACAAGAGGCAGTAGAAGAAACACAAGAACAGAGGTACTGAGATATTGGACCAGTCAATCAATTTGATTTCAAGTAATCTAGGATTTTCCGCAAAGAGTTTTGAAAAAAGAAAAAAAAAACCTAGAATGAGAAAAAGAGGAAGAATTTGGGAGAAGAAACTGCATGGGTTGGTTGCTGTAGGTTAGACAACCACAGCTATACACAATTTAGTATATTTTGAAATATTACAAAAAAACCATGTATTTTTCTAATATTACAAATGAGTCCACTATATTTCTGGAATTTCCTGAAATTATATAAAACATCCTTGTCTCTCATAACACGCCCTCTCTAGCTGGTGTGTAGATATTTGCTATGCCCAGCTTACAAAGATATCCACGCAATTGTCCCTTAAGTCACTGTATTTGTAAGAAATCTGCAATCTGATCGTCAGTGCTCTCATATGCCAAATTGATTTTTTATTTTTATGATCCTCACTCGATGAAATGACAATCACACCAACATGCTTAGTCAGCTCATGATCAACTGAAATTTTGGCAAGTTTTATAGCTGAAGTATTATCACAATGTAAAACCATAGGTCCACCTTGCTTGAAGTCCAATTCATCGGATAATATTTTCAGCCATAATAGCTCACAACTGTGGAGGTACTTAATTTCATATGGTCCTCAGCATAATTTCTAGTGTATCACCTTATTTATAGTCTCTCATGCACCATACATTTTCTTAGACTCAAGTAGTTAGTCAAACTTCATTGCACTTATGTAGATAAGCTCATTACTAATAGTGTATATGAGACTCCATTATAGATAGAGTGGTTGGGAGCATTAAACCAACACAACTTGTCCAAAACCTCATGTTCTTTTAAGTTGTTTCGTAGCATCAGAGCTTAGGCTCTCTGTTTTGTTTAATCTTAGATCCTTCTTGTAAGAGTGGTGTGCCATCAGTCTTGATCTATTTTCATTTGCTATGGGGCCCACAGATCCTACCCCTATCTGCTGTAGAACCACTGATCAATCAATAGCAGTCTCTTCCTTTTCTAAATCCTCTTTTTTTGTCCTCTCTCAGCCCTCATCAAGCATTTTTTCAATCCAAACACAGTTGGCAATTGACTCTGCTCTCAGCAAAATCTATCAATCACAAGTAGGACCCGCTCTAGATCCAAAATCACATGAAATTCTCCCCACTTAGTTGCCCATCATAGAAAATCATTCACCTAAAACATTTCGGTTCATCTCGACTCCATTTGAGGGCGTTTTTAGTCCTGTTTTTCTTCTCAACCGTTGGAAATTCTAGATCCTCATTGAATTAACTTGAAATTTGGACGATAAATAACCTACACCACTCATGTATGAAGATAACCTGGAAGATTGAGCAAAGAAACAAGTATGTTTGCTAGGGCTTTAATCCAATCCAGCGATTGAATAGATTGGACATCCGAGGCCAGGTAATTTGTACTTCAGCTCCTCTACTGTTTTCTTTGCATTCTTGGAGACCTCTTACTATTGGTCTGCATTTTCTTCATTTTTACAACCCACTATTGCTTCATATGACTTCCGATCATGCCCATGTCATCTATGTTCGACTAGCTGAGACAAACTATGCTTATTAGACAAGTCCCATCTATGAGCAATTTCTTGAAATGAAGAAAACTTCAAAAATATGTTTCCACTAAAATAGAGAAACTAATAGATCTCACTACTGAAGAAAAATGGGAATCTAATATTGGAAAAATCAACTCTTAGGTGGTCAGCTCTATGGATCCAACCATTGGTTTCCAACTTGCAAGGTTTGCTCATCCTAAAGATGCTTAGGATTATTCGGCTCGACTTTATGTTCAGACTAACTCTGCTAAAAGATATCAGTTTTTTTTATTTTTTATTTATTACTCCAAACAGACAACAATGAAGGCAAAGCCAAAACCAGCCAAGCCAAACCCAAACACCAAAAATAAAAAGATATCAACTGCAAAGGAAAATTTGAAATGCTTACCAAGGTGATGACGTGGTTCATACCTTTTACGTGAAAATGGCAACATTGTGCGACCAATTGTCAGTGATGGAACCACAGTTCACACGTGCAGCTGACTCTAGTACTTTTGAGACATCATCAAGAAAACGAGCTTGTACAAACCCTGATGGCAATAAAACCTGAATTTGAACATGTAAAGAACATGCTCTTACAGTGATCCCCTCTTCCCTCTGTCAATATGGCTTTATTTGAGCTATTGTCAGAAGAGCAAACTCATTCCTCCCTTGCTGCCAGAACGATAAAAAAATGTGCATGTCTTGTGTCTACATCTCCTACGCTACAACCAGTACTCATTGGTCCTCCTCGCCAAAAAGGCGGATCATCTGACATCTGCAACTACTGTGAGCAGCAAGGAGACTAAAAGAGCGACTGTCCTCTTCATCCAAAGGGATAGGTCAAACATCCTTCTTGCCAACAGACAGGTGATCAAATCAGCTATCTATCCACCCTCAGCATCATCCACAGGCAGGTGTTCAGCATGCATCTCTATCACCAGCTACCAATTCATCTGCCTCCTCCAATCTCACCTCGCAGATCAATCCATTGTTGTTAAGCAGCTCCAACAAATGATACTTTCCTCTAGCCCTAGGTATTCTTTGACTTCAGCAGCATCCTCCACAGCCTTGACAGCCATTGCCCTCATTTATCCTACAAGTAACTTAATTGTCCTTTAGATAGTTGATTATGGTGCTTCTAGTCACATGACCTCAACTTTCCCACTCAGTCACCCCCTCCCGTAATTAAGGTCTATGTCCAACATTCGAAGCCACTACCCATGGTTGAACCTACTCCTCATCATTCCATTGTCAAATCCTCTTCCTTCATCTGCAAGTAATACTTCTTCAGCATCACAAACACTGAGGCATTCTATCCGCATCTCTAAACCTCTTGACTGCTATGGTTTTCTTGCACTTGCCACCACTTTAGATTATGTCTTTATCCCCTCTCATATTCACACAGGCCATCAAACGATATTGTCAGCAGAATGCTATGAATAAATAATTACTTTCTCTCGAAGCCAATCGCACTTGGAAACTTATTCCACAACCAGCACTTGTTTCAGTAATTGGTAAAAAAGTGGATGTACTCCATCAAATCAAATCTGATGGAGTCCGGATCAGTATAAAGCACGCCTAGTAGCCTAGGATTTCAAACAAGAATAGTTCATTGACTATGAGGGGACCTTTGCCCAAGTTGCACAGATGACTATGCCTAAAAACTTGCTAGGAGGAGCAGTTATTCGTGACTGGCCTCGAAGGCAGATGGATAACAAAAAAACGCTTTTCTTCATGGTAATTTACTAGAAACAGTTTACAAGCGTCCCCCCTGGATTTGCTTATCCACATAGCCATGCGTGTCGTTTGAAGAAATCTCCACAATGTCAACATGCTTAAGGAACTAGGAAAAGAGGGAGACCAGTAAAGACATTAAATGAAGTAGGGAGTGAAAACAACATCGATGGTGGAGTCACTGAAAACAAGTGCTGCGAATATGACTGAGTAGAAAAGTTGATATGAGAGAGCCGACACCTAAAGGGATGAGATAAGGGTCTAATGATGATGATGAAAATTGAAGAAGAAAGAAAATCCAGTCCCTAAAAGAAGCCGGTGAAAGACTAGATCAGCATAATAGTTAATATGGCCATAGAATTCAGTTCTATGGAGTACAGACTAATTAAAAACGAAGAAAGGAGATGGAGAGAGGGAGAGAGGCCATTTTAGGCATCTCCATCTGCATCTCACTCTCTAACTTTTTATTTGGTAAAAGGACAGAATGAATAGATCAGTACAGCCACTACAACAGTTCAGCCAAAACTGTAGAACTGTGGAACTATTTTTTAAGCTGTCATAGAACATGCTAACGGACATCTTTGTGAACCCTTAATGCAAATGCCAGATTCTGATAATTGAACTGAGATCGGCAGTATCAAACATCACATATAAAATTAAATCATTTGAACATTATTGTTTGTAAATACAACATTCAAACTATTTCATATATTATCAAGTACACTCAAAACTATTTCATACCATTTTAGGTCTATTACCGGTCTAAAAGATTCATAAAATATGCACATTTAATAAACATGCGTTATTGCCATATGCTATGCATGTGATCATAAAATAATCGGTGCTACTTGCTAGTAATATGTTACACTTTGAAAGAAAGTAAATGAGTGAAACAACCACAAAAGGATCTAAGATGTAAGGATGCATAATACCAACTGAAAACAAAATATAAACAAAATTTCAAATCACAAATTACAGAATAATAACCTTTTCCAGTTTGGAGCTTAGTTCCTGTATTTTCTTCTCGGCCTCACTAGCTTGGGTTTCTAAAGCATCTCTCCTCCTGTTTTGCTCTTTTATTTCACTTTTGAGCTTCTCAATCTGTCCACAACACAAAGTTCAATAAAACCTACCATTTATACAAATGCACCTAAAGAGTTCCTCTTTCTCATCTTAACCTGCTTCTCAAGTTCTCCAGCTCGTGCATAAGCCTTCCCAGCCAGCTCCTCAGCATCAACAGTCCCTTTTTTCTACAATACAGGGGGGGAAGTTGCACCATTTTTTTTAATCCATAAGATTGTACACATAACTACACTGTTGATATTCAACAAACTGACAAGAAAGAAGCATTCTTTTCAATGGTTAAGAATAAAGAAATATTGAAAGTGATCAGATGACAATGAGCATAGTCAAAGTAAATGCTGTGGGAAAAAAGTAGAATGTGTTCGGTAAATCAGAAAATGAGATGAGCAAGTGTGCCAATAAAAAAAAAAAGAAAAAATATTTTAAGAGTTGAATAAAAAAGACAATAGACGTGCAGGTGTGGTTTTTGGAATCTTGCCTGAAGTAACTCTACATCGCTCTGTAACCTTGCAATAGTATTTGACTTCTCTTGAATATTCTTCTCCATCCTTGCAATGCTCTCATCCTTGCGGTTTAATTCTTGGGTCCTGTCCTCAGTGCTGGATTCTGTACAGCAGGAAACAAAAATCCCACACACATTTTAACAAAATCCAAAATACACCAGGTAAAGATAGACAACCCCCACAGATCTTCCCCCTCTCCCCAAGCCCCTTCCATTTCCCTCTTCACTATGGAAAGAAAGAAAACATAAATAAAGAAAAAAAAAAAAGGGAAAACCCGACAAAAGCCAGCTTCAAATGGAGTTCAACATTTTTTTTTTTTCTTATATAAAATCTCACTGGCTAAGATGTTTGCCTAGCAGCAGGCCGAACAGGTCTCCAACCCTCATCCTCTCTATTAGAGGGAATGTCTGCCACCAGGCTACATCTGCAGCGCAATCTACGTCTTTAAAAACCCAAGAATGATCCACACTAAAACGTATAAACAATAAAGGAAGCAAAGGAAAGGAAATGGAATGCTACAAGAACAAAGGACCTGTTTGGCACCTCATAAACCTCACTGCAGGCAACTCGCTTTACTCATAAATATAGAGGTTTCATACGTTTATTTTTACGCCCTTTGCTGTAGCTAATTACAATTACAATGGATTTATCCACCTCAAAGAATAATTACAATAGATTTATAGCTAAACTGAGAATGCAAACTGGGGCCAAAACCACTAAATTGGTAAACATTTCGCCCCCAAGAAATAATATGTCCTTCAACATTCAGGGTGTGTTTGTTAAGATAAACTTCTGACGGGAATTCACAGAGTCTGAAAATCCCAATTCCCCATCATGTCATCTTTCCCTGGATTCTGGGATGCCCTCTTTGATGAGAAGAATCTACGAAAAGAAATGGGACCTTCTACATCAAAATGGCTGGAATAACCTTTGAAGTAGTCAAAATTCAAGACTTTCAGAACACTTTTATGAGATTTCCACTTAAAGTTTTCCAGTGACGGAGTATCTAAAAGCAATCTTGAGATTTCCATTTGAACTAGTCTAAATTCGGGAGTACCCCAACCTCAAAAATCCAATCTTTCCCGGTTTAACGGATCTCAAAAAAGGATCAACCAAAACTAAAAAAACTACATCACTAAAATCTCCAGCATAAACCTGAACTGATGCAAACCAGAAACCCTGATCCGTTATAGAAATCGCAAAGGGGGGCAAATGGAATGGGCATGTGAACTGACCTAGAACGGAGATCTTCAACTTGAGCTGCTCTAATTCGAGTTTCAGCGGAGAAACTGAGCCGTCAGATGTCAAGATTTCGTCTTTGATCGATGAATCAGCTGCGATTTTGAGGATCAGTAGAGAGAGAAAGATCGAAAAGACGGAGAGTTTTCGAATCGCCATGGAAGAGTAATGAAAAGCGGGGCTCTGTTTTTTCTGGTTGTGTGTGGATCTCTCCGCTTCTTCTCGGTTCGTTTTTAATAAGAGACTCCGCAGATGAGACTTGAGAGGGAGAATAAAATATCATTGAGTGCATCCTTTGATGCTTTGACTTTGACCCATCTAAAAATATATATATTATGAGCCCCTCAGAATAAATTAATTATTTTTTAAATTTTATTTTGACATAAATACGAAATTGATTTTTAATTAAAAATAAAAATAAAAATATGATTGATAAATATCCGTAATTTACGATTTCAATCACATGAAATGGACAAACTTACAATGAGACCTACTTTTTATAGGATAAAATTTAAGATGTACAAAATAATAGGAGGGCATTTATTTCGACCAGCTCAAATTCTAATAAGTGGAGCTCGTGCCAAAGTTATGTACCTTCCGCACGAAATTTCCCGTAGTCATAACCTTGTAGAATTCAAACTCATAAATTGAAAATGAAAACGATTACATACAAGGTTAAATATAAAGAAAAAATATATTTGTCAAGTTACACCTCTTAAATTGCTTATTTTTAAAGGGTTGATGAGTTTTTATTTTACGTTTCTAATAAGTTGGTCAATTGTGATTACTGACATTTTTGTTTTCATTTTTTAATTACAAAAATGCACCTCTTTTAAATAATAAGTTATATATTTCTAATTATTTTTCCTCTCATCTCTCTTATATCTTACTCCTCATCCTACTGTAATAAGTTCAAGCAAATGATAACCAATAATTGTCAAGAGTGGATTATAAGGGCATGTTTCTTTTTTAGAATTCATGTCTAAAGGCTGCATGAGAATTCCAAAATGCTATAATATTGAAATGTTATTGAATCCTTTCATTTCAAAATTTTCCATTTCGTTCCTATATGAATTCTTGCTTTAGAGTTTTTAAAATTTTGAATTCCATAAACTCCCCGTTTCATTTGTACATAAATTATTGAGTGGAATTGCACATTATTTCATTATATATATTTTTGTTTGTTTTAGATTTATTTTCTCCACATATATATACCAAAAAATTATACTTAAATTGAAAATATAGTTTTTTTTTTTTTTTTACTTGAGCTTAGCATATGCCTTTTTTCACGTGTATAACAACCCCTTTGATTTTTTAGATCATACAAGCATCATAAAAATAAAAACACATTTATATGAATATTTGGTGGATATGATCATCTAATTTTTTTTTTGGGTACGATCATGGCCCAAGACACGGTTATATTTATTTATAATGTACTTAATAATATTTTATCTCTTTCGGTATTATTTATATGGTTTGTTGGTATCTCGATAACTTATTTATAATCTTAATTATTCAATTTAAATTATTTTAGATTCTTTGCTCCTACCATTAGGTAATCTATTTGTTTCTTTTATATATACTTTTTTAAAATATTTCAAGAAAAAATTCAATTTTAATATAAAGTAATATCAGTACTTCCAACATTGGTAGTACTCAGGACCCTGCTATACGGATACCATATCAGATCTGACCCTTTATCTGCCTTGGCCTCCCAAGTCCCAACCCAATGAACGGCTGACATAATCCTGTTTTTCAGATGGACCCAAAGAAACTGCCAGGTCTTGGACCACTGGACCACAGTTTCAGCAGCCCCGCGGACTACCTTAACACATTATATATTTATGGAAAATTTTCAAATAAGGCTTTTAAGTTTTTACCTTATTTAAAAAAAGAATATAAATTTCAAAACTTTTCAAATTAGTGCTTAAGTTTCCTGCCAAGTTTTCAATTAAGGATATTCGGCTATTTAATGGTTTTTTTATGACCTTTTCCTTCAGTTTTTTTTTTTTAAATACAAAAGGTACAATTCATTTAAAGCCACGACATAGTTCCAGCGGCCACCACATTCACCCGATCATCATAAAAATGCAAGTTGTCATCAATCACTTTAAAGATATCGGTGAAAAAAAGGAAGAGAATATATAAGAAGTGAAGGTTACTTTTATTTGAATGAAGTCTAATTTGGATAATTTAAGATTTTTTTAGCAAACAAGTAAAAAAAAAAAAGCTTTAAATGGACAAATGTCCTTAATTGAAAACGTTTTGGGAAAATGGAGGATAAATTTGAAAAGTTTTAGAACTTATGTTCTTTTTTGAAATAAGACAAAATACTCAAGGCCTTATGTGAAATTTGCCCTACATTTATCTCCCCCTCGTTCACACCACACAGCCATAATGCTACCGTCATCTTTCCTTGTCTCACCTACTGAACTAACACCGAAGCCTCAATTCCATCTTCCTCAGGTAATCTGTTTAATCAAAATCGGTGTCTTTCTTCCTTAAATTAACAGCATTTCTTCACTCTCTTGGTTTCAAAGATTGAATTTTTCTGATGGGTTGTGCAAATATATTTGATTGTTCTAATAAGTTTAAAAGACTGAAGAGGAATGTCATGATGATTGAATAGATTTTTTTTTGGGCATCAGAAGATTCAGAACTCTTGGGTTTTGTTCATTTCCATTAATTATTCTTTATTTGGTTTTGTTTTCTCTTACCATGTCTCCTATGGGCTTGTTGGTGGGAATTTCATGTATATGGTCTGATTGAGTAAGTTGAAAATATAGGTCAATTTCAATATCAGTTTTTTTTCCCCTCTTCTAGCTCAGCATTTCTCTACAAAAGATTAGTATTGACTAAAGTTTGAAGTTTTGGATTGATTTTATATGCTGTGACTGAGTGTCACATTTCAGGCTTCACAGTAGACCAGTAACTGTCACTGTGCCATGAATTGTAGGGTAATGAGTGGAAGGACAGGGAAACCATTTGAGATGTTTGAGGGAAGTGGTGATTTTAAGTTTTTAACGCATGAATGACTGTGGACTTACTGTACATGGACTTGAATAGGGTTGACAGAAAAGCAGAACTCAGAGAGCCAGGCCCTAGATGGATTGGATATGACTTTGATGATACTGATGATGATTTGGTTTTTAACATCTTCTTTCTTTCTGGGTTAGGCTTGGTTGGGCTGAATTGATTTTAAAGAATCTGAATCTGTTTGAATTTGCCTACTCTGTGTAGAACATGATTCATGGCAGCTTTGATTTATTGGATTTTTATCTTGTTCTGTAATAAGAGATTCAGGAGTTGCTTGATTTTCTAATAAAAGGTAGTGGAATTATTAATGGGCCGAGCTGGCTTATGTGGTAAAATTAACAGCTTCCTTCTTTTCTCATTTAATTAATCATGTATAGTTTACTGGTGATCAAGAATGCACATTCGATTTACGTTAACTTTTTGATGAATATATATATATATATATATATATATTGACATACCCAAAACATGATTGGTTATTGGTCTGTGGTGTCAATTTCATAGTCTTGTTTTTTTCCACTGCAGAAGAAAACCTTGCCTTTTAATTAGTTGTTATAATGCTTAGGAGGTTGGTGTTGACTAACTCAAGATTCAGCATTGAATAATATACACAGTGAAAATGGTGAGTTGTGGAAAATCAAAATCAAGTCCAAACAACATGAAGAAAATTAGAGAAAAATCATATACCTCAAGCATGGTGCTAAAGATGGCGGATGGCTGTGATCTGTTTGTAAAATTGGGTGGGCTGAGATCTCAGTATCAGTCTTGACTTTCTTCTCCTCTGTTCTCGATACTTTTCAACATGTTGATGGAGGGCCTTTTGCATGGGATTTGTATATAGATAGGGGATTAGCTGAGCATGTAATTAAAAATAAAAAAGAGGAGATTTATTCACTGTTGAGAAAATCCTGTTTCCAGTTGATAGAAATGCATGCCAAGATAGTTCTGCAAATTTATTAGGAAACCTTACCATGATTGGTCTTCATCTTTGAGTGTGTGACTACATGTTGTGCCATGTAGGATGACACTTGCAAACATCTTTAACAATTATGTGTTTTCTTACATGTTTTTCGGTAAGTCATATGTAAGAAAGATGTGCAACCTTTCATTAAAAAGTGTACTTATTGTTCCACAGACTAAGGAAATACTGGGGCCCTAAAGTAGATAGCAGCAATAGAGAAGTCAACTTTCAATACAAAGCTCTAATATCCAATTGGTACTCTTTTCATTATGACAAACAGCTGTTTATGAGATAGTCATGCGTGGTCATTATCCAGTGGAACTTGATTTAATCTGTCAAATGGTAGGTGTCCTTGATTGATATTTTGCATCTTTAGTGAGATCCTCACATGCTAGTGACCTTTTCTTTAATGTGCATCACCAATTAGACCATCAATGGATGCTTTTCTCATTTATGCAATTAAGACTTAATGGAGATTGGCACTCAAGATGAATGGACAAAATGTACTTATTGTGGGATACTGTCTTTTCTTGTAGAAAAAAAAAAATGACAGAGGAACCTACAGATATAGATTCTGCTGATAATGTGTTTGAAAAGCTTCCAGACCATCTTCTGATAGAAATATTCATCCGAGTGCCTATCTCTGAATGGGCCCAGGTGTCATGTGTCAAGATGCGCTGGGCTAAGTTATTCCAAGGAGAGTGCTTGTGGCAGACTGCTCTTTTAAGGACTTGGCCAACAGCTGGCCAGGCAAAACGATGGCCAGGGCCCATTCGTCAAGGTCTGAGCAGAAGGTAAGGATTTTGAATAACTATTTCCTTTTGTATTTCTGTTATTTTCAACAGAAAAAAAAAACTTCATTGCAAATAAAAGATAAGAATACGATGAGGAAGATTGATAAATCACAAAATAAGCATTATTTGCAAGAGCGTGCTTGCTTTCATGCTGGCAAATGCAGGGTTTTGTCTGATTCTGCCTACTATTTGATTTGAACCAGTGGCTTGCACTGTATAAAACCATCTAACTGCTGAATCCATCTTTGGCAGCAGTCCTTTGATTGCTTTATGAGTCTACTGATAGAATTTCAACAATATTTCTCACTTGTTTGGCTTTTAACAGAGTCAACAAAGTGAGGGTTTAGCTTTGGGTTTTATCAAGAACTGGAATTGAAAATTTTCGTGCTAAGTGAAATCATAAGAAATTGGGCACTTGTTGCCTAGGTGGGGAGAATGGGGATAGGATACTGAAAAGGAGAAATTTTCCATGTCTGAATTCAAGGAAATTTAGTGTAGATGGAGCATCATGGGGCAATCTGGGGCTAGCTGATAATGGGTATTCAGCAAAATGACAAAGGTAACATTATTCTGATTTTCTCATATTTCAACTGAGGATGAAGCTCTTTAGTTACAGAAGCACTTTTTATATTTAAAGATGATTTTCTAGAGCTCTCACAGTTGAAGAGGATTCAAAAGTTATTTTCTCCTGGGATGGTAAGTTGGGCAATGAGGGTTGGAGGCTGGGATTTATTTTTAACAACATTAAATCACTTTGCCAAGAAATTGTTATTCTTTCTCTTCATGTATGCTGAGAAGCAAATGCCATTTCAAATCAGCAGGCTAAGGAGTTTATTCTTGTTAGCTTTTCAATGGTGTCCCCTGTGGATAGTCGTTTCCTTTTCTTTTGTTCTCGTTTCACTTTTGTAACCCTTTTTTTTGTTTTTAGAGTTGATTTTACGGCTCTGCTTCTCTCCTTGTACATTTGTAGTTTCTATTTTTGTTTGATTTAATCTTTACATTGCCTATCCGAATTTTTATGGAAAAAAACGTAGGCTTTCTTATGTTGAGATATAAGTTTGTTATATCTACTTTTTACACTACCATTTGGAAAGATCCCCAGATTGATGGGACGCAGAGATGCTGATCTTTTAACTAGGTATGAATTCAATTATTCAAGGCAACATGCAGAAGATATCAAGGGCCAATGTGCTGGTCTTTTTTCTTTTCCTTTCTTTTTCCACGTTTTGTCATTTTTTTCCTTGTCCTTTTCTTCTGTGTTTTTCTTCAGTGGTACATTCCACATTTCAAATAATAGTTTTTCCACTGGATAAAGATTTCACGGCCAGAATCAGCTAAGCTAGAGGACTTTTTTTGGGTATTAAGCATCAAGCATCCACAGGATAATGCTTTGATGATGACAACGATGATGATGATTCCAGCTGAAGAAATTCTGCGGACTTAGCAATGTTATGGGTTACCTGGGTATTGCATTGGGTGCATATCTGGTGCGGAATTTACTCTTAAAATTGGAGTGCCTGACATGGGTACTGCATTGTAACTAAAATAGCTTTCTTTTTGCAATGCAAACTCAAATTTTCATGTTAACCTTCTGTTCTTTACACATTTTATTGTGATGGGGTGCGCTAAGTAGCACTCTAATTCTTTGTTTTAATTCAGGAGATATGCAGCTCTATATGTTAGTAAACACATCTTTGCATTTGATGATGACATTGATGAGCTTGTTGGTCACACGTATTTGTTTCTGAAAGAGCAACTTGAGCTTCCAACCATGCCTCCACCTTCCGGGATACTTCATGGAACCATAATAGGTGTGCATTGACCTTTTCTATCTTTTCCTTCAGTTTTTCACTTTCTTGAGGTGACGATTGTCATCAGATCCTTTTTTTATTTCTTACTTTATTTTGAAGTTTGTTCTTTGAAAGTTCAAAAAAAAACTAGGGCACCATTTGAACTGGGAAAATCATTGAACTCACCAATCCATAAAATTATTAAAAGTGGCCACTGATATAAAAAAATATGGTTAAATACAGGTTATTTGGACTGATATGAACATTTTCTTTTGTCACCACTGAAGGATATAAAGGACATATATCCATTCGATGCAGAAGTATTAAGGGAATTAGTTTCAAGTATAGGTTCAATTACCCCAGATGTAGGGCGGCTAGCGTACGAGATGCCACCCAAACAGGAAGGTGATCTACTTTTGTCGTCAGGAGTGCTGAGAATGACCGGAATATTTAATTACAGTATTGAGGTTCTAGAATCACTTCTTTCAATCCTGCTGTTCGCAAAACTCTTTCGCAACAGCAAGAGGTAGTAAGGTAGGAAACAATTTCTGATTGTAGAGTCGGATGGGTTGTTTGGCTCTTTCCTCGGCTTGACTAGTGGAGGTGGTTTTTCTCAGTCAAAGTGGTGGTTTCTCACTTCCTTCCTTCCCTATACCTGGACTGAGGTTTTGCATTGAAATGAGAAACTCCTTCATGGAGATCAGAATTCCGAATCTAAGGCAACATCTGCCTCATTCAGGGCTCTCTTCTACTGGAACATCTAACTCAGCGAAGAAGCTTACCCTAGTATTCCAAGTTGAAGGATCCAATTGTCTTTACTTGGTGCTGTGTTTGATTGATGGCTACAAGGAAGTCATCTGCAGAATAAGCATAGCTACTAACAAATCTAGGAACAGCATAACATTTCCATGGAAAGGGCAACATATGTCTTTCATTTTTCTTTTCTCCAGCCAATATAGATGAATAATTTATGAGAGTCTGATAATAGTAACAGGTGGTAAAGAGGGAGGTTTTTTTTTTTACTCTGTTTGCATATAAATGTCATAATTTTTTTAACGGTTATCCCATAAGTTTTAAATTTGGCATAAACAGACATTTTGAGGCATGGAGAGAGAATTTACTGTGAACTGCTAGGACTCATCTAGGGCCACCAACATTCATGGGGGTGTGAAATAGGAAGTTCTCATCATGGATTAAGGACGAACCATACTCTCTTGGATAATGAAAGCCATGAATTTAAGGGCACATTCCAGTTCATGGAGAGGCTTTAATTTAAGTTTTGTCTGGGTTAAAGCCTTAGAGGTGGCCCAACATGATGTGGGCACATAAGTTTATAAGTGAATGATTCTCAGTTGATCATTTTCCTTTTCCCTCTGACCAAAGAATCATGCTATGACAGCATTCATGATTTGTGGTTGATGATTTTCCTTTTTCCTCCGACCAAAGAATCATGTTATGAGTGATCGGAGATGGCATTCACAATCTGTTACAATTTTATTCATTTGCCTTCTTTTGCACTATCTATGGTAACTAAGGGGTCCATGTTCCTTCATGCAGATCAGTTCATTGCATGTGGAAAATCAAGAGATAAGGCTCACGAGCTTGCTTCACAGATCTGGCTAGCTGTTATCAACAATTTGGAAGAGAACGAGCACACATTTTTACTGCTAAAGCGACTGGCACAGGAGGGTGATGTAAGCAGCTTTACTACACCAATATTTTATCAACGAGGCCTCTTACTATTTTTATGAAGATTAGATGTGATAAAAGTCATGTCGTACTAACATATGGACACCGCTCATAGAAAATTGTACCATATATGAGGTGTCACCAGTGGTATTCTCTAGAAATCTCACCCTTAAAGCATGGGGACTTTCAGATCCCTGGAACTAGGTTTCATTTTGCCATGTCAATAGAAGGGGAATTCTGGATGTGCCACCACAGATCTTTTCATGGAGAAATCCTCATGCCGACCTCAGTCCCTTGGAAACAAGAATTCCATTCAAGGATAAAAAATGCACCATCAACAAAGTTTCTTTGCTTTTCTGGTTTCTTGCAATGGCAGACAACAGAAGATTTTCTGCGTTTCCATTTCCACAGCATGCACAAACGAGCACCGAATACACAACTCCACTTTCTGCAGTGTCAGTTGAGTATCATGTTTGGGAGTTGCTCGAGTAGCTTTGGATTCTTTCTTGTAAACTGAATGTGTTTAAAAACAAACAAATAAATAAACAACCATTAAAATGCCTGGTTTACCCTGTAACTCTCTCTTTTTGACTGTCAAAAAGCCAACATTTCCCGCCATCCTCTCCAAGAATCGAAAAAAGAAAAAGGAAAAAAGTAGTGGCAACTCTAGAGTAAGGTAATAAAAGAAAATCAGAAAAATACCAGCACTTTAAAATCAATTAGTGCAAACAGGGCTTAGGAGTTGCAGAGCTTCTAGAATGACAAGTTCCAAAGAGTTCTATTGAGCTAAACAATGGATAGTGGGTTGGAACTCTCAAATTTTGTGAACTCAAAGTGATCTCCATAGATAAAAACTGGACAGTCTTTTAGTTGTATGAATTTAGTTAGTTAAAAGCTTCATTGTTATACATAGAGGTCTTGCGCATAGCTTATCTGATCCCATTCGAAATTTCTTAGCCACTCTAGTGAGGTAGTAACTAAGGATTGTCAAAATTGCCATGTTAGCATTTGTTAGTCTTATGACGGCAGTATTGTGTTTATCATTATATAAAGCTACTGGCTCCAATGTATGAAAAGGGGAAGAACAAGCTGGAAATATTGGGAAGAAGTTTGGTGCAAAAGGCTTATATACAATGAACATGAAGACAAGTAATTTATTATGAATCTTGATAAAAGAAAACCTATTATTATTTACACTTTAAACAAAGAAAGATAATTTTATATTCCATCATGTAGTAATAATATTATATATATATATATATATATAAAACCATTTGTCATGCATGATGCTGGGGTGACTGTTTTAATTAAAACTCATGCCACTTTTTAAAACATTATCCTGACACAGGAATTGCTGAAAAATGAAATTACCTTTAATCAATAAAATCACTTCAGTTCTCACTTCTCAATAGAGGAAACAAAGGGTTCATTTGTTTCATGTAATTTAATTCCTAGGAATTCTAAGTTTTTCTTGAAGTGGTTAATATTGAAGGAATAAAGGTGAATATCCAGGAAGGACCATCAGATTATCTCCTCTTTAGTGCAAAATGAATCACGGGAAGATGAGAAATGAATACTCAGCCATCACCTTGGTAATTCAAATCCATGGAAAGATAAGGTCCCATCTACATCTCCACCTTATATCATTAAAAGATCACCTCTTAAATAATCCTTAATTCTAGCCCGTTTAACCAAGAATTCCTACGTATTAAATTCAATGCAAACAAAGGTGCCTAAATGTTACATTTTCTGTTTTCACAGGTTTTCCTTCCCTACCCATACTCACGATCACACAGAGTCCAATGGAGGGTGTTTGAGAAGCTCTTCACAGATTTCCGTGACTGTTTCAATCATGTTGATTACTATGATGTGTTGGCATATGCAAAAAACAAGTTCCAGCTGATTCCATCTGCTTGGTTAGGTTACTAGCCTATACCTGTTGTATTTACTTGTGCAATTGCCTGTGTATTTGGATAGACTTTGCTCTGTTATAGCCAACTCATGTGATGGTTCACATACCACTTCTTATAGTTGCGGATAATAACTGTACACATAACTGTCTCACAAGCCACAATAAATGGAGTAACTGTACCCTTTCGTTCTAGATCTAGCCGTCTTTTATGCATGAGTCATGATGATTGGTAAGTGAGTTTATGGGTTCTGAACCCCAAATGGTCTGATGACCTGGATCATTCTCCAGATGAGAAAAATCTTTCAGATCCTATGTTCATTGTTTAGAAGAGAAGAAACAGTTGTCCAAAAAAGGGTCAAACAATGTTGGAATATGCCCTTCAAATCTGGTGGAATTTATCACACTCTCCTATCCATAGTAGAGTTCATCAAATCAGTGGTTTTAATGGAAAGCCCAGTAACATGTATGGAATTGGATACCTTATGGAAAATTGTAGATTTGCTTGCTAGAGATCTTTTTCTCCCATTGTTATCATATGTAGAACCTGTAAAAATGAATGAAATGAGAAGTTTCTGACCTTTTTTTTTTAATGCCAGTGTCAATTGCAAACCTATGATACTAACAAAAAAAAAAAAAAAAAAACTTAATTTTCAAGAGCTAAATCTGCTGGTGCTTTTTTGGAACTCTTGCTGCTAATCTTTCTGTAGTTGTAAAATGGAAATCAATTGGGGCTCTGAAAACAGAAATGAATTTTTTTTTTTCTCTCTTTCTTTTCTTTTTCCCACGACAGTATTGGAGATTACACCCAACACCATAGCAATGCCTTTCTCTTTACCCAAAGATTTTTTTATTTTTATTTTTTATGCAACACCTTCTTCACACTTACAAATAGAAGCAATGTTCTTATTCAACCAAAAGGTTCTGTAGTTTTGTTCCTTGGACATCTCTCTCCTTGGTAAATCCCATCTTGAGAAAGTCCTTTCCATGTTAGATGTGTTTTATATTGTTCGCTAACCACTCGAGCTTTTGGTGTTTCCAATTATTAACATATTTTTGTCCACGTATGGTTGTTTGGCTTGTTTGGGCTTCTCCCACTAGCGAGGGTTCAATGGGGTCCAAACCCTTTATAGTTGGGTTAAAACTAAAAAAAAAAAAAAAATCCCTCAATCCTGCAACCCCTAACGAGGAAAAAGGAAAAAAAAAAAGGAGTAGAAAATCATGACTCAAGACCTAGAAATTCATGGTTGGGACGATGAGCACCTTCTAGTTGTGCAATGGGTTCTTAAACTTGTGTCTCAAGATCTTATAAATGTCATAAAAATTAATGCAGCTATTATTTCCTTATGATCTAATGGTTATTATCTGTTACAATCACCATCCATTGCTACTACATGTATGGTTTCACATTGCTGCAACTGAAAAAAGATTCCACATCTCCTCCAAAGAGGCAATATCTTCTAGATTAGCTTGAGTCGGCATGAGCTCAAACATGTTCAACTAAACTTGTTAAAGACTTGTCTTGAGCTCGACTCGATTAAGGGCTTCAATGTAGCTCAACCTTATATCTTAAGTTAATCTAAGCTTGTTAATCTGCATACAAAAATGTATGTATGAGGAAGTCAACCTAATACCCACCACAAGCTCCTGTCTGACAAACAAGCTCGGCACATTTACATTGATAGAGCTATACATGACAATTCTTGAATTGACCCACTAACCCAGCCCAAACCTAACTCAGTTATTCAAGATTGTGGTTGGGGTTGGCCCCTTTTTTATTTTTGGGTTGGTTTCTGTTTAAATTTTTTTTTATTATTTGATCCATCAACCCAATTAGTTGGACCCACCACCCCAACTCAGCCTCAAAGTATTACCTGACCTTCTAACTTCATAACTGGATTCCAACACTTTCAAGTTTCAACCCAAATATTGAATGGGTCAGGCTCAACCCATTCCTATTTGCTGCCCCAGCGTCGGAATGATCTCACCCATGAGTCATGACCCTAAAAACCAAGGACCCTAGTCCATAGGCTGTCCTTTATTCGCCGTCATGACGGCCGTTATGAATGAAAAGGCCGTTACCGTTAGGGCAAATTTCAGTTGTATATATAATAGAACCTCCAAACACGTGACGTGACTCACTAGCCGTCTACGCAAGGCTACGGGTCTACGCCACCGCAACGGACAACCGTCTGTTTGACCTGGAGTCCACGTGTCGTTTAGCCATGAAACGGTATCCTTGAACTCCGGGCTTAATCGTAGCCGTTGCGAAGCAGTGGAGTTGACCGGACGGTCCATATCTCGCCACGTGGGTGCTAGGTCCATTTGTCGTTTCTATGCTCTCTATGCGATACGACTTACGAGATTGGCCTTGGGACGATTTGGACATGGACGACTTTGGAGCCTCTTTGACCTGGGTCTTTTTGTCATTAGCGGCTTTTCACAAATGTGAGTCTTCCACAAGGATGATGCATGGATTATGCAACATTCAAATTTAAGGAAGAAAGACACCAATTTTTAAAAAATATTTATTTGTATTTTTCATAATAATAAATTTATATATACAAGAAAAGTACTTCAATAAATAAAATAAAAAAATTTATTACATATTATATAATTTATTAGTTCAATATCGAATCTAAAATACCAAATATAAGTTCCAAATTATATTTCAGTCATTATTTTTAAATTACTAACTCTATAACTCATGCATAATTATTTATAAATAAAAACTACATCTGTCTATTAAATGGTTTGAAATGCAAATAACTTATTAAAATAAGATGACTCGGTCAAATCTCTCCTAGCTTTTATTCAGTCATTCATCAAAACATGATGACTTAGGAGAGTCAAGAGTAGACTCAGAGAGTTTTCCAACCTTGAATTTCAAATGCTCGGTCGGTAAGTAATTAATTTTTAATAAGAATTCGGTATGTTAGGAATTTATGAACGTGATAAGATGGCTTGTCCTCTAACATATGTAAGTGTTATGTTTGTGTAGCATTTTTCTTTGGACAAACTTGAAAAGTGAAAACAATTTTGTGCTACACTGAATAGTTTCACATTTCACACAACAACCTTTCGATAAAAAAAAACTAATTTTTCTATGATTATGTAAAAAGTTATTTTTGACATGGTCAAACGTAATTAGTTTACCACGAAATTGATTTTTTTGCAATGCTGTTCATGTACCCTTTAGTGTTTCCCATGGGAGGCAAGTTAGCTGGGTTTGGGCCTAAATGTTTTTCCCCATTGGTTTGTTCCATTATGTTGTCAAAGAAAATCCATTTTTCTTGACTCTTGGTCGGGATTCAAGAAAATAGCTCAATTTTTTTTTCTTTTCAAATTAATATTTGTTGCATTAAAAAGAAAAAAAAAAAAAAACAAGCCAACAATTGTCCTCCTTGTCATTACAATCATTTTGTCCCATAAGTACACAAGGGCATGTTTGGCACTTAACTAGTTAAAGTAAAGTAAAGTGAATCCAGACAAGAAATGACAATGGATTATATCAAAAGTACACAATTTCAAAATTCCCTCTGAATTTAAAAACAAAAGTAAAAAAAACAACATCCTTTTCTCAACTAAAAGACAAAAAAACTCAACTTTCCTATACAAAAAGTTAAAAAGATTATATACTAAACAACTAAAAACAAAACCTCATCATAAAACCTTATATCTTATTCTCTCTTGATTTGATACTTACCTCACCATACATCCAAATATGCCCTAAAGCCGGCCTACAATCGTATAGTCGCTAAAAGTAGAAAGGCACAGATAGAGGTAGCTTATTAATTTTATAAATTTTGTGCATGGAAGAAGTGAAACTGGTTTTTTTTTTTTTTTTTTTTACTTATTAAGAAAAACATTTACATATTAATTACCGGAAAAATCAACTTCTATGTCCTGTGCATAAAAAAAGCGCTCATAGTTTCTCAATAACAATAAAGGCCCTCGGCTATTTTTCACTTTTATTTGAGTAACAATATCGTTGTCCGTCTCTTATTTTCACTAAACCAAAACAAACGATAATATCATCACTCAAACAAAATAACAACTAATAAGCGGGTATTTACTGCTACAAAAAATCTATGAAAGTCTTTTTGGTGCAGCGAATATCTAGTGGTTTAGATTTTATGGTATGTTTATTTACTATAATTCCTGACTAGAATTCTAGTGGTTTGGATTTTTGAGACATCATGTCCTTTGGCTTTTCAAAATCCCTTGTTTTTTCACAAGAATTTATTAATCATAGCACATGATAAGTCCCAATTGGCCTTTAGGAATTCAGGAATTCCATATTCTTTGCATTTTGGTGGAATTTCATAATACTTATGCCCTTAGGAGGATTTAGGAATTCCACCTTATATAGGAATTCAAGAATTTCCCAAATAAGAATTCATGGAATTATAGTAAATGAACAGGCCCCGAGCTCGTTAGACACTTTACTAGTATAGTAAAAGTCAAGTAAAGCCTCCATTTTTAAGACAAAGGGTCACATCAAAATTACCATTTTTCAAAACTCCCTCATTTTATAAAAAAAAAAGGTAAAAAAACAACATTCTCTCTCCACTAAAAGACAAAAAAACTCAAATTTTCTATATAAAAAGTCAAAAAGATTTCATACCAAGTAACTAAAAACAAAATATCATCATAACCTGCTTATATTTTATTCTCTATTGATTTGATTCTTTACTTTATTTTTATTTTTCGGTAAAATTATCAAACGCGCCTCAGAGGTAATTCTTTCACTTTCAATGATTTTCTCTTTTTTCATTTATCAATTGCACCATTGTTAACTGCTTTTTGTTTAAAAATTGGTTTTAGTGTACTTCTTTCTTCTTTTTTTTTTTTTTTATGTAGCTCACCCACCAATTATTGGCAGCATGAATAGGTTCAGGCAGGACTCCCGAGACTCCCAATGATCACAATCCATTCCCATCCCCTCATCCCATATAAGAGAAGCTCGGAACATGGATGGTTGTCTACTAATCTACCTAAATCCAAAGGTCCCTTTTAAATGTACCTGTACAATCATAAGCAGTTGATTGGACAATAATAGGGTCATGTGGCATAGTCCAATCGATACAACAATCGACATAATCATGTGAATCGGTGCTTGTGATGAATAAAATACTGAACATCATCTTCAGCATCTTGTCAGCCAAAGTTGTTCTGCACTGCACTGAGATGATTTGTATAGATAATAACTAGCAAATGAGCCCGGACTTTCCTCCTATTTTTGGCTTTATTGCAATCAAGTTATCCAAATGCCGTAAAATAAAGCTCATTTTACTTTACCACAGCCATCCAAACATCTTCTTCATCTAACCAAAAACTCAATTCTACTTTCAAAACCACCGCTAATTTTCAATAATGCAACATTTAACTAGTTTTCAAGTTACTAAACATGTATACTTGATCAAGTCATTCAAGAATGCTAGCTGCGTGGATTTTATGAGAGTGCGACCATCGGAAATAATAGGAGATCAATGCCCAAGTTTTTTGCGCCTAATTCATCCCCGTTAGGTATATTTGTATATTTTCTCGAAAAACCCATGTTATTAGGGAATCAAATCCACATGGGATAAGATTTCAAAATCCATCCCCACCCATCCCTACATTTCTCGACATTATCTAAAAAGGGCCTTAATTTAAGGATGGCCTGCAGCTGAAATTAAAATTTGGACCGATGGCCCTCTGAACTGCATTCAACCCAACCTGACCCGGCACCTACATACACAATCAGATGCACATCGATACCGTTGGTAGATTCTTTATATTCTTTTTAGTCCTCATCTGCACTAACGATTTTTGTCCGGACAAGTTGACAAAGGCAATTTCATCTTTTCCACAATAAAGAAGTGCATCTTTGTCTTTATCCAGCATTCTCCAAAGAACATATATAGTTCTAGAATCCAACTACAATTTTATCTTTCATGATGCGTTTTGTCGTATCTAATATCTATTTTTATGTTCAACTAAGGAAAGTAAAATGCATTCAAATACTATTCTCATAACCTTTGTATTTTATTTATATTGAAATCGCCGGGCCTATTTGTTTGCATGGAATAATACATTTAAGTTTATAACATAAAAAATCACGTAATTAAATTATTAAAAATGAAAATACAAGGTGAATATACCAAAAAAAGACCATCAATTAATCTCTTCATCAATGGAAATTGAAGATCAAGCCATCACCCTATGAATTCAAATTCAAAGAAAGTCAAGGTCCAATCTACTTGCTGGCTTAAAGTATTTAATTAATTACCTCTTTTAGGTTGTATCATTCACACTTCACCTCTTTAATAATTCCATGGTGGAGCTCATCTCGTCATGAATTCTTTATTTTCTATTGGAAACAAATAGGCCCTAGAAACACAATCAAGAAATATAAGCTATAGTTTTTTTTTTTTTTTAAGGATTTTACAAAAAAAAAAAAAAAAAAAAAGATTAGGTGACCAGTTGACTGAAAAGATGATTTTAACAGACTTTGCACCCAATCTATCATTTTGCCTGAAAACGTGTTTTTTTTTCTTCTTTTAAGCACTTTCTACTAGCGTTCATATCGACCTTTGTTTTATAACGTTAATGACTGATTTGGTGCAAGGTCGGTTAAAATCATCTTTTCGGTCAATTGGTCACCTAATCTTTTTTTTCTTTTGGTAAAATCATTTTTTAAAAATTTGTTTTAATTATTTTTTACTATAAAGGATTCACTGTTTTTTGTTTGGATAAGTGTTAAATCAAGGCAACCAGTATTACATGGAAAAGTAGGTTAATGAGATGGTTTAATTTTAATCATTACCATTACAGTTCCTTTCTTGAATACAGGGAATTGGTTTCTCTTGAATCCTATCTTTATTTTAAGTATATCAAAGACCTGTTCACACACGCAGTATTGGAATACTCATCATTCTCAGTAAAATGGGCTCTAAACAATGAATAATAATCAGAAAATGTAAGGATATAGGGTGGTGATCTAAATAGAATATTTATTTTTCCTTATATTTAATTTACTAGGGTCATGGTTGGATATATATTTCGTATAAAAAAAGACGTGACCATTCAGTATCCATGGGTGGTTCCCACATTTATTTCTTCAATTTTGACTTAATGGCTCTGCATTTTGACATGAATTCAACATGTAGTTAACAAATGAAAGGAATATAAATAATTATGTGGGCCATGACTTGAGTTCTGGTGTAGGCCTTTATTTGGGCCTTGACCTAGGCCCAGCACTGGGACTTTAGTTTAATCTAGGGCATGAGTATGGATCCTATATAATATGGGCATGAACCATGGTGGGGTCTCCCTTGCTAATTTGGTGTTGGGTCCATGTATATATAGTATGCACCTGGCTAAACCAAAACTTGTTTGTTTCCATCTCTAACTAGCCAAAGTTGCACCCATCGCCTGCTGTCTGAGTCGAAGACGAAAATAAAAAAGGCCCCCACCAAAACCTGACCTAGCATGGGTCCAATGGGCCCTCCAGAATTCAAGCCCTTAGTCGACTCAATAGTTTAAATGAATATCATGCAGGGATATATTAAAGCATTTCTTATAATAATTGTTTGACCTGCGATGCCAATATGAAAGCATGACAATCATAAGGAAAAAGACAATACGAGGGAAAACAAAATGAAAATTTTCCGCCAATCGTAAGGAAAAAGACAATACGAGGGAAAACAAAATGAAAATTCTCCGCTGATGGAGTAATTTTTTTTCAAAGTTGTTCAAATCCTAATATGTACTCCTAAATTACACACTAAAAAGTCATCCGGGTGTTGGTTTGTTCGCAGAAGGTGTTGGGTGGATTTGCTCCCCATATACACCCCTCAAATATATCTATGCATGGATTTTAGAGGGACTCGCCGTTTGACAATTTACTATTAAAATAAAAGTGATGTAAAACATTAAATAAAGAGCGAATAAAATATAAAGGGAGTTATGATGGTGTTTTTATCTTTAATGGATTCATAGAAAATCTTTTTAACGTTTTGTATAAAAAGTGAGTATTTTTATGTCATTTAGTGGATAAAAAGGGATTCCTCTTTGAGTTTTTTTTTTAAAAGAGGAAATTTTAAAAATATATAATTTTGATGTAAATCTTTATATGAAAAGATGGGGGCTTTCTTTTCTCTTTTTCTTTTTTTTAGCTAATGGAGAGTTCATAAAGTTTTGGGGTGGCCTCGACGTAGTAGAACTAGTGGATTCAACTTGCGGTTCTTAAGAAGGAGAAATCCAAAATTGATATCAGAATCTTTAATTCTAAATGAGAAAGAAACTATGGTCATAACTACTCGACCAATTATTTAGGATTGAAAAGATAGAGACTTTAGAAATGCTAAATTGCAAAATGTTTGTGGAAGATTAGTCAAATGCGTCCAATACCATAAAGATTTGTTACTTAAAAAACGAAAAAAAAGTAAAAGAGAAAAAGAGAGAGAGTATAATCTAGACAATTAAATGCACAGAGACTTAGATTGACCACAAGGGTGGCCCCCACCCCCACACGTCCCTTCAAATCTCCACATGAACTCCTTTGCCTTCCGAATAGACGCCACCTGTGTCAACTTCAAAACCCTAGAAAGGTGCACCCGTCTTCAACATGCCCTCGATCTCGGTTTACTCTGGATGGTATTGGACTAGCACTAAACCACCCTACACCAATTTTATAATGAAAAAGAAACGAAATACGATTGTAGTTATTTAGCGTTGGTGTTAAGAAGAAAGCTTAAGCAGAGACGGAAAAAAACAAACCTGGACACCCCAAGAATCTCTCTTTCGTCTTGGAGTTTCTCAATCCTCTAAGCTTCAATTCCTTTTCGATTCGCGAGCTTTCAATTCGAAAGTTTGGGTCTTTCAGATGCCAAAACCTCCATACTTCTTCTTGTAAGTTTGATGATTTATTTGATGTTTGTTTCCTTAAAAAAGTTGGAAAGATTTTTAGGGTTTTGGAAATGGAGTTTGTACTGGAATTGGAATCGATTCGATTCCTGTTGTTTTGTTTTGTTTTTTTTCGAATTTCAAGCCGGGAATGGGTCCGAGTGGCTGATTTATTACCTTGGACTTGTTCATAGCTGCAAAGGCTGTAATTTTGGAAGCTGATATATCTTTTCTTTCTATCCCCTTGATTGTTTAGAATTTTGTTACTTTTTCTAGGTTTCATTTGTTCTGGAATTCAGCTTTTGTGGAATCTTTGGTTACAGAATTGTTGTTGTTGTTGTTGTTAATTTTTTAAACGTCAAATGTTACATGATGGTGTTTGATGCTACAATTGAAAGGAGATTTGTCTTGGACAACCAATGGATTTGTCATACAAAGGCATTTGATCAGGTGAGCTATGTAGCTCAAGCGTCCCACATGATGTGGGGCCCACCTAAACCATACCATCTCCTCCTAATACCCACTACCACCAATCCATTCACACTCATCCTGACTGAATCCACTGTTTGATGTTTGAGTTTATTTTTCCACCCCTTGTTCAAGTGTAGAGCTTTTCATCCACCCATACCTAATGATTGAAATGTGCCCAAGTGGGCCTTAAGGGGTTGTCGTGCACAATATGGGCGAGCTACATCCCTCAGCAGATCACCAGTGTGTGTAATGTTTATTTGGATGTCTGGTTTAGGTTGTGTTTGAAGTCAATTTGACTGTGAGATAGCAATTAGGCGCATGCGGGCGTGCGTGCGTGTTTTGGGGTGGGTTTTTCTTGGTTGGTTTGAGTGTTCTTGATATCCAGGTCATCTTGATGTAATTGTTTCTATACTAGGTATGATTTGAAATGAACTAACCATGAATTTATGCACTCTAACCGATGTGGCACCAACCCAACTCAAGGGTTCCACTTTGGGCATGTTTGGTGCTGGGTTAGTGGTGTACCTTAACTAGTGGAATGGGACTAGTACTCTTGGAAAAGTGTGATCCCCATTTTACATGGGTTGCAGTTTAACAAGAATGGTGTGGAAATCAAGAATTGTTGAGAATTACCACAAAACTGGACATCTGATGGGCCAATCTTCTGGGTCCACGCTTAACCCCACTCTGCTAATACTTTGGCAAACAGGTCTTCGTTGTATTGCATTTTTTGCATTCCTAAGGAGATTTTCAGAAATTTAGTGTGAGCAGTGGCGGTTCTTGGCTGTTTCAAATGTCTATTTTTAGCATTTTGAGTGGATTATCTGACACTGGCACTTACTAAAGTTGTTTCTGTCTGGCTTTCATTTTGACTACTATGTACAGCAATCTATAAGCCAAAAACACAGGAGTTCTTCATTCTGCCTTTCCGGCCTCAAATCAGTAGAGACTTATCTTGATTCAGGGGTAAAAATATCTAGCCAAATTATCCTGACGAGGGAGATCAGAATGTTCACTACAACTCAGTGTTATAATACATACATTGGGTCCTGGTAATGAGGTATGGTAACAGTTTCTTCTATGTTTTTTTTTTTTTTTTTTTTTTTTTTTCCTTTGAAAAAGAATTTCTTCTGTGCTTTATAGCAGATCCTTTACATCTGTTATGTTTAGAGTTCCTTTTTCTTAATGCATCAGCAACAAAGACAACTTTTATTGGTTAGGACGATCACAAAATGCATAAAGATGTGTGTAGTATGAAGGTTCTACATAACAATCAGAACCTAGAATGCAACCTCAAAACCTCTTTTCTCTTGATTAGCTAAAAAAGTCAGCAACAACATTGCTCTATTGGCCTCTTTACCAATGCAAATGAAAGAGAACAACATGGACGGGCATCATTCTCATGCACCCCAGTTTACTCCCAAAGAGTTCAACAGTATTTGTGATTGATCTGAGAGCTTCCTGGGCAATTTCAACTGTTATATGCCTATGAAATTTGATTTCTATGTTCTATACAGACTCTCAGAATATCTCCGTTCTTGAGTTAGTTCTGCAACGTCGTCTTTCAGGTAAACCTAATTATGTTGAATCTGACCCAAACACATAGTTAAGTCCAATTATGTTGAGCTTAATGGGTTTAATCCCAAAAAATTCTACATTGTATTACCATCATTAGGCCGATAAGATAGCTACCAGTAGGAAATTATCTTCTCTCCATCTTCACTATAACATAGATCACTGTTTTTCCTCCCCCCTTTTAGCTTTAGTTTCTTCCTTTCCCACAAGGCTAGGATCTTGCTTGAAGCTTCATATGATGGAATCACAGAAAGCAACTCCAACTCCAACCACAACTATTCTTTCCCCACAGCTCAGCCATTTAAAGCTTGTCTACTGTCCATTTTGGAAAACTTTAGGTATGAAGTGAAGATTAGATCATCCATTTCCTCAGCACCTTTCCTTCCCAGGTTACATCGTGGGACATGTTTTCTGTTTTCCTTTTACCATTTTCGTTCCTTTCTGCTTCAATTAGTGTGAATGGATACTGCAATCAAGCCTAGCCTTTTCTTTTCTTTTCTTCTTTGAAAATTTTTATTTAAAATCTCAACCTCTTACCTCTGTACGGATGTTTCAAACTTCTGGAATGTTCTGATGCTATCCCCCACCCTTGTTTGTTGGTGCCCAGTGCCCACTAGGATCCACTGCATTCACAATTTTCTCATGTGAGTTTGATAAAGCCTTTTATGTTTGCAATCTGCTTTCTCCTCTTCCGACTTACTGCACCAGGCCCCTATTTCCATCAATTACATGTATTGTTGTTTCCTTTCAACAAAGCCACCACTCGGTTCATGCGCTTCTCCAGACTGAATGTTGCTTTCGTAACAAGGGTGTCCTTAGCCTTATAAGCCTCATTCAAAACTTGTACCGCTTTCCCACCTCGGCTTCTTCCCTGAACTTGACAAAAACAAAAAGTACTATTCTGATCAAATTCTTTGCCCTCGGGTGAAGACATTATAAACCTGTCAAACTAGGAGAAGTGGTGAACATAGAGACACTAGGAGTTAGTGAAACAGCCCTAAGTCCAATCAGCAGGCCATCTTAAAAATGGCAGACAGCTTCTCATCTTTCAGGCCTACCTACATTTCCTCCTCTGCACCATAATCCATCCATCTCTTACACCTCTTCCCAGTAGTGTCTCTCTTCCATATTTTGTTTGCTAAGTGGTAGTTACTGACTGTCTGTGAGGTTATTTTGCTTAATGAGTCACTACATGTGTCTGTGTGTTATTGTTTGTGAGCTGTGTTTGTTCTGCTACAGCTCTGAATACCATGAAAAATTAAAGATCTGAAAATGTCGAGACGGTTCATTTAAATTTACGATAGCTCGTATTTTGTGATTGTCAGCTGCTTGGTGATTTATTATCAGGGGTGTCTACTAGGTAATTTTTTTTTTCAACTTTTGTTAGTCTATTTTTGCAAGTCACCTTCATGTTGGTTTTTGTAACTCCTTTCATATGTAATGGCCACTCATATGTTGGAAAGAGAATCTGTTTCTGTTTTCTTGTTGTTTCCAGTGAATTTCAAGGTCTAATTTGTATGGATGGCTCAGTCTCTTTTCTGTATCTGTTTTCTATGCATCTTTCTTTTGTTTAATCGTGATAAATCTGCTGTGATTTTCACCATCACTTGATCCATATCCACAAACAGTACAGCGAATATCAGTATTCTTCTTCTTTTTACACAACCAGTAAGAAAATGAAAGTTGATTTGTTTTTCTTCTATATTTCAAATCCGGTATGGATGCAGAGGTTCATCTTTATTTTGTATTTAAAAAAAAAACTGTCTTTGCAGTTTTCTGTTCAGGCTGAATGGCGACCGAGAGTCCAGTGAGAATGGTAGGAAGCGGTGGAGCTAGAAAGTGGCCCTCATCTAAGGAGACCATGGCATTTACATCATCATCGAGTAATGTGGCAGCACAAGAGTTAGGTTTTCTCTTGAGGGAACATAGGTTTCACGCTAATGGAAGGGATGTTGTCCCTAATCGAAGTGGTAGTGCACCACCAAGCATGGAAGGATCATTTGCGGCTATTAAGAATCTCATTGGTCAGCAAAGTTCCTCTCTGGAAGGAGGCTTTGTGAGTTTAAATAATGCAATAAAAAACTGTGAGTCTGAGGAGCAACTCCGTGCTGATCCAGCCTACTTAGCATACTACCTGGCCAATGTGAATTTGAACCCCAGGCTTCCTCCACCTCTTATTTCACAGGAGAACCGCCGTTTGGCTCACCATATTGGTCGTTTTGGGGATAATCGGAGATTAACTTCTTTTGATGACAGCAGCAGTAAATCTTTGTTTTTATCCCAAGGTGCCCTCTCCACTCATAAAGAGGAGCCTGAGGATGAGAAGTCGCCAAGACAGGCCTCTGGCGAGTGGGCAGATACGGTTACTGGTTTTCTTTCAGAACAGTTTACATCATCTTTGGGTGGTCGCCATAAAAGTCTCGTGGATTTGATTCAGGTGAAAATCAATCTCGAGAAATTTCCGTTGTTGTGTTTGAGTGGCAAATGGGAATTGTCTTTCCTTATTATGGAGGAGATTCAATATATTTCTTCCCTTTTCCAAACAATGTGTTTTCTATGCCTGGGTTTGGGGAAATTTAACATTTTCTGAGGGTTGTTCTCATTCTCTGTTTCATTTTTAGCATACTTGTTTCTTTTCTAGCAATGTGAAGAACTGCCATGGGTTGAAACTTGAAATGAATGTCTGATAGAAAAAATTACTGCATTTGATAAATTAAATGGGAGCTTTGTTTTCTATGGTTTTCAATAGGTTTCATATCATGAGCTCTGGTGTTTTAGCTGGTTTCTTTGTTGACAATTGTTTAGCCTTTGCGTGATGCATCTAATCTGGATATCTTCTTAGTTGTATAATTGTTTTGAATCTTTCAGGGAGACTTCGTTTTTATCTAATAATCTCCATATAATTTATTCCATAATTTTTTTTTTTTTGAATGTTTTTAAATCTTCCAGGAAGACTTCCCTCGTACTCCATCACCTGTGTATAGTCAGGCTCGTCCCTTAGGTCATGCAACTGTGGCAGAGGAAGTAGGACTAGGAGAACCTGATGTTCATGGCAACCCTTCGCATGACTCTTCTACCAGTTCATCTAAATTACAGGAGCCTAAGACAGCTATTGTAGGCATTAGTGTCACTGCACCTTCAGGTGTACATAATATTGGATCCATGTTAAATAGTGATCTGTCTCCTGAAACTCCCATTCCAAGCTCATCGTCTCCTGATATTGTGGAAACCTTACATCCCAGCTTTCAAGGGGGGTCAAATGGTGAAGAAGTTCATTTTGACAATGATATTGATAGTATTGAATCTGAAATGAAGGGTTTTAGCATATCCAATGTGCCCGAGGCTGGGACTCGTAGAAGCCAATCGGAAAGGCAGCATCTACAACCACATAATCTTCCCCGGCATCAGTTACACACACAACGGGGCCCAGCATCTCAGGTTCAAGGTGCCAATTCACAGATGATTACTCACGGTGTGCACAATTCATACAATGGTTTGGATCATTTATCTCATGGACAATCTAAGTTTTCTACAGTTGAGGTACAACCGGCACTTCAGACTTCTGGATTCACAACCCAATTGTATTCGAATCCCACTGCTTATATGAATTCTGGAAGTCCTTTTTACCCGAACTTGCAACCTTCGAGCATATTTCCTCCACAATACAGCATAGGTGGATTTACTATGAATGCCCCACTTTTTCCGCCATTTTTTGCGGGGTACCCACCTCATAATGCTATTCCTGTGGCTTTTGAAAATTCCGCTGGTCCAAGCTTTAGTTCTCGCCCTCCTGTGGTGTCAACTGGGGGTGGGATTGCACCTGGAATTGATTTGCAACACCTGTACAAGTTCTACGGACAACTTGGATTACCTCTACAACCTTCTTTTCCAGATCCTCAATATATGCATTACTTTCAGCATCCTTCTGAGGATGCTTACAGGGCTTCTGGTCAATTTGATCCTTTAGCAATGAGGGGAGGTGTGATTGGAAGCCAAGATTCTTTTGATCTGCAAAAAGGGATTCCTCTGGCTTCATATTCAGCTGACCAGAAGCCTCAGTATCCAAGAAGTGGAACTCCAAGCATTCAGAACACAAGAAAGATGGGAATCACTACTCCTAATTCTTATGGTAGCCCTTCAAGCATGGGTGTTCTGATGCAATACCCAACGTCACCTCTTTCCAGCCCAGTACTGCCAGGATCACCGATGTCTGGGGCAGGCCTTCCAGGAAGGAAAAATGAGAATTTAAGGTTTCCATTGGTTCCCAATAGAAATTTAGGAGCATATTCTGGATGGCAAGGACAGAGTGGAAGTGAAAAAATTGATGATTCAAAACATTCTTTTCTTGAAGAATTGAAATCCAGTAAAGCTCGCAGATTCGAGCTGTCTGATATTGCTGGACGCATTGTTGAGTTCAGGCAAGCATCTACATTAACTTCTTCTTCTCTTTAATTATGAAGTTATAGATTCGCGGCGTGGTTTTTAATTCGAGAAAATAATCAACTGTACATGTTTGCTGTCAGTGCTGACCAACACGGGAGTCGGTTTATTCAGCAGAAGTTGGAAAACTGCAGTGCTGAAGAGAAGGCATCTGTTTTTGAGGAAGTTCTCCCTCATGCTCAAACATTGATGACTGACGTGTTTGGGAATTATGTTATTCAGAAGGTATCCTATATTATCAAAGAACTGTTCTGTGCTTCTTCTTCCTCCCTTTTTTTAAATTTAATTTTATTATTTAGGTACTTCTTCCACTCATTGTCATGCGCTGTTTATGTATTTGATCTTCAAGTTGCTTGAGCAGTTATTTCTTTATTTTAATAGTTTTTTGAGCATGGAAGCACTGAGCAAAGGAAAGAACTTGCAAATCAGCTTGCCGGTCGAATCTTGATTTTGAGCCTTCAGATGTATGGATGTCGTGTCATTCAGAAGGTATCACAACTTCCTGCGGTATATTTGTGAAGTTCTTTTGTGCATTATTTTGTTTTAGTATGCAACATTATAACTTTATAACTCATCTAAGGGCACAAATCTTTAGCCGTTCTGGATAAATGGTCTCATGACAAAGAAAAAACACAAGAAATGCACATTATTGATGAACACATTTCTATCACAGCAAAATACACATGAAGTTGGTTCCTTCAACATTTATTCTGTCACTTTTTCTGTTGGTTCTAAAACTTTTTTTCCTTTTCACAGTGACCTAGAAGGAAAGGGTAAAAAGCCTTCAATTACTGCTATGTTTTTTAATTGATTGAGTCGAAAATCTTTTGATGTGGATTGATTGGAAAAACCAATTCCAATCCCTTACTCAAATCTACAGATTCTCAAGCTATCATAAGGAGAAAAATAGTAGAAAGGTTACCCCAAATGCAAGGGTGCAAAACAAATGAATGGATAAATAAACTTGCGTAAATGGTCTTAAAACATGAACATAACATGCTGCAAGTTGATCTTCCATTTCGGAAATGTTAGTCGTGGCTTCTAGATAATGTTATTCTTCAATTTATTCATCCACAATCCTTTCTTTTTGTTGAATAGTATAAAAGTTTATGTAGAAGGGTTATGTGAAATTGAGTGGACGGAAATATTCTTGCATCTTCTTTTTCATCTTTTCCCATGAGACAATTGGATCTTCCCCAATCCTTTGTCTCATCCGCTTGTTTTGGATCTCCCGAGTGGCGGCCCTTCCACTAAATTCCTAGCATCTAATTTAACCTTCTTTGGATCCAAAACTTCTTTCTATTCAATTATGATTTCTACCTTTTCTAACTATTCAAAAAATTTGTTCACCATTCATGCTACCATTGAAATTTGGAAATTCAATGTAGAAAACGGTTGTAGAATGGATTATATAAGTTTTTACCGGCCTTTGATCCTTCACTAGAATGTGATATATGGTGATTTGTTACAACTGTTGAGTCAAGGTCTCAACTTGTTGTCCCAAGTTCTGGATCTCAAGGTCACTAGGGTCAGGTTCATTCACTATTGCCTTCGATTATGCCCATGTCGGGGAAGCATGATTGGGAGATGGAGTCAACAAAAAATTGTAGGATTGATTTGCTCGGATATCAGTTGACACAGCCAAAAGGGTGAGCGCAATTGATTGGAAAAACTAATTCCAATCCCTTGAATTTACAGAAACTCAAGCTATCATAATGAGAAAAGTAGTAGAAAGCTTACCCCAAGTGCAATCCATCACTTGAAACATTCTTCAATCCTCGGGAGAAAGTCATTTTGAAACCAATAGGAGAAGAGATGATTTGAAAACCATGCAAATATTATTGATAAATTATCATAAAAATCAGCCTGGGGTTGGATGTCCCATACATTATGCTTTTATGATGCTTCCCATAAAAATGAACCCTAAATCTACTTCTTTTTTCCCTAGCATTTGTCAAGTTCAAGCAATAAAAGGAAAATACCAAAATAAAGTCCCTATTGCAATGAAATTAATTAACCTAAAAGAAAAGAAAATAAAAATAGGAAACACAAGCACGGAAGATCCACTTGGATGTTCCTTTCCTTGAGAGGCTGTCCCACTCCTGTATGAAGATATTTACTTTCCTTCTTTTACTTTAGCTAGTGCTTGCCTTGAAGGCTTCTTCCTATGGACTTGCCTTTTGGAAAGTTTCCGAAACTTAAAAATTATTGAATTTCATTGGGCATCCCCTGTTAAGGGAATCGTGAGCCCTGCGTTTTGGACTATTGGGACCAGCCACATGTATTTCTGTGGATCAGACCTGGTCACTATGTGTGGGCCTGATTTGGAATGGAATGGGCCTATCTTGGGTCTTAATTAATGGACTCCAATCTAGACAATGTACAACATAATTTTACTTGACTTTTCATAATGTTTGGACGGGGCTTGATTGGGTTGGATTAGATGGTCCAAAAGGATCACTAAAGTGCAGTTTTGATCCTTTAAAGAATTTGAAAATTTCACACCAAATTTGGATGCATCTCAACCATCCAATGGATTTTTTGACCCCTTGCATTTGATCTTTCTCTGATTACTCCTGATTCCCAGCCCTGTCATTCGATCAAGATAATGTGTCTAGATCGGTCACATATCCACATGGATCTTGATCATGAGCTATTGTGTCAATCTTGTTTGTGTAAAACGTGACGTGTTGGTACATCTGGTCTTTGGCAGCGAATATCATCAGGCCTTTGTCAGGGTAATGGAAGCAGTTTCAAAGCTGCAGGATGAATAGGGATGTGTTTCTTTTGAAACAACTAAAAAGCTTATTAATGCCAAATCTTTTTTATATCGAGCATACTCTGGTGTTGTCAGAAACATTTCGTTATCCAACTGTTGGAAAAGATCACACCTAACTTGTTTTCAAAGTTAAAAGAACAAGGAAAAAAAGACGCCAACATTGATTTTAATATGTTTTATATCTGCATTTTTTTTTGGGTTTCCTAAATTATTGTTGTGAACCTATTGACTATAAAGTCCATCCTTTGCATATTTATGATATCTTTAGAACTTTTGCGTGCTCCAGTATTGCTCAGAAACATTTCTTTATCCAACAGTCGGAAAAGAGCACACCTAACTCGCTTTCAAAATTAAAAGAACAAGAAAAAAAAGACGTCAACACTGATTCTAATTTGTTTTCTGTCTGCATTTTTTTGGGTTTCCTAAACTATTGTTGTGAACCTATTGACAATAGTGTTGATCCTTTGCATATTTATAATGTCCTCCTTTTTGCATACTCTAGTGTTGTCAGAAACATTTCTTTATCCAACAGTTGGAAAAGAGCACACTTGTTTTCAAAGTTAAAAGGACAAGGAAAAAAAATCCATCAACATTTATTTTAATATGTTTTATATCTGCATTTTTTCTCGGGTTTCTTAAATTATTGTTGTGAACCTATTGGCTCTGAAGTTGATCCTTTGCATATTTATGATGTCTTTAAGAACTTTAGGTACAGGTCTAACCTTAATGTTTAGTTAAATGAGTATTTATTTGAATGCAAAAACTCAAATAAATGTACTTGATTGGCTCATAATCATCATCATCGAAGCCTTCTCCCAACTATGTTGGGGTCGGCTATATGAATTCTGTTTCTTCATTTTGATCTATCCTGAGCCAAATCCTTAGATAAGTGCACTTCTTCAGATTTATTTTTACTACCTTCATCCAAGTAGATTTTGGCCTACCCCTTCCCCTTGGTGGGCTATCAACCTGTATAGCCAAACTTTTACTTACTGGCGCCATTGCCGGCGTGCTTTGGACATGCACAAACCATCTCAAATGGGTTTCTCTAATTTTATCTCGTATTGATGCTACTCCTAAATTCTCTCGAAAGCGCTCATTTCTAATTTTATCATTCCTAGTATTTTTGAACTTCCACCTCAACATTCTCATCTTTGCTACATCCATTTTGTGCATATGTTGTTTCTTGATTGGCCATCCATAAGTCATAACTAGTCTAATCGCCATTCTGTAAATATTTTTCTTCAATCTTATTGGCATTCATTGGTCACAAAGCACTCAAAAAGCAAGTCTCCGCTTCAACCATCTTGCTTTTATCCTATGTTTGACATCTTCATCAATCTCCCTATCCTAACTAATTATTGAGCCTCAAGGTAATGAAAGAATTTCTTTATGGTATCTCATGGGCTTTAATTCTCACAGTAGTTTCAGCTCTTTCTATATGCCCATTGAAGTTGCAATCCATATATTCCGTCATTGTATGGCTTATTTTAATTTTTAAGGCTTTAGATTCTAAAGCTGCCGTCATCTCTTGAGTTTTGCATTCACACAATCTCTTAATTCTTTTACCAGCATTATATCATTTGCAAACAACATACACTAAGGTACCTTCTCTTGTATATGAGAGTTAACACATCCATAATCAGTTGATTCTACCCTTGTAATTGCTTATAAGTGTCTCAAATCACAAATTACACGCGGAACATGACTATTCCTTAAATTTTACATTTGTAGACTTTTTTAACCATAAAATTGGACTCTCAATTTTTAAATAGCTTTTTTAGTGGACTTAGTCCAACCAGGCCAATATGACTGTATCGCTCTGGTCTAACCAAATCTAAGATTTAATTCCTTGATCTGCATGTTGCTTATCAATTAATATTAAGTTTCCAGTGCATCTTTAGTCTCTACTCTCTACCAGTCTAAAGTTCAAATATAATTTTTCTTGCTTGAAGTACTGCACAGCTGTGATGCCTGGATACTTCAAAATGGGCAGCATATTGTGTCATATCATACCCAATACTTCACATCTATATGTAAAATCTGTGCCCCTGCCATATCCATGTTGTATTTGGGCATCATAGCTACACAGGTTTAATAAGGCCTAATTAATATATTTGTGCATGTTTTTATTTATATTTTGAAATATAATTTGATTTGTTAATTAGTTTCTTTATTGATGTATAAATCATCTTGTCCTCAAAATTTGATGCAGGCACTTGAAGTTATTGAACTTGATCAGAAAACACAGCTTGTTCTGGAACTTGATGGACATGTTATGCGATGTGTACGTGATCAAAATGGAAACCACGTAATTCAGAAATGCATTGAATGCGTGCCAACAGAGAGAATTGGGTTTATTATTTATGCTTTTCGAGGTCAAGTTGCAAACCTGTCTACACACCCTTATGGTTGCCGAGTCATCCAGGTACTGGAAGACACACAGAAGTGGTCATGGAGCTCTATTTATTGTTTCAGTTGTGTTCTTATAATTTATTTTTTTTTAATTTGGGATAGAGAGTCTTGGAGCATTGCACCGATGAACAACAAACTCAATGCATAGTGGATGAGATCCTGCAATCTGCCTGTTCTCTTGCCCAGGACCAGTATGGCAATTATGTTACTCAGGTGGTTCTTTATGTGCTTTATCGTACTATCTTTTCTCATTGATTGACTTCCATAATGCTATGGTCATTATACTTTGGAACATATGCTTCATGAAATCCTGAAGATGGAATGAATCAATTAGCTTGTTTTGATTCATTCTCTTTATAAGCCTACCAAAAAAGATAGATAAGGTTTATAGCTGAAATTGGAAACATTAAACATTTGCTAAATCTGATTGTTCCATGCCTTTTATGCATCTTTACACACACAGGGCAAGGACCAGGTTTGCACAATACCTCATGGAGTTGGTGTACTAATTTTTGATAAGATTCCATTGGGATGTTGACATAGACTCGGATCCAAGTCCGCGTTGGATTGAATCCTCAAAGGATTCAAAGAGATAGTCCAAGCTCCAAACAGGCTTGGCCATGGAGGATTCCATGCATACCACTCCCTAACCAAGAGGCACTCACAGGTCACAGCAGGGAAAACTCGGAATAGTTCAATAATGAAAAGCCTTCTCTCTCAATGGAGGGATTATGAATATATAGGATAAGTTGGACAAGTAAAAGGAAACTAAATCTTTTCTAAATTCTAACAAAGGAATTAAATCCCCTACTCTTTTAAAAAACAATTCAAATAAAACCTGATCCCTTATTTTATGACTTCTAAATACATCAAATTACTAATTAACGATTCCAATTGTGCTTGTGGGCTGGGTCCATGGGGCTGGGTCCCATAGGTTATGGGTCTGTCCTGAATCAGATGCACTGGAGACTACTTGACTCTCTCTCTAGCGGTACTATAGGCAAATTTCATGTGGCCCGGTGGATGTTGAACGAGTCAGCCTCTTTGTACAGGGTATTAGTCCTAGTTCTTTCGATTTTGGACTACTCAAGGGCAACTCATCCCAACTCATCCGGAATCGACCTTGAGTGAACAGGCTTGAAACTCATTTTAAAGTACTTTTTGGGGCCTTCTCTGCAACCCTAACTCATGTTTGTTGCTCTCTTCTAAGGTTCCTTAGATATGATCTTGTACTAGAAACTCCTTTAGTTACATGATTTCATTGTCTTTAGTCCTTGTATTTTGATTCTTCTCTCCCATTTTCACATTTTCTTCCTTCATACCGTTCATTTCTCCCTAAGGCTTATAGAGCTTAGTCTACCAACTCTTGCAGACTAGCAGTAGAAAACAAAATTTCAAGCCCTATTTTTGAGATCTAGACTTACAAACCTTGGGCAATCAAAAAGTGCTTTGGGGCTTTCCATAAAACGATTTCCATAAAACGTATGTTTTCTTTTTGTTTGTTTGTGGTTTATGGATGTTCTAATCATGAAGATATACATTACATGTTAGATTCATTTCTAAGTACCTTACGAGTCGCAAGCATTGTGTTGGCGACTTAATGTTCAACAAGGTTAAATATCTTTATAATTGATATGAGATACTAATTAAACAACTTATTTTGCGCATTTTTAGTTCTTTTCCACTATTTCTTATTTCTCTTATTATTTAGAGTTTTTTGTATTTTTTTAGAACCGCCAAAGATTGCATTGACTCATCTTGGTCCCTGGCTGTGACATGGGAACAGCCACCAGGATTTAAAACCTTGACTACAAGCCACGTGGTAGCCTATAAATAGGTCCCACGAGCAATTTAGAGACCGGTGGATGATTTCAATGGTTTGTGTCATGGAACGGACAAGTAATGGACCATTATATGAAACATTTGCCAATATATGAGGTTTGTAAAGATGAACGTATGTGAAAAGCATAGAAACCATTCCTACCTTAGATCTGACTATTGCTTATCTGATTTGAAGTCTATGGTTTACATCCGACTTCTGAGACCTTTCTTGAGATCCAACAAGAAGTTGTGAGCTTGCATCAGTGGTTTCAATGGAATACAATCTTAAGTGCCGTTTGACACCTCTACTTTTTGCCTCTAAATCTCTAAAAACTTATTCAAATCGGATTTAGACTGTTTGGGAACCCTTTTCCCACCTCTATTTCAAAACTCAGAAAGAGGTGTCACCTCTCTTTTGGACAGCATAAAAAGGGGCAGATTTGAAATAGAGAATGATGTCTGAAGCGCATAGACATGCGTTGCTGTAGCCTGTAGTGAAAAAAAAAACTGGACAACATACCCTCCTCTGTTTTTTCAATTTTTTTTTTCCAAATCCGGTACTCCAAATGGCGATCTGAACCGTTTGATTGTCTTCATAAGCCTAATTATAGCCGCCATGTCAAGTTTCAGCCGTTGATTCATCACAGATCTCGAGTTATTTGTGAAAAACTGTGAGCCATAGATAGGATTTTGGGACTTATGTGTTGTTCCCCAAGATCAAGATCTGAACCGTCGATCCTCTTCAAAAGACTAAGAATGGCTATGGGATCTAATTTTAGCTTTTGATTCTTCGTGGATCTTGGGAAGTGCATGAAAAGCCATGGACCGATCATGTCTTTTTAAAGTGGTTGGGTTCTCACAAGGTTAACTCCAGTTCATTTTTTTTTTTTTCGAATTCCGGGCCACTTAATCAAGATTTGAACTGCTGGAACTCTTTATAACCTCAAACGCAGCCATGAAGTCAAATTTGAGCCATTGATCTATCATGGATCTTGAGATATATGTAAAAAAGGTAGAACTTTAAATATGAATTTTTGGACTTCTGTGGGCTCCGAGGTTAAGATCCGAACTATTGCTCCTCTTAAGAAGGCTGAAAATGACTGTGTACAAATTTCAACCATTCATTCCTTGTGGATTTTGAGAAATCTATGAAAAACGGTTGACTGTTGATGTTTTCATGTATATGGTGGCTGAGTTCTTATGTGATTGATTCCAGTCCATTTTTTTTTTATTTTAAATTTGGCCACTTAATCAAGATCTGAGCCGTTGGCTCTCTTTAGAAACTCAAGCAAGGCCATGGCGTGAAATTTGTACCATTGATCTATTGCGGATCTCGAGATATTTGTGAAAAAGTAGAACTTTATTTGGCCCCCTAAATCACAATCCAAGCTGTTGATCCTCTTTAGAAGGATGAAAATGGCTGGGAAATCAAATTTAATGCCTTGATTCATCGTGGATCTCAAGAAATTTTTGAAAAAGTGAACTTTCGTATTCAAAAAAGTCTATTTCAAACAGTCTTTTGGTCTTACCAAACGGTCTATTTGTAAAACATCTATTCTATGTAGATCTATTTCATATAGTTAAGATTTTCCAAATAGAGCCTTATTAATAATAATAAAGGTTTGGGATTGGTTATTATTATTATCTAAAGGTTATGTATATAGGTTGTGGCTGTGAGTCCAAAATAAAGAGTGCAAGGCTAATGGGAACATTAGTATGTATAAAGCCCATTTAATTGGCTGAAAGATTTGCATAAAAAGCTATAGGCTATGAGGGTATTAAGATAGACCTGTAGGATACCATATGTGGGGCGTACCTCTCAAGTCTTGTGCACCTCTTAGCCAGTGGCGGACCCGGGATTTTCGTTTGAGGGGTGCAAACCTTAATGGTTAGTTTGGTTTTGGGGGCAAACCGACGATTTTCATGTGGATTTTGAGGGTGGACCCACAATTTTTATTAGATTTTTTGAAGTGCACCGTGGTTTAACTAGTGCGACCGCACCTGCGTGGTTGTACTTGGGTCCGCCCTTGCCTCTTACACACCATCTCTCCCTCTATATATATATATTGGAAATATTCAAGTGAGAACTAGTTCTCACTGTGCTTCCGTGTGAACTATTGGTTGGGCCCACCTAGCAACCCATCCAAGCCATGTACAAAGAGGGACCCCCTTAATAGTCACTGATCCCAAGGATTGGCACACATCCGAATGGATTGAATCATTTGATCGAGGGTTGAATCTTTTTTTTTTTTTTAGTATGAAGCCATTAAACTTGTGGGTCATGGATGAAGGGGTGTGAGTAACTCTCACGGTACTATGAGAGTAAGGGTGGGGGCCCTCACATCCATATCCAATGCTAGCAGTCTAAATGTGACGGCCCCCACCCCTTACTCTCTTAGTACAGTGAGAGCAACTCTCACAGGAGCATCTCCATATATATATATATATATATATCAATAACAGAAAAAGGAGATTACCGCAAAGTTATTACCCCTAACACAAAGGGGCAACACCATATGTATATTTTATCCTATTAGTTCTAATCACCCCAATTAAGGTGATTTAAATGGTTGTAATAGATACACAAGGAAGGTATAAAACAGGCCGATCTCTCTCAATGGAGGACACCCAATTTTGACCAAAATCAATTCTCTATTAGTGTTCTTTGTTTGCTGTTGGAATTGTTATGATAACAGAACATAGGCTATTAGCCATATGCTTGTGGATCATCTAATAGAAAAGGGTCTTGGTCAGAGACTCCGGAAGTTCCCTATCAGTTGGGGATCTAGAAGCTTTCTTCGTGGGAGTTTGGTCATTGATCGTACTTTTCTATAATCCTATTTTCTTCCCTTTAAGAGATCTCTGAAGTCTGAACTCCCATTTCATCTCTGGATGCAAACTGCATCACAATCCTGTGCATGCAATACTGGAATTATGTGGGGCCCACCCAGCGATCATATCTTCGTACGATTTTTCTTGGAGGAGGATCTATAGTGTTTTAGAAGATTTATGAACTTTTCTTTGGGATTTTTCTCTCCACCAAAGGTAGGCCATTTAAGCAAGTTTTTGCTTGATCTGTTTTTGGGATCCTTTTTTTTATCAAAACTGTCAAAAATCTTGGATTATTGATGATTTTTCGCAAAACTTTGTCTGACGGGTCGTCTTTGCTCTAGAAAACCTTTTGTGATCTCTGATCAGAGACCCAACAATTACTGGTGGATGATGGGTCATCCAACAGACGATGACAAGGTTCAGGATTTTTTGGTTCTGTCATCTGATTGTATATGCTCTGACTATCAGGGATCATATGTGGTTATTTTGTTCGAAGTTGGAAAACTCGTGACTCAGACTCGACCCTACCAGTGGAAAAAAAAAAAAAAAAAAAAAAAGGGACTCGGATAGAGTCAAAACGCGGAGTCTTGGGAGAGTCATTTAAAAAAAAGAATAATTTCAAAAATATTTAAAAATGAATCCATTACTTAGAAAATATAAATATACATTTATTTACATGCATTCATGGTAATGAATTCAAATTAATAATTTTATATATGCAAGAAATGTACTACAATAAGGAAAGTAAAAGAAAAAATATTGTATATTACATAATTTGTTGGTCTAAACATCGATTGTAAAAGATCAAATATAGGTTTCAAATTACATTCCAGTCATCATTTTTAAATTGTTGACACTGAACCTCATGCATAATTACCTAAAAATAAATATTAATTGTTAAAATTAGATCTACCTATCAAATTGCTCAGAATGCAAATAAATTATTAAAATAAAATGACTTGACCGAGTCTCCCCTGTATTTGGCTTAGTCCTTCGTCAAAACGAGATGACTTGGTATAGTCATCTCGACTTAGAGAGTTTTCCAATCAAGATTTTGTTGAGGAAAGGACTTGGAGACAGCTTCTTTTGCTTCTATTTTGCATTGATTCAATTCGTCTTGTGATCATTGTGCTTTGATTAGCCATGATTTTGTCTGATTTGTGGATATCTCCATACTGCTTGGATTCTTTGTGCATATTCATGTGATTCCCATGACCTCCATAGAAAAATCTGATGTTCTCCGAGTGTGATTTATGATAAAAAATTATTTTGCATCTAGTTCCAGTTCTGCATGTTTGTGAAGGGGAAAGAAATGCGGGGCCACTTTGATTGCACACCTCCAAAACCATGGACCCACAAAGCTGGCTTGATGGGAAATGCATGATGCACACATCATTAGTTGGATCTTAAGCTTTATGGATTCTCAAATTGTCCTTAATCTTTGGCCCGATAACACTGCTAGAGGCATGTGGGATTATCTACAGAGGGTCTATAATGAGGAAATTCTGGCTGGAAACTTTCAACTGAAATATGAAATGGTAGAATATACCCGAGGCAATAAATCTGTTCAAGATTATTTTTCTTGATTTATAAATCTGGCAACTCAGGATTAGTGCTCGTTATGATCTTCTTCATGTTACCATGCCATGCTAATACATCTCAACACCAGCAACCCCTGCATTGTTGGTGGCTGGCTACACCTGTTTTTTGCATTGAATCTCTTCTGCCTTTTCTTTTAGGGCCCAAGTTCTTGTAAGTTGTAACCTCTCTAGTTATTGCCTTCTTTGGGCCTGGTTGCGTTTTCTTTTTTCTTGATTTGAATAAAATTCTCTTAAATTTGATTAAATCTGTTTCTTTCACTAGATAAATTCCTTTCCTCGTTAAGATAGGTACTCAATATTGATAATTGTATGTATTGGAGTATTTAATTTCTATAATGGAATATTAACTTTTTAATGGTTATACTCGCAGCATGTTTTGGAGAAAGGAAAGCCCCATGAAAGAAGTCAAATTATTAGCAAGTTGGCTGGACAAATTGTACAGATGAGCCAGCATAAATTTGCATCAAATGTCATCGAAAAATGTTTGGAGCATGGTGACTCTGTAGAAAGAGAGATTTTAATTGGGGAAATTGTTGGACAAACGGAAGGAAATGATAATTTACTGGTATGTCAATAACGAAATAGTGATTGTTTCTTTAAATTGAACATTTTTGTTTTATACACTTTCAAGTGCCAGAAAGGATGAGTGGTCTCTTTTAGGAAATGGAGGAAGATGGTAATTTACTAGTATGGAAATAATCTAAGCAATTGTTTCATTAAAATAGGGCCTTATTTGTGTTATAAAGTTGCAAGTTCCATGAAGTAGTGATGCCTGGTCATTTTCTCTTCATGTCTGGCTATCCCAAAATTATACTCATCAATTCTTCTCACTTTATGCTAGTTCTCAAATTCTGCTTTTCTGTCCCATTGTGAACCCTGAGAAGTATATTGAGATGGATGAAGAATAACTTACTCCTGTATAACTTGTAATTTGTTTCTCTGGGACTACTTTTTGTTTGTATTTCTTGTTCAACATACAGTGCAGATCTATGCTGACAAACTCAAAAGCTGATAAATTATCAAGTGTTTTAGCTATTTTTAGCAAGTGGTAACAATCAGGCCTTGTATGAGTTTGTGGAAGATAAATATACGTTGGAAGAGTAGGTTAATAAACTCATTCTTTAAAACATGATCAAAAGTGCAATGGGATGCCTGTAGGTGTAGGCCTGTAGTTAGCAAGGTTGAAAACTTTGGTCATTGATGGGACTTACTGCCAAAAACCACCTTGAAATTATGCAATTTAATTTGCTCCATTTTTTACTTTTAAATCTTTATTCTTCTTATTTTTGGCAATCTAAACGGTGGTCTGCAAAAATAAAAAATGGCAATTTCACCCATCCACTAGGTCAGGTCTCTTCATGGTTTCTTCAAGAATTTATTTTGTTATATTGTTTCATAAATCAATTGAGGGATGTTGATTTTTGTCTGTCCATTTGGTTTGTCTTAAAGGACTTAAGAAGATTGCTTTGAAGTTCTGTGTTGATTGTGTGGAGTTTGTCTTGGGAAGGGCCACCTTCCTCCTCTGTGCTAAGTAGGTTGATGGTGCAGTTGGTGACTATCGGTGGGTGGTACTCTGCACACTGTGCTAGGGAGATGGCTTGTCCTCTCCATTGGTCCTAGAGGTGCCAAGAACTAGCATTTTTTTTTCTTTCCTTTATGGAGTTAAATTTCATGGAATCTAAGAATCTTATATTTTCCAAGGAGTAAGAGTTCTACACTTGCAATAATGGGTGATCTTCTTAGATGGTTGATGGGGGCTCAAAGCCTCAAACATTTTGTCAACACTCCCTTATAATGTTTTTTCCATTGGACATCTATGTATTCTTTAGTGAAGTAGGTGGGTGTTTGATGTTCACATCCCATTCGGTAAATTTACGAGAAGAAACTGAGGTTCTTGTGAGATTTGAAATGGAATGGGATGCTAACAAAGCAGTGGAAAGGGTGATTGGTAGGATGATGGGTGACGAGAATATGCACTTTCAAATGGCTATCAATGAGAGTGATCCTTAACTCTTTTCAGAATAAGTTGGCCTTGTATAAGGATGTTTTGATTAGGGCTCAATCACTGTTTATATCATGGGCATTACTGCTTAAAAAATTTGTTGGAATACCTAAAACTAGCATTTGAGATGTGGACAGGTGGTGATGCTAGTATTCTTTGATTCCTATTTCCACCATCTTAAAGCAGAGCGTTTGAAAGAGGTAAAGTAAATAAAGCCTTTGGTAGGTGATGTTTATTTATTTATGTAGCATCTTTGAAGTGTATAGAACATGATTTGAAATTTGTTTGGCACAGCGAAGCCTGGATGATGGTTTGTAGTTAGTGCTAGTGCGAGTATGAGACCATGATCTTGAAAAGCCTGAACTCAACCAAGTTGCAATTGTTTTGGTCAAGTCAGACCAGCACGAGATCAGTATGAATCGACACACAATATCAACAGATTGGGAAAAATTGACACAAAACTGTTATGGACTAGCACGGGACTGGTACGGACTGAGTCACATGGTGATTCAACCAAAACTATATATAGAAACTCATTGTTTATTTTTCTTCTTTAAGTTTGAACTTCGAAATGAAAGGGACAAGTACCAGTGTGGAGCCCAAAATTACTTCATTTATTCATCAATATGGATAATGAGGCCTACAGGTTGTATTATTATGGTGGGTGACAGCATGAGATTGACAATAAATGATACATGGGAGCTATTGGTATGACGATGGAGCCGGAGTTATTTGATAATTTTAGGTATTGGGTTTATATAATTATCCAATAAGGAGTGGAGATGATCAAACCATGATAGGTTTGAGCTAGCTTGAAACTCAATGTAGCATTGAAGATGGTTTCCTTATCGCCTCAAGTTCCCATCCTTTTGTTAATATTATTGTTTCTGGTGTATTATTTGAGGTTGTTGTGAATTCTAAGTTATAGATAGTTATTATATATTGGTAAATAGGTGCATGACATGTCTTCAATGACCCTTCCATTAGCTTGAGGAAGTAATGGACATAGTGCTAGGCTTGAGAGAAACCAAATTTCTTTATAGTTGATTTTAGATACAATTGAATCATTATATTTATATATTTTTATCCTTTTCCAACTGTTTTCTTTTTCTTTTTGCATTTTTTTAGACCATGGCATGCCCATATCAGTCAGGCATGGGTGGCATGGACCGTCTCTGTCCTAACTGGCATGAAGGCCGGCACAGTGGTGCCAGGATTCAAAACCTTGATCTGTAATTCTCCATTCAAGTCTTTTTTGCTTTGTTCGGTGACAAGAGATGCCTAAAAGTCCTTAAGAATTGCACAGCTTGAGCATCCAATTCTATCACTGTTATGATGATGTCACACATTGGATAGCACAGCTAACATAAGGTTAGGGCATTGGGTAAGTGTTGGATACATTTAGAACATTTACACTTGAAATTGGAGTGTCAGATGTGGACATGGAAGTTGGAACCCATTTTGAAATGCTTGGGTAAGTTGGTTGTAAAAGAGTTGGGTGTTTACTCAGTCTGTACTACTGCTTATTTTATGTTTTCCAAACCCCAACATCCTTGTTTTTAGGCAAGGGTCCAAGGTTAACAGAAATTCATTGCAACTAGCATTGAGTAAGATTTCAAGGTGCCTTTTTTTTATTTTTATTTTATTTCTTTCTTTTTTTCTATGCTTTGTTTCTGTAATGGTATGTAAACTTCAACATTGTTTCAGATAGAGGTTTACATTCATGGGCATAAATGTTGCAAGATTTGTCCTTGAGTCCGTTAACAATGTGTTACCAAGTTATATGTTCCCTGTGAATATTTCTAATATTTCTTTTGAAATAGCTACCAAATCAGACGTTCCTAATATTTTCTTTTGAAATGGCTACTAAATCAGATGTTCCTTGTGAATTGTGTTGTGCTACTATGCACTTGCATTTTGTCTCGTTAAAATTTGGACATCGTGGAAGTACTATATATTGAGGACATTTTCTGTTCTAGGTAATGATGAAGGATCAGTTTGCAAATTATGTGGTCCAGAAGATTCTTGATACATGTACTGATAAGCAAAGGGAAATATTGCTTAATCGTATAAGAGCTCACCTGCAGGCATTGAAAAAATACACATACGGGAAACACATCGTTGCTCGAGTTGAACAGTTATCTGGTGAAGGTGCGTACCTACTCTATTATGGAAAAGTAATTTTCCTGATCTAATGTTTAGTTTCTCTACGTGGATGCACGTTCATCATATTACATGTTATATTTTCTCTTTGTTTTCTTCTTAATCATCATTGTCATCATGAAGTCCTTATCTTATGATGTCCAAACATATTCACCGGCAAAGTTTGGACAGCAACACCGGCAATCTTGGGTTTATGATTCCAGATGAGTTCCAAATTCCACAAACAGAATAAAATAGTATAGGGAAGAAAACCAATTCGAAACGTAACATGTTATGTACCGTTCCTGGCTATGGTCATGTCCCACCCAATAAGCATGGAGAAAAAATAAACTCCACCATCAACACTATCAATTTGCTTGAACCACAAAACTGGCATCCCATGTGCAGCCTAATATATTTATACGATTTCTCACTAACAACAACCCATGGATTAATCTCAACCATCTAAGCCTACCATAGTTGTTTTTTACTGGACCTTCATACATGACAATGAAATGACTAAAATACCCTTAAATTTGTCACTGACCGACATTCTATCAGAAAACTGCCATAACTTGGCAATTTGTCTTTTTAACAGCGCCCCCCCTTTTCTCTCCTCTTCTCTCTTCCCTCTTCTTTTTCCTTCCCCTTTCCTCTTCCCACCCTTCTCTCTTACAAAAAAAAAAAAACCTTGGTAATTTGTACCACCCCACCACTCTTTTCCATTGAGTGTCATCCTCATCTTCAGATCTCCTCCCCTATTTAGTAACCTGTGCAATGTTCATATTTCCTAGCTTATCAAACTTGAGACACCCTTTGTGTTTTAGTTTAAACACATACATTGCTCCACTTTACAATATGGAATTTCTTTTTCTCTACTCTCTCATGGAAAATCATGTTGGATCTTTTCCAACCTTACCACCACTAATCAAAGGCATCTTCAAAAGTGACATGATACACACGCAGATTACCGAAGCATGCTTTAATGAGGAAGATTCTACCACCCACGGACCACCTCTTCCAATTCGAGAGTTTCTACTCAAATTCTGCTCTTCTCCCAATATTCTTTTCAAGTCCCGTTGCCATGTACAAAATTACTACCAATTTACTTTTCCCATGGACTCTAGACATGTAGAATAGGATTAACATATGTATGCTCCTCAGTAGTTTCATGCTATCAAGTCAGACATTGTATATGGTCCTGTGTGGTGTATATAGGTTGTTGTATTAGAAATATAACCCTTTCACATTTTAAACTGGAGTGAGGTAACCACACCACACTATAGGATTGCTTGAAATAAGTTTATGGTCATTTGGTTTGTTGCCCCAAATCGTTTAAACCATTTCCATTTCTTGTCTTGTCCAAACTGAATCAACTTTTTCTTTGTACCTATAAACCGAAAGGCACCAGCCTCTCAGCTCTCCTGTGTAAGGAAGCGGCCAGATTAATCTCTGTTGTTTGCCTAAGCAGTTTAGATTATCGTCACTCATCTACAGAAGCAACTAGAACAAGCAACCATCTTCACGACCTTGTTCGCCTTTTTTTGTGGTTGGAGATGATTGGCCATTGAGGGCATGTCTCCTTGATGGGCCATCATAAGCCTATGAGAGCTGCTTATTTATCCCTAAAATGATCAAAATCTCCATTTTTTGTCTTTGCGCAAATCCAATACTTTATGTACCCTTCCATCAACACGAATACCATTGATCCAAGCCTGATATTCAGGGAATTCAGGACTTGTTTGTGTGAGCGGATTGCCATGGAAAAAAGACGGAATGACTCCTGCTTTTCTTTGCTGGTAACTTCGAGATTGTTCGGTGTGACATGTTTTCGGCGTAGAAAATGTAAAAAGAAAAGACACTATTTTTCTGTGCCCTCATGGATATTAGAGTCCAACCTCCCAGGCAAAATTTGTTTTTCAACAGCGTATTTCCTCTTCTACGGACTATGCACAAATAAGCTACGATGCATGGATACTTCAAAATGAGCAATGTATCGTGTCGTATTATATCTGATACTTCGCTTTCCGTGTGTAAAATCTGCGTCTTTGCCATGTCGATTGCATGTCCCTGCCATATCCATGCTTTATTTGGGCATCATAGCAAACAAGTCCTCACTGTGCATCCCTCGTTAACCCTCTTATTGCACGGCTGCTACAATGCCCAAGAATCAAATGCATGAAAATATCAGACTGGTAATATTTGAAGACATGTATTAATTGCCTTTTTTTAAGGGCAAAATAGTCATTTTAAAGAAGTTTTCACTTGAATATGATGGCATTAGCAGATCCTAACAGTATTCACCTTGATGTGTAAGAGGTCAGAAAAAATAGAGGGGTAGACCAACACAATGGAATGAGAACACGGTGGGGGTATTCTTGAGAATAGTCAAAACGGAGTGGGGTTTTGAGGTTATTAGAAGATGGGTTTATTAAAAATATTGCATTGTATACAATACAATATTTTTTTGTTATTTTTGAAAGGTAACTATTTATTTATTAGAAGAGAAATGGTTCATTGTGAAGCACCATGAAACCCAAGACCAAATCCAAAGGCTAGCAGTGCCAAAGGCGCACTCCAACACCAACGCAAGCAGAACATTAAACTGGCAAAAAGACTACAACTTGGGTTTCATTACACATGCTTTTGGTAGAATATGTGCAATTCTCTCATTTGACATTGTTCTAACAGATTGAGCAAGCTACTGGAAGGCTACCTTGAGGTCCTGTGAGCATCCTAAGGTTGAGATTATGGAATAGATGGTCGGTGTTGGGTAAATTTGGGGGTATGAACTAGGGTGGTCGAGGCTGTGGGGAATATTTAATTTTAATCATTATGATTTCCTCCCATGAGAAGCGTCCAAGTCCTTAGCGATGTCTTAAGTTGAGCCTTGTTTGGAGTTTGTCCAGTGATCAGTTCTCGTGCAAATCTGATTGGTGGTACTCTTTTTTGCCTGTATTTTGTTATGGCAGGTAACCCGGGTTAACCAAACACATGAACCCTCATTCACATGTAAACCAGAGTTACCTGCATGTGGTTAATGTTGATGATGATAGTAATGATAAAAAATGGACAAATAGCTGCTTGACAAAAATCTTGGAATTCGCTTTGTGGTGCAGAAACTCTTACTCCAGAATCATGAGGCATAAAAGAGCTGTACATGAATAGGTTGCCGTTTTCCCTGTCAAGAAAGCAGGACATACACAAGCCTTCCTCATCTGAATCTCATTGAAGGTATTTATCACCCAGAAAGATGTACAGGTCAAGGCTTCTGGAGGCAATTTCTCCTGCAGATATGGTGAAGCTAGTAAATATAGATATGGTGAAGTCAGTAAATATTTGTTATATATTTGTGTGTGTATTTCTTTAGACTGTATCCTATATGTATAGAATTCCGTGGTGTAGATTCTCATTTTATCTTTAAGGGGTATGGTGCCCTTGATTCTATAGTTTATAGTTACCAGATTATTTGGTTTTATATGCAGGTTGCTAATTGATCGTTAGTGCTGGATATTGTTGTATATGTGTTAATCCTCAAATGTGTTTATTTTAGGGCATGTGCAACAGGTCATCAGGTATCTATTTTGAAGTGTAACCCATGTGTTATCCCATTTTATCTGTATGTTACTTTTCATCACTGCTCAGTAACACACATTGCTATGTCTCTGAACTCCACTTGGATATTATTGTCTCTCTGTGTGAACTCCACTGGGATATTATTGTAGAGAACATGGGAGGACGTTTGATGATGGACCCTTATAGCAAACCGCGGAATGATGGTAAGGCTCACCTGATGATGATAGTGATGGTGGTGATTGTTTGATGGCTGCAAGGATTTATCAGCAAGTTAGAAATTTGGGCTTCCTAGCCTTGGTTTGGTGATTGACACATCATGAATTTGATGGACATCATGTTCTGGTGATGGAAACTGCTTGAATGATACAATCTGGATCCTTCATGGATGATCATACTTACGAATTATCACACATTTGAAAATATCTTAGCCCCAGGATTCCAGATTGATGGGATAATTAGATAACGATGATGAGTCTCCTGATTGTTCCCCTGTGGATCATTTTACCCCAGATAGTTCGCAGATAGTCCGCACACCCAAGGGAAAAAAAAAAAAAAAAAAGGACATTGAGGTCGTCGGGGTTGAGCTATCACTAATCCTAACACACTAATGTTAAAGCTTGTAGATTTTGTAATTTCATGTGTGTTTTTGTGATTGAATCCAACGGTGGTTAGTGATTGAATCACGTTGATCCAAGATGAATGACAATTCTCTCTTTTTTTCTTCTTTTATTGGTGGGGGTTATCAAAAGTAGTTAAACTTGAGGGATGGTTGAATTTGTGAGTTGGAAGGGGGGAAAAAGAGAGAAGTAGAGGGGCATAACAAGGAATGAGAGATTCTCCGTATCGTTTTGTTTTCACTCGTTTAGTTTATGCATGATCACATTTGTTTGCTCTCAGTTTTTTGAAAATATGGCGACGTCTGATTTATACCCCAAAACATTGATTTCCAATAATATTTTCACAACAGTGCTTGCATTTAAAATACGTGAGAAATTGCAATATTATCGGATTAAAGATGAAAAAATTGAACAATCTACTGAAGAATTTATGGATTTTTACGAAAAGAAAAACCGTTAAACCCTGTTTATATGGTTTAGTTAAGATAAAAAAAATATAAAAATGACCGATTAGGGTGCTTTTTCATAGCCATGTGAAAAATGTTTGCTCTTTAACAGTGAAATCTCCAGGTTACGTAAATATCCCTCCAAATATTTTTAACTAAATCATTAAGCCCTTAAATTAGAGGTCATACACATCGGATCCATACTGATCTTGTATGAAACTACAATTAATGTTGAGACCTTTCCATGGGCATGCATTGAAGGTTATGTTTGGCAACCATATCATCGTGGAAGATCTTTTCACTTTCCACATAGTTATGAAAATCCACGTTTCGTAATTATAAATCTTCAAGAATTTGGGCGACCTGATATTCTCTCTTTTTAGGATTCTCATTCCATTGAAAGAAAGAAGAATATAAAACTCTCAAATCTGCAGATTCTTGGCCTATTAATAAACATGACCAAAGTGTGCGTCCATGGAGAAACTTGCAATTTGTTTGTTACAGTAGTGACATCAAATATAATTATTTCATAGTATCAAGAGAAAAGTAGCTTATTTTATGGTTAAATTGTATGAATTTTATAGGTCAATGGGAACAAGGCTACAAAAATAAAAATGATGTTAAGGATTTTTATCAAAAAAATTATAAGCAATCCCTCTAAATAGTGATCAGTGGTATGTATTTAAAGTTTGATAACCAAACTCCAAAGATATGTTTTTTTTTTTTTTTCTTTTTTATCAGGATTTGTCTTTCTTTTTTCATTTTCACTAACGCGCAACCCCTCCTTTTCTCGCTTCCTTTTCTTTTACTTCAAAAACCCTAAACCCCTATTTCCTTTTGCTGTTTTTCAGCAGAGGTAAAACCATTTTTAAACCCCCTTTATCATTCTTTTATTTTATTTTCCTTCATTCTACCATTTTTAGCCATCTTTGGACATTGCAGCCCCCCTTGAACCATCCTATTTCCTTTGCCAACATGGTTGGAAGAGAAGACCCTGTTACCGCGTTATAGCCCCTTTTGGTCATTGTCTCCTTTTAAGAAATAAAGCTTCATCATACAACCTTTTTTCCTCTTCTTCAACCTTATCACAATAATATTTAGGGCATGTTTTCTATGTATAGTGGCAACTTTTCTACAAAGAAAAAAGCACAAAAAATGAAATAAATTTATTGCAATTTCACAAATAACCTTATCAACTATTTTTGGGACATTTACTTCAAAATTTCTATTAAATAGGGTAATTACAACTGAAGACCCTAAATTTTTATAATGACGACCAAGGACCTCCAGCCCAAAATCCAATATTTCATTCCGTTTTTACCCTTGATTAGTTGATGTCAACATAACACTAAAATTTTTTTTTTTTTTTTCTTCTCCCCCAATCAACAACAACAGTAGAATAAAAGAAAGAGATGAATGAGAAGAAGGAGATCAACATCCTATCCCTTTTTTCTCAATCACAGTGAGAGAGAGATTGTACGATGCCAACAAGACCCTAAATAACAGAAAATTCAATTTTTGTTGACACTAACTGGGCGTTTTTATTGACGTCAACACAATTTTATGTTGATGTTGACGAATCTTCTGTTGATGTTAACAAATTCACAAGGTCACTCATGCTGTTAACTGGACATTTTTGTTGACGTCAACAAAATTTTATGTTGATGTCAACAAATCTTCTATCGACATCAACAAATTCACTGGGTCACTGATTGTAATAATTGAGCATTCTTGTTGATGTCAACAAATATTACTCATAATATAATACAGAACTGATTATGTTGACATCAACAAAAAAGGGCAAAACGGGAAAAAAAAAGATATTATTTGGGCTAGAGGTTCTTGGCCATCATTATAAAAATTTAGAATATTTAATTATGGTTATCCTATTTAAAAAGATTTTTGTGATAAATATCCCACTACTTTTTTACATAATTACACAAATGTGCCCTTCACAGAGAAGACATGAGTTGTGTCACTATGAGTAGAAAAGAAAAGATAGTCATTAACATATATGCATTTGCACATGAAAAGGGATCCAGCGACCAGAAAAAGAAGACGAGGACACTCTGTTACAGATATGAAGCACCCATTTCTAAAGACTAACTAATCTCTGGATTTGTGAGGTTTTCACAATGAAAAACCAACGACAACATCATAAACCCATGAGCATTTTTTTGTTAAAAAACATGAACTTTCATTTTTGGCAAAAATCTGAATCCCTATTTCTACTTACATAATAGTAATGACAATTATTACAACGTAAATGGTGACCATGTCGATGATGATGCTGTTGATATGAATAAGAAAGATCATCATCATCATCATCCCCAAATGTATACATTCAACCGTTGATGATCCAAAATAATGCAGGAGGTGGGCCACACTTGGCACAAATGGCATCTGATACACCCCCAATCCCATTCCGAAGAGGACGATTCTCCAGGTTGCAAGGAACCAACTTTCCAACCGAATGCCTTAAAATGAAGTAAAACCTATTTTTGCCCCCACCCTCTCTCTGCCTTCCAACATTTTTTCTCCTCTCCTCCGTTTCTCATCATCATCTAAAACCCCTTTTAAAATCTTTCCCAAAAATCAAGTCTTTGGAACAATCCTTCTTTTTCATTTTATTACAGGGGAATCCATCCATTCCGGATTGCTCGAAAAACCATCTCTTCCTGTGCAAATCATCCCTCTCTTTCTTCCCTTTTTGTTGTCTGTTTTGATTTTCGTTTTTGAAATCTTTTCGTTCCTGTTCGTTTTGGGGACCCTGAAGTCTATAAAGTTGAAGTCTTTAGGGTTTTCCGTTACTGGGGTGTGGTTAGATTTCCGGTTTTCACCGCAAAATCGTCGTTCTGGGGGTCTGCGGTCTCTCTTTTTTTCGGATTTTAGGGTTTTGGTTTCTGGGTTATTTTTTATATACATGTGACATTCTATGGCAATTGAAGGGAATCGAGAGAAATGTGGATAATTTCATCTACCCAAAGGGGAATCTAGTCCATTTGGGTTTTGGATTTTTTCTTGTTTGGGTCAGATATGAATTCCCCACAAACGTAAAAAGCTGAGGCCTTTGTGTTGTGTGACATTTTCAAGGTGTCTTGTAAGTTGTAACCAATTTCTGATTGCGTTGTAGTTTCCAGGAATTTAAAAATCCCACCAAACTTTGAAATCCGAGATTGGTGGGGTGATTGGGTTTGATGTGTTCAAGGGCTTTTGTATTCTCTAGCGATTGAAGGGTGATGTTTAAGAAATGCCCATTTGATAGATAGGATTCCATGGATTTTCATTTAACTTTCTAAGAGTTAGATTCAGACAGAGCAAAGCATCTTCTATATCTATTATAATTGTATACGCTGTAAAAACAGCGCAGATAGAGTGGGTGATTGGTGGGGGGTGTCTGGTTCAGCCCTTGTAAGGTACAAATAGTCTTGCATGGGCGATCATGAAGGCTGGGCGCAGCCAACTGGCCTTCTGCCCAATGGCCTCTTGCCCAACGAAGCGGCTAGTGTGACCCGAGCTCTCAACATGGAGCGGTGGTTAAAAGCCGAGGAAAGGACTGCAGAGCTGATTGCTTGCATTCAGCCCAACCAACCGTCCGAAGGACGCAGAAATGCGGTTGCAGACTATGTGAAGAGGCTTATAATGAAGTGCTTCTCCTGTCAGGTGAGCCCCTCATTGTTGGTTTACTTCAATATGCAGTAATAGCTACATAGAAAAAGGAAGAAGAAGAAAACTGTTGCTTGACACTTGACAGTGATTGTGTATATAACATTATAACTATATATTCTCACCTTTTTTTTTTTTTTTTTTTTGAATGGTGTATATATTCTTATTACCTCAATCATTGAAGCTGTCTTTATTAAGTGGTTAGATATGTTTTTCTTATTTCTCTGGCACATGTTTGTTGATTTTAAGTATGTTTTTTATTTTTTTAAAATTATTCATTACATGCACACATTTATTTATGCTAGAATTGAGTAGCGTTGGAATATTTGTGGCTTTTGCCTTCTGCAGGATATTGTAATGTTTAAAATTTTACCTTGGGAAGCTTTAAGAATGTGGTCTTGTGACCTTCATTTTGTTAACCTGATAGGGAATGTATAGGTTATTCTAGCTAAAGTTCTTGCCAGTTTGTTGAGAAAGTTGTTGCCTTTGGTAATATTGTAATGTTTAAATTTTTACCTTAGGAAGCTTGAGGGATGCGGTTTTTGACTTTTGTCTTATTAACCTGATTGGGAATGCATACAATATCCTGGCTACCTTTGGTAATATTGCAATGCTTAAATTTTTACCTTAGGAAGCTTGAAGAATGCAGTATTTTGACTCTCCTCTTATTAAACTGATTGGCAATGGATACAATATCCTAGAAGTTCTTGCCAATATGCTGAGAAAGTCATTGCCTACTGTAATATCTGATGAGCAAGGACTGTTTTGTTGCGTTATTGTTGCTTGGCATTTTAAGTGTTTTACATGTGAAGAAAGGGGACGTCCAAACCCCACTTTATATATCCCCGCTCGGGAGCAATCTCATGGAAATCAATAAAATTTCTTCTTCTCTTCGGGAAGAACCCCAGAGTGATTGCTACTTGAAGGTGCCTAAGTTTGGGCGGATCCTTTCACCAATCTGGCTGTGTCAGGTCCCCGAACCTATTCAATTCGTTCACTTTATTCCCAAAATTTACTCTCCTATATGCACCCTATTTAGAGAGCAGTAACTTTCTACTTTAAAATTCTCATATTCATTTCATTTCCAACCCAAGACTCTTCAGGTTCTGTTTCTGCATAGATTTCTGTCCAATTTAGGGAGTTGTCAGTTCAGTAAACTCATCAAAACCCTATTTAACTAGCCCCAGATTAGACCCAAACCTACTCTAACAACCTTAGCTCTACATAACCCTAACCCCAAGGCATGTTTGTTTACATGAGAGGGGTAATGACTAGGAGAGGGGGTTAAAGTAAAGAGCACTACAGTCCAAAATACTACTTCTCCCCAAGTTATTACACTTGGGGAGAGAGAGTGGGGAAAAGTAAGGTAAATTCCCTACTTTATGTCACATCAAAAGTTTGCTCTTCCCTACCCTTTTTTCATCCAAACACCCATGAAGTAAAATAATCACATCACCTGTTTACTCTCCTTTTACTTCCTCCATCCAAACACTTTGAAGTAAACTTTGTCACATTCAGTCACTACTTTACTCTCCTTCCACTCTTCTCCCTCTAAACAAACAGGCTCTAAAACAAACTCCCTTCAAATCTTTCTGGTTGAAATCCCTTCTCTTACCCTTGATTTTGTGAAATACAGAACTGCACATGTGCAAGCATTTGTGTCTGTAGAGAACCCCCCTGAATCAGCCTCCTTACCCTTGCAAAATTCCATCCAATTTCAACCATCCATCCAACCCTAGCCTACCTCAGTACCATTCTGCCATCTCAATATTGCCAAAATAGTTCTGGATTTTTGCTCAAACCTGTTCCTAACTGATGCAGAGTTGATTTTTGATCAAAGGTTTGAATTGGTTAAATCCTTCTTGGTGCAAAATTCAAAAGGGCTTTGACCTACCTTACCTAGGGTTTAATGAAGAAGTACGGGACAAAACATCAAATGGATGGTCAAGATGGATCCATAGATATTCCACATATTAATCATTTATATTCAGAATTATTTGGTTATCAAAATCAGTTCCTAAAAATCTAATTGAGCCAAACCATCAAGCTCAATGTGACGCGCAATTATCCAATAGCTCAAAATATATGGACAGGAGTCCATTGGGTTCAACTCAACTGAACCAGGCCAACACAAGGCCCAGCCTGGCTGGGACACGACCTAAATAGTTTGTTCAGACTTGGCAACCCATTACAGGCTTTCAATTGGTCCCATATGGACAGGGGCGGACCTAGGATTTTTGTTTGAGGGGTGCGGACCCTAATAGGTAGTTTGGTTTTGGGTGCAAACTGGGGATTTTCATGTGGATTTTGAGGGTGGACCCATGATTTTTATTGGATTTTTGAAAGCGAACCCAAAATTTTTATATAGGTTTGCGTGCCTGCACTTGGGTCCGCCCCTGCATATGGCCCTTTACTGGTCCCCACATAATGTGTGCAGATTTGTGGAGTCTCCCATTTATTACGTGATTTTCTCATTTAGTACTTATCTAATTGGGCTGGAAGAGGAATTTACTGCATGGTACAACTGTACACTACAATCATGGGCTCTATTGACCAAGACGTGCAGTCCTTATTCAGTCTTGATTAGATTGTATTTGGAGGCTCTTCCTCCCTATTTAAGTGCAATCAAGTCTCCTTTATTGGCAAGGCTTTATGCTTATGAGAAAATTAAGGGTTTTAGCTTTATCAGTTTGTATATATGGATAGAAATTAATAAAGCAACAAGACACCAAAAAATGGAAGGCTTTCTGTATGTCATTGATTCTTTGAGGATTTGCTACCTTAATGATTCGGGTGGACAAGAGGGACCCTTTAAGGAAGAATCTAGTATGGTCATGATTGTGTAAGTGGTTGGCAACTACAAGGCAGCAAGTGGGGTCCACAACCCCTAGGAATCTCTAACGCAATATTTTCCTCTTTTATATTTTCTTAGTTTCTTTGCATGTTTGAAAGTAATTAGGATCTTCTTTAATAGGGATTCTATTATCATTAGGATTATGATTAATGGTTGTGATTTAATCATAAGTTTAGGGCTTCTTTGTTGGCATAGCATATATACAAGTCCATTGTATGGAACTAAGGTAGTTTTTGGATTTTTTTTTATTTTATGAAATTGATTAAAGTCGCATGTTTTCAATATTCTATTTCTTCTCCCTTGGTAGAGCATCTCCCATTGGATCGAAGGTATTGACGGTAGACTTTCACGATCAACGGTAAGCAAATCTCTATCTCTCTCCTCGTGTGTGGATTTTTTGTTTGATCAACTGTTTCTGAACAGTTCTTTTTGAATCCTATATCAGTCTTTAAAGCCTATTTAAACCCTGATTCCCAAATCTTACCCTTAACCAAGACCATTTTATAACTAGACCTGACTGTCCTCTTTTGGCAGTCCATCCAGCACCGAAACACTTACAGATCAGCCCTCATCCATCCCAATCACAGCCCCCAGTTGTAGTTATAACCAATCCAATTCCTAATTTGATCCCAAAGACACTTCTCAAAATTTCCATTAACTTCAGTAAGTTCCACTTTATTTTAGGTGAGTGTGAGCTTTGGAGGACCTTTACAAGAATGCTATTATTTTTGTTATCCATTAAATAATGGAGATTGGTATAATCAGAATGAGTGTTAGTTCGAGAACCTCTCACCCTGAGTCAAGGAAATTTGGAAGTGGATGAGTACACCGACAGATTTCATGATCTTGTTTATCTATGTACATTAAAGGAAGATGGGCACTGACAGATTTTTCAAGGTTTATGAGAGAATGTTTAAAGAAATATATTTTTCAGCTTGTTTCGTATGGACAAAGTGTATAATAAAGCCCTCTTTACCGAACATAGACCTAGAAGGTTCAAAATGGGACACTATTTTTCAAGCTTAGGAATCCCATCAAAGAAGTGAAGAGATGTCAATAATGAGCACCAGAAGAAGATTGTTTGCATAAGAAGATTGGGATTTTAACTCTATCTTCTACACGAGTACAATTGCATGTTTGCGTTTTTGCCCTCATCTTTGATGTAGGTAATGTAATGAACACAATCTCATAAGAAGTTATCAACAAGTGAGCTGGCCCAAGGAGAAGCATTCAGGCCTGTGCTAATGGGTGAATCATGAATGTTCCATGATCCATGTAACTAAGAAGTGTCTAGTAATGTTCTGTATCAACTTATTTGAGGACTCAGTCTGGTGTGATGTCATCTTGATGAATGCCATACAAATCTTACTTGGGAGACTTTGGCTATGCGATTCAAGGTCCACTACGACGACCGGACTAATGCTCATCATTTGAAGTACAGGGTAGTTTCATTTGTTTGGTTCCACAGAAGCCCTTGCAACCTCTCTAGAATGTCAGAAGCAAGTATTAAAGAACTGATCAGGCAACTAAAGAGTTGACAGAAGTCAAGGAAGAGCACAGAGACAACCCAATTTAGGAATCTAAAACTGCAAAAACAGGCCAAGTGCCAGAAGAATGAGAAGACAAAGAAGGTTCTGAATTTTTCCCATTGGAAAGTGCCAATAAAAACTAGGAAGAAATAAATAAAGAAGGGAAAAGACATGACATTGAAGACTCATATATAGTAAACAACAAGCCCGATCATCCAATCGATCTAGTTGTATTGACAATCTTGAAAACACCATCTGGATTGTTCGACGATGAATTGATTGTCTTGATGGTTCCGACTAAAAAACTCTTCTGAAACCACATTGACTTCATCTTTAGGGATTAACGATGGATATTCGAAGGTCGTGATCTGGCAGTACCGATTCAACAATTGGCACAACCAATGAATGACCCAATTGCTTATCCTAACATAATTTGACTGTAAAAATAAGCGATGCCTCCAATCTACTTCTAGTTGGAGGAAAATTTTTAAGTGTCCAAGCCATGCACGGTGAATGAAGATTTGTCAAGAAATCAGAAATTTGAACATCGGAACTTCAACCCCAAGAGTGGATCAATGGAACTTGTGGGCAAATTCTTCTCAAGCTGGGGAAAACTGATGCAAGATGGACCCACAAAGTGGCTGAAGGTCCATGGGCTAGGCCTAGGCCTATCAGGCCCAAACTTCGGACCCCATGACTGGTCCAACAGGTGCAGCTGTGTACTGGTCCGTAGAGGGCCCATAGCTGAGCAGACTAACCCATCCAGTCATACATATCTCAGTTGACCCCACTAGATATTAATATGTTTCTTCAAGAGTCCTTTTTTTATATTAGTCTTTCTATTTTCTCTAGATCGTTCTTTCTATTTCTTCATTTTTCTATTTTTAGTTTTCTTGACTGATACGTATTTGTAATTAGAAAGGAGAATTTTTTATATTAATAAGTCTTAGAACTAGAAAGAGTATTAGTCACTTACTAAATAATATGATCTAATATTTTGTACCCCAAATTAGTCTTCTAGGCAATGAATGAATGAATGAAGTTAAGTTTTCATCTCTCTCTAATATGCCGTGTGGTGTGATCCTTTGGTGAGTCAGACTTGGGAATTGGATACTCTCTTGGGATTTGCTTTGCGATTATCCTGTTTATCTTTCAATTGCATCTGCTTTGGCTTGTTTGGTAATGTGAAACAACAAAATGTTTAATGGTCTTTCAAGTTGACCTCTCAGGTTTGTGAGGTTATAAAGTTCCAAGTTATCTCTTGTTCTTTGGCAACTAAGGTATTTAAGAATCTGTCATTGGCAGATATTAAATTATTCATGGGGATGAGTTGAGTGAGATGTTTGTTGAGTATGAAAATTCAAGATCATTCTGTCAGGTTCTTCTGTTGGCATATACTTAAGTTTCTCTTGATGGAAGTTTCCTGGGTAATCTGAACTGGCTCTTTTTTGGAACAATTGATTATTATTAATTTTTAATTTTTTTCGTGTGTGATTTGAAGGGGCATTAGGTTTTTTGTTATCCTGCAATGGAGGTTTTAGCTATTTTATAGCGTGTAGAGAGCTTGCTAACTTATCTGTTATACGTGCTATGGCAAATGGTGATAGGGTGATAAAATTGGCTGGATAATATGGTGGTGTTTATTACCTATATAAAAAAAAAAGGAAAAAAATGTTGATGGTGTTTACTTTAGGCGATTAAGTGATTGCATTGAAAAATTCATAGATTTGGATGCGATTGTAGTTTTCATTCAACATGTTTAAAGGTTGGTTAATGCTGTTGCGGATGAACTTGCGAAGGCTGGAGTTCATCAATTATCTAGTGATATCATGTAGCTGGGTTTTCCAATTTGGTATCAGGAGCTGTCTTCTCTGTATTTGTAGTTACTACCTTTTTACTTCTTTCCCTCATTTAAAAAAGAAAAGAAAAGAAACAGCGCAAAATGTGGAGGATGTCTGGTTCTGTGGTTGGATATACATTGATGACATGATAATCATATTTAACTTTTTTGGGTTTTCAAGGAAGAGGAGGAAAATTATATAAAACAAACCAGATTTCTATGAATGCTTCAATTTTTCTTCTGGTTTCTCGGTTTGTTGAAGCATACTTGTATTTTTCTTTTTCCCTTTATTTGGCAAGAAATAAAACCTTCCTTGTTGTTTGCTTTATTTAATTCATGCATGTGTTTGAGTTCATCTGATTTTTTTGCCAATTTCTTTCAAAGTATGATTCTTTTTTTTACTAATGTTTTTTTATTGTTGTGATACAGGTTTTCACCTTTGGCTCTGTACCTCTGAAGACCTATCTCCCAGACGGGGATATTGATTTGACCGCTTTCAGTAAAAATCCAAACTTGAAGGATACATGGGCCCAACAAGTCCGCGATATGCTTGAGAGTGAGGAGAAAAGTGAAAACGCAGAATTTCATGTGAAAGAAGTACAGTACATTCAGGCAGAAGTATGCATGCCCTTCTCCATATTTTAAGTATCTCAGTTTCTTCAAACACTTAATTTTTAGTCTCATGCACCACTTACGACTACAAAATACTTATATAATTCAAGGGTTATGTTACTGTGAGAGCCTGTGCATATACAAGTATACCCCACAAAAAAGGAAAAGGGTATGTCTACTTTATAAACAAAGGAATTGCTCGAAGAAAGAACTATTCAGCAATGACAGCCAAAAGCTGTCCCCTCTTTATCCCCAAATCGGCCAAATCATCTGTCACTTGCTCATCTTTGAATATGATTAAAAGACACCACTGTCGAAGAACATAAGGACTTAATTTGAGCCGTTATATATGCAAATTTTACATACTTGAGAAAAGGATTCTTGGACCATCTAAGTGCGTAGAAAGGATTCTTGGACCATCTAAGTGCATTAATCTAACCACTTTCCATGGGTAGATTCTGTCTGAATGATGTGTTGAAAATCCTTAATACTCCCCTGATTGCAAGAGTTCAGCATCATCTGATTTCTCTGCACCTACTGGACTGGTATTTTTTTAATTCTTTTATATTAAAACCTACTGAATTTAAGAAAGTTGGCATCATCTTGATTTTTATGTTGCAGCCTCATACACACTAAATTTAACCTACCTTCTGCTGGGCCACCCATGTTTCAACCATTGAAGATTTTGCCAAAGCATTTTGCTGAACTAAAGCCCGATTATTATTATTATTATTATTATTATTTTTGCTACATTGGGTTATACTGGTCTAGAGTGTTACTTTCAACTTGAAGACCCAAGGATCGATCCCTCGGCATTTGTGTGACACTGAGGTGCCGACTGCCGACACCACTCAATCATGACCGTCCATGAGTGTGTTGTCCACTTGTCCTATAGCCCAATTATTCACTATGTTGGATATGGACACCTTCAAATTCCTTTCAAAAGAGAGAAGAAACTCCCCCCTAAGGGGTCGTCTGTTTGCACTTATTTACATATGTAAATGATGCACACGCGTAACATTTATGCATGATCACTTTTGTTTGTGCGCATTTACGCATTGCATGCTTTAAATGAGATGTGAAAATGGTGTGTAAATGAGGCCATTTTCTGCCTCTCATTTACATGCCTGAGGAGGTGGTAAACGATTACATATGTGAATGAGGAAAAGTTGCCAGTATGCATGCAATAGAGCTTCCACTGGTACAGTTGCTGACATCAAATTCCTTCAACCACAAAAAAAAAAAAAAAAAAAAAAAAAAAAAAACCTTTTTTGGCACCTTTTGCCCCCCAAATTGGTAGTCTGAGTGCGTCATCTTCTTTATTGGTCTACAAAGCCTGATGTTCAGTTTCAACATCTTTGACAACGAGCGATGAGCAAAGGCACAAAAACACGATCCACGAATTCAGACATTTGCAGAAAGCGAACACGAACTTGAAGAGTTGGGTTATACAGCCTTGTCTCACAAAATTTTCTTTTTGTCAATACATTCCCTCTAATAGCTGCCAAAGAGAAGGCCTCTACTCTAGGAACAAGACATTTCTATGCCAACGGACACACTGGAGCAATCTCGAGCAAGCGCTTGATAAAACAAGATGGATTTCTAAACCCTAGAGACACTTCCTATTCCCTCTTCTAGTTTGCAAAGCCCATCATTAGCCCCATATTTCCAAGAAGTTACATTATGCTACAAAGCTCCTTTTCATCGAAGTGTCTCCACCATTTCCTTGGAAGTGTGCAATTCCTTCCTGATACTCCTATGGCCACCATTTTTCAGCTTGACAAACTCGTCCCATTTGATGAGAGGAAAACTTTTCTCTTATCCCCATTCCTTGCCTCATGAAGTCTCTTTGGATTTTCTCAAGTCTTTTAGCAGCTTTCACTGGTATCTTAAACAAGGAGAAGTAATAGAGTGTGAGGGACTGAATTTTTCCTCTTTCAAGAAGCTAGCCTTAAACCTTCACATCACTTTTCCCCATGTAGTTTTAGTTCTTGGATTTTTACGAAAAGGAATTCTGATATACTGTATGGGGAACCTATTGGTCTGACAACCCACAAAGTTGCTGACATCCAATGATTCTGTACGAGCAAATGCACATTACCATGTTTCTATCATTGGTTATTTTTGTGCTATTTTCTCAAATCTCTATCACTTAAACATTCTGTATGGGGGTATCTCATCAATCCTTCAAACTAGAGTTAACTGAGAATCCCGTAGCTGAAGCTTCGAGTAGAATGGTGAGAAAGGCGGTTCAGGAAGGCCTAATAGGAGTCTTTACATTGGCGAATATTTCTCTTCAGGTGAGTCACCTTCGGTTTGCAGATGACACGCTGATATTTTGTGAGGCAAGTGAAGAACATGTCAGTAATGTGAAAGCAATCTTATTATGTTTTGAAGCAGTCTCAGGTCTAAAAATCAATTTCTTCAAGAGTGAGCTCATTGGTATAAGAGTTTGGGATTCTTTTCTCAGTCGATTTGCAAATCTGTTGGGATGTAAGGTTGGATCTCTTCCAGTGTCATACTTGGGGCTGCCTTTATGTATAGGATCAGCTAAAAAGGAAGTGTGGAACCCGGTGGTGGAAAGAGTTGAGAAGAAGCTTTCTGTATTGAAAGCCAGTTACCTATCTCTAGGAGGCAGGCTCACCCTTGTAAATTTTGTTCTGGCTAATCTCTCGGTGTACTACCTCTCTTTGCTAAGATGTCCGATATCAGTAATCAACCGGATTGAGAAGTTACAGTGGGATTTCTTATGGCATGGAAGAAATGAAGAGAAAAAATTCCATTTGGTGGATTAGTCATTGGTCCTCTGTTTGTAGACTAAAGGAGGAAGGGGGCTTGGGTATTAGGCCTCTAAGACTGATGAACCAGGCGTTATTAGGGAAGTGGTTATGGAGGTTAGGCGATGAGTCTGAGGGTCTTTGGAAGGAGCTGGTAGAAGGAAAGTATGGTGTCTTACAGAATGGTTGGAATGTGCAGGAAGTTTCCTATAAAGCCTCACCTATTTGGAAGGGGATCCTCTTTGTTAAATATAATTTTATGAAGAATATTACCTATTGAGTGGGAATGGGCTAGAAGATCTTATTTTGGAAGGATAATTGGATTGGTGATCGGCCTTTGGCAAATCATTTCCCTGACTTATGCAGCTGTGCAATGGATAAGGAGGCTAAGGTCAACTGTTACCTTTCCTTTTCAGGTGAGCAGAATGTTTGGACCCCTATATTGTGGAAAAACATTAGGGAGGATGAGGAGGGTCACCTTATGTGCCTTTTAAATATTCTGAGTGGGGTTTATATTGCAGAAGGTGGGGAGGATATAAGACTGTGGAAAGCCTCTAAGGATGGGTTCTTCACTGTGTCTTCTTTTTTCTATGCTATTACGGAAAGGAGTAATGGGAGGAACCCAATGGCTAACATATGGAAGATCAAGGCTCCTCCTAGGGTTGTAGTTTTTGGATGGCTTGTTCTAAGGAAAAGAATCCTCACGATGGACAACTTAAGATGGAGAGGAAAGGTTGTTGTCAATGGGTGTCCTATCCTATGTGTTTAAGCGAGGAGGAAATAGTGGATCGCCTGCTTTTGAATTGTAAAGTTGCTCAAATGCTTTGGAGGTCAGTGATTGATTGTTTTGGGTGTAGCTGGGTTCTTCCAAACTGTATAGTGGACCTATTCCAAGCTTGTAAATCTCCGGTCCGCTCACACAGGGGGAAGGAGATGTGGGGTTTGTCCTTTCTAGCAAGTCACTTGGACAATTTGGAAGGAAAGAAATCTACAATGCTTTGAGGGGAACTCCAACAATGTTGGTTCTTTAATAGAAAAAATCAAGCTCTTGGTTGCAGCTTGGGTGATGATTGATCAACACTTTAAACCCTACTAAGTGGACCAAATTATGCATAACTGTATGGAAGTGGTTTACTCTCAAGTCTATCCTTTGTAGGATGGTTATTGTTCAGTTTCTTTCTTGTTGGGTGTCTGTAACTCTTTAGGGGTTGTCTGTTTTGGTGTTTGTTTTCTTTTTGGTGTTTTTTCCCTTTGGGGATGGTGTTCTTTTCGTTGTAGGCTTGTCAGTATAGTTCTCTTGTACTGCTTGCTTTTAAAAAAAAAGTAACCATTAAAAAAAAAAAGTAACTGAGAATCCAATAATTATGCATGTTCAGAACTATGATGCCCAGATACGACATGGATATGGCAAGGACACGCCATAGACCCGGCGGGAACACGGATTTTACACATAAAAAGTAAAGTATCGGATACGATACGACACGATACGTTGCCCATTTTGAAGTATCCGTGCATCATAGGTTCTGAAACATATATTACAATGTTTCCCCTGAGCATGTTGATTTCATCTTTATGGTTTGCCTTTTGCTCTTGTACTTTAAGATCTGTTTGGTTATCATCATCCATTCACCAAGGATTTTGAGCTTTTCAGACTTCAGTGCCATGGAAAAACAACATTCTGATTTCAAAGGTGGATCAGTTCATGTGAAGGCTATTTTTGCTGAAAGGCTGGGTCCTTTCATGAATGACAAAAACTGGACAGACTGTTTGTGATACATATAAAAGGGAAAAGATCCTATATGCATACACGAATTCTAGCAGTGACTATTCTTGTGTGCATGATTTTTGTTTATGAGATCTTAACTGTTCTTCCCATGAGCCATATGCCAGAATTCACATTGATTATGGAAGACCCTAAGCCCTCAACTCTTCGACGACTTCAGGATAATAATGAATTTTCACTGGAACTTAGGTCAATTTATTTTTCCCTTTGTTAATCATCCATTTCCTTCTCTCAAAAGACCTTGGACCAAATGATTATGTTAGCTGATCTATTGTCTTTCGTCCTTCTAACATAAGCCCCTTCAGATAATTTTCATATCTCAATATACGTGTGTTGACTAATGGAAAAAAATGAAGAACGCTGTAGTTTTTTCCTTCTTTGTTCTTTATTTGTTTGCTTTGTTCTGGATCCTCTCTTCTATTTTATTGTATGTATAAAATTCTTTTTCTGGACCTTTATTTGCAGGTGAAAATAATAAAGTGCCTTGTTGAAAACATTGTTGTAGACATATCTTTTAACCAACTGGGCGGATTGTGTACCCTTTGTTTCCTTGGAGAGGTGAGTTGCTGTTTTTCTGATCATTTACCCTAGATTTCTTGACATGTAGCAATAAATCCTGGGCGTTTTGTTTGTATCTAGATGGAACCTTTTATTTTACAGGAAACCCTTATGTCTGCAGGTTGACCATTTGATAAATCAAAACCATTTATTTAAGCGCAGCATTATACTGATTAAGGCCTGGTGTTACTATGAGAGCCGTATACTGGGGGCTCATCATGGGCTTATTTCCACTTATGCTTTGGAGACCTTGGTTCTTTACATATTTCATCTATTTAATAATTCCTTTGCTGGACCACTTGAGGTACTAAAACTTTCATGGTTTACATGACAATCTTGTTTCCTCCGCATAGTATGTTTATTTGTTTAGCTTTGGTCCTGAGTGACTTTCTTGTGTGCATGGGCAGGTCCTTTATCGGTTCCTTGAATTTTTCAGTAACTTTGATTGGGACAACTTCTGCGTTAGCCTTTGGGGCCCTGTTCCTATTTGTTCACTTCCAGAAATGACAGGTAGAAATAAGTTTGCATATTCTTCTACCAGTTTATGTTGGACTTAGACCAGTGTGTTTGCGTTGGATATGGATTTTAGGTGTCGAGATGCAGGGACCTCTCAATTTGCTTGTCATATGTAGAATGATATCAGAAAAAAATATTACCTAATACGAAATTAATTCATTTACATGATATTAAGATATAGATACCAATCCATTGTTAGCTCCATGGCGAGGCATCTCCCTCTCCACAAGAATGACTAGGGCTTGATCCTTGGCCGTAGGGCTGATGGTTAGGGACTTGGGTAGTATGTGAGTGGGTGTCTGAGTTGCACTAGAGCATCCATGAATTTGTGTTTGACGAGAAGAAGAAGAGCATCTATGAATTTGTGTTTGACGAGTAATGGATGCTGTGCTTCTTGTTGTTTTTCCCCCTTCTCTCAAGAAAAAAGTGTCTAATTGAGAGAGGCCTCTAACATTACTCTATTCACTCTCTTTAATTTCATTTGAACTTCCATGCAGCTGAACCACCTCGAAGGGACAGTGGAGAGTTATTGCTCAGCAAACCCTTTCTCGATAATTGCAATGTAAATTATGCAGTATTCCCTGGTGGCCCAGAAAATCAGGGACAACCATTTATTTCTAAGCATTTTAATGTTATTGATCCTTTACGCACAAACAACAATCTTGGGCGCAGTGTCAGCAAAGGTAATCTCTAGTTTTACGCTGCCTTTAAATTCTTTGAGATACAGAACTGGCTAATGAATTTATTTATTTTGAGGTTCCATCAATCAATTATCTATTAGTTTTGCTTCATTATATTGCTTGATGATGACATAGTTTATTGTTTCTAGTGAATGGTGCATAGTGGGACTTTGTTTTTTATATATATCTTTTCAGGATTTCAGCAAATACTTGGATTTTCTTTACTATTATAAAGTTTTGAGATTGTTATATTATCATTTCAGGACTTTTGGTTTCTGAAAGTCTTATAAATTTGACCATTCAAGGAAAAAAAAAGTCTTATAAATTGCACATGTGAGCATCTTTTCTTGTTTCTCCAATTTCTGCTTCCACATAGTTTTAGACTTTCACAATATAATTTGCTTCTTGGTGATATGCGAAATATTCCCACAACTGAAAAGGAAAGGAATATGCTCCTTCTCATAAAACTTGATGAACATTAACATGTTTTTGTTTGGTTGTAAGGGTAGAGAGTAGACACTTATGGTCAAGTGGGTCATAGGATGTTGAAAGATGTTATGCTGGCAATCTTGAGGTGGAAGGTGCTCACTGTTGCAACCTTGAGGTTGTGGTTTCAAGACAAGTTGCCAATCTGGATGTTATGCTGGCATACAATGCACATGCTTTGCCTCCAGGCCATGGCATGATTGCACAGAATCACATTTGGCCGTGCATGCACTTATGTACTAATTTTCTGTGTCTTTTTAAAATGCTTAATGATTGTATTCAAATGCACCCTTAGCTGCTGATTATTGCTACTTATGCCATTTCTTGCTTATGTATATATAAAACCTCTTCTTTTTTTTTTTTCAGGTAATTTCTTTAGAATACGCAGTGCCTTTGCATTTGGGGCTAAAAGGTTAGCCAGGTTACTTGAGTGTCCGAAAGAAAACCTGATTACTGAAGTCAATCAGTTCTTTATGAATACATGGGAGAGACATGGCAGTGGTCATCGTCCTGATGCTCCAAGCCCTGATCTGTTGCCTGCACAGACTCTCAACCCAATTTCTGATGAAGGGCCCGAGAATTCCAGGAACCATACAGCAATCAAGAGAAAGAGTGGGAATGTCAGATTACATGCTGGTCATGAATCTCAGGCTGATGGAAATCTTGCTACTCATGTTATCTCCTCCCAACTTGGTAATACCACAAAGCATTCCCCTGAAAATATGTCTAGGACCAGCAACGTGCCTACAGTTTCTCGTACTCAAAGCCATCCAATTTACAGTAACCCAACCAGTGGAAGGTTCCTGGACCAGGCTACAAGAAATATCAGCTCTAGTGAAGCCATGCCTGCTGAGAAGGTTCAAAGAAGTTCCCGAAAAGATTGCTTGGTTAGCGAACGTGAAGGAATGGCCAGGTACCACTTTGCCAGGACCCAGTCTAGTCCTGAGCTAACAGACACATATGGTGAGGTTTTGTCTCAAGGAAGGCAGATCCGGTTGCATGAAACAGGGAAAAACCAGTTTTCTTCTGCAAGGCCTGATCACAGTAGCGGGAGAAACATTGGCCCCGAAATTTCAGCCTGTCACAGTACAAGATCTTCTACTGATGATCCGTCATCTTTAAGACACAGCTCCTCCCATCAGAGCCTGGATGCCACTGCCGCTGATTCAAACAGTGTTTCAAACAGTTATCATGATGATGCCTCTGGCTTGGGCCCCTTGGGGGAAGAGCTTGTATCTGTCACTGAGGCAATTGATATGCAACAAGAGATGATGCACCAAGAAGAGCAAGATCTAATCAATTTGATGGCATCTTCGCGAATTCATAATCTCAATGGGCAGGTTCAGGTCCCACTGAATTTTGCTTCTGCTCATCTACCACTTTCGATATCTCCGTCTGTTCTGGCTTCAATGGGTTATGCTCAACGTAATTTGGCGGGAATTGTTCCTGCAGCAAATATTCACTTGATTGAGCCTCCTTGGGGTTCTAACATGCAATTCACACATGGTCTTGTTTCCCCTCAAATACCCCATTGTTTCCCCACCGCTGGATTGGCTTCAAATCCTGAAGAAATGAGCGAATCAGGTAATGACGATTCAGGTCTGACAGAATTGATCCAAGAGGATGGCAATGGTTTCTGGAATGAACAAGAAACAGGTCCCAGCAGAGGGTTTGATCCTGATAATGGGAATTTTCAGATGCTGCAGTCTGATGACCGGCATCCATCTACTCCGCGTGGGTACAGTTATGTTTCTTCACGGGCCAGTAGTTCTGGCAGTTCTTCTACGAGAGGTCAACATAAGTTTGTTAAAGAAAACCGACGGCCACTAAGGGAAGATCATAGCGAAGCTGTCCAGTATCAAGACAACATAGGAAATGATTACTCCACAGACAGGAATGCTAGTTTGAGATTTTCTCCTGTCACTCAGGCCAGTTCTTCGAGAAGCAAACCAGTTCATGAAAATTCTTGGGATGGATCAACTATGAAGACCTCCAAGACAATAAAAGACAAGCGGGGAAGAAAAACAGGCTCCTCTGGAGCTCCTTCCACTGCTTATCGGAAAGTTAAGAGTGGTGGGTGGCAGCACGAAAGTGCATTTTCTGATCTCGGTTCTCTTGCTGACGATGACAATCGGGAATGGGTTCCTCATTCTATGATGGATAGTACTGAAATGGCAGAAAGAAGCACGGGACCTGTATCTGTGGCTGCACAACATGTTCAAAGCCATCAATTACCTGGCCTTGAACCAACACAGATAAGTGGATCAGAATCTGTTATGCCCATTGCACAAATGCCTGTGGGGTCCAGTTCACGACAGAGGGCAATGGATAACAGTGGAGTGTTTCCATTTGCATTTTATCAAACTGGACCACCTGTTCCAATCCTAACGATGCTGCCTGTGTATAATTTCCAAACTGAGACTGGAAACTCTGATGGATCAACAAGCCATTTTGATAGGGATGATGGAGTGGACAGAAACCATATAAATCAGTCAGATCCAAACCTAAACTTGGCAGAGAGCCTTGATCATTCGGAGGTTTTCTTGAATGCTGGTTCTGGCAATGGTGCTTCGGTGGAGCCTACAGAGCAGCATAAGCCTGACATCCTTAACAGCGACTTTCTCAGTCATTTGCGGAATCTGCAGTATGGGCGGCTCTGTCAAATCGCCCGCTACCATGGGTCAGGTGCTTATCCTCCATCTTTTATGGTGCCACCGGTGTATTTACAGGGCCATTTCCCTTGGGATGGTCCTGGTAGACCTCTTTCAGGGAATGTGAACCTTGTCACCCAGCTCATGAGTTATGGTGGCCCACGTTTTGTACCCATTGCACCTCTCCAACCAGGTTCCAATCGGCCAGTTGGTGTTCTTCAGCGATATGGAGATGAAGTCCCAAGATATCGTGGTGGTACTGGGACCTATTTGCCAAATCCTGTAAGATAACTTGTTACCTTAAGTTGTCTTCTTAATCTCTTTTCATAAGAATTATGAGGATATCACATAAAGAAGAATTATTATAAACTATTTTGCTGTATTGTTTTTTGGAGATGGCTACGACACTCAACAAAAAAAAAACCCAGTAAACTTGGTTCTTTTTTGTACTCTGGAGCCAAAAGTTTTCTGTTGGAATTATATATACAATGTTAGATTGAATAATTTGCTTGGCCCAACATACTATTAGCCCGCCTTCCGGTGATTCAAGCTATTCATACAATTGTGTGTGTCATGGATGGTAAACTACAGAAAAAACCTTCCCTTTTTTAATGAAATTAGTTATGTAATATAGCTTCTGTTAAGTGTGATAGTTGCTATAGTTGGCTATTTGCAGTACACCAATTGATATGGGAAAGGAGGGAAGGGAGGAGCAGGAATCAAATAGACCTCAATTCCCAAACCGACAATCGAAGGATCCATCAAGGAATCTTCACTTCTGGTCCATTCTCACGTCTACCAGTGAAGGGTATCTGAACTCAAAATTTATTAATGTTATGTGTAAAATAAGAAGACTACAATACCATATATAGGGAATTCCTCCTTGATCTACACTTAAATTAGTCTGAACTAGGGCAAATTGGACTCAAAGAAAGCATCTAATTTGTAGTCAATCTTATTTAGGATTCTTTACACTATAAAAGAAATAAAATAAAAATAAAATCTCATAATTAACTGGAAGTGGATTCCTTTATCCCATGTGACCTACATAAGTGACTTTACATAAGTGAGATCCACGTTATGGGTTGCACGACCAAACGTCTCTTGGAGCTCCTCTTGTGATCCATTTGTTTTTAGAGAGGTCCTCCTATACTTCTCCCAACTACCTTTACATGTTGAATCTATCTAATTGTCAAGCATGTCTTCCATCCCTTTTGGGATACGTAGGACGGCATAGAACCTGGTAGCCTGTTCCTCATAGGTCTCCCCGTCTTAGTGTCTGTATTGTCAACATTAAAGGTTGCACTAATGTCCAGTTCTGTCAGTAGATCCAAGACATACACATTAGAACTGATCTTCATGATTTTGAATTGTCCCAAACTCCCAGTTGTGGTTTTCTGTTGTGACTTTAACAGTTTAACTATAACTCTCTTCTACTCTTATTTTTTTTTTGGTAAATAACTCTCTTCTACTTTAGACTCAATGTTGACAATGGGGCATCAACTCATTTTTTGTATCTTTTGCCATCTCTTTGTGAACCTTATCATGCACGTTGTGTGCGCTATGCGAAATTTGTTGCATCTTTGCTCGGTTGTGGCACAACTGTCAATGTCACTGCTCACCAGATCATTGAGCTGTAAATGACACAACTTCAAATGCAAGTCTTCCCTTGGACCTATTGACTGATTTCTTTTAGGCGAAATCAGCTATAGGCAACATTAGATCCATGTACAAATGTAGTTTTGAACTAGATACCATAGGAGCTATCGAACTCTATGATGACCACCTCTATCTGACCATTCACCTGCGAATGACAGGTGCTAGAGAACTGGAGCTTTGCCTTCATTGTTTTCCTGACAAAGCTTCGAAATGTAGCTCATGAACTTCGTATGGCTGTCAGAAACTATAGTCCTCTTAAACCATGCGGACGGACCACCTCTGTGAAGAACGAATGGCTGTCTTCATGGCTTTGATTGGGGTCGAGCATAAAATAAAATAAGCCTTCTTTGAGAATTGATCAACAACATCTACCGTGGAGTCAGTCTTCTGCATATTGTCTTAGGAAAGCCTAAGCCAGAGTCCATGTTGACATCTTGCCATGGCTCATGTGGAATCAAGAGTGGCCAATATAATCCCTATGTTCTGCTTCTGTCCCTTGGCTGGCTGGATGGCATGCCCCACAATCACAGCAAATCCTTGCAACATATGTCTTCAATCTGGTATATATAAAAAGATCCTTATTAAGGGCCAATATTTTGTCCCTTCTTAGACATCTTATAGGTCCATGTGGCTCCTGAGGGATTTACTTGTGAGTAAATGTGGAAAAGGCTTGGTTTGGTTTGGTTTGGTTTTAAATGTGGAAGGTAGACATAGTTGAGTACCTCCAGAAAGATTAACATCATGATTGTTGTAGGGAGGATATTTTGCATGTTCCTTTTGGAATCTTTGGATAAAATATATCGAAGTCCCTGTCACTGGGATAATCCTATTGTATATGTTCGAATGTGGGAAAGATACTGGTCGAGTCATTTTGGGACCTCCTGCTTAGTTGATGCAGGCCATGTCCATGACCGTGCCCACCCAAGTGGTCCCAAAAGCCTTGGGTCGAGTACATGTCCAGGCACACCAGGCCTATTGGACCCAAGATCAGCCCCACTTGGGCCTCATTTCTACATTTGGCCCACACTCCATCTATTCATTCAGCCCCATTGAAACCCCTAAATCCTACACCTAGTACCCGCTCAACATGCCCTAGGCCCCCCTACCCAACCTCGTGTGATCACTGCTTCACCTTCAAGATCCTTTTGACCATTCCTACCTTTTCTGAGTTTCTCCAGTTTCTGTATACGTCTCCCCTACAATCCCCATTCATGCCCTTCAAAATCCTTAAAATAAATCCTACACCTAGTACCCGCTCAACATGCCCTAGGCCCCTACCCAACCTTGTGTGATCACCGCTTCACCTTCAAGATCCTTTTGACCATTCCTACCTTTTCCGAGTTTCTCCAGTTTCTGTATACATCTCCCCTACAACCCCCATTTATCCCCTTCAAAGTCCTTAAAATAAATCCCTAATTTAACCAATTCAGCCACATCCAAATCTAACCGTAAGTAATTCCAAAACATCCTGTGTTGACCCTTTGCAGCTGCTTCCTGCACCTGTACAGCCTCAATTCGGGACCAAAACTCAATTTTGACCCACTTGCTGCGGGTCGACTCTTCCAAACAATCGCTTATCAAATCTCACATTAATCCAAACTCTGACTGTACCATTCTAACCCAGTCTCCCTAATCAACTTTAAACTACAATAAACTTAAACCAAAATATAACAAAACAAATTCAGTCCCATACCTAGGGATGTAAATGGGTCCCCGATTACCCGGAGGTTCCTACCCGTTAAAAACCGGGTCTGGGTCCTTATTTAGGCCGCGATAAGTAAATGGGTCCGGGTCCGGTTCCACCTTGGTTCGGACCCGTGGACCCAAGACCCGACATATTACTTTAATTTTCGACAATCTCTCATAAAAACCATGTTTTCTCAATATCATTATCTACCTAGACCTGGACCTGTCCCATGTATGGTTCTGGTTCTGGTTACGGTTTCGGTTCTGGAGCCAAGAAACTGGTTCCAAAACGGTTCCGGATCCGGATCCGGTTCCACCTTCTCCTTAATGGTTCCGGGTCCGGGTCCACCATGGACCCGAACCGGAACCGACCCGTTTATAACCACTAACAGAAATATAAACAATCCAGTCCCTATTTACCGTAATTGTTGATACAACCACAGTCCTTGAAGCCAACATTTGCAAGTCTTGACCTTCATCCCTGGCTTTCCCACCCAGCAGTCACAAATCAGTTACTGTTCCTGTTCCTGCTTTACCTTTTTCAGGCCAAACAGCAGGCAGATGCTCATCACAATTGGACCTGATAAGACAGCCTTGCTCCTATTCTTACTCAACCATGTTGCCTACAAATTCAGTCCATTCCTGAAACCCCTTCTGTTTATCCTTTTTGTATCCTTCTTACATCCAAGTAGCTTCCTTTTGATTTTATCTTTAGTTAGTATAAGAGCCATTAGAACTTTAGATGTCAAAGCGAATAACACTTTATCAGTATGAATATGGAGATTGGTACTATGATTGTGAGTTCTACTTATCAATTCTATATATCAATTCTGGTCAATTGGCATAAGGTAGTTTTTGACATCCATGGCAAAATCTTGTACACTTGTCTACAAGATTTTGTCAAGGATGTCAAAAACTACCATAATAGGCCCATGGCCCATGGCCCATGAATTGTGCCAATTGACCAGAATTGATACTACTGTGATTAGTTAATTACTTTGAGACAAGGAAACTTGACAGCGAATGAATACATTTACAAATTTCATGAGCTGGTTCATCTATGATGTTTGAGGATAGTGGAGCACATAATTTAGTTCGTTGTTTGAGATGTTTAAGAGCAGAGATATGAGAAAATATGACCATCTGGCCAATGCATATGTACAAAGCACATAATGATCCTTTCTGTGTTGAAGAGGGACTAGGAAGTTTTAGAATTTAAATTATTTATTTTTTGTATTTGTTTTTTTTTTTTTTTTTAACCGAGGACTTCCAGCGGTTAGGGCCCATATTTTATCTTCATCTCCATTTCAGTGTCATTAGCTTTAAAGTCCAAGTGATGATAAAGAAGGAAGGAATAACAATGACATTCGAAATGGAAGTAAGTGTTGAAGATCCAAGTTAGGATAAGGGAGAACAAATGACATGAGAGACGATAAAAGTCACAGAAGAATTGATTGAACTGGTGGATTTGATTAAGCTGAATGTCACAAAAGAATTGATCGAATCAGCCAATCACAATTACATTGTCTTGTGTAGCAGCACCTAGCAACACACAATTTTGGAGAATTTTCCTACACATTCGGTGGTTTCTTTCCTTTGTATTTATATTCAATAATAGAAGATAGGAGTTGTTACAAGTGATTTTGTAATCTGATAAGGAAAGCAAGAGATGGGGAAGGTTTGAATTTGACGAAGATGAGAAATTCAATCTTCACAGTCCTTTCAAGAAATGATAGTGCGATTGACATTTTGGTCTCGATTTATGTTCTAACAAATTATCCTTCATACTTAAATGGTGATTACCACCGCTATTGCATCTTGTTCTTTTTGAGCGTCGGCGATGGTGGTCCACAAGATTGTAATTGTCATGACTCATGATCTCTTCGAGAAGCATAGGATCGTGAGACTTGATGAGAAAGACAAGATTGCAAGGCTTGGATGGATGATAGGAGATGTTTGATTTTTTGTTTATTCCCAAGAGGTTAAAAGAAAAAATGGTGAGATTATTCTAGAAGTGTAGGAGGCTGGACCATGGCTAGAGAAGTCTGACACTGCTATGGCACTATCGACCATGGCTTCGATACCATGTAAAAGTTAAAGCACTACATTTTGTTGAATTCTTTGTTGTATTTCATTGAGAGTAGCCAATAGCTATTTATAGAGTACACTAAAGCATTGACTAACATGGGCTCTTAAGAAACCTAATTACATCATAACTCTAATATGTCTCATTCTAATCACATCATAAATCTAATCTAATATAATCCTAACCAAACCATACCAAGCCTTTTCCACTAGGTGGGGTCGGCTATATGGATTTGACGACACCAATCAAATCTGTTTAGGGCCATGTCCTCCGTTAGATCCATGTAGGCAAGGTCATGTTTAATAGTTTCTTTCCAACTTCTCTTGGGTCTCACTCTCCTGCTCTTGGCAATCTCCATGCTTTCACACCTTTTAATAGGTGCCTCCGTTGGACGCCTTTTAATATGGCCGAACCATCTCAGTCGATTTTCTCTCATTTTATCTTCAATCGGTGCTATTCCTACTTTGCCCCTAATCTTCTCGTTTCTAATCTTATCTCTCCTTGTGATCCCGCACATCCATCTTAGCATTTTCATCTTCGCCACTTCCATCTTCTTAACATGATTATGCTTTACTACCCAACACTCTGATCCATATAACAATGCTTGGCGTACCGCCACCTTATAATACTTTCCTTCAACCTTAAGGGGGACTTTCCGATCACACAAGATGCTCGAAGCACTCCTCCATTTGGTCCACCCGGGCTGAATCCTGTGACTTACATCAGTATCAATCCCTCCATCCTGTTGTATCATGGATCCAAGGTATCTAAAGTTTTCTTTCTCTACAATCTTTTGTGTGCCCAAACTTACTTCTATGTTACCAGGTGTCTTACTTTGACTAAACTTGCATTCCATATATTTCGTCTTGCATCGACTTAGCCTAAACCCTTTAGTCTCTAACGTTTTCCGCCACAATTCTAGCTTAGCATTCACTCATTCTCTCGTACACCACGGCACCTCATCCTGGATATGTCTTCCATAATATAGTCCTAATTAAACAAAAACTCCCAAACCTAATCTAATACAAGACTCTTCCTTATGATGCCCACACTGCATATAAGCAAAACCTGATCTAAAGCTTGTTGATGGAGGGGGAAGAGTCTGAGAAATTAGGAAGCAAGGAAATGTCAACGGAAGAAGGGGCTGGTGGTTTTTGAAAAAGGAAAATATTGATGTTCAGTAAAGACAACATTGCAAGAAATAGAAATGCAACGAACAGAGGGATCATGTCAAAGAAAGCCTTTTTTATTAGGAGCATATCCTAATGAGGCATAAAGAGCGGATTGGGCTGAAAATCTTGTATGATCAGGAGGTGTAAGATGCACAAAACAGAGGCAACCAAAGGTATGAAGATCATCATATTAGGGATGGTATCCCTGAAAATGAAAATAAGGAGATTAAATAGAAGATTGAAGAAGTAAGGTTCTGACCACATCTAATAGATGACGAATTTTCCTTTCGGCTACTCCATTTTGTTGTGGGGTGTAAGAATAATTTCTTTGAGATAGAATTTCTTTATGTTAGAGATACTCTTCGAATGCACACATATTCCCCTGCTAGTTAGAGCGAAGAATATTTATGCCTTTGGAGAATTAGTTTTTGACAAAGGGGTAAGAATTTTGGAAAAGCATCAAATGGTTGGACTTTTCATGTAATAAATATATCCATGTATAGCTACTATAATCATCATTAAAAGTGACAGTATTTATCATGAGCATGTGAAATGGTAGGTGCAATACCCCGAACATCAATACAAATGATATGAAAACAGGTAGTTGAAAAACCATGATATGTTGGAGAAGGAAGAGTTTTGCTTTTTTCCATTTTGCAACTAGAACTATGAAAGGAAACATCTTGTAAAGTAATTATAGATTTGTTCAATAGCAATCCTGAGTTCAACAATGACAAAAGCCTTTTTGGCTTGGGAGATCCCAACTGATAAACACAAATTTATTTCTAGGTTTTTGCTTATATATTGAGAGGGAAAAGACATCTGCATTTAGGCTCCTTTCCAATTACTTTCTCGGATATTTGATCCTGCTGAATAAAACCAACAGAAGAGAGTGAAATAGTACAATTGTTATCAACTAATTGTCCTACAGAGAGAAGATTGGTGGACAATCAGGGAGCAAAAACTGTACGATGCATGTTAGTGTGTGACAAATGTCTCATGGTGGCTGTGATAGGAAGAAGTTCTCCATCAGCAATATGGACTTGCAATGGTCCATTATGTTTTTATAACGTTGTTGAGACTCGTTGAGGAGAAATTCATATGATTCTATGCTCTATAATCAAGATACCAGAATGGAGGAGAGGTTTGAATTGTGCTTGGAAGGCCAAGTGTTGAAAAGGCAGATTGTATCATTTGTGGTACCATTTCAGGGGTCAAAGATGTGGAAGGAGCAGGCTGTGCAGAGTCGCGGACTGAGGAGCAGGGGTAGAGGATGAGGCATCAATTGCAGCATGATAAGCACAGACGTTTGATTTTTGGGATGCTTGTGGCACTCAGAATTCATATGTCCTGTCTTCTTACAGTAATGATGCAGGCCAGATTCATGATGGCCAGCCCATTGTGGCCAAGCCCACTGAAGCCCATTAAAGAAATCAAAAGTTCAAGATCGTGCAAGCTTAGGGGTCTTTCCTGTTTTTTCCAATTAAATAAATAGTGAGTACCTAGAATTTTGGGATATAGAAAGTTTATATTAGGATCTAGAATTTGATTTCAATTGGAATTGTTTCTAAGAATAAAATTAGGAAAGCAATGCCTATATAAAGGATTGTAATCTTTTTCATTCAACAAGTTGATTTATAATAAAAATTTCTCTTAAGAATTTCTCTTGGTGGCTTCTATGTGGTGTGAGACCAAGACATTTAGATCCTATATGGATCCCTACCCCTAAGCCTTTGGCTTGGAGAGTAACCCGTAGGTTATTCTTCCCCACCCGCGCTGCGTCAATTGGTATTAGTGAGAAGATCCATTCTTAGATTGCCAATCCTATTGCCGTTCGAGGTAACCGGCGCATTCATCTCTGATTTGAGTTTCCGGCTCCTTGATTTCAGTATTCATCATCACCGACTATCATCATCTTCCATTATTATCATCATCACTCCAATTGAATCAGGCGCACCCCATCAATCCGATCCTTACGTCACCCCACCATCTTTTGCTAGGCACAACCCATCTCACGGAGACCCAAAACCCTCTCCTTTTTCCCAAAATCCCATCCGTCGGACACATCCAATGACCCCATATCCACCGGAACCCCTAAAATCCTAAAACCGGACTCCTAAAAACTCAACCAACCCATCCACCTCACAAAACCCTAATCCTGAAATTCCCCTAATTCTTGAAACCTAATCACACGACTTCACTCCAGTCACTAGCCCCGCCTTCGATATCCCCCTCCTTGCGGTTAAGGTAACGACTTTGGGCATAGCCAGTTCCCACAGTGTGACGGGCAGTGTGTACAAGGCTTGAGAACGAATTCACCGCCGTATGGCTGACCGATGATTACTAGCAACTAAAAACTTAGCCCCTCCGGACCCAACCCTACCACCCCAACCAAATCCCGAAACCATCACCCTTTCCCATTCCATTCCATCCCAACTCAACTAAACCCCAAATTCCTCAATCCCCAATAACCGAATCCATCCAAAACTCTAAATCCAATCCCTAACCCTTACCAATCCACCATTGCTGAACTCCACAGAACCCAACATCTAATCATCTCAAACTTACCCAACATCCATCTATCTCAAACTTACCATCCCCAAAACCCATCCCCACTATTCCCGAAACCAAAAAACCCTAATAGTACCCAAATTCGAAAACCTCAGGTCCCCAAAACCCGTATCAGCCAAATCCCATCTGAAAACCCCATCCCTCAAAACCTTTCCCATGAAATCAACACCCCAGCCCTAACGAATCCTTCTTCCACTTGAAACCCATCCTATCCCCAGAGAGAGAGAGAGAGAGAGAGAGAGAGAGAGGGAGGGAGGGAGGGAACCACGAGCTCTGTTGTCGTCATCGTTGAAGGTCGTCAGAGCTTTGTTGTGCACCACGAGCTCTGTTGTCGTCATCGTTGAAGGTCGTCAGAGCTTTGTTGAGACCACCATCTCCAGAGACACTGCATCACCATCGCCCCTCCTTGCAAACGTGTACCCCACCACCTACATCAAAGGCGAGGACGTGTTTCCTCCTTTTCTGCACGAAGCACAAGGCCACAGAGAGAGAACACATGTTTGTGACACGAGCCGAGGCCTTTCTGGGCTTGAGTTCAGGTCAGACATGAATCTGCTGAAGTGACAAAAAAAAGAAAAAAAAAAAAAAAAAAAAAAAAAAAAGGAAGCCTAGCCATAGGCCAGAACCTATAGCCCCAGATTGGATCCAGCGGACCTGCATTTGTTCCTTCTCCTAGTTTGCAAGCCAGGTCAAGTGAGCCTAACTTGACCCATCCAGGAGTTATAGGTGTGCAATCACTTCATTTAGCATTATCAAGCAGCAAGCAATCAATCACTTGTCATTAACCATTAAGGTACAATCTCAAACATGTTTCATCAAAAGGCTCCAGAAGTTCCATGTTTTAACGGACATAGAGATTCAAACGTCTTCTTAAATTGAATTAAAGTACTTGGCGAGTATTTTCAGTGGTCTCGATTAAAGGTCATTTGTGTAAGGATTACACAAAAAGAAAGCTTCAAGGAGATGCACAAGCATGGTGGAAAGAATTAGAATGTCAGTTGTATCAACATCTGCCGTCATGGAAGGAAATGAAATTGCTACCAGATGATAAATACGTACATGGTAGAGATCCATTCTCCCCCACGGTGAAAGTCAATGTGAAGCCCATTGGGAGACCAAATCTTCAAAGAGTAGATTTCATACAAAGAGCTCATATTGTTGAATCACATTTTGCCGCAAAGGATAATCCCACACCTGTCATCCGTCAACTTCACACCACTAATGAGAAGGAAGGAGAAGAATGGAAACAGACTAAGATATTCTGAAGAAGGGTAAAATATGAAGACAGGTTTGCTAATTTGGTTATTGACAATGGTAGTATGATAAATTTCGTTGCACAAAAAGTAATTGAAAAACTTCATTGTCCAACTCAGAAGCTAGCTACACCTACAAAGTCACATGGTCTAATGGTTCTCTCATTCTTGTGACTCATAAATGTCTGATATCTTTCATTTCAAGATTGGTTATAGAGGCAAAGTTTGGTGTGATGTGATCCCTATGTATATCACTCATATTCTCTTGGGACGACCATGGCTTTTTGATTGGGAAGTGCGACATGACAAAGAGAAAAACATATATTCCTTCTTGTGGAAAGAATGACGGGTTTCCCTCATTCCATTGCAACCGACAACATCACCCTCTACACCATCACCTCCAACTGAAGAACCAAAGGAAGAGCAAAAAGGAGAAATATAAATCATTGGCTTTGACAAGCAACATCAGGAAAAGGAACTTTTAATGGTCAAATCAAATACAACATGTGGAACTCAGAAGATGGACTATGTACAGAAAACATGGAAGCCAAAGAGATTGAGTTTCTTTCCATGGACAACAGTGATCAAAAGATGTAAGTAACAAAGGAATTAGAGACAAACAGTGAAGACTTAGGTATAGTTAGAAAGGAGACTAATCTTATGGATCTAATCATAAGCCCACTGATGCAGCCCGGGAATAGACCAAACCCACGGAAGGAATTTGGCCAAACCCAGATGGATTCCAAGCAACCAACAGTGCACGTTCAAGAAGCCAAACACAATTGAACAAAACCAGAAACCTTCAATTCAATAATAATAGAGTGTCTATCCCTAAAGGGGATTCACATATTTATAATAGCAAACCTCTTTCCTACTAAAATTCTCTCTCTAAAGACTTCTAATCAAATAGGGAAACTAAGCAACAATCTGAAACAAATAGGAAACTAACTATTATTAGAAATTTAACTATGATAACTTCCCACAATAATACCGGTCTAATGGGTTGGGCCTAGCTCGACCTACACCACCCGCTTTAAAAAAAGTCTACATATTGGAAGAGGTTGCGATGGAAGATCAAATCACTATGATTCCGCATATTGATTTCATTTTTGGGGATCAACCATTGATGTTCAACGATCGTGATCTATTGGTACAAATTTGTGAGTTGAAGCATCTAATGATCAGATCACACATCCGAGCTAAATGCAGACATCAGAAGAAGAAACACCTCCAATCTACTTCTCAAGGGAGGAAAAGATTGAAAGTATGTGCGATTGATCTTTGACCCAGGAGGACATCTACCGAACTCGAGGTCGAGTTCTCTCCAGGAGGGGGAGAATTGGTGCAAGCCAGATTCATGATCAGCCAGCCCATTGGGCGCAAGCCCACTGAATCCCATTAAAGAAAATCAAAAGTTCAAGATTGTGCAAGCTTGGGTGTCTTTCCAATTTTTTTAAATTAAATACATAATGAGTAGCTAGAATTTAGGGATATAGATTTTTTCAAATTATTAGAAAGTTTATATTACGATTTTGAATTTGATTTCAATTGGAATTGTTTCCATGAATAGAATTAGGAAAGCAGTGCCTATATAAAGGATTGTAATATTGTTCATTCAACATGTTGATTGATAAGAAAATTTCTCTCCTTGAGAATTTCTCTTGGTGGCTTGTCTGTGGTGTGAGTGTAATAATATGAAGAGCAAAACGAGAGAGAAGTTTGGATGAAAAGTGATACCTCAATGGGTGATCGATTGTCTATTTATAATTACAATATACCTTAATCAAGGCCCTAATCAATACAATCAGAATAATGGAAATCAATCTCCTAATCTATACAAGGAAGTAAATAAAAGAGAAGTAAGCAATATAATCTAAGAAGATCCCACACGTGGGATTTATATTACAGTTATGTACAACCCCATGATGGACTGGGCCTAGTGGAACTGGGCCTAGTGGGTCTGGGCCACACTATCTTCTACATTGCCCCTCAAATTGATGTGGTAATGCAGAAAACAGCAATTTGCCAGTGAGATCATGATGGCGCGGTTTGGGAAGTGCTTTGGTGAAGATATCCGTTAACTGGTCATGAGTAGAGACATGATGCAAGATTATCTTTTCAGTGACAATATGCTGACGGATGAAATGACAATCAATCTCAATGTGCTTCGTCCGTTCATGAAAGACTGGATTATTAGTAATTCTAGTAGCACTGGTATTGTCCCCATGAAGAGGTGTAGAACTACGAAGAATGACACCAAATTCACATAGAAGACGGCGGAGCCAAATGATTTCAGCACTTGCGGAGGACATTGCCCGATATTCGGCCTCAGCTGAAGACTTGGACACAGTGGTTTGCTTCTTGCACTTCCACGAAATCAGAGAGTCGCCAAGAAACATACACCAGCCAGTAGTAGATCGCCGAGAATCAGGACAACCAGCCTAGTCAGCATCTGCATACGCTGATAATCGCAGAGAAGAATCAGAAGGATAGAAGAGACCATGAGTAAGAGTGCCTTTAACATATCGAAGTATGCGCAAAGCAGCAGTAAGGTGGGGTTTGTGAGGATTGCTCACAAATTGGCTAACTGTATGAACTGCATGAGAAATATCAGGTCGAGTCATAGTTAAGTAGAGCAAACTACCAACTATCCGCCGAAAAATAGAGGGATCATCCAAGGGAGGACCATCCTCCGTATTAAGTTTGCTGTTTAATTCCATCGGCGTATCAAAAGTATGAGCATCATCAAGTCTTGCTGAGGTGATCAAATCAGTAACATATTTACGCTGATGGACCCGAATTCCTGATTTGGTACGCGAAAACTCAAGCCCCAGAAAGTAAGTGAGAGGACCAAGATCCTTCATTCTGAAGTGACGAGTGAGATGGTGCTTAAGATCCGTAATGCCGGAAATATCATTGCCACTGATAATCATATCATCAACATAGACTAAAAGGATTGTATAACCCTTCGGTGTCCATCTAAGAAAGAGTGAACTGTCCAAATGACTCTGATGAAACCCAGCTTGAAGAATTGCTGCCCGGAATTTATCAAACCAAGCCCTAGGAGCCTGCTTAAGTCCATAAAGAGATTTTCGCAACTTGCAAACATGCTGAGGAGGACACGCATATCCCGGAGGAGGTTTTAAGTAGACAGTCTCTTTCAAATCGCCATGAAGAAAAGCATTTTTTACGTCCATTTGCCATAGGGGCCAGTTGCGAGCTGCAGCAACACAAAGAAGAGTTCGAACGGTGGTCATTTTAGCCACTGGTGCAAATGTCTCCTCATAGTTAATGCCATACTCCTGCTTGTAACCTTGCGCTACCAATCTGGCTTTGTAGCGATCAAGACTCCCATCAGAGTTAACTTTTACAGAGTAGATCCATTTACTGCCAAGCACAGAGGCTCGTTCAGGAGTCGGTACCAAGTCTCATGTGTTGTTTGCTTCAAGAGCAAGCAACTCCTCAGTCATAGCATCCTGCCAGTATGCAATCTTCGAAGCCTGTGAATAAGAGGTTGGTATAGGAGCACTATCCAAGGAAGTGAAAAGGGCAGGAAAGCCATAGCGGTCAGGAGCAACAGGAGGATGACTAGAGCGTCGCAAAGATATGACACTGTCAGTAGAGGAAGTATTAATACCTGTGGGTGCAGTAGGCAGCATTGGGGTATGATCAGGAGAAGGAGGCCCCACAGGAGGAATTGCATTACGCCGGACATAGACATTGGTAATAGGTGGTGGAGAAGTAGTCGCAGGGAATTGTGGTAGATAAGACACTGCAACAGGATGAGTATCCAAACGCAAAGAGAAGAAAGGAATGTGTTCCAAGAATATCACATTACGAGATATTCGCATGCATTTCTCAGAGTAATCATAACATAGAAATCCCTTGTGTTCAGTACTGTAGCCTAGGAAGATACATTTTGCAGCTTGTGGTGACAGCTTAGTGCGCTCTGTAGGTGGAAGATGGACAAAGCACACGCAACCAAAAACACGTAAGTGAGAATATGAAGGAGTATGACCAAAGAGAGCTTCATATGGAGTAGTCTTTCCTAGAACAGAGTTAGGATGACGATTGAGGAGATACACAGCAGTCTGTGTAGCATCACACCAAAAATTTGGAGGAACTAAGGATGCAAGTAGGAGAGTACGAACAGTTTCAAGAATATGCCTGTTCTTCCTCTCCGCAACACCATTTTGCTGTGGAGTATGTGGGTAGGATTTTTGGTGAAGAATGCCTTTATCAGAAAGAAAGGCAGAAAAATCATGGGACATGTATTCTCCATCGGAGTCAGACCGAAGAATTTTTATATCTTTCTTAAATTGTGTGTGAACCATATTGTAAAACTTTTGGAAAAGAGAAAATACTTCAGATTTGAAGTGCATGAAGTAAATCCAAGTGAATCGAGAATGATCATCAATAAATGTCACATAATACTTAAACCCTGTCCTACTCAATGTGGGTGCAATACCCCAAACATCAGTGTGAATAATATCAAAAGATGATAATGCACGAGAACGATGAATAGGAAATGGCAAAATATGACTCTTACTCAAGCAACATGTTTCACACTTTGATTGAAGGAAATAAGACATCATTTTATTCTCACTAGTGGGTTCTAAACAACCAATTTTAAACAAAGAAAGTAAATAATTATTGTTCACATGACCAAGACGACTGTGCCACATAGTCCACATTTTACTGAAATTAGGAGAAGAAGAAGAAAAGAGAGAACGATGTCCAATGTCCAGCAAAAACAATCGACCATGTTTACTCCCCGTCGCGATCACCTTCCCAGTTTGCCGCCCTTGTATGACACAACCAGTGGAAGAAAAGTTAATATGGTACCCATCATCAATAAGTTGCCGGACAGAAAGTAAATTGGCTGATAATTTGAGAACAAAGTAGACATTGGAAAGGTGGAGGGACTGGCCAGAGACACTAGATAAAGTAATGGTACCAATTCCAGAAATGATTAATTGGTCTCCATTAGCAGTGGTGATTTTGTCTTTGCCAAGGTAAGGGTGAGAGGCTGTAAAGCTACTTTCCACAGAAGTCATGTGGTTTGATGCTCCTGAATCTAGAAACCAGGTAGATGGGGCGATGGAGGAAGACAGAGAGATTGAAGAATGAAAAGCAGGAAATGCTAGATGAGAATGAGTTTGGTACCGACCACCATTAAAGCCCATAGATGCATATGCAGAGGTCACCGTGTTCTGAATTAGTTCTTGAATCTGGGCTGGAGTCATGGAGACAGCCTCGGAAGAAGTGCTTTCCATATCAGGGAGGGGTGCTTGAACTTGGAACGCAGCTGGAGCATTTTGTCTGGGCACAGTGGAAGGATTTTGCTTCTGCTGGGGCCCATTCTTTCTCTGTAAGGTGCAACAATCATCAATAAGATGACCAGAGCGTTTGCAATATCTGCAAACCATTTTCTTTCGACAGTTCTTGGCTATATGACCAAATCCTTTGCATTCATAGCATTGAGTAGGCTTCTGATTAGGGGCTGTCAGGAGAGCCGAATCAGCCGAGAGAGGAGCTAGGAAGGCCTTTGGTTCTTCAAGAATGGCACGCTGAGAGTTGAGGCGAAGTTCTTTGCGAAGGACTTCTTGGAAGCATGTATCCAGGTTTGCAGAGACCTCTCTATTCATAAGAGCAGACCGAACAGATTCGAATTCGGGTCGGAGATTCATCAGGAACTGGCTGATGTGGGTTTCCTCTTGTAGTTTAAGAGCCTCAGAGAGAAACCCAGCAGACACAGTCTGAATAATCATAGCATCCCTCTCAGTCCATAAAGTGAGAAATCCATTGAAGTATGCCTGTACAGATTTATCACCTTGACTGAATTTTGCAATTTCATTATCTAATTGAAATTTGCGAGCTTTATTTGTTTGATGATAAATATTCTTGAGATGTCCCCACATATCAGATGCAGCAGTATATGCTTGAAGAGCAATGCCAAGAGAAGGATCAATGGAGTTAAGAATCCAAGTGATGACCTTAGCATTTTCCTTAGACCAGGTGGGTAATGCTTTTGTGTCAGTTGTATTTGTAGTGGGTTTAGTTATTGATCCATCAAGATAACCAAACAAGCCTTGTCCTTCTACAAAATTCTTTAGATGAAATGACCAGGCCATATAATTAGTCCCATTGAATTTAACAGGAATAACATCATACTTGTCCATAGGAGAAAGGAAGCAACAGTACTACCAGCAACAAAGAGCAACCAAGGACAGCAAACAATAACAGCAACAGCAAATAGGCACACAGCAGCAATGCCAGCAGCAAGTAGTACCAAAGAAATCAAAGAACTAGCAAAGCAGAAGGCAGCTAAGAAGATGAAGTCTGCTTAAAACAGCAGAGGAGGTGTCTGATAAGCAATCCAGCAGCAGACAGCACAAACAGTGCAAATAAAGCACCCAGGCGACCTTGAATTTGGAAGCAGGATCTGTGCGTGGGCCCCACAAAATGATCTAATCACAGATCAGGATGGAATCTCTGGAAGGAGTCCAAAAGTACTTCCTCTAGTGCAAGGGTGATGAGGATTGGATATAGATCCACAAATCTGGACGGCTGTGATAAAATCTATTTGATACAGAAATATCAAAATCGACAGAGGAAGAAGGGGATGAAACCTACCTCAAATGGTGAGAAAAAATTCCATAAAAATCCTTAGAATACTCCTTAATAACTGGCGATTCCAACTATGTAGGCTGCTTGGTGATCCAAAGTTGATCAGTGGTGGGCCACAGTTGATCAGAGTCACGTCAGGTCCTATTCAGCAGCAATAGTAGCAGAAAAGAAGAGAGGATGATGCACGCCAATAAGAGGAGGAGAGATTCAATACAGGATGAGAGATTGATGGGAGATTGATCACAACCTAGCGCTCTGATACCATGTAATAATATGAAGAGCAAAACGAGAGAGAAGTTTGGATGAAAAGTGATACCTCAATGGGTGATCGATTGTCTATTTATAATTACAATATACCTTAATCAAGGCCCTAATCAATACAATCAGAATAATGGAAATCAATCTCCTAATCTATACAAGGAAGTAAATAAAAGAGAAGTAAGCAATATAATCTAAGAAGATCTCACACGTGGGATTTATATTACAGTTATGTACAACTCCATGATGGACTGGGCCTAGTGGAACTGGGCCTAGTGGGTCTGGGCCACACTATCTTCTACAGTGAGACCAAGACATTTAGATCCTATATGGATCCCTATCCCTAAGCCTTTGGCTTGGAGAATAACCCGTTTGTTATTCTTCCCTACCCATGCCGCATCAAGTAATTGCAAAACTTCTTCACTTGATTTGCTATATGCCCGAATTCCTTGCAGCTGTAACAGTGAGTATACTCATATCATGATTTCAAGACTTGTCTTGACTCACAAAGACAACGTGAAGAACATTTGGAGAGTCCTTCTGTTATTCCATAATAGCTTGAGTCAAACAACACCGTTCCTCATGAAAGAGTTCTCTCTCTCTCTCTCTCTCTCTCTCTCTCTCTCTCTCTCTCTCTCTGTTGCGTGTGATCCGTGAATGTATGGTTAAGGAAAAGAGGTGACACTTTAAAAGGAATTATTAATATCCTCGCGCGCATGACCTTGAAAGTGCAGCATGATAAGTGGCGCCCTCTCTGTCTGATGTTGTTAACCATTGGTGAAGGTACCTTCAAAATAATCATTTTTCCATTGAGTGTCAACAACTTATCCTATTATTTAGTGTTGCCTTTGCGAGCTTTGCTTTTCCACTCTGCTCTATTTAAGTTTGTGCTGTCTGGCACTTAGTATTCTAAATGTCTTTTGTCACTACATTTATGATGTCTTAGTCTTCTCCTCCTAGTCTCGAGCCCTTGCAGCATTTCAATATGCTGAACGTGTATTGTTTCTGACCTTCTATTTACATGCCCAAACAATCTCACGTGATGTCATTGATTTTAGCTATTGGAGCTGCTCACAATTTTTTTTTAATGAACTTGTTCCTAACTCTTTATAAGTTATTTTAAATTCACACATCCATTTAGCATGTAAATATCAGCTGCATGCAAATTAGCTTTTCATTTCTTCTAGCCTAACATTTAGCTTGATGCATTAATGAAGGTCTAATTGCTCTGTTATATAAATGCCCCTTTAATTAAAGTGACACAATGATCATTTAGCACTCTGTTTGCTTGCCTCCACTTTGCATATCCTATGCTAATCGTATTAGTTATATCCAACTCAAGCCTCTGTTTTGTTCTATGATTGACACCAGCTATCAAAATCTATCAGAATGTGTCTGAGTCATTTTCGATTTTGACCAACACGTCTTCACAATGAAGCTATCTATGTCCACGTGGATAGCTTCATCGTTTGCTAGTCTTGGGTGTACTAAATTTCACTCCATTTGTTTTTTAACTAATTTTAATTCATTTGTCTCGAACACGTTTCTCCATAGTTTTAAGTTATCATTAGATTGCATTAACTGACCAATAAGTACCTCATTACTAGTGAATAACCCACAGCACTGGACTTCATCTTGAGTACATGTCATTGAGCTTTCTGTTATCAAGGTGAATAGAAAGGGATTCAATACTGTCCCTTGCTGTAATCCAACTTGAACTGAAAACTATGTTGTCACTCGACCCATATTTCTCTCCTCAATAATTCCCCTTTGTACATGTCTTGAATGATGTCCATGTATCTATTAGTGATTCCTTCCTCCTTCAATGTTTGCCTAATTAATTGTCTTGGGACTGTCTGATAAGCCTTCTTTAAGTTTATAAAAACCATATGTAAGTTTTACTTCTTCTCTCTAAACTTTTCCTGATAGGAAGATGACCTTTTCAGTACATTCACTTGGCATTATTGGTTCTCCAAAATATTAGACTGATATCATAGGCATTTTTCTATTATTCTTTCCCAAAGTTCTATTTCCTGGCTGATAAGTTTTATAGCTCTGAATGTTGCCTTTGTTGTTGTAGAAAAAGGGCATTTACCATTCTTATCGGCTTCTGTAGTAGACCAATATGGCTTTGTTCAGCTGTCAATATGAGGCCATATTTGTCTGTGGCATCTAAACATCTGATTTTCACATGATTTCAAATTCTCATGATCGAATAGCAAGCTATTGGCCAGATGGGGTTACCTTCTGATTTTCCGAAAAGGATGGGTGTACTTGCCCATATTCCGTAAATAGCTGGGAGTATTCTTGTTTCTTGCCCTTCCAACTGAGTTGGTTGATCTAATTAAGATTAGGCCTTAAGCTGAACAATCTTGTCAGCTCCCCAAGGCATGATAAAGACAATTTTGTTCAAGAAACATCTGTGTGTTTTAATTATTTATTTGTTTATTTTGATGGTTCTGTTTGCCATTGGTTGCTGATTGCTGTTTGATTCTTTAGAAGGTTGCTTTCCGAGAGCGTCAATCTTCAAGCACCAAAAATCACAGAGGGAACTACAACTACAACAAGAACGACCTTGGTGACAGAGAGGGGAACTGGAACTTCAACTCAAGATCGCGACCTGGTGGACGCAACCATGGACGTAGCCAAGCTGAAAGGTCAAGCTCTCGGCCTGATCGATTCGCTTCTTCTGACAGCCGTTCCGACAGGTCATGGGACGTGTACAGGCATGAACCAATGGCCTCCTACCAAACTCAAAATGGTCCATTCAACTCTTCCAACTCTATTCACAGCTCAGCTAATGTAGCATACGGCATGTACCCTCAACAGTCTATGAACTCAAATGTTGTCTCTTCAACTGGACCTGCTATTCCGTCTGTCGTCATGCTGTATTCCTATGGTCACAATCCCGGTTATGGTTCACAACCAGATCATCTTGAATTTGGCTCCCTTGGACCAGTTAATTTCTCAAGTATGAATGAAGCTTCACAGCTTGGTGACGGCAGCCCAATGAGGACTGTGTATGAGCAGATGCACAGCACTTACCAAGGAAGTTCTGCACGGTCATCTCCAGATCAGCCTTCTTCACCTCAACTCCAAAGGTAGTATAACTGTTTATGTCTGTTCATTTATTTTAAGTTCATTTAGATGGATGTTACTCTTTCCTATTTTATTTTGGGCGGCGTGATAATTGAAAGCTACATTATGGAAAAAACTACTTTTCTGCTTTCTCTGTCCACTGTTATACAATATTATTTTGTATCATTGGCATTTTTCTTTTGGACCAAGCATCTTGTAGATGTGATGCTCCATTCAGTTATTTTGATTCTTTTATCTAGTAGGGTTCATTCAGAAGTGAGGGTCTGTCTGGGCGCCTTTGAAAGGAATGCCCAACCCCAGTGACGTTGGCCAGTGAGTGGTCTTATGCATGCCAATTACCAGCCATTAAGCTCTCAAAATGATTCACTCTAATTGTAGTGCACCCTTTGAGTCTTCTTACTCATGGATTATTTTCACTTTCAATCCCTCGTGACTGTTGTGCAAGGTAGGACCTTCAGTGACAGACCTCTGTTTCTCTTCCCTTTTCTTTATGGGTGCCACTGCAGAATTTGTCTTCTGATTTCTGCGGGGAACCCCACTCTGGTCATGGAGTGATGATCCTCTTGTGCCCCCTACCAGCAGATTCCTTGAAGACATATCAATGGCCACTTGTCGGAGATACAGGGTGTCATAAATGGCTGAAACTGTAAGTGTCCAACAAAATGGACAAGTGGCATATAGGGAATAGTTGATCAGTTAAGCTGTGCCTATGAAAGGGTGACCTGAATCAGAAGAGACAATCCATACGTTTGTGAGAGTAAGAGCTCTAGCCTGGAGTGTTGTTGCTCTTGGGCACCTTTCATTTTTCATTTTATCATTGAAATCTTGTATTTTCAGAGTTCTGCACAAAATTGAAGAATCTAATCTTTATTTTTATCATAGTATTTTAGCTAATTTTTTGTTTTGTTTTGGTATTTCCCATCTCCTCTTTCTCCCTCTTTGGCTCTGCAAATTTCCAAACCCACTCAGGACCCAACCAATTACCATGGGATAGCCATATAGTAAAAGGACTTTTTAGACCAAAATAGAGCAAATGGTTCATTTTTAACAGCAAAAAACCACCTATAAGTTGATCAGGATTGTTCAACGGATGGTATTTTGGTTGCATTGCCTATCCTTGCGGGCTCTGACCCCATGAATGGCATGCACCCTAGATGGAGCTGCCTGTACAAATTGCTTGGCCTGTATGGAAAACCAAATTATGCCTGAGGCTGATTGGTGATTATGATAGATTGCAGGTGAATGAACAGTAGGTCGTTGGTCAAATGCGCAGATTGGGTCACCTTTCTTTGGTGTTAGCATGTATTTCCCTGCTGTCTTTGCTTTGGACTCGACCTTTAATTGGCCATGACTGTAACTTGCCAGTGTTTGACAATCACAGTCACCCTATTGATGTACTCTGCTTGTTGAATGTCAGTGACTTCTTTCTGTCTTTTACTTCTGTATGCTACAGATTACATGTCGGGGACATTCATTGTTTTTTTATCAATAGAGTATTCATGGTGGGACCTGACAATTAAATGATTCAGATCACATCCACTTTGGAACATTGAATGAATAATCTGTAAATGCAGTTGCATTGGATGATTGGATCAGTCTCCAAAACAGATCACTGCAAAACAGAATCATGCATTCCACAAACTGATTGTGATCTGGTGTACATTTATCAATAAAAAAAAAATCTGGTTTTCATTCAAGTATGCCTTGGAAGGTGATGCCTTACTTAGTGTTTCTTCAGCAGTTTCCCACTTTTCTTAGTTGGTTTCTTTATATTCTTCACTGGGATTGCTTGTGATGTTGTTAATGTATTATCTTAACAGGGGCATTTGATTATTTTGTCAGATCAGCGGCCCGGAGGAAATATCAGTTAAAAGATGAGGATTTCCCACCTTTGTCTTTTCCAAACCAGGGAGGTAATGATGGTGGGAACAGCTATAACAGCAAACCTTCGCATTACCAGACCTTCTTTTTCGACCGCCCTCATTCTTAATTGATCTGGGTCTGTTGCTTCAATGCTTTCTGTATATTTCTCATGTAAGTGGACACCTTTTGCATTAGCCTAGTGTTTGTATGTTAATTATGAGGTTGTTTAACCTACCCATGTTACAAGGGCGATGAAGATGGGGGGAAAAGATTAGTCTCTAGGATTTTATCCCCTAATTTTAATACAGAAATACATCATATTTAGTTTTTTAGGGTTCTAGTTTGTTACATGATTTTTCATGATAGGGTTTCACTGGGGATTTAATTAGTCAGTTCACTGTTAATTAGCGCTTATTCACCTTTTCTTGTTAACTATTCTGTTTGACTGATAGGATACAGCAGCATTATATTATCGAGGCAAATTATTTAGGATACATCATTTATTCTTCTTCCCCCACCCCCCTCCTCTCTAACTGTAGATAAGAAGCATTCTATTGTGTCTTATTGACAACATAGTTGAGCATTGGTGTTTTAGCCTTTTTAGGGTTCTACTGCCATCCTCTTGAATGTTTTGCATCATGTTTCAATGAGAAAATAATCCAAGTAGAAAGTAGATTCCCCTGGTTTTCCTGCTAATTATAAAAACAAACCGCTTGTTCCCATGTAACAAACAGAATACCTAACCAATAAAAGCATAAGGAAAATAACTTCATTTTATGGAATGGTGATAATACTGTGCGTTCCGATCTCTTGACCTTATTTTATCCCCAGTAAGTACCAAGAAAATATTTTAAAAAAAAGATTCCCCTGTATGTGCTTCTGCATCTGATACCAATATGAATTCTTCTTAGCATATTGGATGGTTAAATGCATTGGTCTTGCTCGATTATGACTACTAGAAGTTGCATTTTATGAGAACAATCTTCGTGATGTTTTGGCGGAGAAGCCTTTTTTCATTATAAGGATACGATAGTCTAGGTTTGTTGTCCAGACTATGATACATCGTTTGCAGGTGTTGATCTGTCTTTTGGATCTTAGTAGAATTTGTTACCTCTGTGATAGAGGGGATTCAAGTATCTTATTGTGATGGCAGAATTGAGATGAGTCTACTAGGGTTGTACATCTTATGCAGGTCAGTTTAGCTTCCTTTGGGATTGTTTGGGGACTCGGTGCTATTTTACTCATTGTTTTGGATGGTGCTGGAGGGTGGTCGGGAATGAAAGCAAAATGGTTTGGTTTTTCATAACATGTTTAGGGAGCATAGTGTGTTACGGATCAGCTATGCTGGGGCCATTTATAAGATTGAGCATTTGCCATTATTTTTCCTTGATGTTTTAGATTTTTGTTGTGATTAGTTGTTGGAGTTTTGGCATAGGGTGGCAGCATAGTAGTAGAGAAATCCTGGACCACTTTAAACTGTCCGTCTGCCTCTTAATGTTGATGCAAATGGACCTCAGGCCACATGTGTAGGGCCCAAGTAGATTTATGTTTTATTTGTTATTAGATTTCTAATTTTGTTTAAGAGTTGTAATTAGGATTTAGTTTCCAATTCCATTAGGATTCTTATTTTATTTCCTAAGATAGGTTATTAGGTTTCTTAGGCCCTAAGTTATGCTTCTTATTTATATGACATTGTAGAGAAGAAATTCTCAGAAAGTTGATTAATTGAAATTGGGTTTTTCCATTGAGGTGCGTCCATGTTTATTGTCTTTGCGGAGACTTATTGTGTCTTCGGACACGTGCTTCGGCACCCCTTTGTGCTTTGAGCACTTTCCACGCAAGCCCTAACCCTAGGGCCTGCATCAACTCTCTAGGACCTCTTGATTATATGGAAACCTGACAATAGAAGTAACCTGGCAGCCATTTTTTATTTTTTTAATCCTTTGTTAGTGTTGAAAGTTGAAACTAAATTAAAGCCACTTATGAAGAATTGAAACTTGGAAGCCTGAAGATGTAAGTCCATTATGGAATCCAATCGAAGGTTCGAGGGCTTCGAAATGGAGCATGCTAGAACATCCTTGATCCATGGAGGATGTAACCCCTAAATCCTCTTGAAAGTGGTCATTTTTTAATGTCCTACTTAATATGTAAAGAAATTCATCAAGTCAAAGAAGCTAATCTAGTGTTTCGTGAAAATATAAAAAAGAAGCAAGTGATAAAAATAGATCAACAAGGAAGATGAAGAGTTAGATCAGGAGGAGAAAGCTTTAGGTTCGATGGATTGACACCAGGCATCCCAAAAGTGCATGAAGAAGCATCAGGTGGTATTTCCTTGATTGTGAGCGACCATGAAGCCTATCGCACTGTTCAGATGCCCTGCGTTGACTTTGTATTTCGTGATCTATGGTGGATACCTGCACAAGAGAGATTGAAGGGTGGATCATACTTATACAGATTTGAAAGTAAGATCTAAACCTTAGATGATCCAACTATTTGAAGGCCTTACAGGGCACTCCAAGACCATCAACAGAAGCCAAACCTTTGTTCTACTAATGTGTGGAGAGCTCGATTGCATCCCTTGCCTATGCGGCGATCAAGAAAATTTAACCATCTAATGGTGAATTTGTATAATTGATCGTTGATCTAGGAGCATTAAGTTCATCTTAACCAATCAGAACTGAGTTCTCTCAAGGCAAGGAGAGTTGATGCAGTCAGAGGTGCTCGTGGATTGGGCCCAGCCTGATTTGGGCCCAATTTAATAACTGGACCAGGCTTGGATTAAATGATAGAAAGCCCAAAGCCAGCCCGTCTCGAATGTGGACTGCTTATAATTTATTGATAGTTTGTCCAAACAGTTAGTAGAAAGCTTGTACAACTCATAAAAAAACCCGATTTGGCATGGTCTGATTGACTAAATGGGTGGGCTTGTGCCTGACATTTACAGCCCGTGTCGGGCTTGGCCCAGTACAGGCCTGTGTTTCTAAAGTTGGGGGCGGGGTTGGATATGCTTCATCCTGGCCCAGCCCGGGCCATAAACACCCCTAGATAGAGGTCATGAGCCAAAATTGACTTATCAAAGAAGTCCCAAGAAGACCAGCATAGGCCCAGTCCACTAAGAGGGTTCATGGATTAAGTGATTAATTAGTCTCATGTTAAATAATGGCATTATAATCATGCCACATATTAAATCTCATTTTAGGAAATTCTATCTTGAGAGAATCAATTTTATTGTGATTTGCTTAAATTTAGAAAGATGGGTAATTCAATATTTTTAGAATCTTTTATTAGAAATTACAATCTTTGATTAAGAGTCAAATTTTATTGACTACTTTAATTGAGAGCCTTGGCCACTATATTTAAATGTTGTAAAGGTTCTTCTACTAATTCAATGAATATTTTCCTCTCTTCTAATATTGAGTGAGACAAACTCTCTTAGCCTTGTGTGGAGACTCTTAGGCAACTCCAATGCATGAAGACTCCATTGGCATTGCTTCAAGATATATGTGGAGACTCCACATCTTTGCATCGTCCATCAAGAGATATGGATCATGTAGGATGCATTAAAGTCGCCCGATAAACGGGATAGATACCATTATAACTTGTCCAAGTTACCAAGAAATTGATCCTTGGCACAAGCAAGAATTTGATGCATTTCCACTGGTCGCCCTTGTTCCACATATGAGTAATTTCGTATTTCTCATATCATTTTTGTTGATTAGCATCTCGAGGTCAATGCGGCCAAGAAGAAATCATATTGGTAGCAACCACCAATTCAGTAGTACAAATGATATCTCTGCAGCTGATCCAAAAGCAAGGTAGGTTGGTCCATTGCAGGCTGGCTTCAGCCTAAAAGGAGCTAATTGAGCAATCCCTTTTCTCAGATCTGAGAAGCAAAATATGAGTTGAACCAAATTAAAGTATGTCTTCTTTTTCTTTTTTTTTTTTTTTGTTTTTTAAGATAATATATAAAGTTCATGTGCAATGCCTTCATAATTAAAGAGGGTTTATCTGTTTGAGCCATTACTTGCCTAAAAGAGATGGAAAGGGCTCATTATTCAGCATACATCACCACCACTGCCACCTCTATCATCATCATCATATCTTCAGCATCATGATTTTATGTTATTGGTTACAATGGGCCAGTTGGTGAGGTGTGGAACCAAGAGGGATGGCAGTTGAAACATGCGAGAAAGTAGGCATCAAGGATTGTCTTCTATTGAACTGTATGCTTGTAGAAATGCTATCTTATCTCTTTTTGTGACCTTGGCAATGTGAGAGAGAGATCGCCAAATGGCTAATGTGATTAAAGCAAAGGCAAACATAAGCTGATGCTATGCTTGCTATGAATAGTATTGATGCAATCGTAGGGATACGATTGCAAGTGCCGGCCACAATTAGGGTTCCCACTGGAACAATGACTCTATGAAGACAATCTCCACGATAAACCCACGCAGGGAAATGTACTGAGAAGGAAGATGGTCGCATGTTTTTCACATAGAATGATGCCCTTACACCATCTTTATGACATCTTTTCTTCTTAAAACAAGTTTTAAGATCATTCTTGAAGTTGTGAAGGTTTTAGTATAACTTCAATCTGGATTATGTTGCTTGCATGACTGATTTTTTTAACCCTTTAAATTGTTAATTGAATCATGACTCAGTTTGTAACTGCTGCAGCAAATGCAACCTCAGGGTGTAGTGAACAACAATGGTTGCGCTTCTACTGGAGGAGAACCAATAGTTGATTGGTTGATGATTCTAGGGGTTGAAACATCAGCTGGTTGGTTCCTGAAACATTGGTTGATGATTCTAGGGGTTGAAACAGCAGCTGGTTCGTTCCTGAAACAGAGTCCCTAAACAAAGCTGGTTACTTGCAGAAACAGGCACTTAGCAAAAGTTTTTTAGGAACTAAAATGGACCGACCAGAGTTGGTGCGACTTAGAGGTGATTGCAAGTTTCCTGTGTGTATGCCCTTTCTATGCAGCCCAAAGAATCTAAGGAGATACCCCATGCACACAGATTGACAGAAGCTCAGACTGAATATTTCCAAATTGTATTGTTTTCAAGTGGGTAGAAGGCTAAGAAGAGTCATGCTCTGTGTGTGAGCGTGCTGAAATGCGATGGGAGGAAGAGAGATGGAAACCATTATCTCAATATCAGTGGAGGCATTCTTGTGGTAGGGATGAATGAAAAGGCTTCAATGTTCAGAGGTAGAAGAAGGGGCTTAAAGAGAGGAGAAAGGTAAAAGCGTGCATGTAGGTTTTTCAAAAAAAAAAAAAAAAATGTAGCCCCTGTTTTACAGGATTAGGATTTCTTAGGGTTTTATCTTCTTTCATCCTGCCTGTATAGAATAGGATACTATACAACTGTTCTTAAGAATATGCCATACTGAAGTTACTCAAAAAGTTAGCCAAAACCTATACAAATACTTGATCTACTCACCTATTATACTTAGATTGCGAATGTCTGGTTTACCTGCATCCAATATTGGTACTGGAAGTTTATCTACTACTAGTACTGATATTGTTAAAATGCTACATGATGATCCCCCGATCTAGATGCTGATGATACAGACAAATGGATACTGCTTACCCATCTCTACTATGAAATTTCATATTTCATGTGAAGATTATTTATATGAAGTATTGATTTGTTTTTAAGTATGAAGTGTTCCTACAAATTTTCAAAATTAATGAAATTGTTATTATTTTATAGGAAAAGGGTATTATTACTACTATTAATATTATTTTTATTTTTGTGTGGCGCGTGCATGTGCATGGGGTCGTTTTGATGAAGAGAATAGGGAGATTGCACCAGGTGAAAAAAAAAAAAAAAAAAAGGTGGGTGTGCTCGAGCTTCCCACCACCCCCCCCCCCCCCCCCCCCCCTGGCCCTAGTTCTCATGCTCGAGTTTGCGTGGCCTGGTTCTCTCTTTATATATCATCATCGTCATCTTCTTCTAAGCCTTGTTCTGACTATGTTAGTGTCGGCTATATGAATAATGTTTCTTCATTCCAATTTATTCCAAGTCAAATCCTCGAATAGATTGTAGTTCTTCATATTTATTGTCACCATGTCTATCTACAACCTCTTCATATCTTCACCTCTCTTCTCTCTTTCGTTGTAGGAGATAATAAAAACAATATTGTATTCACACTCCCCTCTCTCTCACTTTTATCAATGAGTGTTCAGTTTGATTAAGACATTAACAGCTTGGGTTGATGTCAAATGAATCATAAAGAGTTTTTAAAGGTGGCTGTTTGTAGGATTCCACACAAACCCTGCCTAAGTGAAACAAAAGTTGGCCCGTTCTAGAGTCGTTACGGATAGTAACCCCTCTGGGTAATTTCATTAATGAAGATTTCTATAGAGGGTTTTTGGTCCCACCCTCTCAATTATGCATCTGCATCAATTCTATTACTATCAATGTTCTCCCACAATCCTATTACTATCTTTATATTTCTAATTTGCAATCCAGTTGGTGGGGCCCACTTAGATATCTACTTATCAGTGGGCGTGGGGTGGGGTACATTGAAACATCTCCTTATGGATAAGGGTCCATTAAAAAAAAAAAAAGAGATTAGGGCTGGTGCTATATCATGTGGGGGAATGAAAGTGTGAAAGAGCCTGTATTGATCAAAGGTGGGCCCAAGTGTGCATATATAGTTGCTTCCACTGTTAGCTTCTAGTAGGTGGGTAGTTATTATGAATTTTTTTATTTTTATCTCCATGGATCCTGCAATTGGATTCAATCGAATTGCCAAAAACAATCACGTTAATACTAACTTAAAAATTAGAACTTTTATTTTAGATCTTAATCTAATCAACTCTTATTAATCAAAGCTAGAGTATTCAAACGATCCCTAACTAAACCCTAGTTGTCCATACTTCTCAATCTCTTTCTTTATTATGTTACTTCTTTCTCTTTTTTTTTAATTGAGTAAAATATGGACCCTCATTCTGGAAGCAACCTTTTCTCCTGCCTAGGTGATGGTTCACTTTCATAAGGCGTGGGTTTCCTCCACATTTCTTGTATTTGAGGACCAACCCAAGCTTACCTGGTGTGTGCGTGTTGCGAGATCATGTGTCCGAGAAATTATTCTTGTCAGGTAAAAATACCACATTATACCTTCGTCATTTTTAAAAAGAATAAAGAAAAACCTGTTTTCCTTCTCATATATTCTTCTCCTTCTCATACTTGTCCTTCTTCCCATTCTTCTTTTATTTTAGGGATTTTTACGAAAAGCATTATCAAATATTCTCATACTTTCAAAAGGATCCTCAAATACATGTAATGTCCAAAAAAACATTTTAATTTGTCATTAGCCAAATCCTAAGATAGGTTGCACTTCTTTAATAATATTGGCTGAAATTCACTCGGTTCCCAGTCTGATAGTTGTATGATTCTTAGCTCTGGCCACCTATTGAGCATCTGTCAAATGGTTTTCATTATTATATCAACTGTAAGAGTTAATGGGTAGAGTGCTAAATACATTTGCTTAAAGCAAATGTAAATGAGTCGGGGGACACCAGGGTTGATCCAGGTCATCTGTGAGACGCATGGTTGCAAACAACTGAGCAACCCCTCGTTTTTCTCTTTCTATAGTGGGTGTGGCAAAACCTTATCCAACCCACTGACCAAACTGGTGTTGGACTCAAATTTGACCAGCCAAACTGGACCCAAAATTTATACGGCTATAAACACGAAACCAGACCTTTGTTTTAACTTGTCTGCTCGTCCACTTGAGAGTTGGTGGAGTGGCATAAGGCTTGAGTTTGATCCGCATGTCTTGTGTTTGAAACTTACCCCAAATTCACCCTGTATGGATACCATTGTCAAAAAAGAAGAGAAAAAAAACCTGGTCCGGTTAGGGTCAACTGGGATAACCTGTCGGGCCACTCGTGTGAATCCTTTCATCTCCGACACATTATAACATCAGGCACACCCAGTTGTGGGCGTTAGAAACAAGAGCAATCAGGTACCCTGTAGTAGAAGCAAAAGCAAGTTTTGTTTTCTCCCCTTTTTTTTTTTTTTTTTTAGTGGATGAGACGAGAGAAGGAGTGAATGCAAAGCTAGAATTGTGGCGGAAAACTTTAGAGACTAAAGGGTTTAAGCTAAGTCGATGCAAGACGGAATATATGGAATGCAAGTTTAGTCAACGTAGGACACCTGGTAACAGAGAAGTAAGTTTGGACACACAAAATATTGTAGAGAAAGAAAGTTTTAGATACCTTGGATCTATAGTGCAATAGGATGGAGGGATTGATACTGATGTAAGCCACATGATTCAGGCCGGGTGGACCAAATAGAGGAGTGCTTCGGGCGTCTTGTGTAATCGGAAAGTTTCCCTCAAGGTTAAAGGAAAATATTATAAGGTGGCGGTATGCCCAGCGTTGTTATATGGATCAGAGTGTTGGGCAGTAAAACATAATCATGTTAAGAAGATGGAAGTTGCGGAGATGAGAATGCTAAGATGGATGTTCGGGATCACAAGGAGAGATAGGATTAGGAACGAGGAGATTAGGAGAAAAGTAGGAATAGCACCGATTGGAGATAAAATGAGAGAAAATCGACTGAGATAGTTCGGTCATGTTAGAAGGCGTCCAACGGAAGTACCTGTTAAAAGGTGTAAAAGCATGGATATTGTCAGGAGTAGGAGAGGGAGAGGAAGACCCAAGAGAAATTGGAAAGAAACTATTAAATATGACATTGCCTATATGAATCTAATGGAGGACATGGCCCCTAAACAGATTTGATTGGCGTCATCAAATCCATATAGCCGACCCCATTTAGTGGGAAAAGGCTTAGTTTGGTTTGGTTTGGTTTGGTTTTGGTTTAGACCTGAATAGCAAAAAGGGTTATGATCCTCAAGTTCTCGCTCACAGGGTGTTCATGGGAGACAATTAAAACTCTAAAGTGAGATCCACCTGTTTAAAATCTAAATCATTTAAAACAAGCATCCCTCTCTCTTATTGGATGTGGCGGAATTTTACTCTCGGAGGAGTTGGTCTCATCATAAAATTAATAATATAATTGATAAAAGTGAAACATATGATGTTATATTTGCTCAATTTATGGCAGGACTAACTTTTATTGAACTAAAATTTAACCACATAATGTATAGGAGGACTAGGTCCAACTATGGAGTTTCACTTGTCTCAAGCATATGGTGAGTGAAAGACCAGATTGGTAGTTTTATCTATAAAAACATATGGTGAATGAGAGACTAGTAGGATCCAAACTCTAGCTAAAAAGGTTTGTTTCCGGCATACAGCCCAAGAAGAAGGACCAGGTTACTTATCAATGTAATTGAGAGGTTTTTCTATCTACTTGGAGTTTTACGTTTCTTCCTCATGCATATCATTCATTTTGAAGAAAGATCTCTACTTTCTCTACTGCAACGAGAGAGACAAGAAATTGAGGCTGTTTTTAGGGTTTTTTCATGTATTTCACTGGCATTTCCTGTTAGACATTAGTGGTTCCCATGACCACATCTCTAGTAATCATAGGGCGCCACTTTGAGTCAAATGATAAGCTTTTCCCTTTTAGTTTTGATTTGAATAAATCTTTCTTGGATTCAGTTTATGAAAGCCCAATCAATCAAGATTCTTGTTTGACTAATCTTCGGGGGAATTAATGAAACTTAGTTGTTAATTGATTTCTTTGAGGAAAAGAAATCTCTCTTGAGTTATTTATAAAAAGATTTTATGGTCCTGTCTCTTGACTCACACGGTTTTTGCAAAGTACCCATTAACTCTCACGCGTGGAGTGAGTGACAAGTGAGATAGAAGAAAAACCCAAAAGGCTGATGATATCTCAGGAGAAAAAGCTTTAGATCAATCCATACCATTCATCATCAAGATCATGGCGCAATATATGTATTTAGCTATTTAGATTATCCATTGTTAATGCATAAATCAAGATCTTTTGGTTTATTTATGTTGCAAACCATTTTTAGATCTTACATTCCCTTGGTAGCTAGGCTCTGCATCTCTCTATCATTTATTCCATTTTGGAAGCAACAAGCTACATTAGGAGCTATGAGAAGCTTGTCGGACTACTTGTTGGTGGATGTTCCAAATCCAATGAAAGAAGAGTTCTCCTACTTTCCGAAGGTCACATGGAAGTACAGGCAAATATCATAACCTATCCCATTCTTGCAAACAAACAAACAAACAAAGAAGAGTTCTCCTTGTTGGTGGGTTCCCAGGGAATGCACTCTTTAAAAACAAACAAACAAATAAATAAATGAAAACGAGTCTCCATCTAAACGAGTCTGGTTAACTTGGTCGGCTTGAATGGGTTAACTCACTTGAATGCAAGTTATGTGGGTCAAGTTAGGTTGACCAGCAATAGATGCAGGTTGGAGTTACCTGACCCGCTAAAAAAAAGTTAGGCTTAATCCCAAACACACCTCTGGCCAACAGGACCCATTTTTTTCGATCCAACCCTACCTGTTTTCCACCCCTACTATAAAGCAAAGGTATAATGCATTAAAGCAATCATTAATTCATTCATGCGCATCACTAATTAGACGACAAGGCATTTGATCACCTTATGAGAGCCATGTACAGTAGCATGGTAAAAGATTGAAATATTTATTAGGCTGCTTACACAACTTACTTTCTGAAAGACAGTACATAATCTAATCTAATCCACCCAACAAATAACAATGACTACCTAGTGTCCACCACTGACTTGTGTATGCACAAAAACACCCACTTAGTTCTTAATGGACTGTCTCAGTCTTAACACCTGTTATGTTGCTGTCGACATCATATGTACTTTCCCCCATCTCCTCCATCTTCCCACCCTTGCCACTCTCATACACAATATCAAGATTGTATAGGATTGAAATCATTGTAATTGAAAACAAGAAAACTAGTACTGGCCCACAGATCCAAAGGAGAAGAGGAAGTGCTGCATAGAACAACCTGTTCCCCACAGTGTTGAGTGTTAGCCCCTTCTCCAACAGCTCACTCACATGGTGTGGGGTGATTAAGAATGCATTGTCTTGTGGGATGTTGATGAGGAAGTTCACCTGATTTAAAAGCCTTATAGCAAGGGTATGGCAGATGAAGGAGAAAAGGAAGATTAGGAGGAGTGTGGCGTACTTCAAGGCCACCATGAATTCCCCATGACCGCCATAGACGCTATCGTTGAGTGGCTTCTTGATGTTGTAAGTGCTACTGATGATGGCGGCCAGCCCGCAGCTTATCAGGATGGATGTGGTGGCCATTAGGGTCGCACCCATTATGCAGTTCCGAAGAGTCTGCACCGCCAATATGTTCTTCTTGTCGTTGTCCTGCGTGGAGAGCATGATAGAGACATGAATGAGCTCTGTGCTTTGTGAAAACTTTCTCCCTCGTTGTTTTTCATTTGATTGCATCAACATGGTATCCGAGCACAAATGAAACACGTTATTATCAGATTAGACACACATAAAAGAATCTAGACTCGTATAATTTATACATAAAATTCAATTCGTTTTCCCATATGATGGTGTGTGTAGTCGAACCACAGTTTACATGCCATGACATTTCTCATGTCATGAACAGGTACAAATTACTTTTTTCTTATGGTTCCCTTCTTTTTAATCATTCTATAAGTCTCCTATTTCATAATATTTACCACATGCTTTAATGAGGTATTATTAACAGCATCAACTTTAATTATCTTTTGGAAGCATATATAGCACTGCATGATCATAGTTTGGCATGGCACCTGAAGCTCATCGAATCTGGATGTTCTTTGGCAAGAATATTGGCTGGATCTTTATACAATCGAGTCTCAGAAATCCTCTAAGCCTTTTAAGATAGATTCATCAGAGAGATCCCATCGATGAAACCGAAACGGTTGAAAATCAATATCCTCCCTTTTATTAGCTGTGTCAGATTTCACTTCATAATCGAACTTACACCAACCATCAGATTGATCACGTGTAAAATAATTAATTTGATTACTTTAATTTTTTTATTTTAATCATGTCTTTTAGACATGACCAATCGTAAGGTGGTACTCTTATCAGAGCGAGTTTAGGACCATAGCTAACACAAGGTGGAATAGTGATTTTAGGCAGTTCAGATCTTTCAGATGAGCCCTACTGATCATGGATTCATAGCTTTGGTTCAGGAAATTCTAGGGCTAGGTATTCTCATCCATAATAAGCAATTTTTGGCTTTGAATGTAGTATTTTTATTTATGTTAGAATAAGTTGACAATACGAGACATTTTTTCAGGCCTTCACCGTACAAATCGAGTTTGTGGAGCTCTAAAAGCATTACCCTTATTGAAAGAGAAATGGTCAGATCGTGAACTACAAAACAACATCAATGGATTAGTTTTTGGTCATTGGTAAAGATCAAAGCTTCTTTTGGCGCTACTAAGCTAGTTTATGACTACATGACTTGGATTAAACTCACTCCATAGCATTTTCCACATATGACTACAGGTCATGAACCAACAAACAACACTCTAGTACTGTCCCCCGCTTTTAAACATCGGAGTAGCTTATCCTTGGTGATAACAAGACTACAGGAGATTCTAACTCGGGCATAATCTGGTGTATTAACATGGTCTCATCTTCATGACACCATGCACCATCATCCCTTCAAGCAATCTCTACAGAAAACAGGAGAGAAAAAAATTATAAGAAATTGCCAAATAGAAGCTGTGTGTGAACTTTTGCATGAAATTCATAGCAGGCCTGCTCTTTGTGGCCTATAGAGAAGAAGATGGAGATGGGTATCTATTACACTTATGTAATGGGTAGGGTGAGCTCCTTAGGCTTGTAATTTGAGAGATGTTGTTCGTTTACCTTCATCATGGAAATCACCCAGAGACGTCTAGCAGCAGCATTCCTTCCTATTGTTGTAGTCATGGGCTGGTTTCTAATCTTGTGCCAAAGCCAACCATGGTAAGTTATGGTGAAAATGAAAGCCAAAGGTATTAGCAATAGATCTAAGTAGCAGTTCCTCCACTTCATCCTCTCTCTCTCTCTCTCTCTCCCTCTCTCTCTCTGATACATAAAGCACCATGGGTGTATATATAGAGGAATCGTTTGATAATAGGACATGTCTGTATGTATTGATGATTGCACTGTACATAGGGAAAGGGCTCTCATTTTCCACCAGTACAAACCTTTTCAAACATTTGGTCTACCGTGCTTGAAGAATTCAGGTAAGAAACAGGGACGAAAAATAAATTTATGTAGTTTCACCAGGGTGCACCTTATATGCATGCCAGTTAACAAGAGTAGGGTAAATTGTTAATAGGAGTTGAGACAAATGCCAGTATCATTGAAATCATCTAGTTAGGGGCCTGAAAGTTTAACGGACAGTGTGACTTTGTAAGTAAAAACATTAATAAAGGATTTTACAGGAAAATTTTTGGAATTTGGTCATTTCTCTCAAAGAGCCACTGTAGATTGTGCAGCGCAAACTCAGTCTACTTGCCACTTTTTTATTTTTTATTTTTATACATTTTTCTTAGTGACGACAGCGTCGCCCCAGAAAATTTTGGGGGCACTAGATCGCTCATCGCGTCTTCTTATACATCATTTACTTCCTATTTTTCCATATCTCCTACTTCATTTCTCGCCCAACCCACCACCCACAATACTTCCATCATCCTCAAGTGTAGGGAGAGGATAATTATCACCTCCAACCTTACTGTCCAAATGTCCTAGAATCTCTTAGTCGCTCGATCGAACTTCACCCCTGCAAGCAGCCCTGGCAACTCATGAATTCCCCCTACATAATTTGAAAATCAACCATTTTTTATTGTTATTTGTTTTCTTTTTCTTCTCATGCAACAAAGAAGAAGATGGTATTATTGATAGAAAGAATCATAGAAGATGAAGAAATAAAAATACATGTTGGCATTGGATTTGATGGCTGCAATTGGAGCAGGTCGTAGTTGGGTTATGTTTGGGTCTGTCATAGTGGATCTCTGTATTAGTATTGGAACCATTGTTCCATGTTATGTTTGCCATTTTTTTTCTTTCCCATCTCTTTCAATTTTCAAGACAAATTTTTAGTTCTACAAAAAAAAAAAAAAAAAAAAAAGACAAATCTAGAGAATATGAAAAGTAGAAAGAAAAAAATTGTATATCAATAAGTAGTAAATCTTATTGTATATATTGGGAAAAAATGGAGTGGGGGAGATAAAGAAATGGGTGGGAGAAAAGGAAAAGGTAAGAGTAAGAAGAAACAAAGAGAATTCTATGTTCTAAGAAAATTGCGCAAAGCGACGCTAGCGTTGCTTCTGTCAAACAAAAGCAACGCTAGCGTCGCTTCCCTCATATTTAAAAAGGAAATTGAATGGGGTCTGATAGACCCCATTTGTGTGGCCCAAAGTACGAAGTCCCTTCTTGATAAATGGCTAAATACCAAAATTTTTCCCATAAAATACTCAAACATTTTTTGTATAGACGTGGACAATCATCAGATTGTATTGGTATGCAGCCAATCTTTTACTCGCACTAATACATACAATTCGGTCTTTTTTCACCCTACGAGTTTCATAAATCAACGTGAATGTCAAAACAAGATTCACAAATTTGATAGAAAAAAATTCCTTTCCCTTAAATTTCACAGTAGAAGAATGTAAATATTTATATAAAAAGAAACTTTTACCAACGGCTAAACCATTTCTAGCTTAGGAAATGGCTACTCGTGTGTGACCTTCCTATTCCCTATGATCAATCTAAGCCATTCAAAAATGATATTGACCAAAAACTGCTACCGACAAGAAATTTGATATTCATGTTATTTTTATTTTCTTTTCGAAAAGAAATCCTTAAAGTCGAGAAAAACGATGAAGGGCCCAAACATTTTGTAATGAATACTGTAAAGTACCTCTCACCTTTTTGGTCAAATTTATATCCATTTCATGATACCATGAAATGTTGGGATATTCTATGATGCCATTGGAATGTCATTCCTCCCGTGATATTTGAATGTCAAACTATTAATTGGTGATTTCATAGAATGGAGGCCCTCTGTCATCGTTATGAAATGATTAAACTCTCCCTTATTTCTCTTAAGTTTAAGGGGTTTCTTTTTTTAAATCCCAGTATTTTAAGCCCCTTAAAATTAAGTCCTTTGGACCACCCTAATTTTCATTCCAAGGCCTAGATCAAATATGATTCTTTTTTCCATATGCCTAGCCTAGGTAAAGAAGCCGCCATAGGCATCAAGTGCAAAGGAATGGGGCCCACAGGTAGTGAAGTGGGGTGACAGTCTTTCCCCTGATCGATCGGACAGCGCCCATGCATAATGTTTATCTCTTGGACTAGAAAGCGGAGAGTATTACAAGGATTTTACTATTTCTCACTCAACCTTTGTGAGTCGGGATCACCTATTGTAGATATTACATCTTCATCGTAAGTGGATCAATAACGGTCCGCCACGTCATCTAAAAATTTAGGTAACTTACTTTCATCTGATTTAAACTTTTTTAGATGACGTGGCGGACCGTTATTGGTCCACTCACGATGAATGTGTAACAACTATGATAGGTGATCTGAACTTAACCCTTGTTTCATCAATTGCTCTCCCACTTGCTACTTTACCACCCTTTAACATGGAAATTTCCTCCCTCTTCTTCCCTCCTTTCCTCCTTTCAATCAATGTACTTCCCATTAGATGCATGACAATTGAAGTAACCTAGATTATAAGGATTGTGTGGATTATCGATCAGTTCTATCAAATGATATCTATTTAATTTTATTTATTTATGGTCATTAATATTTAATGGGTGTTTATTGTTATAAAATTATACAAATAGCCCGTTTCATATGAAAATGCCTTTAATACAAATAGTTAATTAAGAATATGATCAGCCCCAACTCACGGAATATGAGTCCAGATTTTGTGTGGTTGGCAGATGGCCATGTCCCGATTAATAATAAAAAAAATAGCAAAGGCATGCTTGATGCATAGAATACATTAGAGTTCATGGTTTAATTAATTGGCTCCAAAGGATTATTGAAGAGGTTAATTAACTTTCATTTGAGGGGGAGATTATTTGATGACCAGCTTCTATCCTTCATTTTTTACCGGTTATAGAAATACGTTATATCGGGCAGTTCGGAAGTAGATCGGTTTGATCTACGGCTTAAAAGTCGTAGAAACTGTTTAGATCAGTCGATTATCGATTTGAACCATCGGCTCACCGTCTAAACTGAACCAACCGATATATTATGTAATTTGAGTATTTGACTATTTTGGATTTTAGGATTTCATGATAGTCGATATGGGTTTTTATCTTTGTCCTAAATATTGGAATAAATGCAAATGATGAAGGTGTCATCATTTTGAAATTTTCAATTTCTTATTTTTTATTTTAAAAAAAGGACGATTTAATTGATCTAAGCCCTCTCCATCAGTCGGATCCGATTCTAACCACCCATGTGCTATTCTATTGATGAATTTGTTAAGATGGATATATCAATGGTAGGAATAGATATAAAAAATAAGTAGAATGAGAAAATGCACTAGTATTTTCAATAGTTGAGAAATTAATGAAGCTGACGATGACATGGGCGCATATAAATAAAACCAGAAGCAACTGTTGCGTGTGTATTGACCATTCAAAAAGTCTACCTGTCCAGAATTCTGGACAAACAGCCCCCTAGGCAGGGGCGGAATTAGGGGGGGGCTGGCAGGGGCCATGGCCGCCCCCCCCCCCCCCCCATCATATGCCCATCAATTAATGGATTGCACCCTTTTATTAGCAATTAGCAATTCTAATCACCGGCCCTAGAATTATACTGACACAATCTTAGCTGATTTTGCCAAAAAAAGAAATAAAAATGGAATGAAGGAAAGGCATTAAGGAAATGCAAGGGAATGATGGAAAGAAGGAATTAAGGAAGGAAGAAAGAAAGAAATAAGTATGAAATGATCAAAGAATAGATTTCTTCCTATCTTACATTTGCGTTTGCTTGGTGTATTGGGATCTAGATCGAGAGTCCTCCCTTATCGTTACAAATTTTTGAGGTTTTACCGAAAGTTCAAGGTATGTTTGAGAAGAACAAAACCCATATCTGGAATTTATTTGCTTTAGTAGTTTACAATTGGTACATGTAGTAGGAAACGATGTATCATTGTGATTCTCACTCATTGATGCTTATATATGAAATCCAAACCACTCAAAATTACTTGGCTTTTGTATTCTTTTTATAAAATGAATTTCTAATCCAATCGTAGTTGTATACAATGCAGATTAAAAAATAATTAGTTTCATGTGCCATTTTATTATCATTTTTTTCTATAATAAATCCAAATGGAGGAAAATCTTTTAAATTGATAAAAATTGGTGGGAAAGTGTTTTTTGAATGGTTTAGATTCCAAATATGGGTCTGGATCACAAATTTATATATGATGACGATACTAAGTCAATTGTACCAAAAAAACCCCAATGTCACTTTTGAGATTTTGCATGAATAGGGAATGACTTTTTTCTCACTTCTCAGTTATCCAGTTTTGAAGCAATCGGGGTCTTTTAAAAAAGGGCTACGGGTTATTATTTAATTTATTACATTATGTTTAGTATAAATATAAACTATAAGTATGAAAAATTTATAAAGTTGACTCAAGAAGAATTTGTGAGGTTCCATATTGGGGTATATTTATGAAGATAAATTGTTTAAAGTAAATGGCCCCCCTCTTAAGCCCTCACAAGAATTCATTCTAATAAAAGATGGCCTGCCATCAAATTGATCAATAAAATAAACAAATTTGTCATGATTTATTGTTCACAATTGTTTGCAAGTGATCATCATGAAAGTGGGCCAAAATCCTATTTAAATGAAAATTTTCGAGGATTTGGCCTATTTTGAGATGCCTTAAACTTTTCCCTTATTACATAAAATTTTAATCCAATCAGAATTTATCTACCATGGATAAATATAAAAGAAAAAAGTATTTTCCTTATGATTAATCATGGGAGAATAGGTTTGATTGAAGCAAATTCTTCTATGTAGATAAAAAAAAAATGTTATTTTGTTTAAAGTCTTTTTTTTCTTTGGCCCCCCCTAAATAAAATTCCTGGTTCCGCCCCTGCCCCTAGGGGCTGTTTGTCCAAAATTCTGTCCAGAATTATGGACAAATAGCAGGGCTCTTGACCATTTGAGGGCAACGGTCGATTTTCTAGAACAAAAATGCTATTTGGCCTGACTCTGGGGACCGATCCATGGACCGGTCCCAAGGTCAGGGGGCAATATCAGATCAGATGATATTTGCCCCCTGACCTTGGGACCGGTCCATGGATCGGTCCCCAGAGTCAGGCCAAATAGCAGGGCTCTTTCTAGAAAACCAGGTAAGTGGGATTCCCACGAGGCGAGTTTGTCGACATCGGAGAAAAGTTGTTGCACAAACGCCATATCTTGGTCTTTTTTGGCTTTGGCTTTTGTAAAAGGAAGAGTACTTATTTTGTTCGCACTCGAGGTATATTTTGAACACTAGGGCACGTAGAGAGATATTTTTCTTGCTGGCGTCCGTACGTCGGCTGTGCATGAAATTCGTGTGAGATGGAGGTTTTACACATAGTGCTCCATGCAAATGCACGTGGGTTAAAATTTGGCCTAGGGCCTAAGCACCAAAAGAGCTGTAAAAACAGATGTTGGATCCTCTTAGACATAGACTTTGAGGGATTTTTTGTTTTTTTGGTAAAACGCGAAATTCTGAGTTGACCATGAAACAACCTCCCGTATATGGGATGCCTTTAAATTCCAGGGTTGAACTTGCCTATTGAAAATCCAAGCATATCAAAATGAATGATCTACTTATACATGGAATGTCCTCAAATTTTGTTTCAATAGAAATTGCCCACTGTAAAATTGAGCAAATATTTAATGAAGTTATTAACAAATATGACTACAAATGGGTAAGATTGTGGACATGTAATTGAATACCTAGGTTTGTATTTATATAGGTGACTATCACAAAATGACTATCAAATAACATCTCCTTGTGATGGAAATTGAATTAAGGGAAGATGGAAAATGCAAATGAATACCCTATCATTATCCTAACAATTCAAATATTAGGTAAGTTAAAGTTCCATCTACATCATTACCTTATATCCTCTATTCCTCACCTTGTTTCGGTGGAACTCATTTTACCACGAATTCCAATATATTTTATGCAAATGGGCCCCAAGTAAAAAATCAATACCTGTGTTTACGAAAGTATGTCACGGATGCATGGGTTGAATATAGTAAATATTATATTTTCCATTGAGTAACACGGATGTTATATGGTGAATAATACGAAACATCGATTTAGGTCAAAAGTCCAAAAATGGTCTATACTGGTGTAAGCATCAATTGGATTTTAAAACTTTGCAGATTAATGCTGTGATCATGGTTTTAAAAAACTATAGGCAGGGCCCTTCAGAATAAGTTTTGGAAAGAATCATTTGAGAAATGTATGCTTTTTTTTACCGCCCGCCCACCCACCCACATACATATATATATATAACTTAGTGGTCTCCCAAGGTTCATTTCGCCTCTGAGGATAATATATATCAAATTCTGATAGAAGTCATAGGCATTATTAGTAAGAAGTAACACCCCGACTCCTAATACACTATTAATTATAATTATTTATTTATTTACTAATTAAGTGTGTTTAGAGTCTTAGCGAGTTGGGTTTGACGTGTGGATCATACATGCGAAGTCTCGGGCAATTCTGAGTGCGTTTGGACACAGTAAGGGGTTGCTTTGCAATTTCGAAAAGTTTAGGGTTTTTTCGCCACTGAGGATATAATATATATTTATTTATTTATTTATAACTTAGTGGTCTCCCAAGGTTCATTTCGCCACTGAGGATAATAAATATCAAACTCTGATAGAAGTCAAGGCATTATCAGTAAGATATACTTGGAAATCAAATACACCGCCCCTTAGTGGTTATAAAGTAATTAAAGTTCATCATCAACATAGAAATATGGTTCGGTGGGGTAAATTACCGAGTCATGTCTTGATCCCTCATCTAATAGAATCTAATAAATATCAATGATGATTTATTTTGCCTTTTTGTCTGCATTGGCGGACCCAAAAATTTTGCGTGAGAGGAGCATATCCAAATAGGCAGTTGGATTTTGCAGGCAAAACCATATAATTTTGACAATGAGCTTTGGGGACGGACTCAAAATTTTCTTGTAAGTTTTGAAGCCAGACCCAAAATTTTATGCCCCATTTTAGAGGCAGACCCAAGTCCTATGGGGGAAACCCTAGGAAAACCACCCCCAACCCCAATAATCTAATGTGTGGGTATGTCCATGGATATGTGGGTGGGATGTGAATGAGGAAAATAAGAAAAAAATAGAAAGACTTACAAATGGCTCCCTAGTCTCCTACTCTGGATCTAACAGGGACAAGATGTAAGAGAAGAAAAATGCATGCTTCTTACTTGCTTTCAACTTGTTTGTCTCTATTAAAATACATAGGAATAAGTACATATAAATTCAAAGTTTAGTAAATTCTATCAAAGGATTATTAAAGAGATGAAGGGTTAAGGATATAAGGTGGAGATGTAAATATGACATTCATTAAGGTGGAGATCATGTAGATATGACCTTCATTTTTCTATGTATTGGGTTACTGTGGTGATGATAGGATATTCATTTTGCATGTTCTTTTGAACTTATTTACTTAAAATGAAAGGTCATTTGATGCTTGTTTTAGAAATTCACCTTTAATCTTCTTTTTTAAAATCTTATAATCATATATATTCTTTTGCACACAAACAGACCCTTTACATGGAAAAATTATTTGCGAGCTTTATATGCAATTAAAGATTATTGTATAATGCTTTACATGGAATCTTAAAAAGTTTAGGCGCTTTAATGTGATGTGCCAATCCACTTTCCTGGCCTTTCTTTCTTTATTTTGTCAGTGGAGGGAGAAGGAGAGGGAGAGGGAGAGATTCCCTCTTTGTATTGAATCATAAAAAAGATTACTTTGAGACCCTTTTTACATGGTAGAAAGGGCCCTTAGCTTTTCAAATCATCTTTCTTTGTTGGTTTCAAATAATCTCCAGCGTCCAGCGCATAAAGTTGTATCTACTTTTTTATGAAATGACCTACAGAGTGTTGTAGGGACCACCGGTCTTCCCACTAATAAGGGCGGTTCTCTAAGACCATAAAATAGAAAGTGAAAACATCCAGAATTTCTGATATGTAATATGTTAGATATGTGAAAGAGAGTTTCTTCTTCTGTTTAATTTCTTGAGAATAGAGTTGATTTTTATAAATATAGTCCCCACAACTTTTTCAAGGTTTCATAGCTCCAATCCTGCTGGTCGTGATCTTGTCTTTTCCTGCTTTTACAATAACCATCTCACCATCTTCCTTCTCCAACCATATATCCATTATTAGCAACTTAGGGTTGGCACAGGGGCCTTGGGTTGGACCAAAATGGGTAGGGATGATCACAAGGCATTTCTCGAGTTGATGTCTCACTGGTATCCAACATGTTTTTTAAAATGGGTCATATAATTTCATTCCTCACCCCTTGTGGGTAAAACCTATTGTATTACGTAAATTACATTTAATGTGGGTCGACTCATTTAACGCGACCCAACTTGTATAAGCATGGCCCAAACCTAATCCATTTCAATTGTTAAGGCAAAATTGAATTAATTAATTTCCGATATAATAAAATAAAAAAAAAAAAGTTCAACACAAGCTCAGCTCACTCTATATAAAATAAACTATGCAAAGTACCAAAAATATTTAAGTACCAAATTGCTTAAATTGATTTATGTGTTTACAGGTTGGCACTAAACCAAACCATTTGAAAGGCTTAGGTGGATTATCTGGTTGAGCAAGTTGACTCTAACGTAACTCGTTTTTATTGTAGGTCAAATTATCTTAAACTACGATGGTCAAAGGCCGGGTTCAAGTGAAGTTAATTTTGTTTGGTATCGCTACTCCTATTCCAATAGAGCTATAAAAGGAGAGGGTAAATCTCTAATTTTCACATGCTCAGAAATGGGGTCTTTCATTTTAAGAGAATTTGTTTCTACTTCTCTACAACAGTTAAAGATTAGAATGATTCATGTACCAAATGCTTTAATTTTTCAAGTCTCCATCTCCTTTAGACATTAACGGTCCGTTTGGGAGAGGGGAGGGGAGGGGAGGGAAAATTTGAGGGGGAAGGAAAATGAAGGGAAAGGGAGGGGAGGGAAAATTAATTTTACCTTCTCTTGTTTGGGAAGTGAAAAAGTAGGAGGAAGAAAAGTGAAAAAGTAGGGTTTTGTTTGTTTGTGAGATAGAGAGAAAATTACCGTTTTGTCCTTACTTTTATAAAAACTTTAAAACTTTCTTTACAAATAAAAGGGCAATTTAGTCATTTCTCTCATTTTCCCCTCCTCTCACCCATTTTCCCCCCAATTTTGGGGGGAAAATTTTTTCACCCTTTCTCCCCTCCCCCTCCCCTCCATTTCCCCCCCCCCCCCCCCCCCCCCTTTCCCAAACACCCTCTAAAAACATTTTCCCCCTACTTTCCCTCCTTTTTTTCCCTCCCCCCCATTTCTCCCCCTTCCCAAACAATGGGTAAAAGGCAAATCAAGATTTTGAAAATAGAGATGCCAAACGGGCCAAGTCTGGTAAGATTTTGGCACCTCTTATTTAGCGTAATACCTTTATGTATCCATTTAACGTCCATGTGCGAGTGGTCCAAACGACTACACTAGCATGTGTGGGGTCCAACATGCATGGCTGTCATCCACTGGCTCCACAATATCTTGATGTTTTGATTTGGTGTTTGAGAACACTTTCTAGAGGTCTAATCTCACCTGAAGTCTGACAAGTGATATTAAATCTCTTAAAAAGAATCTATCATTTTGTCATCAAGACATGACCAAATCCAAATTCTGGAAAGTGGGATTAGAACAAGAGCAGAGTTTTGACCCCTGAAGCATCATCCATTTTTGGTTCATGATGCCTGTTCATGTGGCTTAGGGTTTAACACCTTTCAATTTCATGCTTTTGCTTTTGATAATGACATCAACAATCATGCATTCCATTTCCACCATCTAGACATGCATAATTCATTGGAGTTTATTTATATATTTTATATTTATTCCCACCGTTCATAAATTTACTGACTTTATATTAAAGAGAAAAATTGATCATCTCTCCAACAGTTCAATCCATTTTACAGGTACAAATCCTAAGGTAGCGTTTGGTTCGCTGAAATAGTTTTAGATATGAATGGAATTGAGAGTGAAATGAGTTTGGAATGGAGTAAAGTAGGAATGGTCATTTCCATTCCAACGTTTAATTTTACTAAAGAATCAATCCAGTAACAGAATGGTTCGAGGACGTCCGCCACCACACCACCAAAAGGAAATGGGAGGCCTATGCCGCCGCGAATTCGAGTCAATTGGGCAGCGGTGGTGGGGAGTTTAGGGGCTAGGGGGAAGCCCTCGTCGTGTGCCTCGGAGAAGTCCCCTCCCTCTACTTCAAGGAGGATTTCGCGCTGGGGGATGGCAGGACGTTCTGGGCGGCCTGCTCGTTTGCGTTTCCAGTGGAGAACATGACACTGCAGGAGAAGCTCTCACAGTACCTGAGGTCAGATTCTTTCTTCGAGGCGCAGGGGGAGCTCTATGACTTGAATGGGAAGATCGTGGAGTCGTTTGTGCGGATCCGGGAGCTTAAGGAGACGATTAGGAAGTTGGAGGAGGGAGGAAGACGGGGAGGGGATGGGGCGGGGGGTAGGCCTGCCGTCGAGGCCTTCCAGCTGGTTTCCTTGCCAGCCGACGACTGGGATGAAGAGGAGGGGTTGATTTGATAAAGGGGCATTTTGGTCTTAACGAAAATTTGTAAAGGATGGAATGACCTCCTCTACCTCCCTAGTGCAATTGACCATTCCTCTACATAAAGGAATGATGATTCCGGAAGTAATGGTAATTCTGCCACTTTTTTGCAAACCAAATGTGGTAATTATCATTTTGTTGGAATGACCATTCCATTCCGACCTTCATTACAGTGAACTAAACGCTATCTTAGGTCTTATGAATATAAGGGGAGGAGGGGTCTCAAGCATGTGAACGATTTAGATGGATACAACGTAGGCCTACCAAAAGTTCTCATAGTAAGGATGGGTGGTGTATGTATGAAATTAGATAAATAGAAATCACTAGTTCAACAGCTAGTCCTCAATAGGTGGGTCAAGTCAAGCCCACAAATCATTCCAATCTGTTAATAGGTCTATTTATTCATTCCATTGACCTTTGGCTTAAAACTTAATTTGACATGTGATACATATGCTGTGAGGTTAGGACCAACCCTTGGCTGCTAATTGGATATAGTATGGATTCGATCTTATTTTATTACACTAAGTTAGACAGAATCAGGCCCAAAAGGGCGTATTTAATTAAATCAAGACCATAAGATATCTTCTTTTTTTTATTCTTTATGATGAGAAAGACCATAAGATATCACTAGCTTAACTAAGCATGGGATGCTTGAAAGAGCAAATACTGTTAGTCGGGTTCACTTATGATCAATGAAACATCTCAATATTATACAGATCCAACCATCATCTACAGTGAGATTGAATCATGATCAAAGCTACATATGAAACCATTAAACTGCGAGTCCCTAAAATTAAGAGTTAGTAAGAAAGAACTGTTTAAAATTGTAATTAACCAACCCCTCACAAATACTTCATTTTTCTCTCTATATCTATAACTGAAATGCATCAATAACCCCAATGGGTAGTTCAGTTGGCTTAGGACCACGATTTGTACCCGGAAGTTGTAAGTTCGAAACTACACTACTACAGGTGAGTCTACCCGGCTTCCCTCTGGGCTCGGAGAGATTAGTTTAGTCTAAAGAATTGGAAATCCTCCTATAGCAACAAAAAAAAAAAAAAAAGAAGAAACGCATTAACACAGATTTGGTGAGCTATCATAGCCTTCTTTGCAAAATTGAAAATCCCTTAAAAAAAGATTAAAAAAAGTAGAGATCGTACTAGTCAAAACAGTCAAAATGGTAGTGGGATGGGCACCAACCCCTCACATTTTTGGATCAACCCAAAAAAGCTTAAAAGTGTGGTTTGGTGGTTCGTTTTGTCCATTCTCCTCTCCACTCATGTCCTTTTCCACCATTGAGAGGTGGCCCACTGTCTTGATTATTCTGACTCCTGCGCCGTCTAGATTCTCCCAGGGGCTGCCGCACGTGTCAGGGGCCTGCCATGTCAGTCACACGTGCTGAGGAGCAAGGCCGTACATTATAAATAGATCAGATGTGCCACATGTGACATCGAGATATGTCCATTTTATAGAAGAACAGATTAACAATTAAGAGGACCAGGCCAAGCCTAAAGACCCACTTTGAACCTACCCATCGAGGTTTGGCTTGTTTGAGTTTGGGTTGGGGCTCGTGTATGGATTTTGAAAGCCGAATAGAACTCAAGTCCAGGCCAAATCATGAGGCCCCACCCAACTGAAAGTTTAGTTCAGGCCTTCAGGGTAGGGCTTCTTCGGGTTTGGGTCGAGCTCAGGCCTAGATTTTGAAACCCCCATGGACCATATATGGTCTTCAGATTGTTCGCAGATTTGACCATCAGGCGACCCACAGGGGACCTGGGTACGCGACTTGTATAGTAATATACTATACCATATGCAAGTATATGTATAAATGATATTAAAAATCATGTTCTACTCCCAACCTGAGTCAACCTGACCCAACCTGAATTGTACTTGGGTAGGGATTTTACAGTTCGCCTCTTCAATTAGGATCGCGCTTGAGTCAGGTAGGTCTGGGCTCTGATACAGAATGGGCTTGGGTTCCTGTTCAGTCATATGTAATTTGGATCGGATCTTTATTGGGCCAATACCCAATCCATCCAAGTTATACCCCCACATTGGATTGATATTGTCCGGTTTGGCCCACGGGCTTCAAGGTTTTGCTTCTAACCCATCAAAAGGTCTCATGCAAGGTAAGGGTATAAGCTCTACATATAATACCATTCACTTTCCTCTCTATAGTCGATGTGGGACTCCGATGCGTCACAAGTAATACCATTCACTTTCCTCTCTATAGTCGATGTGGGACTCCGATGCGTCACAGGTTCTGATGAGGCACGGGAGGAAATTGGGTTTAGTTGCAGCATGTCATCACAAAACCCTAGTTGGAAAATGTGTCCTTTTGATGAGTGATGAATAGAGAGTGATCAATCATCATTGTGCCAAATGGCCAAGGATAAGTACACACAGCGTTATGAAATCTCTGAGTAAGAAATTGTTTACTCTTTTCTTCTCTCGCACCATGTAGGGAGAAGCAATCATTAATTCATTCATGCGCATCACTAATTAGAGGACAAGGCATTTGATCACCGAGAGCCATCACATAGCATGATAAAAGATTATAATAGAAAGATATATATATATATATATTTTGCATAAATTATAATAGAAATATTTATTAGGCTGCTTACACATCTACTTTCTGAAAGACAGTACATAATCTAATCTTATCCACCCAACAAATAACAATGACTACCTAGTGTCCACCATTGACTTGTGTATGCACAAAAACACCCACTTAGTTCTTAATGGACTGTCTCAGTCTTAACACATGTAATGTTGTAGTCTACATCATATGTAGTTTCCCCCATCAACTCCATCTTCCCACCCTTACCACTCTCATACACAATATCAAGATTGTATAGGATTGGAATCATTGTAGCTGAAAACAAGAAAACCAGCACTGGCCCACTGATCCAAAGGAGAAGAGGAAGTGCTGCATAGAACAACCTGTTCCCCACTGTGTTGAGTATTAGCCCCTTCTCCAACAGCTCAGTCACATACTGTTGGGTGATTAAGAATGCATTGTCTTGTGGGATGTTGATGAGGAAGTTCACCTGGTTTACAAGCCTTATAGCAAGGGTATGGCAGATGAAGGAGAAAAGGAAGATTACCAGGAGTGCGGTGTACTTCAAGGCCATCATGAATTCCCCGTGACCGCCATAGACGCTATCGTTGAGTGGCTTCTTGATGTTGTAAGTGCTGCTGATGATGGCGGCCAGCCCGCAACTTATTAGTATGGATGTGGTGGCCATTAGGGTCGCACCCATTATGGCGTTCCGGAGAGTCTGCACTGCCAATATGTTCTTCTTGTCATTGTCCTGCGTGGAGAGCATGATAGAGACATGAATAAGCTCTGCACTTTGTGAATCTTTTCTCCCTTTTTTTTTTCCTTCTGTTTCATTTGATTGCATCAACATGGTATCCAAGCACAAATGAAAATTCAATTGAGTTCTCCCATATATATGATGGCGTAGTCGAACCATAGTTTACATGCCATGGACATTTCTCATGTCATGAACAGTTACAAATCACTTTGTCTTATGATACCCTTCTTTTTAATCCTTGTATAATTAAGTCGATCTCCCATTTCATAATATTTGCCACATGCTTTAATGAGGTATTAACAGCATCAACTTTATCTTTTGGAAGCATAACACTGCATGATCTTGGTTTGGCATGGCACCTGAACCTCATCGAATCCGGATCTTCTGAGGCAAGAATTTTAGCCGGATCTTTATACAATCGGGTCTAGATTCTCTAAGTCTCCTAGAATAGATTCATTGGTGAGGTCTATTGTTGAAATCAATATATTCCCTTCTATTAGCTCTGTGCCAAATTTCACTCAAATCAAACTTACACCAACCATCAGGTTGATCGCGTGTAAAATAATTAGCATGACTAGCTACTTTAACTTTTTGTTTTAATCATGTCTTTTAGATATGGCCAATCGTAAGGTGGTACTCTGATCTGAGCTGGTTTAGAACCATAGCTAACACAAGGTGGAATAGTGATTTTAGGCGGTTCAGATCTTTTAGATGAGCCCTACAAATGGATTCATAGCTCTGGTTCAGGAAATTCTATGGCTATGTATTCTCATCCATAATAAGCAATTTTCGGCTTTAAATTTAGTGTTTTTATTTAGGTTAGAATAATAAGTTGACAATAAGAGACATTTTTTTCAGGCCTTCACTGTACAAATCGAGTTTGTGAAGCTCTGAAAGCATTACCCTAGCTGAAAGAGAAATGGTCAGATGATGGACTACAAAACACCATCAACAGATTACTTTTTGGCCATTGGTCATGATCAAAGCTTCTTTTGCTATTAAGCTAGTTTATGACGACATTAACTGCATTAAACTCACTCCATAGCATTTACCAACTATGACTATAGATCATGAACCAACAAACAACACTCTAGTACTGTCCCCCTCTTTTAGTCATCAGAGTAGCTTATCCTTGGTGATAACAAGACTACTGGAGATTCCAACTCGGGCATAATCTGGTGTGTTACATGGTCTCATGCATCTTCATGACACCATGCACCATCATCCCTTTAAGCAATCTCTACAGAGAAAACGGGAAAGAGCCAAAAAAAAAAAAAAAAGACTACGAAGTGTGGGATTTGTAAATGTTTGTGAACTTGACAAGGCGTTAGTTTGTAGTAGTCAGATTATAAAAACTTTTCAAAGAGAAGCTCTGAGTGAACTTTGGGATGAAGCTCATAGTAGGCCTGCTCTTTGTGGCCTATAAAGAAGAAGATGAGAAGATGGGACTCATGTAATGGGTAGGGTGAGCTTATTTGGCTTGTAATTTGAGAGATGTTGTGCGTTTACCTTCATCATGGCAATCACCCAGAGACGTCTAGCAGCTGCATTTCTTCCTACGGTTGTAGTCATGGGCCGGTTTCTAATCTTGTGCCAAAGCCAACCATGGTAAGTTATGGTGAAAATGAAAGCCAAAGGTATCAGCAACAGATCTAAGTAGCAGTTCCTCCACTTCATCCTCTCTCTCTCTCTCTCTCTCTCTCTCTCTCTCTCTCTCTCCCGCTTTCTGATTCATTAGGCTCCATGGGTGTATTTATAGAGGAATCATTTGATAATAAGGACAGGTCTGTATATATTGATGATTGCACTGTCAAGAGGGAAAGGCTCTCATTTTCCACGAGTACAAATTTTTTCAAGCATTTGGTCTACCGTGCTTGAAGAATTCAGGTAAGAAAAAGGGACCAAAAATAAATTTATGATGTTTCACCGAGGTGCACATTAATGCACTTACCTGGCTGCTCTAGGTTTGAATCCCAGGTACATCACTTATTTCCGTTTGTGCGGGCTCTTTTCCCACTTGTATGCACTTTGTCACTTCTTCTTGCTTGTGTAGGCTTTCTTCCCACTTGAGTGAGCTACCTTGCATGCAGGCTCTCTCTTTGGATCTCATCCCCCTTTGCTGGGGTACAAAAAAAATATTTCTGGATAGACGTGGACAATCATCAGATTGTATTGATATGCAACCAATCTTAAATTCACACTAATACATACGATTCAGTCTTTTTTAACCCTATGATTTTCATAAATCAAAGTGAATTGTCAAAAGAAGATTCACAAATTTGAATTTCTTTTTCCTTTCCCTCAAAATTCAGGGAGAAGAAAGTAAATATATTTATATAAAAAGAGACTTTTACAAACGGAACCTAGACCATTTCTAACTTAGGAAACAACTACACGTGTGTGACCTTCCAGTGCCCTATAATCAATCTAAGCCATTCAAACATAATATTGACCAAGTTCGAATAATTTTTATTATTCTTTCATAAAAGGATTCCTTATAGTCAAGGAAAACGATGAAGAGCCCTAACATTTTGTAATGAATGTTGTAAAGGACCTCTCACCTTTTCTTCTTTCTTTTTTTTTTTTTTTTTTTGTCAAATTTGCATCCATTTCACGGTATTCTTGAATGTCGAGATATTCTTTGATATCATAGAATGTCCTTTCTACCGTGATATTTGTATGTCAAACTATTAATGAGGGATATCGTAGAGTGGAAGTCCTCTGCCGTCATTATAAAATGTCTGAAATCTCCATTATTTTTCTCAAATTTAAGGGGCGGTTTTGTAAAAAAGGGAAAAAACCAGTTTTTAAGCCTCTTAAAATTAAATCCTTTTCGCCACCGTAATTTTCATGCTATGGGAAAGCTCAAATGTGATTCTTTAGGGCCTGTTTGGATAAATGAGGAGTGGAGTAAAATGAAATGGATTTCACATGTGAAATGGAGTGAAGAGAAATAGATTGAAATTAAAGTAGAGTACTTCACTTCACTCCGTTTGGATGCTTATTTTGAAGTTAAGGTTTGGAGTAAAATCCACTTTTACTCAAGGAAATTGAAGTATTTTGAGTTGAAGTGAAATAGAGTACATGTGAGTCACAACATTACTTCATCTATTGGGTCAGATTCATCCAAACATGGTAGAGTTGAAATTTTAGACAGGTAGGGCCTATTTAACTTCACTCTACTCTATTTTTTGGCTATCCAAACAGCCCTTATTGTATGCTAAGGCTTAGGTAAAGAAGCACTGGTTTTGCAGTTAAATTTAATTAATTTGGACCACGCCATTGACGGCAGAGGCCACGCCGTAGGCATCAGGAGCAAAGGAAAGGGGCCCACAGGCAGTGAAGTGGGGCGACAGTCTTTCCTCTGCTCGGATAGCTCCCATGCATTATGTTTTATCAATTGAACTCTAAAGTTGAGTATTACAAGGATCTGACAAACAAGCTTTCCTTTTCTCACCCAACCTTTAACATGGAAATATCCTCCCTCTTGCTACTTTACCACCCTTTAACATGGAAATATCCTCCATCTTCTTTCCTTCTTTCCTCCTTTCAATCAATGTCTTCTCCATTAGATGCATGACAATTGAGGTAACCTAGATAAGGATCAGTTCTATAAAATGATTATATTTTTTTTTATTTTGTTTGTTTATTTATTTTTGGTCCTCAATATTTAATGGTTGTTTTGTCGATCGAGCGACTTTATTGTTATAATAAAATTTAATAGATAATTTCCGGATGCAAATATTGTGTTTCATATGAAAATGTCTTTAATACAAATAGTTAAGAATGTGAGCAGCCCCTACTCACAGAATATAAGTCCAAATTTTGTTTGGTTGGCAGAGGCCACGTCACAATATTGGGGCGTGCTTGTTGCATAGAATACATTGGAGTTCATGGTTAAATTGGCTCTAGAGAGATGAAGAGTGAATGATATGAGATAACAATGTAATTGAGTCTTTGACTTGCCTGGATTTTGTTACTAGAGTGATGGTTGGATATTCGTTTTTTATCTTCTCTTGATTAACTTTCATTGGAGGAGAGATTATTTAATGACCAGCTTATAACCTTCATTTTTCGTTGTACCAAAAAACAAAACAAGAAATAGTGGTAGGAATATAAAAAATAAGTCGAATGAGAAAATGCATGACTGGTATTTAATTTCAATAGTTGAGGAAATCAAGAGGCAAACAATGACATGGGCGCATACAAATAAATTAAAGCAGGAAACAACTGTTGCATGTGTATTGAGGGATCCAATTCCATTTCCCAACAGTCGATTTTCTAGAAAACCAGGTAAGTGGGATTCCCACTAGGCGAGTTTGTCGCACATTGGAGAAAAGTAGTTGCACCAACGCCATTTTCCTGGTCTCTCCTTTGTGGCTTTTGGAAAAGGAAGACTGATTTTGTTCGCACTCATGGTAAATTTTGAACAATAGTATACGTGAAAGATTTTCTCTTGCTGGCGCCTGCAAATGTGTGGTGCGTGAAATGCATGTCCGCCTTTCATGAAATGGGGCCTGGCCCCTCTGCATTAAGAACAAGATGGAGGTTTTATGCATAGTGCTCCATAGGGATGCCCACCGGTTAAAATTCGGCCTAAGGCGTGCAGCACCAAAAGAGCTGTAAAAACAGAGTACGGCGCTAGGGGATTTTTTTTTTTTTTGGTAAAAGGAGAAATCCTGAGTTAAAAGGTAGAGGCGTTCATGGCCCGGATACGGCCAAGCTAACCATCAAACGATCTCCCATATATGGGATTTCCATAGCTGAGCTCACCTATTGAGAATTTGAGTAGTTCAAAATGAACGATCTTCCCATATATGGGATGTCTACAGATTTTACTCTAATAGGAGTTGGACCCACCATAAAATTGAACATATGATTAATAAAGTAGTTAATGAATATAACTATTGATGCATAAGATTGTGGACATGTAATTGAATACCTAGGTTTGTGTTTATATAGATGACTATCAAATAACATTTCCTTTAATGAAAATTGAATTAAGGGAAAGTGGAAAAATATAAATGAATACCCAACCATTACCCTAGTAATTCGAATATTAGGAAAATCAAAGTCCCATCTACAAATTCTAATGTATTTATGCAAACAAACGGGCCCCAAGTAAAATAACCTGTTCTACAAAAGTGTGTCACGCATGCATTAGGCTGAGTGTAGTAAATATTATATTTGCCATTGAGTAAGAAGGATGTTATATGGTGAATAATATGGAAGATCGATTTAGGTCAAAATTCCAAAAGTGTTCTATATTGGCTGTAAGCATCAATTGAATTTTTTAAAACTTTTCAGATTAAGGCTGTGATCATGGTTTTAAAAAATTTTAAGCAGGCCCCTTCAGAATGTTTTGGAAAACCATCAAATCCCATGAAAAATGTATGCTTTATTTTACTAGGCCCCCCAGTGTGTGTACCTATATAACTTAGTGGTCTCCCAAGGCAAACTTCTTCATTTTGCCACTAAGGAAAATATATATCAAATTTTGATAGAAGTCCTAGGCATTATCAGTATGATATACTTGGAAATCAAATAAACCGGCCCTAAGTGGTTATAAAGGAATTAAAGTTCCACTTCAATATAGAAATATGGTTCACTGGGGTAAATTACTGAGTCAAGTCTTGATCCCGCATTTAATAGAATATAACAAATATCAATGGTGATTTATTTTACCATTTTGTCTACATTGGCGGACCCGAGATTTTCGTGTGAGGGGGGCACGGACCCAAACAGGTAGTTTGATTTTGCGGGCAAAATTATGATTTTAATGCGAGCTTTGGGGGACCTGAAATTTTCATATGGGTTTTAGAGCATATCCCAAATTTTCATGTGCATTTTAGAGGCGGACCCCAAGTCCTATGGTTGCAACTGCCCCCATAATCTTATGTGTGGGTACATATGTCCCTGCAAAGATATGTGGGTGGGATGTGAATGAGGAACGTAAGAAAAAATCGAATGACTTACAAATGGCTTCCTCTACTCAGGATCTAACCGGGACAAGATGTAAGAGAAAAAAAAAATGCATACTTCTTACTTGCTTTGGGCTTGTTTGCTTGAAATAAATACATATGAATCAAGTACATATGAAATCCCAAGTGAGACAAATTCCACCAAAGAATTACTAAAGAGATGAGGGGTTAAAGACATATGGTAAGAAGTTAAAGGATATAAGGTGGAGATCATGTAAATATAACCGTCAATTTTCTATGTATGAGTTACTAAGGTGATGATAGGATATTCATTTTCCATCTTTTTTTATTTTATTTACTTAAAATGAAAGGTTATTTGATGCTCAATTTAAAAAGTCACCTTTAATTTTATGTTTAAACATCTTATGCTATGAATCCTATGTATTCTTTTGCACATAATCAGGCCATTTACGTAGAAAAGTTATTTGTTCACTTTACATGCAATTAAAGATGGGAGATGCTCTTATGAGAATGAGAGCATCTCCCTCACATTTAAGCTGTTGGCATTTGATATGGATGTGAAGACTCCTACCTTATCTCTCATAGGAATGTGAAAGATGCTCTCATAGGGCATCTCCCATTAAAGATTATTATATAATGCTATACATAGAATCTCAATGCTTTGCATGTTATCTTTCCTCCACCTTTCCTCGCCTTTCTTTCTTTATTTTGTTATTGGAAGAGAGAGAAAGAAAGAGATATCCCTCGTATAGAACCATAAAAAAAAAATATTGCTGTGTGACCGTTTTTACATGATGGAAAGGGCCCTTAGCTTTCTGCATCGTCTTTCTTTGTTGGATTCAAATCATGATCCTAGCTTCTGGTGCATGAAGCCCTATTCTACTTTTTTAAGAAAGGACATGGAACCAATGTTGTTGGGTCCACCTAGCCTTTGAGAGAACCAAGAGAGGTTCTCTAAAGCCATAAAATAGAAGGTGAAAACATATAGGGTTTCTAAGATATGTTATGATATGTGAAAGGCTTTCTTTTTTTTATTCAATTTCTTAAGAATAGAGTAGATTTTTATAAATACAGTCCCTATTAGGGTTTGTTTGGTAAAATGCTTATAGGGTGAAGTGAAGATTGAAGAGAGAATAAAATATTATGAGGTCTAATCATAGTACGATGAGATTTTAATTTTAGTGGCTTCACTCATTTAATGCAACCAAACATATAGAAGCATGGTCCAAACCTAATCCATTTAAATGTTAAGGCTAAATTGAATTAATTAATTGCAGATAAAAAAAAAAGTTCAACACAATCTCTGCTCATTCTATATAAAATAAACTATTCAAATACCAAAAATATTAAAGTACCAAATTATTTAAATTGGTTTATGTGTGCACGGGTCGGAACTAAACCAGCCCATTTGAAAGGGTTATGCGGATTATCTGGTTGAGTAGGTTGACTCTAACCTAACTCATTTTTATTGTGGGCCAGGCTCACTTAAACTATGATGAGTCTTATATGTTGCGAGTTGGGTTATGTAGGTCGAAAGTAGGGTTCAAGTGAAGTTACTCTTATTTGGTGGTATCTCTACTCTTATCTTAATAGAGTCATAAAAAAGAGGATAAATCTCTTATTTTCACAAGATTAGAAACTGGGTCTTTCATTTTAAGAGGATTTGCCTTTACTTCTCTAACGTTGGTAAAGAGTAGAATCATATATCAAATACTCTAATTTTTCAGATTTTTATCCGCTTTAGATATTTAGACAAATTGAAAATAGAGATACCATGTACATGGGTGAAATTGTCACCCGGTTTTTTTTTTTTTTTTTTTTAAATGTCATCTATTATTTAGGACAATACCCTATGTGAAAAAAAAAAAAAAAAAGCCTTGCCTTTTTGTATCCATCTAACGTACACGTGCGAGTAGGGGATCAAGGTAGGGGGGCTGGGGTTGGCCATGGCCCTCCTTGGAATTTGGGCCACTATTGTTAGTGGAAATTTTTTAAAATTTTCACATTGGCCTTCAAGGCATATTTTCTGGTTCCGCCACTGCGTCCGAACGGTCCAAACGACCGCACTTGAATGTGTGGGGTCCAACATGCATGCCTGTCATCCACTTGCTCCTGGATATCTCAATGTTTTGATTTTCTTGGTGTTTGATAACACTTGCTAGAGGTCTAATCACTCCTGAAGTCTGACAAATGCTATTAAATCTATCAATTTGTCATCAAGACATGACCAAACTCAAAACCTGGAAAGTGGGATTAGAACAAGAGCAGAGTTTTGATCCCTGAAGTATCCATTTTTGTTTCATGATGCCAGGTGTATGAAGAACTTCATATGTTTTAGGGTTTAACACATATCAATTTCATGCTTTTGTTTTGATAATGACATCAACAATCATGCATTCCATTTCCACTATCTCCTACATTGGAGTTTATTTAATTGTCCCCACTATCCACAAGTTTGGCTTTATATTAATGAAAGAAATTGACCTTTGACCAAGAGTCCAATCCATTTTACAGGTACAGACCCTAAGGTCTGATGAATATTATATGGGGGGTGGGGTTGGGTGCAAACCATTCAGGTGGATCATAAAGTGGGCTCACTGAAAATTCTCTTCATAAAGAGTTAGTATGAATGAACTGATTAAAATGGTAATTGGCCAACCCCAGTTCCACAAATACTTAATTAATCTCCCTATGTCTGTAACTGAAATGCATCAAACACAAATTTGGTGAGCAATCATGGCCTTCTTTGCTAAATTGAAAAAAAACCCCTAAAAAAAAGATTAAAAAAAGTAGAGATATCGTACTAGTCAAAATAGTCAAAATGGTAGTGGGATGGGCACCAACCCCTCACATTTTTGGATCAACCCAAAAAAGCTGAAGTGTGGTTTGGTGGTTCGTTTTGTCCATCCTCCTTTCCACTCATGTCCTTTTCTACCTTTGAGAGGTGGCCCACTATCTTGATTATTCTGACTCTTGTACAGTCTAGATTCTCCCAGGGGCTGCCGCACGTGTCAGGTACCTGCCATGTCAGACACACGTGCTGAGGATCAAAGCCGTACATTATAAATAGATCAGGTGTGTCACATGTGACTTCCACATGTGTCCATTATCTAGCAGAACAGCATTAACAATTAAGAGGACCAGGCCAAGCCCAAAGACCCACTTTGAACCTACCCTTCCAGGTTTGGCTTGTTTGAGTTTGGGTCTAACTCTTGTATGGATTTTGAAAGCCCAATAGAACTCAAGTCCAGGCCAAATCATAAGGCCCCACCCAAAGGAAAGTTTAGATCAGGGTAGGGCTTCTTCGGGTTTGGGTCGAGCTCAGGCCTAGATTTTGAAACCCCCATGGACCATATATGGTCTTCAGATTGTTAGCAGATTTGACCATCAGGTGACCCACAGGCAACCTGGGTACGCGACTTGTATAGTATTATAGTAATATACTATACCATATACAAGTATATATATAAATGATATTTAAAATCATGTTCTACACCCAACCTAAGTCAACCTGACCCAACCTGAATTGTACTTGGGTAGGGATTTTACAGTTCGCCTCTTCAATTAGGATCGGGTTTGAGTCAGGTAGGTCTGGGCTCTGATACAGAATGGGTTTGGGTTCCTGTTTAGTCGTATGTAATTTGGGTTGGATCTTTATTGGGCCAATTCCCAATCCATCCGAGTTGTACCCCCACATTGGGTTCTGTTGGTTAAATGGTTTCATAATGATGGGCTGGTCACCATCATTAGGTGACATGTTTTTTTCAAGTGTCGCATTTTGAGGAGAAAGTTTGTGAGGCCACTTGTGACAATGTATATGAACAGAGGGATAAGGTTGAAGTAGGCCCACCTTTGATCAGTGCCGAACCGCTTTGATATTTCATCATCTCATGATCTGGTATTATAACTGTGTTGAGGTCAACGTTCACCCTTACTCCTTAGCGGTCATAATTGTGGTCGAGTCCTCATCCTTACCATAAAACTATTATTGTGCCGTTTTTCTATCACCAATTGGTTTTTAGATGAGTGGTAACTTAATGGGATATAAGATCCTACAAGTGGTATCAGAGCCTGGTTTTCACTAACGTTATTCATCTCAATAAGAGATCTACGGTTAAAACACCATTAACCTCTAAGGATCCTAAAATGAGGAGCTAAGATAATCCGGTAGGGCTGATCTTTTTTTACTCATTTTCCATAAAGGATGCCGATTTATCTGCCCTCCCCAATGAGAGATGTGTCTAAGTTTGTCCCACGAGCTGAACTACATATATTAGTAAAATGCAGTACTTTGCTCATAGGAGAATATTGTCCAAAGTTAATTACATGCATTAAGTGCAATATTTATGATACTTCTAGGCATCAATCTATTTAAACAGTGAGATGATCATGTTGAAATAAATGCTACAGTGCATTTGTTGCAAGTCCAAAAATTGTATAGAGGGCTCTTTTTCTTTTTTTCTTTTCTCTTTTTTTTGGTAGAAGATTGTATAGAGTTTGTCACATGTAGAAAACACCAACTGTGGCCCATTACAATCATCGAAGACCAGACTCCTATTTATAAAACTCTAACCAAACAACTCTTTAAGAAACTTTAGGTGATATACTTCCATTCATCTTCAGGTTTGTCACTTAATTACAATCTTTCCTACCTTGATCTTGCCTGCTTTCATTTGAGTTATAACCATCTTTACCTACAATGATTTATAGGCTAACATCCATACAATTCATCTTGATGGCAAGAATAAACTTTGAAATTTTCATCTTAATTCTGATGGCCACTTGCTTGGTTCTATTTAATTAGTGGATCTGAAGGAGGTGGAAGAGCCCCCACATATTTAGAAATAAGGAGGCAACTCAAACATCTCAAAAGGCCAGCAGTGAATAGCATCAAGGTGATTAATTTTTTTTTCCTGCAAGCAACATATTTCATCACAAATTTAAATGAGTTTTAGGCAGTTATTAGAAAAGCTGTGATTTTTACTACATTTTCCATCTCCTTTTCTCCTCCTCTTAACAATGAATATGTGCTCAAGAAGGATGGGAACTAAATAGTATTCTACTCTATTTTTCACTCAATAGACCAATCATACGGCCATGTTAAATTGATGATGAGAACTCTTTGGGTCTACAGATTAATTATAAATATAAACCGAATGTGGTTTTCAAACATAAGTGTCCATAATTTAATATTTTTGCTATAATAAAATATAAAAGTATGCAAAAAAATAAAATTTGGGCCACATGTGTAAGTTTGGATGACAAGGTGAGGCTTCTTCCAATCATGAGGTGCCACGCGGGAATGTGTTTTTTTTTTTTCCGATTTTTTCTAATATCACTTGATGGCCTGCGGGATTAGTGTTGTGGGGTCAAATACCATGGAGATACCCTCCTTAGCCCAAAAAAAAAAAAAAAAACTTGATGGCTGATGTCATGCCTTGCCTCTCTAGGTGAGTCCCAACTTAGTGATCAGTACTCAACCCTCTTAGTTCCTAATCCATTGGCCGAGTTGAAAAATTATAATTGCTTTAGCCTAAAAATATATAGCCCAAAAATCTAGAATAAATAGCGCTATATATTTATTTGCATTATAATACATAGGAATTGAATACGTATAACTCATTCCATAACTGGTTAAAAATGAAAATCAAATATAAGTTTTAAAACTGAGCATCAAATAATTAATCTTTTTAAGAAAATAGAATAAAAAGAAGATGGAAAATGAACTAGTTCATTTTCCATCTTCTTTTTATTCTATTCCTCTAAAAGGAAAGATTGTTTGGTGCTCATTTTTTAAAACACACATTTGATCTTCATTTTCAACTACTATTGATATGAATTTTATATATTCAATTTCTATGCATTTTGATGCAAACAAACAAGTCCTATTGGTGATTTTTTTTTTTTTTTTTTTTTTTTTTTTTTTTTTTTCTTCCCCAGCTTGTTTAGAATTTTTGGGAAAGACATAGATGGACATGTATGGTTGTGTGATAGGTTTTTTTTCTAATTTGTTTAGAATATTTGGGAAGATGTAGATGGTCTTGTATGGTTGTGTTTAAACATTCATGTTGTGCACTCAAAATTACAAAGCCAGTTGGTTAGGGTTTCCAATTTGTTGTAAATTGTCACAAGAGCCTATCCTAAGTAGAGCAATTAGGTGGATTGAGTTACATAATATATGGGTGAGCTTATTAAATTAAGACACTAATTACATAGTCAATAATCAGTGCCTGTTAAGAATGAAGGTTACAAAATAACATTTGTGATTTTGGTCACAGAGTGAAGATAGTGATGTCATTGACTGTGTTGATTTCTACCATTACAGAGTCAATTGGTTAGGGTTTCCATTTTTTATTTTTATTTTTTGGTAGAAGTCCCCCTTGATTAAGATGCATCACATAGGAGGGGAAAAATCTCTAACTCGACCCATTAACCCAAACTTCAATATATACAAGTCGTTCACGGGTCAGGAAAACCCGACCTGCATTTAAATGGGTCAGTTTAGGGTCAACCCCATCAAGCCACATAAACCATCGACCTACATATCTAAAACCCATTTAAATAACTTGGTAGTTAAATATTTTGGTACTTAGGATAGTCTATGTTATGTAGAATGAGCCAAACTTGTGTTGTGCTTTTTTCTGCTTGCAACTTAACATGAATAAAGCCTTTATATTTGAATTGGATTTGGGTTTGGGCCAAGCTTCTACAAGTTGGGTCAGTTAAATGGGTTGACCCACATTGAGTGGGGTTTCTGCAGATCAGGTCAGGTTGACTCACATCATGTACGGGTCTAAGTTACTTGACCCGTTTTAAAAACAAGTCGGATATGGGTCGAACTTCTACGGGTAATTAAACACCCATTTTGACCTGACTCGACTCATTTGCCACCCCTAGCATCACATGCTCTCCAAAGAAGGGGATTATGTTGTATTCTCCTTCAGAGATGTTATCTTACTAGTGAAAATATTCATTCTCAAACTCTTATATGTATTAAGGCCACATACATATAAATGATCCAAGCCATCCTCTCAATGAACCACATCATGGATAGAAAAATGGAAAGGATCATTCTCTTTTAATTCGCACCTAAATGATTGTCTTATGATGCAAATTTTGAACTACAGATGACTCCAAGAACCTATGACAGTGAAAAGAAAGCTTCTTTAAAGACAATAGAACAATTGTACTGGCACAAGAGTGGAAGCTGCCCTGAAGGAACCATTCCCATTCTAAGGACTCGAAAAAGTGACTTGCTCAGAATGATTTCGTTCGAGAACTCAATTGCACCTGCAATGGAAGTAAGTCATTTGTTCATATAATTGATTTCCCAGGATTGTATTTCTATAAGTGATTAAAAATGAAAACCAAATATGAGTATACAAGAATGACCATCAAATAACCTCCCCTTTAATACAAGTACACATTTGGTGAGATGCTTTTAGAGTGAAAAATTATATGTGAACTATAAAAATTATGGAGGTGAATCAAACATCAACCTATGGGACATACATGTGGAGCCTGGAGAATCCAGCACTGCCTCAATATTTGTTGCTAAAAGTGAAAAGCCATATCTGATCAACGCTGGATGGATGGTACTCCTCTCCCTCTCTCTCTCTCTCTCTCTCTCTCTTAAATTAATTGTTTGATGAGGGGTAGGGACCGATACATGATTTAACCTCAACTCAAATGGGGGAAGACATATGCAATGAATCCCTGATAAGATTTCTAGATCTTTTCTAAGATTCAAAATACAGATACATGGCTAAGATAATATGGTAGTGGTTATGCCAACTAATGGATTTGTAACACAAGTATGATGTCAGAACTGTAACGTAACTTCAACAGCCATAACTTTTAATTTGGGTGTCATCTCATGATACATAAATACTTATTTTGAAGCTATCAATGTGCTCTGAGTGGTTTCCACTTCCAAGGCATCTGAGAAAGGTTCAAAGGTCAAGGAATAGTTTTTTTGTGCAAAACTTACAATCTGCAATAATTTTCAATTTTGCTAATTTTGGAGGGTATCCGTCTAAGTTTGAATTTTCAAGGAAGGTCTTGATAAGTAATTTACAGTTTGGTTTAAGAGTTTCTTTTTATAATTAAGTTTTTTTCAATTTTAGTAACTTTTACTATTTCCAAAGAGTTTGGGCTTAGAATTGCTATACAAGTCATTGTTATGTTACGAATAGAAGACAGTATGAAGTTCAATTTCTCTTATCGAGTTTTTCTTGGCTATTTCATGTGGATTCAGGGTTTTTTATTGGGTTGAGGATGAGTCCTTTTCCTTGATCCCTCTGTGCTCCCCACCAAATTATGGTAGGTCCTGCCAATTCAACATTTTCTAGGATGAATAGCATCCCATTTGACTTCTCCTTAGTGGAACCTGCCAGTGGATGGTCAGATTGACTGAAACAATGACACCTTGAATTGTATGATGTGGGTCCATACATACATTGTTTATTTCCCTAATTTTATTAAGTTTTATACTACATTTTGGTATGTTACTAAAAACTTATGTTCTATTTGTTCTTCTCGTTCAAATGAATTTAAAATTCACAGGTTTCTCCAAGTATCTATGGAGACAATAGCACAAGAGTATATTTGTACTGGAGTGTAAGTAATTAAATATTGCTTCTTTCCCTTTCTAAGTTTCATTTTCTCTTATGATGTATCTGATACCAAGTTTAAACTCCTATATGGCATCAATGTAGGCAACCTGACATTTTTTTTTTTATCTTAACAAATTATTATTCTTTATATTTTAATCTAATTTTTTGTTAGATAGTGTAGTCAGATACTAGAGGTTGCTATAACTTAAAGTGCTCAGGATTCATACAAACAAACAAGCATGTTGTCCTAGGAGGAGGAGTTTCTCCCACTTCTACATATGGTGGCATCCAATTTCCAATGCATGTGAAGATACGTAAGGTAATAGTAATACATTAGAAATAGTAAAACATTTTTCTTTCTTTCACCATTTTCTTTTCTTTATTATAATAAACAAGTTGCACATAATTTCCCATATAGTAAGTACCTTTGTGTTTACATTTGTAGAGCTCATAGTTAGGCAGTCACAGTCTAGATGATTGAAGGTTTTGAAATATGGTGAGCCCCATGTGTTTGTCCCATGCCTGAAACATCTTCCAATTTACAACTCTTAAACTTTTGACAGAGAATTTCATATCGAACCAATTATTCTACAACCAATCTTATCATGAGATCTCAATCCAAAATCACACATCCTTGATGAGCTAATTTCTATGAATTAGAAATAAAATTTACTTTAACGAATTCACTTCCAATGCCAAATCTATTCCTACCACTTCCATACATGTTCTCTTCAGTCTGCTCCTTTCATTTTTATTTTTATTTTTTTTCTTCTTCTTCTACCTTTTTTTTTTTTTTTTTTTTTTTTTTTTTTGTGGTTTGGGGGCGGGGGGGGGGGGCGGGGGGGGGGGGTTGGTTTGCATTAACCTGCATAGAGAAAGTTTTCCTCATTAGTATTATTGTTGTCATACATTGGACACGTCCAAATTATCTCAAAATTAACGAGTCTCTCTTAATTGATTATCTATTGATGCTACCCCTAATGCTCCTGAATGCGCTCATTTATGGCTGTATTTTTTCTAGTTTTATGATACATCTATTTTAACATTTTCATCTTTTTTATACTCTTTTTTGCACTTTTTACTTTTCTAGCTTTACGATACATGGAAGTACTTGAGGCTTAGATCATATGCTTGTACCAATGTCATTTTCTTTAATGGCATAGGACCTACTTGACAACTGGTGGTTGGAACTTAGTGGGCACTATGTGGGGTATTGGCCTGGTTCAATGATCAAGAACATGGAGACAAGTGCAGATCTAATACAGTGGGGTGGGCAGGTTTGGAACAGCGCACCTGGTGGGACTCGTACTAGCACTCAAATGGGAAGTGGGCATTTTGCTAAAGAAGGCTATGGAAAAGCAGCTTTTCTCAATGACTACAAGTTTCGCACAATGGCTACAAAGCCATCCTGCTATAGCATATCAAAGGTACTTATACCCTCCAAAAGGCCAGGTGTCAACTTCTTTTATGGTGGACCCGGAGGTCCTGGTTGTGCTGAATGAAATTTAAGCCATTAGGAAGTACCCCTTGTTCTAAGCTAATCTTAAATAAATGATACTATTTATTTGCATAAAAATAAGCTTAAACATTCTATATCATTGTTTAGCTTGTATTGTTACTAATCCAAATCTAAGATTGATCACAATTTTACATGTTTTAGAGGTAATTAATTTGATTGTAGACCGACTCTGATTAAAGTAAAGTTTCGCCTGGACTAAATACAAGGAAAAGTTATTTTTGAGTGGTTTGAGTTTTAGATGTGGACTTTAGTGGTTGACCCATAGAATGGACACAAATGAATCAGTTCATTGAACTTGTCAAATTCAAACTCTGAATCAAACAAATTGAAAAGCGAATCAAATGAACCTACTTTTCTCTATTAAAATACATCGTTCCAACACCTGAATCAAATGCACATGAATGTCCCCCTGTATATATGTATATATTTGCTTTAAGCTAGGGAAGGCAGCACAAAAGAAGTTGTGTTTAGTTGTCTATGACAGTCAAAGAGGTCTTAAAGTTTTATCACTTACTAGCAAATTAGAACAGTCCAATGTCTATTCCTACTATTTGACAAAAGCTATCAGGAAATATTACACTGAGGACACAATGTGATATTTGTATCTAGATTAGTTCATGATAAAAAAAAATGACACTTACTGGTTCTCTGTGGAACTGGAGGAAAGTTGGATAAAATTAGCCCACACTTTCTACTCCACCTGTTTCTTCCACATTTTTCTCCACTTCCAAATGGATAACCTCAGTTACCTCTCCAGATAGCATTTTTACTTTTTCCTCTTTCAGGTCAGTTGAAAATACTTGCTACCCACACATTGCCAGGAAAAAGGAAACAGCAAAAATCAAACAATCAATCAATCAATCTCATGAGCAAAACAAACCCAATCTTCAGAAAGAGAAAAAAAAATGGAAATCAACAAAACCCAAATTGCAAAAGCTACTAAAATCATGAATTCCAAGTATCAGAATGAAAAAAATCCAATTCATTTCTATCTCTAATCTCTCTGTCTCCACATTCAATTAACACTTAAAGAAAAGAAAAACAGCATACAGCAGTAACAGCAATTCAAGACCTCCTCCTAGATGCATCCCACATCTGCCCAATGGCCCCAGCCACATGGGGTGCCACGAATCCAACCCCTCTGACGGCGGCCCCGATGGCGACGCCGATGGAGATCGTCTCTGGGTAGCCGGGCTTGGAATCGAGCTTCATGTCGAGAACGGCGAGGCGGGTGTTGATGTTGTCGAGCTTTCGGAGGGTGCCGGCCATGAAAACCTGCTTCTTGGCTCTTCGGGCGACGAGGTCGTGGAGGAAGGCCTGGAGGTCTTGGATGGCCTTGATAGAGGCATCCTTGAAACCGAGGCCTTGGGACTGGTAGTGGGCGACTAGTTCTTCTGGGGTTGGAGGTTTTCTACTCTGCTGTTGATTGATGTTGCTGCTGATATCAGTAGCAGGATAAGGTAGAGAAGATGGAGATAGGTTTGGACTAGTAACAGCTCCTGGTGATGATGATGGGGTTGTGGGTTTTTCCATTGGCTTTCTGTATGAAGGGAAGATATGAAGAAGATGATGAGGCAGGGGAGGAAGTAGGGTTTAGTTGCAGCATGTCATCACAAAACCCTAGTTGGTAAATTTGTTCTTTGATGGGTGAATTGAGTGATCAATCATCAATGTGCCATAAGGCCATGGATAAGTACAGACAAAAGAAATTTTTTACTTTTTCTCTTGCAAGAGCATTTGAGGCAATTTTTTTTGTTGTTGTTGTTTCTGGTAAGTCTTGGAGCTTTTGGGTAACTTAAAATTTTGTCCCCTTAAGTGAAACTCCTAAAATGACAATGAGTGAGTAATTCTAAAAAAAAATAGATGTATGAGAATTCTGAATGGTGAAATTGTCATTTAGAATGTGAAGTTTGCATAATTTTTTTCAGTGAAATACATCATCTGGAATATTAGGGAGACAACCCTAATCTTATCAAAATTTTAGACAAAATGAAAATCCTATTGTAAATGTTTGCAACCAAACAAATCCCAAGTGCAAAAAAGAAGAGGATTTCTCGATCATTAGAAAAGAAATTATCCAAATACTTTCTTTTGTTGTAAGAATTTAGAAAAATTATTTGTGCTAGAACTTGAAGTTTTGAGTATGCTGAAAGTTAGGGTTTGTTTATTTTCATTAGAATGCATAAAAATTAAATAGATAGGACTTATGCCGTAAGTAGTTAAAAATAAAAGTATTAGTTATATTTATAGGCTGGCCTCATGTTTTTACAAATATATGGTGATTACCACTAAAAGCCGAAAAAATTCTAGACTCAGTGAAGACTGAAAAGGCACTTAAGTTCTAATATATACACAATGTAATCCCTATTGCTACTTTTCTTCTTTTTTTTTTTTCCGCTAAGCAGCAATATTCCTACTTAACATGATATATAATTGTCATGGATATTTGTTCTCAGCGGTGCAAGTTTAGAAAAAAAATAATAATAATATGTTGAAAGAATCACACTACGGATTTCAAAATGCATTTTCATTCACATCTACATTCCACGTTTCAGATTTCACATTGACATTAGAGTCTACTCCACAAATATCCAACTGAAACACGCATCCACTTGAAACTTCTTCTTGCACTTCCTTACATTTTTTTATCAAGCCACCACCTAAAAGCAAATATTCCACACTTACATTCCACCTGAAATTGCTACATTCACATTTCACCGCCTTTTCAGCCACTTGAAATTGGACGTCTATTTTTCCGAATTTAGTCTAGAGAACATCGGCCAATGGACATCCAAGAGTTATGCAAATATCACATGTATAAGTACACATTCATAAGGAAAAACATTAATGGAGAAGTACATGACTTACTATTATTCACTTGGAGAAGTTGCACAATCTCCACCAATGAAAAAAAAATACCTACACAATCTCCATCATGCATTCATTCCACAAAGGGTAAAAAATTTAAAATAAAGGTGATTTGCGTAAAGATAATAAAAAGAAAAAAAAGAGAAAACTACAAAAAAATTGATTCTAGATGGCCACTAATCGAAAAACACACAACTAATCAATATGGCACGAAAGTGATTTCCTGTGACCACTTTCATTTTTTTATTAAAGATTTAAACATGTGACGACGTCGTTGCATTCAAACCCATACAAATCACTCGAAACCTCATTTCTCCCATTTTTCCTTTCATCCTCCCATCCTTTTCTCCCTTTCTTTGGCGGTTTCATTTCATCCTTCCTCAAAAGGTCATTACCTTGATGATTTAGCCACTCAAGAATGATCATACAACAAAAATAATGAAATGGATAAAGTATATATCAAAACCCTAATGAACTTTTCTCGAAAAGTAAACATAAACCTCAAGCTCTATGGTAAATAACGCATGAAAGAATGTCAAATTGTGATATACCTACTTCATTAATGGAGATCAACAACCTTCACAAAGAATATTCAATGTCAGGGGAAAGTTCTGTTATGGTTCATTTTGTTACAGAAACCAGTAATTGTAGATGATAAAGGTCGACGAAGAGACAGATTAGACGAATTAGCGATGGTGTCGACACTAACTCTCGATATTAAGCGACGACGTTGTCTCTTATTGAAAAAAATGGAAAAAAATGAATATTATGGCAGGAATACCGATTCTATAGCATCAAAACTATAGGTACCTCTCTTTGATTAGTGGACTTTTAAGATGCTTTTTTTGGATAAAATTCTAAAAAACAAAGGAAGTCTAAGGAAAACAAGATATTTACTCCATGTGCACAAAACCAAATGGTCCCTTCATCTCTGCTCTAATTTCTCTAGTAAGATTTTTGTTTATTAAAAACTTCTCCATTTCTCTATGGGTTGTCCAAATTCCCAAATAAGAACCCATTTCCAATGTTCGGGATATCCCCGCGCACGTGAAATTTAGAAAATAAAAATAAAAATTTGGCCTCTATTACTACTAGAGTCAATACATATGTTTTGAGGTCTTTTTTCGTCTACACCAACTCAAAGGAAAATTTTCCTATAAACCCTTCTTTGTAATAAAAATACCTTATTAATCCTTGATATAATCCTAATGATATTAACACAATAACAGGATCATGCTGCAATCATAAAAAGAAAAAGAAAACCCTAGAAGAGGATAGTGACAAATTCGAAAGAGTCCCGCGGACCACCGGATTATCCTGGAACGCGGGTACACTTTTCTGGAGACATCTAGTGAGATCGACCAACTATGCGAACTCTCGTCTCCTTCTATTTCTTCTCTCGTCTACTTGTCTGTTTTTTTCTCTATCTTCTATTACAAGTGTAAGAAAAAAAAAAAACCCTAATCCAAACCCTAGCGAGAAAAAAAAAATCCGATTCATCGATTGTAGCGGGCGACCGAGATATCGGCAGATCTTCTTCCGTCGAATTTCGGGCTCTTTGAAATGGCGGGTTTTTTGTCGGTGAAGATGAAGCGGAAGGATTTGGAAGAGGTGAATGATGATTTCTCCGAATTCTCGCTCTCTTCTCCTGCCAGGAAGATCCGTAGACTGGTACGATCTTCCTTCTTCTTCTTCTTCTTGTTTTCTTCTTTTCGTTCATTCGCTTCTAGGGTTCTTATTTGCAGGATTCTGCTTTGATCGAGTTTGAAGATGATCCTCGTTTCTTCTTTTCTTGTTGTGTGTGTGTGTAATTGGTGAAGCACTTTAGGGTTTTTGCTCTGTTTCTGTCCACCGTATAGGAATTTTTGGTATATGTAGTATCGTTGTCGCGAATGTTCGTTTTTGACTCATGTAACGGTTTCGGAGCCTGTAACGGCCAGAGCCGCTATAGAACGGCCTAGGACTAGGTGGTGTCTTAAAGCTATCATAGTTGTGCTTTTGGCTCGTTTTTCGCTCTGGGAATATGAAAACTATAAAGAAAGGGCCCGAAACTGTTACGAAACGGCCTCTGCGTGATAGCTGAGATCTGTAACGGACTTTTATTAGGAGTGGTTTTAGATGTTAGAAAACCTAAAACTATGATATGATGTATAATTGATTGGTGCCTATTTTATGTTTCGGTCCGTTATTTTCATGTAACAGTGATGGGAACGGGCTGAAACTGGAATGTAATTGGTCGAAGCTGTTGCATGATGGCAGTTATTAAAAGCATGCGTGGTGATGGTTGATTGGTGGTTATGTAAGTCATCTGATCAGTGGCTGAGATCCATTGTGGGGCCCATCCAACATCTGGGGTGGGCCCCAAGAGGTACTGATCATGTGTGCTAAGCATGCTGAATGCATACAAATTAAGTGTGAGGGCCAGTATTGCATAACAAGTATTTGGGTGAAGAAGTTTGATTCAATGTTGGGTTATTTCTGTTTCATATTCAATGCTACACTGGCTTTCAGTTCTCCTTTTACTGGTTTCATGTTCTATGTGACCCATCACATGTGTAGCTTAGTACATTTATAGAAGAAGAAGAAGAAAAAAGAACATATCCATATTACTGTTACCTTCTTTTTAGCCTTATCACGTCCATCTTCTGTCAAAAGCAAGCATGGTAAGACCATGCATGTTTTCATTCTTGCAATCTCGAGGATGTTGGTTCTTGTGGTTGCCTGTGATCCCCAGACATGGACAGTAAATGGAAATGGGAGATATGACTATGCAGGGGCGGATCCAAGTACAGGGTATTGGGGGCACTCGCCTTCACAGACCTCGAAATAGCCCGAAAGGGGCTTATAGGCCAGACGGCGAATGCCACATCCTCGCCCCCTCAAACTAACAAGTAAAAATAATAATAATAATAAATAAAAATAAAAAATAAAAAATCATAGTCATTGTCCGCCCCCTAGAACGAAATCATGGGTCCGCCACTATTAGACTATGCAGATTTGGAAATTTAGGATATAGACACGGATACGGCTGTCCTAAGTTTTTTTTAGAACGTTTATGAATTAATGAAATTATCATTACTTACATTCCTTTCTAAGACTCTTTATGTTGAACGTTAAGAAAATTAAACAATGGATTTGGTTAGCAAAATATGCTAAATTTATTCCCTATAAGTATTGGTGCAGCATCAAGAATGGATATAATGAACGTCCTGTTGGTCAAATATGGATTTACTGAGCATGAACAAGTATCTGAGTGCAGTAGCTTGTTACCAATAAGTATAAAGTAAGATTTCCACGGTTTGAGTCATGTTATCAGTAAGAATAAATTAAGGTTTCTACATATGTATGCACTTAGAAACGAGTGCATTGATAAATGCAGGTAGTAACTTCTGTGTGGATTGGGTAATTTCCCTATTTGGATGATAGGCAGCTACATGTACATGAATGTTAGTCTGGGTATTTCCCAATCAATTTCAAATTGGGTGATCAAGTCTTTTAAGAGTACTTTCATTTTTTGCTGCTGAATTTTATTAATTACATATGAAGCTCTTTTTTTTTTCTTTTTTTTTTTTTTTCAGTTTTTCTTCTTTTATTCAATAAATAGTAATGATTGGATTGCCTTGGAAGCTTTGTTAAATAGTTTTTGGTTAATGTGTGTACTAGGATGCGGAGTTGCCTCCAATAATGGAGGAAGAAGAGCCTGCAATATCTATTGTTTGTGACCAACAACTAGTAGCTCCAGTGGAAGAGCCAGTGCCCTCTACTCTAAATGAAGAGAGGGCTCTTGTTCTGTACAAGCCTGTGAACGCGCAACTGTTGCAGTCTTCAAGTTCATCCAATCTCTCGCTCAGGGTGAACACAGATTTGATCCCAGGTCTCAAAAGTAAGTATCTGTTTATCTCCTCCTTTGCGAGTGTAACTAAAATGCGTGAATAGGACTTTTCTTTACAATCTATGGACACATCGGCAGCATTTCACACTATTGGATTATCTATGCCCTATCCCATCTAGACCAAATAGACCATAACTACCTAAATAGGAGTGTAACAATCTGGAATGCTTTATATAAAAAAAAATTTTTTGCAAGAAATGGGCTATAAGTTTCAAATTTTTAAACCTTTTGTGGAGCCCACCTCAGTACATGTCAATAAGAGGGTAGAGTGAGATGGGAAGATCAAAGTATGGATGATGGGTGTGTACAAAACCGACATGATCTGATGATTGTGCCCATCTGTTTAGGGGTTGTAGAATTTATCGATTAATTATATGCACTTATAAGTCTGTTCCAGATTTTCGGGCCCTTAGATGGTTGGTTAAAAGCTGGTGATTGTTCTGGTGTTTGGCTTTCACCTTTAATCCATATTATAAGACCGACCTAAGAGTTCTGCCCGACCTTTGTGATTGTCCAGTATCAAAATGAGCCGCTAAGAAGAATTTTTCTAAGTTTTAAACTTGTGGCCAGTTTGTGGCCTATGAGGGCATTCTATTACATCAATCCCTTGTAAAACCGTGTTTGCCTTAACCCCCTAAATGGGGACAGGAGAAATCTGGAATGCTTTATAAGGGCAAATCATTAAATCAACCTGTCATCTTTGCTATGTATTTTGAACGTTAACCTATGACTATGCATAATGCGAAGCGCTTTTTTAATCTCTTGCATGATATGTTGTATTATTGAAGTGTTTTGGTTGGGATGTGACCCTGCTTCCCTTCACAGTATAACAGTGTGTTTAATGAGCATTGTTATCTAGTTTTAGATCTTCCATGGTTGATGTTGTCCTGCTTGGAATCTTGTCCAGATCAAGTTATCTGGCAGGGGTGTGCAAATGCTATGCCAGAGTTGATGAGAGATGGTGACAATGAAGTGGCAACAACTGCTAGCTGCCTAGCTGTTGTACCATGGGTTCCGTCTCAGTATCAACATCAGGTGGGGACAACCCTTGGAACTGGGGTTTCTGGAATGGGAACTGGATTGTCAGAGCCAATGGAAGCTGAAGCAACAGATGTGTCTTTGATGGAAGTGGAAGAAGAGAATGTGCCGGTGGTTGTTGATGGGATAAGAAAGGCGCCTACTGGGATGGGAGAAGGTGAAGGATTACAGCAGTGGCAGCAACACTGTATGACCCCACAGCTCCCACAAAATGCATCCACACCCATCATGTGGTCCTGGTAAACCAAGTAGCGAGCAAATCTGTGTGTGTGTTGTGTGTAGTGTTTCTGCTGTTGGGGTATTACTTTTAGTTGCTTCTTTTTTCTCATGTTGGCTTGGGGAGGTCAGCAATGGCAACAACCCTCATAGAAGGATTGAGAGGAGCATGAAAAAAAGAGATATGGACACTAGTGTAACTCTTGTACAAAGATACCAGGTGTAATGGAACCTTATGCTATCAAGGATTTAAGGAAAAAGAAAAAGAGAGAACCCCCTGAGCATAAGCTTTGCCCATCTATTCCTGGGAATTTTGTTTTTGTTTCATGTGAATGTATTTAGAAAGGTGGTCGTAGAACTCCTATGTTCTGGTGCTCTTCAGGAAGAACCCTTGAGGATGTGATCAACTCTTTTCCTTGTAGCTTCCTTCAGTCAATGAATGATAAATAGCTAAGGTGATTTCATATGAGTTGGTTCTCTGAGAATGATTTGTTGCCAAGTGGATGACAACATATGAATTGTTCCCATGGATTTATTTTAGACGTGCTTTATAAAAGCTACTTCATATTGGAATATTAGCTGTTGGGCTCTATTTTTTGGAGTACTTTTTTCTTTCGTTTGCAGCATTTTCCCCGACTGTTATATGTGTATGGTTCTTAAAATTTTCTTATTAAGACAATTGTCTTAAATTTTTGAAATGCTCTTGTAATTTCTCTATTAATCATGCCAACCCATGGCATGTTAACTTTAGCCAACTTATCTTAAAAAAAAACAAAAAAAAAAAAAAAAAAGGAGAATGGTAACGGTCTCACGGCAAATGCTGTCAAATCTGGTTTTTTTTTTTTTTCACCCAAGGGGTCGTTTGGAGGTGTAAAAAAATTCGTCTATAGCCCATTATTTACGGGGTATAAACACATACATTCTTAAAGCAAGTGAGACTCTTTCTACAGGAGGATAGTTGAACCACGAAAAAGGGCGTTTGTCATATACCAGTTTTGAGGTAGAGACAAAGGGATATGATCACCGCTTGGTGGGAAAATGAGAAAACTTAAGAGGTGAAGAATCTCCTTGTGGAGACTTGCCGGTCTTCATAGATTTGGAAAGATGAAAGTATGAGAAAATCCTGTATTAGTTAAATGTCATATTTGATGATGCCAAAAAGCGTTTTCGGGCATCACGGGTCAAGTAAAGAGCAATTAATGTAAAAATTGAAGGAAAGAGAGAATTTATAGTGGTTCGGTCAGTGTGACCTACGTCCACTCCAAACTGATGTTTTACTTCTCCGCTATAGAGATTACAAGTCAGGAGAATACAATGAATATGCAAAGAAATTACTTGCCCCCCAATGCTGGTCGGGCTCTCTGATTTATAGTCTTCCCCTGGGACGACTCTTCAGCAGCGGGCGCTCCATTCTGGCGGAGTCTTCGAACTGCCCTCAACAGACGAGGCAGGTAGGATCTCCCCCGCAGGACCTGATAAAAGCGGGTTAAAGGAACGACGCGCTCTGACTTCGTCACTTCGCGGATCTGGATCCGGCTCTGGATCCGACCTTTAATAAGTGGATTTGGACCTGTACTTATCATGGACTCGGGTCATTCGGGCCTGACCCACCATCGTGAACCGAGTCACTTGGGCCTAACCTCTCATTGTGGACTGAGTTACTTGGGCCTGACCAATCAATATTCACAATTAAGAAACTCAGTTTTCACCATGGTAAAAGGATGTTTTTTTTTAGTTAAATGTCACCCTTACAAATAAAAAAGTTAAATCTCACTAAAGAAAACGGATGCCTCATCCACATTTAGGGAATAGAAAAATTCCTTTTTTTTCTTTTTTTCTTTTGTTTTTACAAAAGTTAGTACTACTACTCTTTCTGAGAAAATATTTCTATCGGAGAAGTTTTTTCCTCTCTTCACCTTTATGCCTAAGTGGGCCGTGTGAGAGATTTCTCATGTGGAGTAACTGTAGGGCAGGGAAGGGACGAATTTGCAGTAGCTTCAGGCATGTTATGTGTAATGTCTGCATAAAGTTTTCCTCATGTTTGTGTAATGTATGTAATTTTTTTGTTGTATGAATTGTGCCGTACCAAATATGAGAGAGGAAAAAAAAAAAAACCTTATTCACAACTCCGCCCACCTTTTACCGCCAAAAAAGTGATGTACAAATTTTGTGTGACTTTGGTGGAAATGGTGGTGATGCTCTTCCGGGAACTGAAACGCCTTTCCTACCCCCTTCTTCCGACCCACAAATAGAAAGCAGGAAAAACAGTTCTGCAGAGGAGCAAAAAAAAATCAATTTTAACTCCATTTTTCCTTGAGGAAATTGTGCCGTATCAAAAGGACAACTGCAGAATTTGTTTTTTTCGCAGCATTTCCATGGAGTCGATGTTCCACAACCTATGTCCTGCATCTGTTGGAACAATTGTTCGTGCCCTTTTTAGGGCACTTTTTTGTAATGCATTTCACAGATAAAGAACTGAAAAGGGTTTTGATTTTTTGTGGAATTCAGTTTTCCTCGATACAAACGGTTTTTCTCGAGACAAAAACAATTTTTCAGGCTTGAATGTGAATCCACAGAAAAGCCTTTCGCATGAAGGGCTTAGAAAAAAGTGGAGCATTTAAAAAATAATAATAATAAAGAGAGAGAGAGAGAGTCGATTAATGTTTCAGCAGGCAAACATACCTTAAATGTGGGCCATAATTTCACAAGCAATCAGACCCTAAACACTTTCTAAAAGTCTAGTGCAGCAGATTTTCAAAAGAATAAAAAAGAAAAAGAAAGATACACAGTATTTCTCTACTGAGTTTACAAGGAAATGTTTTTCTGCAGAAACAGAAATCATCACAATGTAGAATTTCAGCGTAACACGCCGCCATGCCATAGATGTGACGTCCTACTTGAGAGTCTTAACTCAGGTTGTGATGCTTGCTGCAGCTTGGATAGGAATGATAAAATGATAAGAATGATGCACCAGACCACAGACATGTACATCATCATGTAAATTTCAATTCCTATTTGATGCTTAAAACGATTAAATCAAGAGCAACATTTGAAATGATTTTTTTCTGCCCACTTATTTTGGAGGACCTCTCATAGGAAGGTGATGACCATCAAATTAAGAAAACCTCTTACCCATTGTGCAATTTATCTAAGCCACAAGAATTGTTACACCATTTGTAAGAAATGATATGCACACAACACCCAAATTCTTTAAAAGCACAAACCAGATCATGAAAAATGAAATCCTCATACAAGGTTAATAAAAGCCATTGAAAGAAAGTGGGTCACGTCCCTTCAGTATAAGATCAACATTATTACAGAAAATTCTGATTTTTCACAGAAACTTGCATCCACTGTTCACACTGATCAAAAGATAAATTTCCTAGGGGGCCTTCCAGCATCCTCATCTTGCATGTGCTGCAATCACCATAAAACATAGAAGGCAAAAGAAAGAGGTTACAGCAATAAAATAAATGACTCCATTAATGAATTCTTTTTCATTTCATTAGCCACGGTCAAGAGAACCGACCCCTAAATGAAAGGAGCTTACTGAAAATCCCACATGGCATCCATGGAGGATTCTCGTTGAAGAATAACGTCCCTCCTCTAATACCTACCAATATATATGTATACTAGTGTAACATGAAACATACTCCGTAAATTTTACATAAAAATATAAGTTACTATAATGTGACTAAAGGCAATAGAAAAACACATACGGCCCATTTGTTTGCATGGAATCGTGTTTCTAAGAAGTCTAAAATGTAATCCTAAAAGTGGATAAAATTGAAGAAAAAAGGTGAAGATCCATAAATGGCTGTCAAATAATCTCCCCATCAATTAAAATTGAATTAAGATGATATGGAAAATGAATAACCAGACATCCTAGTAAATCAAATCCTAGGATTAGGAAAGTCGAAGTTTCATCTACATCTCCACCTTATATCCTTCACGCCTTAAATAATATTTTTCTTGGAACCCATTTTACCATGAATTCCTAGGAGTTCAATTCCATGCAAATAAACAGGCTCATGTTGTTCAGTATGGATATCCAAATCAAGGCATATTATTCACCATTTTGATTTAGCATACACCAAAAATACAAACATGATGGCATCACAAAATGTGTAGCTATTTCTGGCTTCAAGGATCAAAAGATGGTAATCGTTCTTTCTTTTTATTCGATTTTGAACATATTGGTAATAATTTATTTATAAAGTGATCCTTTAATATGGACAATAAAATGAAATTTGTGCACTTGTTATTAATCTATAGGTTGAAGTATGAGATTGTCGTTTGGAGAGCAACCATTTGCATAGAAAGCCGTAATGTCACACTCTTCTCTCTTTCTTCCTCGAAGTTGCATAACCACGCCCATAAAAAGCACACCCCACCATAATACCGTGCTTTTGCCCATACCAACACATACCACCTTGAGTGTCTTGAAGTGAGTTTGTGGATGGGTGCCAAGTGACCACATCCAATTCGAGTGAATTAAGCAATTAATGCCATTTGGAAAGGGCCATTATTCCCATCTTCAATGTATCCGTGCCACTGGGCAGAGATCCAAGGAGCTCTTCCTAGTTTTAGCAAATCAAGGGGATTTATTCTATCAGGGTTGCACCGTTATTTCTATGTTCACTGTGATCGCAACACTAAGAAAAGATCCAAAGGTTCTAAGTAAATTAAGGGATCAGTGACCAGTGTCATTTGGGTGGGGTTATCATTGTCGTATTATGTGTGAGCTTGCCACTTGGAAATGGTCCTGGGGCACATGGTATATGGACATGTGGCCCTGATCCACCCACACAATAACTCAACATCTTCTCCAAGATCTTGCCAGTTCTGGCAAGGATCCAAGGGATCACAATCTACTTTTGAGTAGTCATGTGGATCCTATTTGGAATTAATCTCCCCCAGCCATCCCAACATGACATGACTTGAGATGAGGGCACCTGGACACTCGTGTGTGTGTAATATATATAGGGATTCCACTTGATTGAAAATGATTGAGCATATTTTGGAAGCTCTACACTCACCAAGTTAGAATATAGACTATAGAAGAAAAATGGGACCTTAAGAACTCAATTCAGTACATATACAACTCCAATAACACATAAGAAGGGCATACATATAGGCCATGGGAGAGATTTCTTCCCCCTTCCATTGATGTGGTTTTCCTATTGTTTCCTAGTAAATCTCAGTAAGAATTTTACAATCTTCAATTTTCTACATGCAAATATGATGTAGTATGGACTAGCCAAGTCAACTGGGCCAAACCATAGACCCATAGGTAAACCCAGTCCACTGGGTTCAGCCCACAGGCCCAATCTAACCAAGAGCTATTGTGGCTCTCTTCTATCCAATTTTTATTTTCATTCTCTGTTTGATTAGAGAAATATTTCTAATTTCAATTTCTTGTTTGATTTGGATTGCCATAATGTTAATTTCCTCTTTTAGTGAGTCTTCTCTAATTTTTAGGAAAGTCTTAGTTTCTAAGAAAGACAGAGGACAAATCCTACAATTTATATATAGATGGACAAAATTTCATTGTAAACTCATGCTCATTGTCAATTTATCAAAGATTTCTCTGAGTTTTCTCCAATTGTGGTGTTCATCTTTGTCGTAAGTGTGCCCTAGTGCCAAACCCATCCTTGGATTCGATAAATCCCTTGGGAGGTTGATCTATTTTTTTATCATGGATCCAGGTCTGCGCCAAAATAGATACCTCCTTGAGCTTCCAGCTCAAGCCCTCGATAAAAAGCACTTCTTGAATCTTGATAGACCCTTCTTTGCACCTCCATTTCAAATATTTCCCTTATAATTTATGCTTGCAAAACTAACCCTCCCATTTTTCAATAATAACAATTTAGCTTTATTTCAAACAACTTCCCTTAAAACCCTTTTTCTTTCAATCGCTCGTTCCAAGCATAGCATTCATCTTGTTTTATAACTTAAAACTTGAGGGGCACTGTGAACACATCAACTTGATCTGTGACATTGTAGATGAGCTTGATTTCTTTGCTCTTTCCATGCTCCTGAATAGATGAAATCGTATGTATGTGCTTTGTACTTCAACGGAAGGCTGATTCTTGGCAATTTGTGATGATTATCAATATGGATCTTCTTTAATTACATATAAAAATTTTGAAGTTTCTTCAAAAGCAGCCCAATAATGTGGCTGCATAAGTTGCTTCACATGTTGAAAGAATTTAAAATTAATTGCTTCTTCGATGACCATGAGAATCCAGTACATTCAAATGTAAAGAAAAACGGGCCAATGCTACTGTCTCTATCATCCAAATCCCTCACAGATCGCTATTTGAATAAACTACAAATCAAAACTCCTTAGATAAAAATGAAAGAAACCATGACCTTGTGTGCCTTCAATATATTAAAGATTCTCTTGCTTGCCTTCAAATGAGAGGACTTTGGCAGCATCTATGGATTCATCAACCAAGCACTATAAAAAAAATATCTGGTCTTTATGTGCATTAAACAATGCATAAAGCGTTTTAAGTGAGATTTACCATTTCCCCTTCACCACACCTGTCAATTTTCCTCGCTTCATAGGTGTGCTTACAGAATTACGAAATTCCATCTTCAACTCCTTGAGCACTTCTTTTGTATTGCCCTCTTGAAAAATAAATACCACATAATTTTGGATGTCTGCAACCTATCTTTTTGTATTCGTGAGTTGGGCATCTGTGAAGCTAAGGCTTGCGTGCTTTTTAGCGTCCAGTTTTGGGCTTTTCTTTCAAGCTGTGGCCTTACTCCTTAGGCCCAAACACCTTTGTTGGGAGCTTGCTTGCATTGTTTTCTGGTAGTGTCCCTGGTTATTTTATGGTCTTATGCTCCTCTAGTCCTCATTTCAAGCCTGCTCCTTTTCTCTCTTTTTTTCCTTATTTGTCGGATTGTATTCCTTGTGCTTGGGCTGTGGGCCATTTTCCCCATTGCTCATTTTCATTTCATCTGAGTGTGCCAGAGATAGTCAGTATATCTGATCTACTTACTAGCATTGAGTTTTTTTGAAGGAAGGTTTTGGTCTTGTATATACTGTACTGAGGTTTTTCATTTGTTTGGTAGTTAATAAAAACTTTAGTTAGCTTAATATGTGTCTGTATACATATATATATATATATATATATCCTTCATTTTCTTTACTACTATTTCAAAGGAGTCATACATGAGCATAACATCCATCATTTCAAACACTTGACTCATACTTTCTTTAACTCTCCCATAAAAATAAAGTCATCCACAAGCCTACATGCAACAAATCTCTATCCTTGTTTATTTTGTTATTAAGAGCATGATCATATGAACACTAAAAGCCTTTACTTATCAGTCCTGCAATAACCATTCTCTTGAAAATGCTTTACTTTAGTTTTCCTCATTGCATGTTACAAACCATACAAGTCCTTTTTCAATGTTAAAAACTCTTCTCGATGTCACTTATTAATGTAAGCCACTAAGCCAATTGTTGTAAGCATCCTATAACAAAGACAATGAATTAGATAAACTTTATTGAACTTTGGATTCAAATGAGATTTTAGGACATATAAATCATAGTACAAATGAGTATACAACTAATGGATAAAATCAATAGAAAAAAACTAAGGCCTTCTTTGTGTGCATTAAAATACATAGGAATCGGATACATTCGGTGAAGGTGAATTTAAAAAAAAATGAGCATCAATTAACATCTTCTTTGGATTCTATTTCCCTAAAGAAATGTTATATATGATGTTCATTTTTTTAAGTTCCTTCATCTTTAACCACCCTAGGTATCCAATTCCTATCTATTCTAATGCAATCAACCAGGCCCTAAGGATAAAAGAGGGAACTTATCCAAAACTCAAATGACCATCCACCATGCAAGCGACAATGAAATTAGGGCTTCACTGAGATTGTAGAAAATCGAATCAGGACTAAACAAAAGGACCCAACAAGTTAGATCATAAAAAGATTCCAAGGATCATAGGGTTTTGAGACAAATTAAAACTGAATCAGATGAAACTAACAAATCAATCAGAGATTAGGGTTAGGGTTAATTTACGAAATCTCTGACGATTCCTTTGTAGATGAGGATGGGAACGGCGATCCCGAAGATTCCGACGATGGCGAGATTGCGGCGGGTCCATCGGAAGTTGTGCTCGAGGTTCTCTCGAGCTGAGTTCCAGTCCTCTATGAACTTGTTCTTGTTCACATCCATTCCACCACCCATGACTGCTCTTACCCTTTTTACTGAAAAAACTACTGTTATCAGTGGAAAAAAACTATATCCCCCAAGTCCAAAACCCTAATTTGGAAAAACCCAAAGATCCAAAACAATCAAAAGCCCTCAGTCAGAAGCCCCAAAGTCTCCAAAATCAAATACAGAGAGAGGAAGAGAGAAAGTACCTGTCTTGGATGGAACTGTGGATGATTTCTCTTCTCAAACATGACAATGGGTTGTATATAAAACTCAATGTCATATATGTGCACTATTTTCCATAGAAGAGGAGGCCCCTACATTTTAACATAACCTCAAAAATAGGTTTTTCTTAAAGTTGTGGTGTTGTGATGAAATTTGAGAAAATTTCTCGCAGGGTGTTCTTGTAATTTTTATGGACTAAAATGCTCTTTCATTATGGGATTTTGCATGCTATATTTTGTGGAGTAATGCTACTTGGACAAACTTTTTGGACAGAATTTTGGACAAATCCTATGGTATGCCTTAAATATCATAGGGGATATTCAAGGCATACCATATGGTTTGTCCAAAAAGTTTGTCCAAATAGACTTTTTGTATTTTGTGAGTTTGAAAATTTTAATGAATGTGATATCGCACCTAAGTTCTCCTATTATTGGGTTTTAAAAAAATAGTAAACCTATATAAACGTAATTTTATACAATATTGCACGTTCAAATACATTTTAGTCTATTAAAACGGTGTGAATACCTGTGGGGATTTTTATCAACTTAGGTTACTAAATAGGGTTATTAATGGCTAAAGGTTATTGTGAGGGCAAAACTCATTATTTTGTATTTTTATGAAAACTCCCCTACTAACTATCGAATTATACAAAAATTAAGTAAGTGTGGCCCTTTTTTTATTGATTTTCCCTTGAGAATACCTCAAACGACTATGATGATGATTTTGTCAAAACTCTTCCTTTTACTGATGCTCCTTTCCTGATTTTTCGCCTTGATTGCAAAACTGATCCCATTTCATATTTATCCATCGTAGGATTTTATTTCAAGAAATTCACACTAAGTATAATCATAAAACTAAGCGCTTGATTGATATCTTGATTTTACAATTTTCTTGATCTACATTTAAACCTTACCATAATCATGCCTGTGTTAATCATTATGTATCTAAGCGGACCTTGCCTCACTTGAATTGACTTCATCGGATTTGCTTAGTTCAAATAAAGTTTTATTTTTTATCTTTTGTCCATTAAAACCAACAATTATTTGTTTTACCAGCAGACTAGGGAGAGTTTAATGAAAAACAAAATATGAAAATCTTTTAAAGTTGTCTGGAAATAAGGAGCCTTGAGAAAAAAAAAAAAAAAAAATTCTATTTAAAGGTGGAATGCAGAGAGGTAAAAACCTGTTCTAGCTAGGCAAGCCGGTTTTAATGATTTTTTAGGTTTTTATATATACGCCCCTATGCTTCCAAATGATTTTAAAGAGACATATGTGATGATGTTTACTGAAATAAAACACACAACATTGGGGGGTTGGGGCTTGTTTTGCTGTGTCTTTTTTTTTTTGTTTTTTGTTTTTTGTTTTTTGTTATAATGAAAGTCCTCCCATTTACCAAAAATAAAAACATTGGGGGTTTGGGTGATTTAGCCAAAGAGGGAGCTTTGTTGTACTCGCAATAAGGTGAGCACTACATCCCCAAACACCTGGTTAAGCCTAGCTTACGATCCATCAAAGTGGATAGACACTGATCCCGAGTTTGACACACATCTAAATTGACTGAATCGTTGGATAAACATGCACTTATTTTGGACGGTGAAAACTCTTTAGTCGTTGATTAAGTGGTTAAAATGATGATTTGAGCCTTCATGCCATACACATGTAGGTGTGGGAAGTTCTTTCGATCCCTCACTCCCATCCTCACATGGGGCCCCACAATAAATGATTTTCACCTTATCATGGGCATCGGTACTCATATAGGGGTTGGCGAACAAATTAAAAAAAAAGTCCGTCATACTTTACAATCATTTCTCACCTTCCAAAAAGAGAAAATGACTATGAAAACGTATTGGTCGTTATCAAGCCATTAGGATGATGATTCAAGCCTCCATACCATACGTATGCGTGTAGTAGGAGGGGGTCTTATTTAGATCCCTCTACTCCCATGCTCGAGTAGGCCCCCACAATAAATTGTTTTTACCTTATAGCGAGCACCCGTGTCCAAGTGGGGTGGCAAGCAAAAAGAGTTTATTCTACTTTAGACCCATTTCTCACCTTCCAAAGATAAAAGATGACTATGAAAAACACATGCTTAGATGAAAGATGACTACGAAAAATAGATGAAAGATGACTACGAAAAACACCTGCTCTCAATACAGCTCAACTAAATTGCAAGAATTCACTAAAATCCTATCAAAGTGATAGGGAGTGATAGTTCTCACCTCCAGGCTTTGAACCATGGGTACGCCACCTCTTTTCACGTGTGTGGGCTCTCTTCACCTGAGTGGACTTTATTCCCTTATATGTGCGAGCTTTCTCTTGGATTCCAACCTCATTGGCCAAGGTTTAAAAAAAAAGGCCACGTTTGAGAAATAAAGTCGATGAGAGATTCCAACCACATTAAAAACCTATATTCATAATTTTTATTATAGGGATAACAACAGTACATCTATCCTTAAACATAACAATGACCACAAAAGGTTAAAAAATACACAAGTCCCGCAGAAGTGTTGGTATAAGAAAAGACGATTTAGAAGTGATGATTTTACCTTTAAGCTTGCAATATTCTGGTTTGCAATATCATACAACCGTAGGATATCGCACAATTCTCTATTCTTGCTCAAATCCAAAGTACACATTTACCACGAACCCAAATTTATATTTTATCTTTATCGTTTCCACTTGTTGCGGATTTTTGAGTTAGGACTATTCCTATACTATGAAAGTAAGCTTTCAAAAAATAAAGAATTAGAATGTACTGGAAGGATGTATTCCTACCCTATCAAAAGCTCGATGGTAAGATAAAAAAGGGAGAGAAAACCATAAAAAAAGGACATCTATTTCAAATAGAGAAGACTTGGCCAAGAACCCATCCTTGCAGCCCAATCCAGACCATCCAAGCTGGGGCACATCATTGGATGGGAATGCATTGCCTGGTCCCAAGGACAGCTATATAAGCAATTTTCTATTGGTAGGTTAAAATCGTTCTTCAAAGACTGCGAGCGATCTCAGAAGAGAACGGAGAGGAGAAGAAAGAAGAGAATCCATCCATGGCTTCTTTGAAGGGCAAAGAGAAATCAGGAAAGGGCGCTCGCAGCGATCGATCGAAGGTGAAATGCATGAAGCAATGGAGCACATGGGCCATGAAGAAAGCCAAAGTAATCACCCACTACGGTTTCATCCCTCTCATCATCGTCATTGGCATGAACACAGAGCCCAAACCACAGCTCTCTCAGCTCCTCAGCCCCGTCTAATCTCTCATCTTCACAACAATACCCAGATGGGTTTGGACTCCCTGTTGTTGTTTGATAATGGGTCGATGTCTATTCATTGAATCTCCATGTCTTCAACTGTATTTTGCAGTCTTCCGTCATGGGTATTGATTAAGATGTAGAATTTCCCCTTTTGGGTCGGTGACTATCTGTTGAATAATATTTCTGAGTTTTATTTGGATGGGTTTGTTTGCAGATCCTTAATTAGTTGATGCCTTTCAATTTAATCTAGTTTTTAGATTAAACTCTGCAATCTTCAGATTGGATTCATGCTTCTTCTAGTGTTTATGATTAGATGCATCCTACTTGCAAGTTGATGGGTTCACTAACTATCCTTTTGTTATGTTTTAGACGAGATTGTGGTTTGTTTGTATGGATTTTGATTAAGTACATTTTCCCCCTTTGATGGATTAGAAAGGGATGTTTTTGAAGTTTGTGGTAAAAAGTCTTAGTGAAACGTGCATTCATGTGTATTTGACTTAGTACAATGTGCATTCATGTGTGCATGATCACGTCTTTGGTTTTGCAGCTTGATGGAACCTAGAAATTCTTCAGATTGGATAATTGTTTTGTTTGTAGAACTTTGTCATAAAAATATACATTCATCAGCTAGAATTGCACATACTTTATTTTTATATTTATTTTTTGTCCATCTTGTGTGTTTTTTTTTTTTTTCTTGGATTAAGCAGGAGCATCCCAACCAGAGGTATACTTTTATATAATGACCTTCTGTGTAGCTTCTGGATGATCACCACAATATCAAGATCCAAGTTTGTGCTCTGATTTGATCTTCCCTATGGTACTTTTCTTTGCTTATTTAGCTGCTGTTGCTCAATGTAGATGAATTTTATTTTTCTTTTGATGAGATACATTTTGTATTGAATGGATTGTAAATGCCCAGATCATAAATCTGCTTCTGGGTACTGTTTGGATCTTAAATCTTTGTATTTTCTTGAAAACAAAAAGGAAACTTAATGAGTTTGTGCTATGAATCAAAGCTGCAATTCTGCATAAGAAACCTTGTATTGTTTCTAGCTTCAAATAAATGGGTTCAAGCTAATTCTAGATCTATTCATAACAAATTAATAACCTTTTTTTTTTTCAAAGATATGATTTATTTATTAGTTGTACCTGTCATGCCAAGGTCAGAAACCTTTAGTTTCATAATGGCCAATCCATTTTTCGTTTGTTTGGCAGTTGCTTATTAATCTATATGCCCTTTGTGTACTGAATTAGTTTTGTTTTTACTGGCCAATGCATATAGAAAGTAATATAATGCAATGAATCTTCTTTTTCTCTCCCTTTGACAGAAACTAATTTTGCAATCACACTGTAGCATTTGAAACTTTCTCTACTGCAACTAAGCAGTGTCTTTTTCATGAAAGGATGAAACATCACAAGTTCAGGTTGCTAAATTCTCGTGACTTTATTGAGATTCACAAGGAACTGATTCACAAATTGTTTTGCACCTTGTGCACCTTGTTTGACAGCCCTTAAAACAATATTTGAATGTGAAAGCAGTGTTAAAATACCAATGTTTAGTGTATTATATTTCTTCTTCATATCATGATAATTTCCCTGCTCTATACCCATGTACATGCTTTAAATAGGGTTGAGTGCAAAGTAGAACACTCATAAAGCTGACCCCTGATAGATGGGTAACGCTACGATAGTAATGATGATGAACAAGAAGATGAGTACGACTTTTCACTGAATGCATCTGTCCTTTTCAATTTTTGTTTGCAGCCTCTACCTTCTAATTTTCAGACAAGATTTGTCACTAAATAATGTGTATAATTTGAAAAAAAAATTAAAATAGAATATAGCCTTTCATTTTCTAATATTAAAAACCTGACCTTTTCAGCAACCCAAGAAATGTAATAAGAAAATATTATTTTCTTCCAAAGAGTTGGGTATTTTTTTCCTACAGCTCCCTTCTCAAAATTTTCTACAAGATATTTTTTCTTCCAAAATTTTCTACAAGATAATTTTTTAATATTTACAAGATAAAAATCTCTCAAAATGCAAAATTTAAAAAAATCCCTCACCTCTCACCCTTACTAGAGAAAGGGAGGGGGAGAGAGAGCAGCTATTGGCATGGAAACAGAAAGGATACTGTTTTGGCTGCATCTATTCAAACATGCCAGAGGTCATCTACACTAGCAGAGGCGGTTAGATCGGTGCTGTAATAGTAGCCCAAGCTATAACTGATGCAGGGAAGTAAAGTGTGATATGCTGTTTTCATATAGTAGGATCACAACACCATTAGGTTTTAATATAATCAAATGCTGTTTCAATTTGCAAATGAGACTGACTGTTTACTTGGTAAACATTTTAATTCCAAGTAGTTCCAGAAAAGACACACCTGGGGTTGGGTGGTTCATTATTCTGAAAAGTGGACATGGGGTTTTCTTTTTTAATTTTTGAAATCCCTTTTAGTGCATAAAAAATGCCTTATTGCCACGCTGTATTTTCCTTGAAACCTTTGGATAACAAAGACTTTGATACGAAAGCTCGATCGTTGTTCTTATAAACTTTTTGGAAAGTAAACCAATTTCTGTAGAAAATTATCTTTAGGATTAAAGGGCCTCTCCAAATATCAGTCATAGAATGTGAAGATTGAAGAAGGGTACCAGCTGACAAGCAGTTTTAAGCCCAAACGCCCACTGCAAGTGAGGCAATTAAGTGCCAATTGAAGCTAAGTAATGCCTTTACTTCAATTTATAAACAGACATATCCAGAGCAACCTGGGCTTGGATATTCAAGGGAAAAAATAAAATAAAAAGGGCTCGGAGTGGATATGAAATGAAAGCGAGACATAGAACCAATTACTTACAATTTCCAGATAGAAGTAATGAGTTTTGCATCACAATTGTAGGTACACTTCCAGTCTCAAAACTCACTGGACTCATCTGTGACCCCCAATGATTCAGGATTTCAGTCTAATATCGTATACATTCTTTTCAATTTGTTTAACATACTCAGAAAGAAAATATAACTTTAATATATACAATATACAAATAGGAATGTAGATATTAAATGGATGTCCAAGTTAAAAGCAAAAACCAATAGAAAAATGTAAAAAAGCCAAATATAAAAAATAATGAATAGATTTTTTAGGTTCAACATATTGTAAATACCTAATCATGCAATATTTATGCTTGTGATCAGACTTATTTTTTTTTAGTGGTTTCTTATGAGCAAACTTTGAATGTAAATTTACCATTGTTGTTAAATCTTTTAAAATGGATTTCAAATGTTAAATTTTTGATAACTAAAAGTCCTATTTTTATGTTACTTAGTGGCTTGCTTCTTGTTTGATCAGTGTTGAATTCCTAGGAATTCTAAGCAACATGTTCCTATCAAAGGGGGCTAAAATTGACAGAGTAAAGGTGAACATTCACAAATGGCAGTCAAATAGCTTCTCCTTTGGTAGAAAATGATTACCCAGTCATCACCCTAGCAAATCAAAATCCCAAGAGTGGGTCCCATCCTCATCTCTGCCTTATATCCTTCACTCCTACCGTTTTAATCATCCATTAAAACCTATTTACTATGAGATCCTATCCTAGAAATTCAATACAAACTAGGCAAACGTGCTCTTGTTATTATCATTTGTCTTGATGTTATCTCAATTTCTGTTTATTATTCAGTTTGCAACACATGCTTTTCTACTAGTTAATATTTTTAACACTGCAAAATGTCGATAGCAACTTGTTAGTTTTCTTTTTTCTACATAGAGGACTCTAACTCACACATTCTCGCACCGACACCTATGCCTCTAACCAGCTGAGCTACAGCTGAAGACTATAACTTGCAATTTTTACTGCCTCAAAAGTTTTTTTTATTGGTTTTAAAAGGTTTTATTTCTTACTGTACCATCATCATATGTTGTACTTTTATTAATCCAAAAACAACTGGGACTAATTCGAAGGGTTCTCATGATGCTGAGTATCCTGACTTGTAAAAGTTCTTTCATTCATGTCTTGCCTGACAATGATGAAACACGATGTTTCTTCCTTGGTCACTCCTCTTCTAACATAAACTATAGTTCAGCCAACCGGCGCTTGAACAACTTGTTATCTATAAGTATAATAAAATGATGCAAGTAAAATCGTAAATAAACAAAAATTTGGATCATTCCATGGCAAGTTCCATATGGTATGGAACTGGCAGTATCATATTGAATTGAAGGGACAATTGAAGAAGAAATGTCTTCCATTAAGTGAAAATCCTAAAAATAAGAAATATTGTTGACCTCTTGACTGAAGCAAATGAGCTCAAACCAATAGTCGTAGGCTTTCTTCTATCCTCTCCTATAACAAATTCAAATGCAAAAACAAAGTAACTATTATACCTGATAAATAACATAAAACCTTTGTATTGTGGGTGTACACATGAAGGGTGAAGGATACAAGGTGGAGATGAAGATAGGACCTTGACTTTTCTAGGTATTGAATTACTAGGGTAATGGCTGGGGTGTTACTTTTTCATTTTCCCTAGATTCAATTTTCATTATAGGGGAGGTTATTTGATGTCACTTCTGGATATTCACCCTGGTTCTTCATTTTTAACCACTTCTAGAAATACAATCTCATATATTCAATTTCATGAAACTTATGAGTTATAAGAAAACAGGCCCTTAGCACTAAGTTGGAAATTTGTTGTTATGTTTCTTGACCAAGGCGAATAAATAGCGGCTCATAGCAGGCTCGCTCCTGGCGCAATCCCACTCTACTGAGAACTCAGAATCATCTGCATACGATTCTCATACCCCTTCATACATATCAATGTCTTAAGTGCCTTGACATCTCATCATATAAGATTTCTCCATATCAATAAAAACCATATTTACAATTTTTTTTTTGCCAATCTTTCCAAGCTTCCCCCTGAGTTGCACATCAGGTATTATTATTTATAGATTTTTTTACCTTCTCATTCATTAGATAATGTGTGAACCGCCTTGGCATCTGTCCTCGTTTAGTATGTTGTTGTTCCCAATATTTGTTATGAAAGAAATACACCTACTTTAGCACAGGCAAACGAAAAAAAAAAGTTGACTAATGAAAGAACTCACAATAGATGGCTGCCATTGAGCAAATCTCTATGCACGGTTACAAAGGGCTTACTTCATACTCAAAAAGAAAAAGAAATATGGGAGACATAGTTGCAAGATTGCCAATTTACTTGGCTCGGCTCGCCATCTCATCCTATTCCTGTGTTCTGGCATGTGAGTTTACTGCTTAGGTTGCATGCTCAAGTTGTATGGATAAATGAATTGAAGAATTTGGAAAATGAGGTGAAAGATGATCCTTAAAATTGCTTTTAGCCGAGTGTAAATATTTAGTTTCTTATGCCTTGATTACATTATATATCCGCTCAGATGAGAACTGTTGGAAATCTGTTGTTTCCAACAGGATTCCAACAGAGTTAACTATGTATTTTGCAAGTGGTTAAAAGAACTAAATTCTCAGTATCCAAGAGTTCCAAACAGATTTCCAAGCGACATCATAAACTTGTATTCTATTCATTCTGTTATTCTATCTTTTTTGTTTAGTTCATGGTATAACCTTAATTCTATTAATTTGAATAATTAGAGTTGCACATGAGTATGCAGTTATTTTGATCATTGCAAGGACAAATTACAGGTATGAATGTTACAGGTAATGGCACTTGCATCTCAAGTGGAGGGTAACAAGTTTCAAGGATTCAAACAGGGCAACATTTTTTATGACAGTAGTTTCTTGAAGTCAAAAGTCTAGACCACATCTGGTGGTTTTACCATTGCAAAGGCCCAAATTGAATGAAAATCCTAGAACTTCAACTTTTCAGTAAAATTGTTCTGACACAGTCATGCCATAGTTAAACCAACTGCACTTTTATTTTGCTTTTATCTAGGTTAATAAAGGTGTTGGAAGGTAACATGTAGTAGAGCTTCTTCCTTGTAGAGACCCTGCCTTTCTCACTGCAGGCTCTTCCACAAATAGTAAATTTAAATGGATTTTTATTCAACAACAGTGTATAATAGTCAAAGCCATACCCATTTTCAGCCATTGCTATCCACATGAATCTCTAAAATCATACCCAGTTTTTAGCCATTGAAAGAGCAAAAACTAGTTTTTTTTTTTTTTTCAACAGTAGAGTACGAAAAGACCAGATAACTACAGGTATTAAAAATGCAACATGAAGCAGAGCTTCTTCCTTGTGGAGACCTTCAAGTATCTCTGAATGAGTTTGTATGCCTATCCCACCGCAAACAGTAAATTGAAGTGGTTTGTATGAAATAGCTGTGTATAATAGTCAAACTCACACCCATTTTCAGCCATTGCTATTGACATCAATCTCTAAAACCATACCTATTTTTCAGCTTTGAAATAGGAATAAAGTATGGTTTTTTCTAGCATGGCAGAAAACTGATTTGATTACAAATAATAGCAGTATGAAAACCATTATTTTAATTAAAGTTCTAAAACCATTAAAGATCACAGTCTTCTCTAGTTCTATTTCCATTCCATCTAAGCCCCTCCACTGCCCCCAGTGGTGAACCCAAGTGTGAGCATGCGGGGGTGCGGTTGCACCCATGTGATTTGAGAAACCCCTTAGAAAAGATCTTAAAAGATTCAATTTTATTATATAATTTCTTTACCGCATCTTTCAAACCTGTCTCAGAATTCTGCCTTTTAGAATTTGGAAACATGCAATTCTTGACATGAATTGTGGAGTTGATAGACGACCAAAATTCTAATCGGAATTTCTTGCAACAAAAAATGGGCCTTCGGGTTTGGGTTCCACGACCCATACCAGAGTAAAGGCTAGACCTACAGTCCTACACCCAGACGAATAAAGGGCATCAACTTGGCCCAATTTGAGACCTGTACACTTTTTTTTTTCTTTTTACTAAAGAAAACATACACACATTTATGCTGTAAATATACAGTCAATGCACTGGACGTGTGAAATCCGTGGGCCCGAACCCAGACTTGCATCTTACTGGGGCTTTTGTGTTGGACTTGAACCTGGACCTAAATTTAAATAGGCCCAAATATGGACCGATACTGAATTTTACATGAGTCTCTGCAAATTTATATGAGCTGCAAACATACCCGGTTAAATCTGGCTTTTGACTGTTAGGCCAAGCGCGGCTCGCTTAGCAAGTGGCTTTTGACTGTTAGGCCAAGCGCGGCTCGCTTAGCAAGAGGTCCATTACAAGTGGTTCCTTGCAAAGGTGCCCCCCACCCCCACTCCCTCCCAACCTTGTTGCACAACTTGTTAGGGGTAGGTTTGTGTGTAGGTGCATCAGTAGGTGAGTTCGAGTCTCACAAAGCAATTTCTTATAAATAGGGATTCAAAACTTTGGAAAACCATCCGCGGATATAAGAAATTGATGCCTTCTTTTTCCGCATGATCCCTAAAGTCAATTTCCACACTAAAATAAAGCATAATCATTTTACATAGTTGAATAGTATTGGCACCTTAGTACCACATGCATGCCCAGGATCAATGCCTTTGATGTTGATGGTATTTTATTAGATTTCATTTCAACCAGGAGTGGGTCACACACCATCAAATTGACTGAATTACGTTTCCATCATGTGCTCAATTGAAGGTGGGACCGGCACCTACTTTAACTGAAATTTTAAGGATTTTATACCACTAATAACAATGATGGATTGTAACCGACCCAACCTAACTCGACCCGACCCTAGTATAGCAAGTAAAGTGGGTCGCTTTATTAACCTTTTATTTTCTTCCTCCGCAAGAAGTTGTGAATCGACTTGCATTGCATTATATATTTCTCTCTCTCTCTCTCTCTCTCACTCAATCTCAATCTCTTTTGGCCTCTGTTAGGGTTTTCGTCGAACATCTGATCTGCAAGCAATGGAAGATGTAAATGCTCCCCATTCCATGGGCACGACCATCATCGGAGTCACCTATGATGGTGGTGTCGTCCTTGGCGCTGATTCCAGAACTAGCACTGGTAACCATTATATCATCTCTCTCTCTCTCTCTCTCTCAAAACCCCTTTTCTTCTCCATTCATATTTTTGTTTGTTTGTTTGTTTGTTCATCATTTAACGTATTGGGCAATTAGGGCATGTGTGGATCTACCCACCCATGAAGCGAACAAACTCCTCTTCTCTTTAGGAAGATGCTTTAACTACAACCTTCATCTCCTCCATCTTTGGGGGGAAAAAAGAAATTTTTCTTAGCACCCATGAATCTCCATGGAGCATTTGATTTGAGCATGTGGGATCTGGGGTTCACCCAAATGATGATTTATTTGGGGGTTTATGTTTGAATTTGACATGGTGGTTCCGTTCATGCTATTAGGTATGTATGTCGCGAATCGGGCATCGGACAAGATCACGCAGCTGACTGATAATGTCTACGTTTGCCGATCGGGATCGGTAATTTGATTCTAATCCTCCTTCGGTACCTATATTAGTAGTTTTGTGTTGATTTTTACATGTAAGTCTCTTGATCTGAAAGGTTCTTAATTTGTATTTCACTTGCATTTAAATGAATGCATTGAGGAGCCCTTGTTATTTAGGTAGGGTCTGGATTTGAGCATACCCCAACTCAAGTCTGTCTCAATCATGGGGATCTTTCAATTTATTCTCTTCACTCAGCAGCCCTGCAACAGAACTGCGAGCGTCACTTGCTTTTTTCTTCTTCCTTAATGGATTGCTTGTGAATGTGATTGTTGTTTTTGCCATATGAGATAAATCTATATAACAAAATTGGTCATGGCGTTTTGAGTCCTTAAGTTCTGTTTCTGCAGAACAAAAATATTTTACTGTTCTTTGCTTGACTTCATCTTCAACTGCATTTCTCAATTAGTATATACAACTGTAGTTTAAGAAATGTCCTAATTCTTGGTGAGATGCTTAATGTGCGTGCTTGCTGTAAATATGGACAGAAAGTGATTGGTGTCTTTAGGTGGGCATACTGTGAGGATGGGGTGCTCATAAAGAACCTCCACACATAGCATAACATGGAAAGACGTGTCTTTCAACTTTTCAATTTCTTTCTCTCTCCTCTTTTCTTTTTTCCCTAATGGTTTCAAATTTCCTAGTTTTCTGCTTCCATCTGTGTCCGGCAAAAATAATTCCTTTCTGCTTTCGCAATATGTTATAGAGACAAAAAAGGGGTTGCTTTCCTTTTGGGCTAGTTTAATGCACATGGATCAAGTTTGGACAAGAGTAAGACCTCCATTTGGGCAGTTCTCGACTTCTCATTGAGAAAAACGAGTTAAGATTTGAAAAATAGGGGTGGGATTCTTGAAAAATCAGCTGGATGTAACATCTTTCCACCAGAGTTCATTTAACTCCTATGATAACAAAGAAGCCTTCATCTTAACCTAAAGCTGCACTGAAAAGGTTTTTACTCTACAGAGAAGCTGGCTATTGTTTTCCCTTTTCTTTTCTTTGTCTCTTCCTTCCTTTTCTCTTTTAAAGAAGCTGTTCTTTTTTTTTTTTTTTTTTTCATTTTTTTTTTTTTTGGGATATCTTGTCCCTCTCAGACCTGCCTGACACATGAGTCAGGCAGGCTCTTCCAGTTTTCATATATTTCAGTCCTGTAAGTAATAAAACATCCTTATGTACACTTCCTCATAATACTTTCTTTAATGGTGTTGCTGTATTCACTTGGTAATTCACTTATCCCTCTAAGGATGGTTACTTGAGATTGGATTACTGGCAATTTTTGTTGTTCCATTTTCTGTTTTAACTTGTTTCTTTCTTTTATGTGTTTGTGAAATATTGCAGGCAGCAGATTCTCAAGTTGTTTCTGATTATGTCCGGTACTTTCTCCATCAACACACGTGAGTTGATTCATGTCTCCTATAACTTGGTTAAGTTCCTTTTTGTACTGTGATGTTTCTCATCTTCGTGCCTAATATGTTGGGGGAGAAGTGGTCTGCTTTTAGTTGATATTTCTATTGTTTGTCATGCAGTGGTGTGTTCAGTATTATTAAATGTATGCACTGACCGGCTTCTTGCTAATCATTGTTGTTTGTAGAATTCAACTTGGGCAGCCTGCAACCGTCAAAGTGGCTTCTAACTTGATCAGGCTATTGTCGTATAGTAACAAGGTATGCTTACCTTTAATTTTCTGAATAAATGCTATATACTGGAACTGGACAAGTTAAATGTTCATGAAGAACTACTGTGAGGTAATAGTCTCAATTTGTTGTAGAAGACATATTTTTAATTGAGCCTTGGAGAACTCAAGGAAACTTTATGTAACCTTCCAGTCTAGTTGCCGTTGGGAAAGGGATTTCTTGTGGGGTTGGGAGCTAAAGAGGATCGTGTTTTTCGGTAGATGGGAGAGGTTGAAGCTACCACCGAAAATTGGGGAATTGAGATGGAGAATATAAAGGACAAAAAATAATTGGGCATCATAATGATGGCTCAGGTTTGAATAAAAAGATGCATTGTGTTAAAAGTCATTTTTTCTATATACGGTGGAAAAAATTGGGGTTGGACATTGGAGATGGGGAATAGGAGCAGAATCAAGGAAATGGCAATATGTCCAGTGCATCAAATAAGGATTAAGGAGGACAATTGATGAGTGGATGCTAATGTTCATATTGGGGTATGGAAGTTTCATTAGATTTTGGGAGGATGTATAGAATGGGGGAACTACATGTTGAGAACATGAACATTTGAAAATTGTGTCAACTTTTTAAGGGCATTTTATTTAAATATTGTAGATAAAAGATTAGGGGAAATGCTGTGAAGCATGACATTATGAAGAATCCTCTTGTATATCATATTGGATTGATTAGATCACTAATTCACTATTGGAGTTGATTGGGATGGCGGTGTTATTTCTTTAAGGAAAGTATAAAATTGGACCTTGATTCTCTAGTGATCTTTTGAGGAGAAATCGTTTTAGCCTCATCAAGGGCTTATTTGGAAATGTCCACAGTAACTGCAACCACCATGTCACCTTGAAGAAACTAGAAACCCAGTCTCCATGAAATTAAGGTAACAAGAGAGTGCCATATCAGATCTTTATAGCTGCTTGCTCCATTTGATGCATAATGAACCTTTTATCTTTTGTCATGGAAAGTATCACTTTCTAGTTCCAGTTGTTAAATGAACCCTAATTGATCCACTACTCATTTCCTTTATAAAGACGTTTGGAGTTCCTTTGCCCCCGCCTGGACTTGAACCCTTTCTACAAACAAGTCCTTCATTCATTTGTTTTTCCATGCTCTGTCGGCATGGTGTGTAGTTACTTTCTCTCACTTTTTAGCATACATCTCACTTTCTCATCCTCATAGCTTATGAAGGAATTGGCTGTGGGTCCTTTTTCTAAGAGAGCCCAAGCGCTTTGGAGAACTATATGACAATATCTTCAGTTGCTTGAGGAATTTGCAAAGAGAGAAATAGGATAATTTTTTTAAATGGGAAATGCTCCTTTGTAAGAGGAATTGAAGCTAGATCAAAACATGGTTCTTTATTTTTATTTTTATTTTTTGATAACGCGGGTATCCTTGAGGTCTTTGGCCCAACAAGACTAATCCCCCGGGTGGTGCCCACTAAACACACACAAACGCACACCGGGCATCCGCTAAAACATAGCTCTTTATTGGGGGCTAAAGGCAATGAATTTAGAGGCATTTTATAGAGTGACTTAGATAGAGAATGGTAAGTGATTAAGGAGTAGACAACTTTTAATAATTGAGGAGTGGCACATCCTTCGAAGTCAGGTTGATTAAATCTTAACATGGATGAGGCTGCAAAGGATAGCATAGGACTGTCAGAAATTTTGGGGTGCCTTGGAAAATAATAGAAGATTTCTGGATATTGACCTTTTGAGGTGGGATAGACGATTCTAACAAGGCTGCAATTTTGACAATTAGAGAGGGTATAAATGACTAAGATGCACCGATTATAAAACATATAAGGGTACCATTCAAAAAAAGAAAAAAAAAAACATTTAAGGGTGTTAAAACATGTTTTGAAGTTTATTGAGAGCCCTCTTATTGTTGAGAGAGGTTCAGCTAATACATTATTATGGCAGAACAAAACCAAGAGTACATTTGAGATGCTAGTGGTAAATGAGATGAGCTGTTGGCCAACATGGAGATTACTTTAGAAATGTGCCAAGAGAACTAAATGAAGCGACAGACCATTTACCTAAGATGAGAGTTAGATCAAGCAGCTTTTAGATAAAAAAAAGAAGAAAAGAAAGGGGGCGCAACACTAGGGATGTCAATTTCCCAGTTGCCCGAAGGACTCGATCCAGAAAAAAAAGGATATGAAACCTTATTTTTGGGCCCAAAATTGGTGTTTAAATATTAACTAACTCTACACTTCACAGGAATTGTAAATTAAAGAAATTTGTGTGAATTTGATGTTGAGTTACAAAAATCCTCTCACGTATCCACGTTGTTTCTTTCCCGGAAATAGAATCAGTAATCATGAGTCATGGCTATCTTTTATTTTGTAGTTGAATTCAATAGAAAATCCTAGTTGTGATATTTGAGAACAGTTTCTTTTGAAGCTTGTTCCATACTGGTCTTTCTATTTTAAAGTTTATTCCTACTTTATGAACTTGGCAGAATATGCTAGAAACTGGGCTCATTGTTGGTGGATGGGACAAGTATGAAGGGGGCAAAATATACTCTGTGCCCCTAGGAGGAACATTATTGGAGCAACCATTTGCCATTGGAGGTGTGTCACTGCTCATTACGTTTGAAGTTCAATTTTGCTTAATGGTTAAAGTACATCTTTTATGTATAATTTTTTTTTTTTTTTTTAAGGGCATTGGGAATGGATGATGTTATGGGAAATATTCTCTTAGGTGCATAGAATAATTATTCATGGCTCTCCTATCAGGGGAGCAGTCATAACTTCTTGAGGGCATAAATCTTATATGCCCAGCGAGAAAAAAAAGATAAGGATCACATGCTAACCATAAATCTTATATCCTAAGGGGTCACTTGTTTGCACTCAATTACACATGTAAATGATTTACGGGTGTAATCATTATGCATCATCACGTTTTTATTTTATTTTATTTTATTTTTAACGTTCATTTATGCATGTGATGCATAAATGAGGCGTGGAAATGGTGTGCGAAGGAGCCCATTTTCACAACTCGAGGTGGTAAGATGTTACATGCCTCAGTGTAACTGGACGGTGGTACAGTCTGGAATGCCCAGACAGTTTATGGGTACAGTCTGGAATGCCCGGACAGGTTATGGGTTCAAACAATACTTGTCAATTCTGTTCTGTTCCCCATTCCAATTTTGCCCCTATAGTGGAATGTTTTGGTGTTCTTGTCATTTCCGTTTCTGAAAGATGTGATTGACAAATGAAAAATAAAAAATGAATACCTAACATTGAAAAAACATTAAAAGAACATAAAACAGGGGAAAAACAGATTTCATTTTCCAAAAAAATAAAATAAAAGAAAAAACCAGATTTCATAAGCTCTAAACAAAACAATATTTAAAATTTAAATGACAAAAGATTTAAATTTTAAACATATGGACATTTTCATAGCAAATGAATTGTTTCAGTGCATGCACCATTAAAAAAAAAGATATAATGGCTTTTGAGAGAGAGAAAGAAAGGAGAGGGGGGGGGGGGGGGGTGGTGGGGGGGGTGTGGGGGAGAGATACAATGGCTGGAATCTTTTGGGAGGGTGTTCCATTCCGCCCAAGACCAAATCTGGAATGTTTTGGCCAATTCCAAATGGAATAGAACAGAATTGACTACTATGGTTTGAACCCCATCAACGGTATTATTATTATTATTATAATATTTTATGGGGCCTTGAATTCATGATTTGAGCTATTCATCTTCTTTATAGGGCTAAGAAACCCTAAGATGTTTAATTTCATATGTTAAAATCTTCATGGATTTTGAGAAATCTGTGAAAAAACTCCAAAATACCCCAACCAATAGATCTAATTTTTGCACTTCTGTGGGCCCCCATTTCATGACCCGAGCCATTTAGTGTTCTCATATTAATAATGGTAAGCACCTAGATGTTTAACTTCATTACCTTCATAGATTTTGAGACATTTGTGAAAAAAACATCCAAAAAATTCAAACAGATTTTTAACCAATGGATGCATTCATTTATTTGTGAAAATGGTGATTTTAACAAACATGGTAATGTGTTTCACATCTATAACATTTGCATATGTAAGAAATTCCATTTTCCTATCCCATGCGTAAAAGGCGAATGACCCCTCATCAATGGGCTGAAAAAAAGGGGAAGGGTCTCATGCCAACTATAAATCTTACATGCTAAGAAGGAATAAAAAAAGGAAAAATCTCATTCTAAAAGAAGGCTGGTAACTCAATCACCTGGTAGATATCCTAAGAAAAGGCTGGTAACTAACAAAAGCATATAATATAGTTGAAAGGTGCTCATTGTCACAAGCATTAGGTTGTGCGTTTAAGTTAGCTTACCTTTCCCAAAAAAAAAATAAAAAAAGTAGTAGAATTTTATGCGCAGCATGTATTTGCCTAATGGTTTTATTCCATCTCGCACTTTACAGGGTCTGGATCTAGTTACTTGTATGGATTCTTTGATCAAGCATGGAAGGAAGGGATGAACAAAGATGAAGCTGAGGTGTGCAAGTTTCAATGTTTTTATATAAGATAACAAATTCTTTAAATATATGCACATATCGTCCCTCTTCATTCAATTTTTATGTTATAGACTGTTTGATTTTTTATTTAATCCTTGAACAAATCATGTCGTCTCCCGACTGAATATAAATTCTCTGATTCTTCCATTCATTATTTATGTCATTAATTCACAAATGCTGTTAATTTTTTTATATTCTTAAACAAATCATTACACATCAGGACTTATAGTATTAATGCTCTAATCATGTACCATTGTTGAAAACTCAATTCAAATCTGTCCATTTATCATTACTATTTATCTATATATATATATATGTATATTGAAAATGGTGACTGTATTAATTGCTCAAGGGAACTTTGCCGTATAAGAGCACTATGTCAAAACCTAAAGGCCCCACGACATAGGGGAGAGCAAAAAAAAAAAAAAAAAAACACCAATGCCCCAAAAAACCGGGCAGCAGCCCAAGAATGTTAGATACAAATTAACAATGAGAAGAGATGGTCAACGAAAGTTTAGAAACTCCCTCTTTTGCAAGTTGATCTGCTTCTGCATTCGCCAAGCATCTGATATGGAGGAAAGAAAAATTCAACTCACTAGACAGTTGGATCACCTCTTCAATGATATCAGCTAGGTACCATTGAGATGCCCACTGAATGATGAATGACTATCTATTTATATGTTAATTCCTTATATGTGTTATTCTTGGTGCTTGTTTCGCTGGTTCTCTGCTATCTGGATTAAACTGGACAGCCAATTACATCTTATTTTAGTTAAGTTTTACAACAATGTTACTTTATTTTGTTAGGCATGCATATTGTAACCTTTTTTATTAGGTGGGGTAAGGCTGTAATTATGAAGATGGTACTAATGACGATCAAGATTATCACAGTTCTGATATTCAGATTTGATGTACTCTATCCCATACTTTACGCTGTTTTTTTATCACTATTATTACATCTAATGGCTTTAATCATATGGTTGGAATGATTAACTGGGCATGTTTATTAATGTCCATGGCTCATATCTATAATATCACCATCCCTCTTCACATTAGTGATGAGAATCTCAATAACTAGCGGAGTGGAAATTGCAAGGAACACAAACCTCATGTAAGATTTTGAAGTTGGAGAAGATCTGTAGTATCTCGTCTACGATTTGTTGTTGATACACCTAGTCTCCCTCTTGATGCTTATCCAAGGTTTTAAGGCAGTGTGGGATTGAGTGGTGGGGAGGTTCTAGCCGGCAGCTGGAAGAGGCAATACCTCTCTTTAGGAGGGTGAATTACTTTGATTAAACGACACCATTCCATTCCCCAACCTTTGACAAAGTGAACCCAAGGGAAAAATGCTATGTCATAGTGCAGAAATAAATGATTGATTGACTCCCTTCCCACCCATGTAAACAACAAATATCTGAAATGATCTCTGAGGATATACCCTTCTAAGGTTATCCACAGTCATTATCTTCCTTGCTGCAGCCAGTCAACAAAAAAGCCTCAAATGAGCAAGGCTCATCCAGACTTGAGCCCATGGAGATCCAAGCACATAAATGAATCCGGTGCCTTGTAAAATGATTTTGTGGAAAATATTCTAGTTTGGTCTGGCAGGCTTGCAGATGCAACTATCCACTTCATCCCTGCAAATAAGCATGTTAGAAAGGAGACTAGGCAATGACTCAAAACTCTTGCAACTCAGACTGACAAAGTGAATCTCCTAACATTCACTTCTCATGACACCTTATCCCTTGCCCAAACATAACACTTCTTTACTGGGGACTTGTTACTGGACACCATCCTAAACAAAGTATGACATGTACAACATAAAAGACCTGCATCCACCCAATCATCAAAGCAAAACCAAACGCATCCCCAGTACCAACTTGAAACCCGACTCCTTGCTAAGAACCTCCCCCCTGATGTTAGGCCCATCCCCAAATTTAGAAATAACACCCCACTCCCCTGGGACACTCTATTCCTAGGGATTCTTTTTGGGAATCCCACTTATCCTCATCATCCTTGGATGGTTTGATTTTCTCCAAATTGCATCATTCTCTTCCGTCAAACCTCCACCACAAGTTTTCTAGCCAAGCCCAGTTTTTAGCTCAAGACTTCTCAAACCCTGTAAATCTCACCTTCACCACTTTGCTCCAGCTCCTCATTGTCCTTAGACGCTATGATTTTTCTCGAAATTTCATCATTCTCTTCCATCAAACTCCACCGCCATTTTTCTAGCCTAGCCCAAATTTTAGCTCAAGACTACTCAATTCCTGCAAATCTCAGCTTCACCACGTTGCTCCAGCTTCTCATCGTCCTTAGACACTATGATCTTCCTCGAAATTGCATCATTCTCTTCCATCAAACCTCCACCACCATTTTTCTAGTGAAGCCCAAGTTTTAGCTTGAGACTTCTCAATCCCTGCAAATCTCAGCTTCACCATTTTGCTCCAGCTCATCAAATATATTTTCTTCTAGCACATTTTCCCTCCCATAAGAAGTTTCTTCTGATGCGGTATAATTCTATAGTCTCAGCTACTGACATTGTGATTAATGACATAATACACTGGCATGCTGATTGGCCTGTTCTGTTCTGATTCTGTTGGGGCTTGTTGGATTGTTCTTATTACTGTGGTGGTGGTGGTCGCAGATGTTAGCATCCATTTCTCTGGGTAGCTTTATTATAAATTTAATACATTTACAAGTAGTTAGGGAAATGAAGTTATATGCTCAAGTTCCAGCGAGAAGGGATAGGGATCCAAACAACATTATTTACCTACAGGCAATCAACTCTAAATGCCGGTAGAGTTCCAGGTAATCAAAGAACTGGGTATATGCTGAGTAACGGGGACCTTAATGTGTTTCTGTTTGCCTTAATATGCTTTTCCTATGTGTTTTATGATTTGTTATTATTGCCTCTGTTATGTTAGCTTTTTTTGGTCAGAGCATGGCCATATTAGCATGTTGAATTATAACCATTATCCTGGTATCTGAGATCACATGTGCATGGTTATGGCCGACATAAGACCTAGTAGCATGAGATGCTGGAAAAGATGTTATTTGCTTTGAGACTGTTACTGTTGAGTCATGTTTGAAACTGGCTCCTCTTTTAATGGCTAGCGTGCCTATTATTTAGAAGAAAATGTTATATTATTCATTTTTCATCTTTCCCTACTGCAATGCAGAAATTAGTTGTTAAAGCAGTCTCTCTTGCCATTGCTCGTGATGGTGCAAGTGGAGGCGTGGTCAGAACAGTTATTGTAAGTCTCTTGTCCTTTTGCATGCACAACTTTTAGTTTCCTTTTGCATGCACAGCTTTTAGTTTCTGCAAATCATCTCTCTTCTAGCACAAATATGGCCTAATTTTAAATACTGACAGTAAAAGAAAAAAGGGTCCATCCATGCAAAGAATAAAGCCAAAAACACGAGGGTATAAGTGCATACATAAGCAATGAAAGGATCAATCCTGTCCACCCCCTGTTTAACTAAGCATCTGCCATACTATTAGCTGACCGAATCACATGGCTAAAGACCACCTGAAGCTGTGTTGACAAACTCTGATTTCATTAGAAAAGAGCTGTAGCTTCCGCGGTCTGAATTCATTGCAAGTAATCCATGAAATCGCTTTGGTAGAGTCACTCTTCAGCCTCCACAATTAAGCTGCCCTGAAAGCAATCCAAATAAATATGAAGAGCCTCTAAAATAATGCTTCATTAGAATCCCTTACTCCCATGTGCTTAGAAAGCAGAAGAACGACGTCGTTGTTACTGTTGTGTTGTGCCACCGCCAACGCGCGAAGTTCTTGTAGGACTCGGCTTACCTCAAGCACACTATCTAAGCATACCACCTTTTGGTCTTCACCAATGAATCGACCTCCTTCCCTCCACAAGATCACATTATGTAAGTTTTTCAATAACAAAAACAACAACAATAATAATAAAAGAATGTAATGCAGCTTTACAATCATGAACTCTTTTATAACTGAAATCCATTTCACAGTTCTTAAGTTCAATATGGTGAGGAGTTCAAGGACGTTGGAAGGCCCTTAAAAATCCTATTATTCGTAGCCATCCGAATAGACTAAAATTCATGTTATTCCTATCCATCCAAATAGAGTGAGGAGTGGCAGTAGCAACCTTCCAAAGCAACAAACCACACCCAGGAAAAAGCCCTAACCACCAAGCCTCAATTAAATCCTCTGAGTCACTAAGAAAACACCAAGCTATATCTATGTCAATAAGTAGTTCCACAGATGTGAAGCCACCTTGCAATGTAAAAACAAATGGACGATGGACTCTTCTTTCCTCATGACGCACATCTTAGATGATCTCTGCTACCATGCCTTAAGTTCTCAGGTTTTCTGTTGAGAAACCTTCCTAGCAACTGCTAACAAACAAAAAGCCTCCACCCCATGAGGGGCCAATCCCAACCACATGTATGCAGGAGGCAGCCTTGGTTGAGATGGCCCTTTCAATTTTAAATATAACTCGTTAGTCAAAGACTTTTCCAAGGTAGACCATATGCGAATATCCTCTTTCTTCCCTGCAAATGAAAATGTTAAACAGTAGACTCAATAATTCCCTCATACTAATGCAACCTATTTCTGAAAGATACTTTCCATGACACTCTAATCCCCCTGACCACATAATACTCTTTAATGAAAGTCTCTTTTTGTGACGCCACCCTAAACATCCTAGGAAACAAGCAAACAGAGATCCCATCTTCACCCAGTCATCATACCATAACCGGACATCCCTCCCTTCCCACATTTAAATGCATCCCTTTTACTGAAAACCTCCCATCATTTTAGACAAATCCCCAATAATCGAAGTAACAGCAAAGACCCGACACTTGATACCTTATAATTTGGTCCACCGCATTTGGTCCCAACCGAACTTATCCACCACATTTGATCCCAACCCAACTGATCTACCACATTTGGCCCCTATAATTTTCCTCCATAACTTCACTAATAGAGCCCCATTTTTGTTCTCAAGGTTGCCAATGCCTAAACCCCCGCAGCTATCAAATGGACATAACCATGTAATGCATAAACTGTCTTGCTCTCATCTTAGATTAATGAAAAAACTGTAATACCTGGGTACTTGATATTTGTTCTTTTAAATAAAGAAAGATGGAGCCTCAACTTGATCATTGGATCATCAAAATTGTTGTGGGATGGATTTGTGCAGATAAACTCTGAAGGCGTGACCAGAAACTTTTATCCAGGAGATGAGCTTCCACTATGGAATGAAGAGTTGGAGCCCTGTAGCTCGTTGCTGGACATACTGTCATCAACTGGTCCGGAGCCCATGAGCATTTGAAGCTAATGGGGGCATATTGTACTGGTTTCTAGCTGTCGCCATCTTTTAGTTACTGGTTACCGTTTGCATCAGGATATAGTTGCAGTTCTGTGATCCATAATTTATAAAATTTGGTTGAAGCATTTGTGGGCGCAAATTTTTTTCTTTTTATTTGCTATGCTGCAGACTGAAAAAAAAAAAAAAAAAAAAAACGGAGTTTACTTTCATTACATTGACTTCCCTCTCAAGACGAATTATTATGGAAACTACTCTTGTTGGGCTTCGATCTGGGTTTTTTTTTTTTTGAAGTTGTGATCTTGGGTTGCAGTGCGGGGCATGATACTTACAAACCACATTTGTGTATATGGTTGTTGTGGAATGGTGGTTCTGTGATGGTGGGAACATTTGGACAATGATAGCCATGTTACCGGCTTATAAAATTGAAAACCACATCTCGCATGATGGAACCTATCTCGTCTCTCACTTGGTACTCTGCTGTAACCATTTTAAACCGCTAGTGTGTGTTTTAATTATGCTAAATCGGAGGGTCATGTCTGTCCAATCCTACCTTGGATTAAAATGATGTGGGGCTTGGAAGAATCTTTGCATGGGCTTGGTGGTTTTATTATTTTTGGCTAGGGACATTTTCTTCTCCCCCATCTTTATGTAGGCGTGGGCTGTGACTGTTTTTACTGCGTGCTGCCCGTTTCACATCAAAAAAATCCCCCTTACTTTGGTAGTAAATATCGATACATGGGAATTTTGAGCGGTAGAGACTAAACTCAGAGTCCAATGGGAGTAGGCTGACATCTTAGATAGTTGGCGTCTCGTGATCATATCAAATAAATCTTTTACAGTGCGTGCCTAAAATTTGCCCTAAAAGTATATAAATGAAAAGAGTTAAATGGAAATGGGAACCAATGTTGGGGTCCATTTGGAAAACTCTAGTATAATTAGTAAGAGCTAATTAGATAAAGGTTTAATATGAATGCCCTAATTATTTATTTCTAATTTACAATTAGTCTTTTTACAAAAATAAATAAATAAATAAAAGTACATTCAGTAAATTTAAAAAAGGAAAAGATCTTATTCATTAGGAAATTGGGGGCGGCCTTTTAGAAATTTGCAATACATAAATCAATCATTTGTCAGTTTGGAAATTTTATGAAGTCATTTTCATCCATGTGTCAAGCGTTCACCACCTCCGTCTGCATTAGGTAGTAAAGCTATAAAAATAAAAAATAAAAAATAAAAAAATGATTATTTATTTGTAGGCAATATAGCTCAAAAAGTTCTCCAGATGGGACCTCCTATTCCACCAGGGATTTGGGTGAGACGCCTCTCACCCTACTAATCTTTTATGACATTGTCAGCCCCCAGCCAAGGAAAGCTTAAGCCTTAGCGAAAACGGATCCCTCTCTTCACTGGATCTTGGATGTGTCTAAAGGATGTGTGAGAGGCTGAATCTTCTACCAATAGAGAGAGAGAGAGAGAGAGAGAGAGAATCATTTTCATACAACGGCAGCAAGTAATTTATACAAATTTGGGAAAACCCACTTGTCCTGTTGCAGTTAATGGTAGCTTCCCCCTACGTGCTCTCGGTTATATTTGATCAAATAGCCTGAAATTCCAAAGCAAATTACATCTACACATACACCTTAAAGCTCACCATACAAACCTTTCTGTGAGCTATTTAGAACTGGGACCCAAAAAAAAAAAAAAAACAAATTTAAGGGAAAAAAATAAAGCTTACAAGTTTTGAATCATGAGTTGGCATTTACCACTTGATTACCTATGGGGATTCCTCTATCCTCTAAAAATCTCATTTCTCCACTTCACTCAGATATCAAAGCCAGCCATGCCCTTTTAACTGCTGTGCCTCTCCTTTTTTTAGGCATTTCTGCAGACCTCAGTGTCATTGTTGTTTGGTCATTTAGAGTAGTTCAAAAGGAAAGGTTCCACCTGATGGAGACCTCTTCTGTTCCACTTGGACACCAACAGGAACTCCAATGCCAAGGGGCTGCAAAAAGAACATTTAATCTGTTGCTGTTCCAAAGGATCAATTCTTTTAGTTAACCATTTACATATCTGGTTCTCCCCCATCCATAATGGCAGAAAACCATCCATTGCTCTCAGTGATCATATGACCCAGCCGATGGGTTGCCAGAGTTCTGGTCACAGTGACCACTTCCACCACCCCTCCATGCATTTCCACCATCTGAACTACTGCAGGCCTGATTTGGAAGTACACCATTGCCAAAATCACCATCTAGACTCATTTGCTGGACTTCCTGTGGGGACAGTATCTTTATATAACGAACACAATTCACAAACTCCCTGCAAAGTTTATGTGCATGTATTAATCTCAAGAGTGTAGCTAACCAATATTAGAGTCATAACTTGATCCAATTACTTGTGGAAATTCAATGAATTGGATTGATATGTTGGTTGTGTCTCATTCATTTCTTCTAACATAAAAAAGAAATAGTCAACTTCTTGTATTCTGCAATTCAAGTATTCTGTAAACCATCTTAGAAGGAGCAATCAACTTCCACTATGATTTAACCAAAATTTCTTTCACCAATCCAATTTGGGTAATCTGTGAGAACTATTAAATGATGAGAAGCATCAAGGCACTCCTTGGTCTTGATATGAACAGATGGTAATAAGTTCTAGGATGGAGCCAGCTTTTCTCTTCCATGCTTTAGTACGCTATTTTCTAGCCTGTGGTTCTTAATAAAATCTTTATGTAACCCACTGATAAAAAAAAAAAAAAACATTTCTCCATTGCATCCTACCAGCAATGATATGGAAAGTTCAAGAATCTTCAGATAATTTAAAACATTATAAGAGTCACAATCTATTTAAGACGCCTTTTTTATAAAATCAAATGACTAATTTAAAGATTGGTCGAAGTCTCAAGTCAACTCAATTTTAGTCCACAATCAAGGCTGCACAAAGTTTAAAACCGTTGAACATGCGATTAGGAAAGCAGAAGCAAATTATGAGAAAATAAGGGGTTTTCTTCACCCTTGTTCTACAAATTTTTTCTTCATTTTTTCCTAATGTAAAATGGAAACATCTATTCCCTTCAGCACTTTTTGTTTCCCCTTTAAGCCAGACCCCTACCTCTGCTCACTCTTCCCATCTCGTCTTACCTTCTACTATTGTCATGTCCATTTTCACTCTAGTTTTCTCATGTCCACCTCGGGTCAGCCATGTGGGTTCCACTTTCCCACTCGACCTTATTTTAAAGTCATATTCCGCTTGTTGCAACATCACACACTAAAGTCTAAAATATGTTTTTTCTTCTGATTGATAAATAATTAAAGTAAAAGGTGTCTTTTTGAAGGGTGGGGTCACCCATTCCATATAAATTATAGAACCTCATACCCCTTTTTTTTCTACTACGATTTAGGGTGCAACATATTACCTGAACTAAGTTATAGAACCCAAAGGACCATAGCTATCAATGATTAGAAACATTTTCTCCTATAAGATTTGCAACAGATCAATTGATTTAACTATTAGCTATAGCATGCTCACACACGCACACACCACAAACAAACAAAAAGATCTAACATAGGACAACTTACTCCCAAGGGTCATCACCAACGAGCAGAACATCCGTCTCATGGTCTACATAAACCAGTTTCCAGCCAATTCTCTGTCGATCCTCAAGTTGTCCCTCTATGCCAAACATACGAGCCAGATCCTGTTTGAGCTCGTCATAGCCCGTGTAACGGGTGATATCGACAGATCGGCCAACAGCCCCGCGTTTGTACACCTAGAATTGGGAGAATCATCCAGTGTAAGTTAAGTAAAATGTGTAATCAGTAATTTTCATATCTTTGTGTTTTAGTTGTAAGAAACCATATAACAACCAAAAAGCTTAAGCTAATAGGTGGAAGGCCCAACACTCCCCCTCACGTGCAAGCCCAATAGATTTCATGGACGGGCCTATCACGTGGGCTACACAAGAACAACGGGATCGGAACCCGCTTTGATACCATGTCAAAAACCATATACCAACCCAAAAGCTTGAGCTGATAGGTGGAAAGCTCATACATATATATTAAGACATGACAAGCCTATTACTTAGGCGATGTGAGATGTGGGACTTCCCAACATTAGTTATGTAGGGTAAGCAGAACGAACTGAAACATCTAACCTTGGTGAATGTCCGCATACGCTGAAATTGAGGTTGAGGTGGAGGTGGCCATGAGCCTCCATTCAACAAGCTCCCATCATTAATGTTAGAATCTATTGGAACTCCAGGATTAAATGCCATGCCTGGGGCCCCAAATGACTGAGAAACAATTGAGGATGATAATTCCTGTTGAACATCTTTGGAACTGCCATAGTTAGTTACCACATTTTCTGAAGACAGATGATTCTGGAGATCCCTCCCAGACCCCATGCTCTTAGCCACCAAAGGATCAGGAGTTAATGGTATTCCCAATGGCCCTTCAATGTTAACTCCAAACAGAACATTATTCCTAGGATCAGCTGGACCATCGCCATCTTGAGCAGTGTCTCTGAACATTGCTTGTGGATTGAAAGCTGATAGTGGGAAGTTTTGCTGCAATTGTCCATCAGTCTGAGAAATACAGACTGAAGTTCCTGAAGATGATGTGTCCAAGCAATCCATTTGTGGGGTACTTGGGTATGTCTGTGGGGCAGTCCCTTGACCCTGCGTCTTGGAAATGGGCATTGAAGGTTTCATATGGATATCAGATTTCTGCAAGTCCATGGCTAAGTTTGGACCAGTAGTCATGGCTTCCAAAGTGCCAGGACTCAAGACCGTTGCTGCTGCCTGAGATATATCATCCATTATGAATGTTCCCCTGTGGGTCCTATTTAGGATTGATTGAGGAATGATGGGACAGTTGTTTGTAGAAGGTGATGTGGAACACGATGGAATATCATCAGTGATCCCTGATTGTGCTCCATTTGGCAATAAACAGCTGGAAGGAGTTGAGAGGAGATTCGTTGGTGGAGGTGGAGGAAGCACTGATCCAGGCAACTCAGGCAGCATTAATGATTGCTTCTGAAGTTTCTGCTGTGGCTGATGTTGCATGGGTTGTGACGACCGAATATCAGCTTGGGTATTCTTGGCCATCTGTGATGGGATCACATGCTGCTGTGAAAGCAAATTGGGGTTTGACAACTGCTGCTGCGCTCCCATGAGCAGTCTCTGCTGCTCTTGAAGTTGGGTCAGTTGAGGCTGTTGTAGGGCTGATTGTGACAAGACCGATTGCTGTTGCTGGTGAAGTTTCTGCAACAGTTGTAACTTAATCTGATGTTCGGATAGTTGCAACTGCTGATTTGCTTGGTGGGAGAGCTGGACTGGCGTCCGGTTTTGCTGTTGGTTCAGAGCAATATTAGACTGTGGCTGTTGCTGTGGCAATTGGTTTGGAAAGAGATTAGCTTGAGGCTGGTGGTTTTGAATCAACGGTGGCTGCTGTTGCTGCTGAACAAAGTTCTGGGCCAAAATTTGAGGCTCTAAGAGCTGGGTCTGAGTTTGGTTCTGAGGAAGTGCCTGATTAACCAAATGTTGCCTCTGCTGCTGATTAATGCCATCCATCTGTTGTTGCAGCCGATTAACAGAGCCTAATTGGTTCAATGTGTCTGGTAACTTTGGAAGTTGTTCCACTTGTTGGGACTGCTGAGACGACCTCGGAGAACTGAACTGCAAGTTATTCTGTTGCAAGATATGCGCTTGCATCCCCAACTGACGAGGCATATCTGTAGCAGCAAGATTTTGAAGAACTGGCCCAGTCATCGGACGCAAATAATCTGGTTGCATGGTCGAGTTAGCAAGCACGGGATTTTGCTGCATGTTCATCCATTGCATTAGGCTCAGTCCAGGGAGAACAACATTTTGAGACTGGGGATCCTTTATGCAGATTTCATCTCCGAGCCAAGGCATTGCCCTTTTGAAGAGATTCTCCATATCTGATGAATCATCATCTGCAATGGCCTTAAAGCAGGTTGGTAAGTAATCCTCTACTAATGCTGTGGAGCACAATAGTGTTTTATGGATACAGACAGTTAATTGCATTGTATTAACACTCAGAGGGTCACCATTTAAACAGATGCACTCTGTTTAACAACAGTTAAAAGGTACTACACATGGATCAGTAAATTGCAAGCTAGGAACAACAAGAACACAGCATTTGATATATCTACGTGGTTGGGATGAAAAGGGAATTATGAGGATAAGGGGTGGTAAGTTTCATCCTATTCAAGTACTCTATAAGATAGTCATCCAGCCAAAAACATTACAACAGCTGAAATAAATTGGACCTAGATTACAAAGCTAAAGGTCTTGAAGTGAAACTTGATACACCACCTAAGTTCAGTCCACTTAAAATTCAAATCACCCATAAATGCCCCATAATTGCATCGCACATGAGGTTGCATCTCACTAAAGATTTTCACTTGAGAGGTACCTCTCAGTCTCTATGAAAGGTAAAAATCTTAGCCGTGGATTCATGCCACTCAAGTGGGATAGGGTGATCGGAAAAGTCTCATTGTGGATTAGATTTTGGCCAAAAAAGCAGCCAGATTGAATCATCCCGACCCTTGATTTACAGGCCTAAAAGGTTAATGATTTTTTTTAAGTCATATTTTTTCCTTTTTGAAGTCCAATCCGATGGTGAGTATGGCACTATGGCTTGGGTGATTGTCAAACCGTGGTGAGTACCAATTCATGAACTGTAGTAACAGCATGTGGTCCTAGACTAATGTCTCGCACAGAGTTGCACACAGGATATGAGGTGCACCTTATGATCAATCTGAATGGACCATCCAAACTTGCATGGGGGGTTACACTGATCTGATTAGAATGGACTGTTGGATCCAGTGTGAAAATCTAAAACCATTAAACTTGCGGGCCTCAAATCAAGGGTTAGGATCATTGGGTTGACTTGAAATTACATATATGGGGTGGTACCACCTAGATCTTTCGATCCACACCTCTGTGATAGGTGGGTCCCAACAACTGTCTCGTACGGTGCTCCTCTGCGAGACATGCACAGGATCTGCGCATGCGCGCACACAGAGAATTTCTCCTATGGGAAGTCCACATACAGCTTGTGCATGGACTACAGCTTATGTGTGGACCATTTGTGGTCCACCTAGATGCATCAATCAAGGGGGTTAAGGGGGATGGAACGGGCTAAGCATAGAGTATGGGTGTCTCAAAGGAAAAAAAAAAAAAAAACATGGCATGAAATTGGGTTTTTCTAAAAAGGAGCTAATGGCCAGTTTGGATTTGTGAAAGGTGGCCATTGAATGGACATAGTAAGGGAGCACTGTTTCTATGCCAAGACAAACTGATTGAAGTTTTTAAAATATGTTGATAGGACCTGTGGAAACCAGTAAATTCCTACTCCAGATATAACAACAACAACAATAATTCCAGCAGGATATTAGAGCATATATGCACTGCAAAATTACGAGACATAACATACCGGGCATTCCTGGTTGTCTAGGGCGCTTTGATCTGAAAAATGGTGGCGGGCAGATGAAAAATGGAGCCGCCACAGGTTCAATCTCCCATACTGAGACCCTATTACGTCTCTCACCAGCAGTAGACTCATCCCAGGCAACCTTTTCGAAACATTGGCCATGTGAATGAAAATAAATCAAGGAGATAAACTTTAATACCAATGAAACTTTAAACGCATACTATACCTGCAGATTACGCCACTGTGAATTTTTCCATCTCAGAGGATCTAGGTCACTTATGCCGGTAATCGTTCCCATATACCTGCAGGCCAAGGACCATCACATCACACTCCAGCATCAAAGGAAACTGCTCAAGACATTCAATTTCCGGTCTGACTTAAAAGATTATATATGCATCTGAATGGGAAAGTATTATGTGTTACAAACTGAGACTGTCCAAGCAGCGAGATGTGGCATAAGTTCCCCACCAAATAGAAGAGGGATTCCTAAATGAGGTATTTACGGAAAGCTAGCTTCAATAGACATTGCTACATGTCCAAACAAAGGCCGTGATTCAAGCATTATACCTAACTCACCTCACTTTTATATGGTTGGACGAGTGGGTCTCACCAACATGGCACATGGATTAACAAGTCTTGAGTCAGTCACGCATAGTAGTTAAGTTTGTAAATCTGGGAAGAATATCTAAGCAAAAAGGTTGTCTATATTAAGCTTTTCAGAGTCATGATGATCAAAGAAAGATATCTGGCTTCAGGCCAATGCAAGACTCAGGCCCTCTTTAGATTTCTAGTCCAACTTTGATTCAGATAGTTAGCCCAAAAAGAAACTTTTCCTAAAACTTATATTTTCTTTACAAATATTAATGAGACATGGATGCTCAGCGCTACACATATGGCATCATTTGAGAAAACATGAAAACAACTAAAATCACCTTCTTGTTCCTGACTCTTCAGTTTCAAACATCATCCTAAACCGCATGCCCAGAGATATTTGGTTGCTGTAGATGGCCTTGTTGTACTTGGCCAACGGAATAACAAATTCTGATGGACTAGCCCTAAGAAGGGTAAAAAAAAAAACTGTTAGTTTCAGAGAAAATAGCCTATTAATAGATGAAAGAAAAGCAGCAAAATTCAATAAATTCCTGAATTTTACGAATTTTCAGAACATTTGAAACTCAAATTACAAATTTCAAAATAGGAGAAGCAAAGAAAAGATGATATAACACCAACCTCGGATTGTAAAATATAGTAAAAGGACTATTGTTTGCAGCAGCATGAGCAGCTGCTGCCAGAATCCCAATATGCATGCTGTCACTCGACAAAACAGAAGATGATATATTTGCAGGTTGCCTATTGGCCCGCCTAATACCCAGGAGGAGCTGTGATTTTTCATCTCTGTTCACAACCAACGAAACAGAACAGTGGATCAGAGAAAGGTTAGAAGACTCGTAAAAGATAAATGAGTTGGAACACACAGGTATATATCAGGTGATCAGGCTGACGTTTGGATTTTAGAGCTGGAAGTGTGGGGCCTGCTTCTCTAAATAATAACTATCTGAACCAAAAAGATAATGTGCCACCGATTTTATGTGGATCGGCCTAGTCTCACTCCCATTGCAGTGGTTCACCATTGGAGTTTAAGAACTTTGATTATTGAATAGAGATAGTGTTTCATTTTAACAAACATGTCTTTCTTTGCTGTGGAGCCAACCTTCTGAAAATCTGAACTGCCTTTAATATGTGCAATGGTGTTTCCAACACCTGGCTGAGGTTTCTCTCCAATCCAAGCGATGCTCACTTTTGGTTAGACAGAGTTTAGATTATTGTAACATGGGCCTCATACATACGGGTCTGTGTTGAATTGATTTTAAGATACTTCAGATGAACCTAATAGTTACCTCTCTCTCCATGTATATATATGCAGTGGCAGACCTAGGATTTTTGTTTGAGGAGCACGGATGATGGCCATAATGTTACTTTCTTCATTATTTTGTCATTTGAGGGTGGCGATAGGGTCAACTGCCCCCAAAACCTATCACTTTGGCCTGCCCCTATTTATTGTATAGATGAATGATCTAGTACACGCGATGTGCATGGGTCTTACGGTGCTCACCACCTAGAGGGGTGGACTACAAAATGGCCCCCCTATAGACACCAGATCCGTCTTTAGCTAGAGCTTTGGCTAAACAAATCACCTCAAGGACAAGGTGTATATTGAAGTAAAAATTGTTGGATTTAGAAGCAGGGTAAAAAAAATCAGTAATTTATGTATTCGAATTTTTATTCAAATGTAGAAAGATACGGAAAAAAAATAATAATTTCCATACTTCATGGCCACTAAGCCTGTCTCTAAGAAGTATTATAAAGCACATGCAAGTGCTAACAAAGCGAGTAGTGCCCTGATTAGGCACCTCACACTTGGGAAGATGCCTGGGTTGAATCAACAAGGACTGTGTACTGGTTTCAGTGTTGCCTGAACCAATAATTTAATGAAAAAAACACACACACTCAAGCGTTAGCATATGGCATTATTTGAAACATCTATTCTTGTCAAGTAGAATCACTAATCAATAATTGTCATTAATCTAGAGCTGACAACATTATAAAGCGACAAAATTAATTTAACGAGGCCCAAAGATGAAAATCGACTAGGATTAATCACAATATTTCTTAGAAGAACAAGACTTTCAAATAAACTGACTGTTTCACTGAACAAGTACTGAGCTTACAAAATATACCTGATAAATAAGACAGAATCACCAGCAAAGAGTCTCTTTCCACTGACAAATAGACTCCAACCAGTTGTAAGTAAATGCCGCTTTGGCTGACCTGCGGTGATGAAAAAAATATGTTAATTTCAGACATGTAAGAACAGAAGAACAGAAGAATGCATCAACATTGTCATAAAAAGCCTAATCCTATAATCATCATAATGCATGAACAGAAACTTTTATTTTTATCAACAACAAAGACAACTATACGTGATTCCCACCTGCTCAGCTGCTTAGGGACAAGGTGGAGTGTGCAAGGCTGTGTGAGTTCGAGTCTCTTGTAAAGCAAGAACAATGAAGTAAATGTGGATGTGTATGTGTATGTACACATTATTGGGCCATTTTAGTTGTGACCAAGAGTAGTGGTTTATATCTTAAATGAAATTAAAACCTCTGTAAGAAAAGTATGGGCAGCTCCTCCCTCCCTCCCTCCCTCAGGTACTTGGATTTTACATTAACTTTCTAATGTAGAATAAAAGTTACGAAAAAAAATTTTTTTTTTTTTTTGAAAGGTGTAAAATTTTGGATTTTACATTAACTTTCTACTGTAGAAAAACACAATGCAGTGCTCGACAGAGAGCATTTACAAGTTCATGAATCTCAGATTATCGAAAGGCCTTATAATAAGCTCACCTCGGTAGATATGGCGAAAGGTCCAAGCATTATCATGCAAATCTTTTGCCACCAGTTCTTGGGCAGGTGGCTGCATTGAGAAATCCTACATACCATCCAATTGGAATTAAATATGCGGTAGTTGTGGAAGAATAAAATAAAAATTGCAAATTTTCAGGTTAGAAAAAAATGTTTACAAGAGGAGGGAAGATTTTTTCTGCTGCACGGCGAGGTACTGAGAAACCTCCATGTGTGCTTGTATCACTGGCAGTCAGCGTTTTACAGAAAAACTCCGTCTGAGGTTTGTTTGACTTGAGTGCAAGATCTGATGCTAGCAATGCCTCCTTCTCATACTATGCAGCAAATAGATTCAGGGGAAAATGAATCAGAACTTAAGTAACTTAATTCATACAGAAGGAATTATTGTGTATGCACTGTGTCTTTTATTGTGATTTTGTGGAAACCTTTGGCTGATTATAGTCCATATATCCATTGAAACAATGAAAGCAGAGATGCAACAAAAATCCTTCTGATAAAATGCTTTGGCAGAGCAAAATAGTACATGAGATGATGAGAGGACATTAAGCACTCAGCAGTATTTATAAAGGTCTAGTCAGATAATGAATTCAATGAAGTTGGACAACAAGCTGCATTGTGCTTTCGACTTGAGTACAAACATGGCGACACGCAAAGTTGTTAAAATCATTGTTAGATTAGCCGATTAGGAGATGATTTTTTAAATGTCTTATCCTAATTAAGACCGGCAGATATTTAAGCATTTTATGTTTAGGTTTATTTTTTAAGTACTTACTTTTTTATAGTAGTGGGATGTGTGTGTGCGTGCATTAGTGGGACGTGTGGGGGGATGAAAAGATCCACTCATGATGGACCCAGATATTGAAAATGGGGTCAGTCTCGTCCTCTAACACCTTGATCCATGGTCTAAGGGTTTAATGGCTTTATATTAAAGAAAAAAATTGACCCTTTATCCAACAGTCCCGGCCATTCAGTGGGTGCAAAGAGATTCTACAAAATGTCCAATCCAAAAAACGGCATTTTTGCCCCGATGCAAACATCCAATAAAAATCAGCCTTATTTATTGTTGTTTTACACTACATTCAGTACAAGGATAAATAAAGACTAAAAGTAGGAATATCAAGGTGTTTTTTTTTTTTTCTAACATGGGCATTTAATGAGAAGCCCACCATGAGATGAAGTACTTTGCTTTTGAAACTTGTGAGAATTTATTGACCTTTTGCGGGGCCCACTTTAAATAAAAGATTAAAACTAATCAAAATAGAGGGCTCCAACACTTCCATAGGAGTTGGGCCCACCAGAAGATTATAAAAATATCAAGTTTTCTTCTTATAATCATCAATCAAATCCTGGGTAGTTAAATACACTTGATATTTATAAGTGGACCCCATTGAGAAGCATCATGAATTTCTCGGCACCATGAAATTATAAATTTTGGAAAAAAAAAAAATTGTGATCATTTAATAGCGGGCCAACCTCCTATTGAGTGAAATTTGGTGAGTGCCCATAAGAGAGGGAGTCTTGTATTTTGATCTGTTTGTAATTTTATAAGTGGGTCCATCAACGAGTGTCACAAATTTCTATTACCCTAGAAAATATGCAACGATTGCCTCTCTCTCTCTCTCTCTCTCCCAGCAAAGAGTTTGAAACTTTGAATGAATTCAAAGGCATTACAGCCGTTAAGGATAAAAAAAACTCCTGTACAATGAGTATAACTCAAATCCATAATTACAAGAGTTAATGTCTTTATATTCTAAGTGCCAAGTAAGCAAATTGATTGGATGAGAGAGAGGGCCGTTTTCTAGTGTTCCTCATATATATATATATATATATTTCCCATATATATATATATATATATATATATAGGCATGTAGCTTCTTTTTCTTTTTAATCTGCAAAACTAGTACAAAAGTTTCTTTTGGTCCTCTCTCTCCCTCACTTCCTTTGATTGACACAACTTTTGCTTTCTTTTCTCATGAGAAATAGAAAGTGGAAATAGATACTGGTTCTTTGTTTTCTCATGGTACTACGGCTTACCTTGTGAGTTCAACATACACTTCCCATATCAAGAGGTATACTTCGATCTCAAGCATCATGCTAAGCACTACGACTAAGGTTAGTGAAGATTGACATAGAAGATAGCCATTGTGTGGATATTTGGTTCTTGTTTGAGAGACAATTTTCTAAAATCTTACTCCGGTATTCTCATCGAAGAAGAAGAAATTTAAAGTGAAAAAAAATATTATTTCATTTAACTATTGTAATTGTTGATCATTAAAAAAATATATTATAACTATGTCTCACTCTATACTTCAAAAACCATCCTAGTAGAACTTTGAAGGAAACCCCAATTCTAATATAACTTACCATAACCAACTAGGATTCCTACTATAACTAGATATCTTTTACTTTAAATGGAAACATGACTCGAACCTACAACCTTGTGATTGCAACAATGAGTACCTTCCGACTGTGCTCCTGCTATAATTAACTATCTTAAGATAAAATATTTACAGAAACTAAGAACCGTGTCAGAGTCTAAGAGTCCAACTATGACTCCCTACTTGATAAATAATTACTTCAAAAAATTATAAAACTTCCAAAAATTAAATTATTTCAAAAGATATTTTCAGTTTAGTTTTTCATGAATAAATCCACCGAAAAGGGTACACATTTCTTTTCAATGATATAATTTCAAAAAATTATTTTTATTCACAAGGGAAGAAACCAATTCTGTAAGTCTCCAGCTCAACAGTTAATTTTGAAGTTGTTGTCAATGATGCAATTAAAACCATAGATTACAGTTCATGCTTACTGTATTAACTGGCTGAAGGGTCATCTGAGCATACACTTCATCTGTCTCTGCATCTGCCTGGAAAATTACAAAAAAAAAAAAGTTAGTAATATTAGGAAATGAAAAGGCACCTAAAAGAGGCTATTTGGTGAAAAATAAAAACAATAGCGTACATGCAATGTAACACTGTGAAGATAACAAATCAATTTTGAAGGCAGAGTTGGATAGTTTGGAATCTGAGCATCAGCATCCTTCTGCATAGAAGCTGCAACCTGGATGAATGAAGAACAAATTTAAAAGCCAATAAACGCCAATAAACAGCTGATATCTACAACCGAATTGGAGAAACTTAATATATTCAAATCTACGCAATGGGAAACTTGAACAAATTTTATTTCAAATGAAAAAAATTTGCTCTGTCCAAGTTTTATTTCATTTTGATAAACAAATTGTTAAAATATTATTCTGCTTGTTCGCAATTTATAAATTCTTGCCACAAAACATCAATTGGCAGTTTGTTTTGAGTTTTCCCTATTACCACAATGAAAAACAAATATACAAAAGAAGAGTTGAAAAAATGGGAATGCTATTAAAGATATACTTAGTTGCTTTAAGGCAAACTCAAGTTGTAAATTGGAATGCTGTAAATGGATGTAAAATATGGAGGCATATTGGTCATACGTTGACTCATGGTTTTAAAAGTTAGCTGAATCCAAGTCAACTCACCCCGAGTCCCATGTCTAACCAAATCATGTAGAAAAAGGCTTAAACACATCTTTTTCTCACAAATTTCTTCTTCGAAGAAACTTTGGGAGGCATTTGGATAACTTTTAAACTGATTTTAGAATATTAAAACCACATTTTGTAGAAGATGGAGTGAAAAAACACAAAACAGACAACACCACCTATTCATACTCAAATTCATTCATAATAACTAAAAACAAAAAGTCTAGAAACTCTATTATTATAGAATATTATTTTTTTTATTTTGTGGATCTTTATCATTTTTTAAAGATCTTTGAAGGCTTTTGGGGTCTAGGGTTCAGTTTGGTCTGACTCGGCCAAGTCTCTTGTGCACTCAATTGAGTCAACCCCACTTGAGGGTGATCAAGTTCCCCACCGAGCTCGATTTTTGAAAAAACTTGAGTTGGCTAGGTCAGGCCCCCAAGTTGGTTTTCATAAAGTTGATAAAAAAACTTGTTCTCGTGTGAAAATTTAATTTACACATATATGAGAAATAATTGTATAATGTTAGTGTCGGTCTTGGCGTGAATTTATGGAATACATGTTCGCAGGATGCCAAAGATGCTGCTATATTGTCATTCCTGAATTCATTGTTTCATTCATGCTAGAATTCCTGCATGAGAATCTCATGCATCTGGGATTTCATAAACTCCCCATTTCATAGTTACTATGCTAGAATTCCTTATTGAAACACCTGTATATGCATTCTTTATAAACATATTCAAATTTATAGATAACATAGTGTATAAAATGTATAGATTCATAGGCACTAGAGTGCTCAATTGGGGTCCCATCTGATCACAAAATGCGACACTCAAACACAGGGCCCACCTTTAGAAATCAAGGAAAAAATTGTGGTATGTGGAATTCATAATAACAAAAATGTCAAAATAATATATAATAAAAAAATTATAAATTCCAAGATATGGAATCTACTCCCATCTAATATGAAGACATCCATGTGTGGGTCCCACAGTCGTGAAATGCCTTGGCACTTTTCTAAAATGACAGCAGAGGACGCCAGAGTTACACTGGAATTCCTGGATTCTGAAAATCCCAAATGCTTCCTTGGATTTGGGTATACTTATATTTGTACATTTGAGGCTCCTTAATCAAAGACTAGGATGATTTGTTCAGACATTTTGTTCTGACGATAAATCCACAAGTAGCATTACCGTTCCCTCTGTTCCCCATGAGTAGAACTGATCAAGCGGGCCCCACGAAATAGTTCTTACTACTAAAAAAGAACTATAGTAATCAATGTTGACATAATTTTAGAGCTTCCCACTTTTACCTTGTGGAATGTGGGCTCACCCATTGCAACTTCAAAACTCATTCTTAATAATTGACACACGTATCTTAAAGTCCTAGATTTATAGGACATCATTTTGTAATTTTAAAGAACTTTTCATCACTAATCACAAATTTTAAGGCTGTTTAGGGCTCTAAGTTGCAACTCAGCTGAGCCAACTCAAGTTGAGTGGGACCAAGTTGCTCTGCCTTTCCAAGTTTTGGAGCCTTGCATCACATTCTTAAGGTTCCTGTGCATACACCTCTCACTCTCTTATGGTGAGGGGTAGCTTGATGGGGCCTACCTGGGACCTCACTGATCACAGGACCAGGGGAATAGAAAGAGCCATCTTGGATGGGCCCAGATTCAAGTTTGGGGCCAATCCCATACCACCCCTTTATCCACAGCCCACGAGTTTAATGACTTTATATTAAAGAAAACATTCGACCCACAATCTAATGGTCGAATCCATTCGGATCGATGAAAACTCGACATTCCATGTGTGCACAATTCAGATTGGTGATAGGTGGGCCTTGGGATTCCACCTCTCACCATAATACAGTGAGAGGCGTATACATATGAAAATCTCTCCTCTGTCCATCTATATATATATACACACACACACACATACAAGGAGAAACTCCTATGAGAGATGCTCTCGCCTTACTATGAGAGATAAGGTGGGGACATGTGAGTTGCTGGCATTGGATATAGATGTGAGGGCTCACACCTTATCTCTCATAATAAGGTGAGAGCATCTCTCACAGGAGCATCTCTCATATATATATAATGGTTATCTAATGCACTCGGTGTGCAAGATGCGCACCAGGGGTGGGACCCACCTGATGGTCCATCCGATTGGAGTCACTGGACCACACACACCCCTCCTGAATTTCACACACCCCCTGGGTTTTGCACCCATTCAAATGGACCAGACTGTTAGATGGACTACACACCCATCCAAATGGATTGTACACCGTTAAACTTGTGGGCCCCGAATGGAGATGATAGGGTTTAGGGATGGGGCTGATTTTTTGCAAAGATGAAGGTCCCAGTGAGATCTTTCGATCCCCCCAGGTCCCAGTCCCAGATCCAGTGTGTGTACTCTACACACACACACACACACACACACACATATATATATCTATGGGGAGCGCTACACAGCGCTCGAGCTTTTTTTTTTAGGAAAAAAAGCCCCTCTAAGTTGGGCCCATTGGAATGTATAATGACCATGGAAGTCTATTGGATGGAAAGATTCATAGGGCCTACTTATATGCAAAATCTTGAGTCCATAAGATCATACTAACCTTTTGATCTATGGCACTAAAATTTAATGGTTTAGAGGCATCATTTTATAATTATTTCAATCCAACGGTGAGGAAAAGTTGGATGAATGTCAAACTTGGACTTGTGACTATTCATTGGGGGGTAGTGTGTGTGAAAAGACTCGATTGACACAACATGGGCCCTATGACCAAAAAAAGAGGTGCACAAAAAGGGGGCTTTTCTAAAGTGGGGCGTTTTTTAGAATTTCTATATATATATATATATATATATGACTTTCGGTTTAAGGACGCCCCTTTTCTCGTTCAATGAAAAGCATCCACATGTTATACATCATTTAATATTGGAGGGATACAACAGACATTCGTAAAGAAAAGTAGGGACATTATGTGTGCTTTGAAAAATAAAAACTCTTAGCCAAACATATTAACGTCAAGAAGTGATGAGAGAGAAGTGGGGCATGCGTTTGGTTAGATGTTAAAAGAGGCAATTTGGAGGACCTATTAATGAGGTCCACTTATGGAAAAACCCAATCCAATCAAAATAAATAGCATCGCCTTTTATTGGCACTTGCCAAATTTTCATTCAATGAGAGTCGGGCTCACCATCTGATTTAGCACCATAGAAAACTTGAGGTTTTCACAATTGGATGGTGGGGCCAACTCTTATTGAAGTGAAATTTGGAAATGGGCCATGAAAGATAAAGCCATTTAATTTGGGCCCACCATCTGTTTTAGCACCATTGAAAACCTTTAATTTTCACAATTGGACGGTGGGCACATGGCAATGAGCCATGAAAGATAAGGTCATCTAATTTGATTGGTTTGGATTTTTCATAAGTGAACCCCATGGAGGAGATTATATATTTCTCAAAAGAAATTAGGATTGTGATTAAGGCTTAGACAGCTATGTTGCTTTAAATTCATTCAAAGCAAGACAGCTATTATAAGTGGCTTTGTTCCTTTGGATGTTATAGAAGGGCATAAACATCCCTTTTCTAAAGGGGTAGCTTATAAAATTCCTCATATATTCCCACACATCCGGAGTGCATGATCTTACCATGCACACTGGCTGTTGGGGCCCACTTAGGACCCCACAGTTCATGGGACATGGATTGGATAGAAAGATCCTCTCCTGATGGACTCATATATAAAAACAGGGCGTCGATATCATGCCTATTGACAACAAGCAGAAAGGATAAAAAAACGGAGAGGAAGACCTTCCTAACCGTTGACAACATCACGATAGAATAAAAAGAAACAGGTGATGATGAAAGCTTACAAAGGTACCGGACAAATTAATACCTCTAATGGAAAAACTTAAGGAGATTATACAAGATGATCTACCTGATGGATTGCATCCTATGAGGGGACATCCAAAACTATATGGATCACATCTCATGTGCTAGTTTGCTCAACCCTCGACATTATCATATGAGCCCAAACGAGAATGAGGTTCTATGGGCCAAGTAGAAGAATTGAGTCGAGGATTTGATCACAGTGAGTATGATCTCCTCCAATAACACCAGCATCTGTGGGCCTTCTATTATGGATGGTTCATCTCTAGTACAACATAACTCCCAACATGACCAAATCCAATAAAGGCAGCAACAAGAGCAACAAGGTGCTTCTTCTGCGACATCTCATTGGCTGCTGGGGCCCACTTAGGACCCCACAGTTCATGGGACATGGATTGGATACAAAGATCCTCTCCTTATGGACTCATATATAAAAACAGGGCGTCAATATCATGCCTATTGACAACAAGCAGAAAGGATAAAAAAACGGAGAGGAAGACCTTCCTAACCGTTGACAACATCACGATAGAATAAAAAGAAACAGGTGATGATGAAAGCTTACAAAGGTACCGGACAAATTATTACCTCTAATGGAAAAACTTAAGGAGATTATACAAGATGATCTACCTGATGGATTGCATCCTATGAGGGGACATCCAAAACTATATGGATCACATCTCATGTGCTAGTTTGCTCAACCCTCGACATTATCATATGAGCCCAAACGAGAATGAGGTTCTATGGGCCAAGTAGAAGAATTGAGTCGAGGATTTGATCACAGTGAGTATGATCTCCTCCAATAACACCAGCATCTGTGGGCCTTCTATTATGGATGGTTCATCTCTAGTACAACATAACTCCCAACATGACCAAATCCAATAAAGGCAGCAACAAGAGCAACAAGGTGCTTCTTCTGCGACATCTCATTTGATATCACAGACGACGGAAGTTTCATTGCAAATGTGTCAAGAGCCACATGGTTTATTGCAAATAGAGAGAAACCTAAACAAGATATCAAGCAAAAGCATGTTTGCGACAACATGTTACTCGGTAATTGATTTGAATGCATGATTCTACTCAACTACAAGGGCACAGTTCACAGCTACACACTTTTAACTCCACAGCAGAGACTCCTGTGGTAGCACAATCTAGAAACAGATATTGCAGTCTATGCCTAAAATGCAACAGCCACTGATGTATTAGCAGCATGCCTTGCATCTTGCATTTGGTAATGAAGCAATCTTTTGATAATGGACTAGGGCCTTAAGATATTGTAAAAGAGTTATATGTTATATTTATTATCAGCAATGACCACTGGAGCATTTATTGTTGTTGACTTGTTCAAGTGCCTTGGAGGAACAATTATATTCAGAAATCAACTCAAGCGCAAGTTCTATTGAAGTGGAGGGGACTAACGTAGGACAAGTTGAGAATCAAGACTGAAGGAGAAGAATAAGTGCTACTTAAAAATTTTGAGTTTGAGATTGCTTAGAAGGATAGGTGTTAATTTCAAATTTTGAATATGAAATTGAATGTGTTGTTTTGTTTTTAATAATAAGTATTAACTCCAAGTCAAGTTTCTCTTTTTTTTTCATAGTATTCTCCTTGTGTCTTCAGGGTTTGGTTAATAAGTTGAGGATTTTGATCTTCTTCCTTAATCCTTTAGTGCTTTACACTATGCCATGGTTTTCTCAGGCCTGACCTCTTTTGAGAATAATGGAGCTTTAGTCTCTTGAGATACCATCTCATATTATGTATTGGGTATGAGGATCACCTTTGTCTTGTATCACAAGCTTCACCACAAAAGCAATTTTGGGTCCCACCTGAGTTGTATGCCAAATTGCCAATTAAGGTCATCAGAAGGGACAGATGGACTGTAGCGTAGATTATAGGCGGCCCCAAAATCTCACCTTAATCAAAACATCAGATAAAGATAGCTATAGATTTCAGGTCAACCTCATCAGGGTTATTCCATGGTAAATTATGTTCTTTTCAGAAAAAAAAAAAAAAAAAAAAGTGATAACAAGGGAATTACAAGGAAAATAGGCTAAAAAAGTTAAGTTAGAACAGATCCATTAAAAAGTATTCTCTACTGATCACAGCAACGTGAGAAAAACAAAAGAACTAAAAGCAGAACAAAAAGTGGAGGTAAAAAAAAAAAATCTGAAAAGAGAGTTCCCATTCATCACCAATCATTCTCATCCCACCAACAACTACAAAAGCAGATGCAAAAAACGCAAGGAAAAAGAAAGACAAGATACAGTGAACAAAAGGGCATCTGAAAAACAAAAACAAAAAAGAAGAAGGAATACTAACAGACTACTTAAACAAATAATGAGTACAAATAACAACTAAAGTAAATAATAATAATAAAAAAAGAACAACAAACAAATACCCAATAAACCATTTCAAAATAATGAATATATAGAAAAAAAATAAAAATTAGAAGCTTTAAGGTCTTGCACAAAACATTGTATGCTACAATGCTTTAAGGTTGAAGAAAATTTTTTTTCAGGAAAAATCAATACCCCATTGATCAAATAAGATCAATCATGGAAAAAAAAAAAAACCCAAAAAGATTAGAACAATCCAATTCCAATTTTAACCATGAAATGACCCCAAAATCAGGGACAGGGCAACAATAGTTACTTAATCCTCAAAACTCCAAAGAAAACCCAATCAAAGATTAAAAAAATTTATTAATAATAATAATAATAATAAAAGATGGTATTTATTTCAACTGACTTCATGTGGGCATATCCAGCTCAGTTACAACAGAATTTATTTCATAGTTTCCATGGATGCGCACGTTAATCAGCCACGCCACTACCGTGCACGTTAGCAATAACCACAGCCCAACACGTTTTTGACAACTAGGAAGAAGAATATGGAAAATAATAATAAAAATAATAATATATTTGGGATGCGAACGCTAGCAGGATTCGCCACAGCGGCGCACGATAGCAGATACCTGTTCGCTGTGGCCCTGCGGGAAGTAGACCACGTAGCTTCCGACCGGCGGCAGAGTCACCAGCGGCCCGGCGCACGCGTGCCATAGCTCCGGGTTTATGCTGCTCTTCCTCTCCCCTGCACACGACACGTGTCCACACCTCATTCGCCAAAAAAATAAAAAACAACAACAAGAACAAGCGATCTCCTTTGTCGTCTTACCGTCGCAGGGATTCGCCGCGACTCCGGCCGCCGGAATCTTCATCGTGCGGATTCCGGCGTCCTCGCGGCCGATATTCGCCTTGGAGACCGCTGGAGGACCGTCACATGATCCGTTACGCAGAGAGATGCTGGATTCGAGCTGGATATCGGACCTTCCGAGGAAGATCGGAGCGTTTCTCGGACCGAATTGGCGTTTGAGAGCTGAGAATGTCGCGGAGAGAGTATCGGATGGTATTTCGAGGCGGGGAGTCTCCCCGACACAGGAGAGAAAGGAAAGAGAAGAGTCTGTAAAAGGAAAAGGAGCAGATAGGGTTGCGTATCGGCTGGTATTTCGGGGCCGGCCGATACGTAGAGTCTCCGACACGACACGATAGAGAAAGGAAGGGAACGTTTGGCTCTGAAAAGGGTAAAAGGAGAGCAGAGGGTGTTGTTGGGCTCAGACAGACCTGCTGAGCTCGAGCTCTCGCACTCGCACTGCTGCTGCTGCTGCCCCCAAACTCACCCTACAAAACCAGACACACAAAGACACATAAACACACATATCTGATTTCTCTCCTTCTCTTTCTCTCTTTTCCAACAACTTTCCCATTTTTTTCACATTTCCCAACTCATCCTCACCTCTCCTAGTGCCCCTACAACTCTTGTGCCCTTTTTAACACTAATCACTTTTTTTTATTTTTTTTCTTTTACTTGCCCATTGGTTAAAAATAAACATAATAATGATAATGATGATGATAATGTTTCTTTTGTTCTTTTCTTTACTTTATTAGTAACTATGGTTACACTTCTTTACATTGAACACCCTATGCATTTTTGCTGTGTTGGTGACAATATAAAGAAAGAACCACCTCTGTTGAGCATGTGGGCAGTTTTGTGTCATGAGTATGATGATCATCTCAAACATGCCCTTTGGGACTCTGGGGTGGGGGTTTTTTGTTTGAAGGGGGTGGGCCAGACAGTAGTTAGGTTTTGGATACAAATTAATCTATAATTTTTATGTGGATTTTGGAGGTGGACATATTATTCTTATGTGTTTTTGAAGCACACCCAATATTTTTATCTGTGTTTTGGAAGTAGACTTAGGACTGCCCAAATTTATGTACGTAGGTAAGGATGTAAATGGGTTATCGATTTTCCGATTATCCGGAGGTTCCTGCCTGTTAAAAATCTGGTTTGGATCCTTATTTAAGTCCCGATAAGTAAATGATTTTGGCTCCGGTTCCACCTTGGTTCGGACCTGTGGACCCAAAGCCCGACATGTTATTTTAATTTTTTTTAAATAATTCTATACATATACCCAAACTCGGATCCAGACCCGTCCCATATATGGTTCTTGTTCCGGTTCCGGGTTCGGATCCGGTTCCACCTTCTCCTTATCGCATTCGGTACCGGGTCCACCATGAATCCGGACGGAAACCGACCTATTTACAACCCTATTTGTAGGTCTGCTCGTACCTTTGACTGTGGTCAAATGGAGGTTTTGATTGATTTTAATTGGTTTGTCCAAGTCATTTGAAAATGCATTGGAAAATTGTCATTGTTTTATTACTGTTGACTTACATCCACATGCTGTTATTGGTGAAATCATTGTCAGGTTAGAATTATTTACAAATTTAGAGGGTGTTTTGTGTTTAAATTATGGTAGAAAACTTTTCATAGCTGAAATAGCAAGTCTAGCTTCCTTTTTTCCATTTTTTTGTTTGGCATTCTCTTTTTTTCCCAGGATTTTATTTTTATCTCTTCCTCTTTTTACTAGAGATTTCTTTGTGAAATCCCTGCTCTCCTATCCAATACATATTTATGATAATGTCATTATTTGATGTTTTGCATCTAGCTAATCCCTCCAACTAAAGTTAATTGATTGATATTGGAGATAACTCTTCAGTTTGTTCTTACCCATACTTAGTCTCAAGCCCAACTAAATTTGAGAAATGACCTTGTGCTAATATTAGTACAGTATTTATAATGGCAAACTATCCTATTTAATAAAAAATAGGGCCTGCCTTTGTCTATTAATTAAACCCTCTCATATCATATAAACCCCTCTCAACAGTAACAAACTGAATTTCACTCGAGTGTTATATACTGTGGGATTGATCATGTGTAAAATCATATTTGATTGGCGTTTATTACTTAGAGTTCATTATAATATTAATATAAGGACTCTAAGTTTAAAACTCTTTATTGTCTAAGTTTTTAAGGTGATCCATCGCTTCATGCATGCCTCTTATGACTTTTTAGTTTTTTCCCTCCCATGCCAAACTACAATATTATATGAGAGCTGCCCTTTACATCCCACCTTTAAAATCCAATTGGGTGAGGTGAGGATCTCATGGTCAAGTATGGATCTTTGAAAGTTAGCTGGCTACATCCAATTTACCTATAAATTTAATTATCTATAAGTTGGTTTGTCTAAAATTAGTTATGACAAATTACAAAACAACTCGTAGCAAACAACTCTAATTATTTCAAATACATTTGTAATTAAGTGGTGTTGGCATCTTAGTATCATACTTGACCACCAGTCCAATTAAGCAAAAAATAACTATAAACTATAATTATGCATAAACTCAAATACTTGCCCAGCATTTGACAGAAGATCAACCAATGACCCTAGGATTTTTGGTACAACCTCCTTCGCTACAAGAAAAACTACTTTTAGCATCATCAATGGTTGAGATTATGATTATTCATTAAATCACAAAATAAACATATTAAAAAAAAGAAGAGAACAAGGGATTAACTATAAGTTTAAGAATTGAGAACGGCAAATTAACTGATTTTAGTTCTGTTTTTATCTTGGTTAATGATGTCTTCATTTTACCAGAAAATGACTTAACTGGTTTTGAGAGTGAGGACCACTGCAACAAACATTGGCGATATCTTAAAATAGTATGACATTGATCTAAAATAAGATTTTACTGATAATATCACAACATTTCCTAATATCATCAAAATCAGGTTATCATGAGAAAGTCACAACAATACCAGAATAAAAAGAAGAGTTAGAAAAATCCCACAGAAAGCAACTTTTTTACACTATTATATATTAATCAATTAATCAAAATCTGATTTATTATCCATTGAAAAAAATAATATATATATATATATATATATATGTGTGTGTGTGTGTGTTGTGCTGTTGGAAATATGATAGTGAGATAAGATTTTAATGACTAGACAACACCAAATATTTTGAAGTGATGGGGTGGGCCTGACTATTATTTTATGTTGGATACTGCTAATTGTGGGGTGGAGCTGCATTATCTGACTTTAATATTTTCAAGCTCATTTACAGTGAAGTCTTTAGTTATCAATGAGGGTCACCACACCTGGAAGGAAGCAAAGGCAACCAAAGCTATTACAAGGGGAGAATGGATTTATATGTGGATTGGGAGTGGATAAAATAGAAGTCAACAGTTAGATGCAACATGGGAGAAGTTTTTGGGGAATAGGCATTTACAAAGTATCAATCATGGTGTTTCAAGGTGCTGGACATTCAATTAATACTCATATTGATATTCTTTTTTTATTAATTGGCCAACAATGTCCACCAAAGTAGCCCAACCAATGAATGCATGTCCAATTTTATCTTTCAAAATATCTGTTAAGAGAATTTTCGTCTAACTTATCCTAAGAAAAATATTTCAATATTGCTTTAATAAGGATATTTCTCTCTTGTAAGAAGACTATATATATATATATATATATATATGCAATCTAGCTGATGAGACCCATTTAAATGCAAGTTTATAAATGGGAGGAGGGTAGATGAAAAGGTCTTGTCATGGATGAGTGGGACCCAAAAAAATCAGCCGCACCAAAATATCTTTGCCCCTAATTTAACAGCCTTGAAAGTTAATGGTATCTTACCCGTAGATTTTTTTGATATTTAATTCCATGGCAAATGAAGGTTTGGTGAGTGTACAATCGAGCATGATGCCATGTCATGGAAAGAAAATAGCATCAAAGGGTATACAATGATGAAAGATGGGCATTGTAGACGCTAAAGAGAAAGCATTTTCCCACTTTAATATTTATTGAATTTATCTTGGAACATGTTGTATATGAAGAATTATACCTAAAAATAAAATATTCAACAAAACATCCAACTAATACAATCTTAGTAATTATTATGGTTCTATTTTTGTGGTGAGGGGATTATGTAATATAGGAGTGTACATGGATTGGATTGGTGCGGATTGGGCCAAATCCGTCACTAATCCGTTACCTATGGAATGACAAATTTGGAATCCGTCACCAATCCGTGGCTGTTAAAATCCGATCTGATCCGATCTGTAGAGGACCGGATCGGATCGGATTAATCTGTTTAGCCAGTTCAATCTGATGTTAAAAGAAAAATATTAAACATGTTGTAAAAAAATTACATTCTGACCCCTAAATTTTTTTTTTCTTATTTTAAATTTAGACATCTTTATTTATATTTAGACATCTTATATTTTTTTTTATATTTAATCTCAACGGATCGGATCGGATTGAATCCGCGGATTAAGGGTGAAATCCCCTACCAATCAGTTGCTAACGGATTACAAGATTTTTAATCCGTCACCAATCCGTTTACATTCAGATCGGATAAAAATCCGTAGATCAGATCGAATCGGATTTGATTTACGAATCGACGGATTTTTTGAGCACCCCTATTGTAATATGAAGGAAAATTATTCTAATTTTTCGTTCAATGTAGCTCATTATTTCATTATTTGGTTTGACACATTTTCTTCACAAATATGGAAATATGAACTAATTTTCCTTGATAGGTAGAATTTATATTCCTTCAAGAGGGTTGGGAATGTAAGATTCATTTATGCCGTGAAAATAGGGATTCACAGAGGGTAAAATCATGTTGTTGTATAAACAATTCCTTAGGATTACAAATCATGGATATGGAGCCCATCTATATGCATTCAAATCAATGATATATAGGGGATTGGAAGGTCTCCTCAGATATTAATGGATGTGCCATATTCACCTATAATAGTATTTTAATAATAATATCACAACAAAAATAGGAAAATAGGGAAAGTCTATAATGCATGCTAGTTTCTATAGTTGTTTTATTTATCTTCACAGTTTTTTTTTTTTTAAATAATCTATTTTTTACAATATTTTTTTCTCAATAAACAATTCCTAATTTGGAAATATCCTTGATATTTTCTAATCCTAAAAATAATAGTTATTATAAGAAAAACCTTCACTTACGAGAGAAACTATCAAGTGTGCATACGCAATCCATTAAACACAAACTTTTTTCTTATACTCAATTCAACCGTGAGTAAGGGTTTGGCAAACAAAAAACTAACTCTAATTATAGATCTCAAAGGAATAAGAGTGTGAAAAAAGCTGCACCGATAAAAAAAAAAAAGAAAATTATAGTGGAGTGGAGCCGTGGAGGTATGGGACATTCCAAAGGCATGTCTCTATGTGATAAAATGGAGAGGGGTTGAAGAAGGGGGCCTAGAAAACAAATGGGTCTGATCTGAAAACAATCCTTTTGTCAACGGCTATGTCAATGTGTGCTTGTGTTTTTCAAAAGGTGGTGGGGGAAGAAAGATTCTCACCAAACCATGATGGAAAGAAACACTGCTTTTTTTTCCTCTTCTTTTTTAATTAAGCACACACGAGGGCTGAAAGGTCTTTTTCTTTTCCTTTTGCTCTTCCCATTGCCCAATGAGATCCGAGAGGACTAGGCTGTTGCTGGCCTCTCTCTGTTCGTTTCTCCCTCTGTCTTGTCCCTGTGGTAAAGGCCGACAGAGAAACGACTAGTATTCACTCAGGTGCTTTATTTTTTTCTTTGGGAAGACCATGAGAGGGACAGGCAAGAGAGTCCAGCAAATGCATGGTAGATAAAAGATTCTCCTCAAAACAAATTTTGTTCCTTGCTTTTTTTTCATAGCTGTTGTATATGGGATGTGATATGTACAATGCTTCTTTAATGTGGAGCACATGGCAAGGTAAATAAAACTTATCATGGTCATATAAAAAAGGAAAGAGATATTGTATATTGTATCCTAAAAATCCTAATCCAACCAACCCACTACTGAGGATTTCCTGTTCCCACTGTTCATAGCTTCATATATTATATCACTTGTTACTAGTTGCTGCTGGGAGGTTCTCAAATAAAAACCCATTCTGGGGTATCCTCTTCATATAATTAAGGAGATAAATGCCCAAACATCATATGGGTTAGTCAGACTTTAGGAGGAAATTGCAACAACGTCAATCTATTAATGTAGATTTGAATCCCAAGGAGTAGCTCAGTTAATCTATGAACACGGTTTACATCCGGAGGTAGTAGGATTGAAACTGCAATACCACACTGGGGCTAAGGGGAATTCTTCATCTGGCTTTCCTTCAGGTCCAAAGGGATTAATCCAACCCAAAGAATTGAAAACCTCCGATTGCAAAAAAAAAAAAAAAAGTAGGTAAATTGAGATGCAATGCAATGCAAGTGTATTGTATAATTTTGGGTACCTGCAAATAATAAAAAAAGTCTAAAAGAGAAGCTGCGAATTTCAATCCACACGTACCATGTTTTTTTTTCCCCTTTTTCTGATTGGGCATGCATATTTTATGCTACATGGCATGTTTTGATTGAAAGTCAAATTGCCTTATGATTCCCCACAATACAAATGATATGAACGTAATTACAGTGAAATATGATCGACCAACAACCTATTTCTGATTACTTTTTTTTATATTATCATAATGGAATATAGATCACTGGTATAGAGGTGTCCCCCAGTCCGACAATAGGGTTTAATGGATTTACTATACATAAAATATAGATCAGCCTCTCAAGGACATTTTTATAAATATATATCCCATAAATCTATCCATTCAACAAACTTAGAGCCTTCGCGGGAGTCCCGCTCAATAAGAGTTCCAAACCTTAAAATTGGGTCTCACCCAAGGGTGAAGAACTCATTACTCGGACTCAACTCGCCCGTTGCAAAAAAGAAGAAGACTTTGATAGAATCAATGCGGTGACTAAAAGAGTCATTTTTTTAAATAATAATACTGGAAATACTTAGCATCGGCTAAAACAATTATAAAATATCAATACACATTTATTTATATGCATTGATGATGATTTGTTCAAATTAATAAATTGATATATACAACAAAATACTATAATAAGAAATATGAAAAAGATTTGCATATTACATATTTTTTAAGTCCAAATATCGATTGTAGGAGATCAAATATAAGTTCAAAATTATTATCTAGTCATTGTTTTTAAATTGACGACTCCAAACCCCTAGCATTATTACTTTAAAAATAAGCATCAATTGTCTAAAGTTTGATCCACCAATCAAATGGCTTACAATCAAAATAACTTATCAAAATGAGATGATTCAGCCGAATCTCTTATATATTTGAGTCGATCACTTGTCAAAACAAGATGACTCAGAACTCATAAGAGTTAGGAGTCAATGGTCGAGTTTTCATATCTTGATCTCACTGCTCTCGTCCATCTTTATAAATATGGTCAATAATATATAAGATTAAATCAAACATGTTAAACATCTCATGATCAATATTCTAATGAAGCCCACTCCTATTGAAATGAAATACATGACATTTATATAAGGAGAAGACATTCATTTTAAGCCACTCTAATTTTGAACAAGTGAACCCCCACTCTAGAGTTTAACTCCTCCAACCAAGAAATTCTATTCGAGGTAGTTTCCCTGTTACACATGTGAAAGAGAAAATGAGATTCATATATGTAAATGTTACACATGTAAAAAGTTGAATATTTAAAACACAATATCATGTTTGTCAAAATCATAAAGAAATGAGTACATATAGCATTTATAGTTTATTTAGATTTTTAAGTATTTTATGCAAGTCTATTAGAACCCATAATGAATCAAGGTAGGAAACTAAACTTCTTGGTGTTTAACATTGCTACAAGATTATTGAATGGTAGAGATTATGAACTAAGGGCCTACGGAAGAGCAAACAATTAGATCATAAGTTAAGACATTTTTCACAAATTACTCAAAATCTATAAAGATTTGAGACGATTTACCTTAAAAATCTTGGTGCTCATTAGTTCAATGAACAACGCAAATAGTTTGGATTATAATTAATATGGGGCCAAAATGAATGAGAAAAATTAAAAGTGGTTGATGGGCTCTATAAAAATGTAATCACCATGTAAAAAGTATACGGGGGCTTCTATTGGTGCCGGATTTTCATCTCTACACACTGCACTGGAAAACAAAAAAAAAAAAAAAAAAGATTTCTAAACTACCCCTCCTCCCTCTCTCTCATCCTCTTCCTCCCTCCACCCCACCCTCCCAGTCTTCAGCCGGGAGGATCCACGGCCGGCAGGCTGCCAGCTAGCTGGCCTCCGTCTCCCTCTTTCTTCTACCCTTTCTCCCCCCCACCCCTCCCAGCCGCCCGGTAGTTTAGGAAGAAAAAAAAATAAAAAATTTTGTACGGTGTGGAGAGAAAAAAAAATCGATGCCGATAGAAGCCCCCAAAGTATCCCAGACAATCTTCTTTTCTTCCAAAAGCGATATAAATCACCTTTGCACTTGTTCTAATGTCTACATGACCTCATTATTCTACATTTTTACACCATGTATATGTGCTATTAATCACAAACAAATGTGGGGAAGTGAAATCACGAGAATCATTAGGTCTGAAAATGAGTTCAAACAAACAAACCAACCCTTGTTTTGTTCGCCGCTGTGCTCTTTCCAAGCAAACTACCGCCCTCTCCTCTTTATTATGCTATTTTCATATGAAGTGGAGCCCAGTGCCGCGTTTTCGGGAGCCATCGGTAGACGGACTGGGCCCGCCACTTTGACCTTGGCATCCTTATCCAGGGCCTCTTTGGCTAGACCCTTGACTTTGAGGGTCCTTCTCTGTTTTTTCAGTTCTTTATCAAGTCACCTTGGACTATTGGTCGTTGATTATTTGGGTCCAATCTATAAACCCAATCCATACGGCGTGTTTGTGAAGTAGTTAAAACAAACGAATGACAATATTGCTACGTGCAATACTATATTAATAAAAGTGAAGGGTACGTCACTTTACACAAGTGGTAAGGAGCGTCAATGGCTGTTTAGGAATTGAACTTTAATATGTTATTTTTATGATGTATGCGTCCAGGCACTTTCATGGAACCCGACCCCTTTGTTGGGGTAAAAAGACAGTAGGTTCCACCTTCTTCGACCCCTTGATCAAGCGGATTGAATGCCAAAAATCGATGATAGCCTGTTTGTTTAGTTTTTAGTTTTGAATTTCCTTCGACCCCTTGACCAAGCGGATTGAATGCCAAAAATCGATGATGGCCTATTTGTTTAGTTTTTAGTTTTGAATTTCCTTCGACCCCTTGACCAAGCGGATTGAATGCCAAAAATCGATGATGGCCTGTTTGTTTAGTTTTTAGTTTTGAATTTCCTTACTACATGAGCAGGAAATCTGACTTTATGATCATATCTTTAGTTGTGAATTTTATTTCTATGTAAGCGTGGAACTCGACTTTTTCATGTTTTCTTTGGATTTCAATTTCCAGTTAAAAGGCAATTTTGTGAGAAGATATTTATGGGAAAGTCAGACCACATGAAAGATTATGGCACTCATTCTGTATTGGAGAATCATGTGTGGAAACTTTACCAAAGGAGGTGTGGTCATGGACTCCAAAAATTTTGAAAAGCTTTTTCTTTCTTACTTTCTTTTTATAAAGTACAGACTACTGTGGTGAAGGGTGATGACGAATAAATCTGTATCACCCAAATACACACCATAATCACACAAATAACGCCAGCAAGAATTATGTGCTTGGGAAAGCACCAACTAAATAAAAAATATAATCTTGTTTATTTTCTCTCTCTCTCTCTCTCTCTCTCTCCTCTCACGATGTTGGCTTTGGGGTTACGATTACATCAATATAGATATAATTTGTTAGAAAGACATTAATTTTATTGAATCCTCTCCATATACAAACCGAAATACAAAATATAACCCAACATGAACCTCCTTAATTTTATTTATTTATTCTTACCAGGGTTCCTTAAAGTAAAGTTTTCAGCATCTGTAGATCCTCATATAATTTTATAAAAATCTCAAACTTGTTAAACTCCTGCTTAAATGCATGACAATCCTGATAAATTTTACCTTGGAATAAAAATAGTATTAGAAGGAGCCTGTCGAAATGAATTATTAATTTTAGGCAGTCAAGTTTCACAACACGTTGATGGAGTGCTGAAATCTTGGGTTCTACGAATCTTATTTGCTCTAGAAAAGTGATTGCAGTACACTTGAGGATTGATGTATCTAGGATAAGCCGTGCAGTGCTAATTAATTAGGCACCTTCCCACCAAAGAATTCTACTTTAATGCAGGTGGTGATCGATGGCTACGAAAGTCTTGTCTGTGACAGTGATTATTTTACCAACACTCGTGAGTCCTGAGATTGTATTACACGGGAGAAAGTAACCATTCAAACTGGTTTTTACAAACAAAAAAGAACCGAAGCATGAAGCCGACAAAAGCTGAAAGAAGAGAAACTATACAGAATAGAGAGAAGAAGAAAGGACAAAACTGAAATGATAATAAACAGTTGCAGCCACAGAAAACGCGGCGGCCCATGAAAGTACGAGCGTGCGAGTGTGGCGTCGAAACCGAGACTCGCAGGGGAAAAGCAGGTCTGCAGTTTGGTCATGTCGCTTGAATGATTCGCGTGACTGCCCAAAATCCTCGCCTCTCCACTTGCATGAGCTCTGTCAATTAATATCTAAAATTTTTTAGCTTGGGAACTCAACTTGAGCCTCTATCTAAAAGATTTAATGAGGAAATGAGTAAATATTAAAAAAATATATGAGTTTTCATAATCTTGAGGTGGTTTTAAGAAATTTAAGCTTAAAAAAAAAAAGGCTCTTAGAACAAACAATTATTATTCAAGTAAATCTTGGAAACATATAACGAATGATAAAGACATTCGGGGTTGCTATATTCTAAAATTTCTTTCTTTCTAGCTAGGAATTTTGAAAGGGTCTCTTTGTTTGTAAGAATTATTATAGGAGTTCTTGTTTAGTAGATTTTGAAATTCATATTGCTGAAAGCTATTTTTCAGTAAGTTGATACTCGAGAATATCAGTGACGGTAGCATTTGAAATGGTCCGTAAACATAATCTAACAAGAAGTAAGAAATATTCAATACCCACCATTTTTGTGGGAAATACATTGAAGCAGACACATGCGAAAGTGAGAGACTGAACTCACCCTTATCAGTGAACAATCTGCATGGCATGGGTTCAAGTTGACACTCATCTAGCCTTTTATTGTGCGCGAATATGCAGAAGCGTGAATCAATGTGATCGAGCAAGCAATCAACCACATAAGAATAAGCAATCAAACACGAGAGAATTACGTGGTTTGACTCTCTTTTTAGGTTCACTCTGTGTATGATCAGTAATACATCACATGGGTTACACATTACATGAATATATAATACTGTCTTTCATATCACCCAATAAACCCTATCTTAGTTAATAAGAAAGTCCTGGTACAATTACCAAAAAACCATGACCCTCAACTCAATTGATCTCGACCCACTAGGCCAACAACTTTACCCATTATTGGATTAAATTTAAGAAAAATGATCAAAATATATAATTTGACAATTGTTGAACTTTAAAGGCAGTTTAACCAAGGGCTGGAATAATATGCTACAGCTGATTTTCTGCTTAACCATGGTAATGCCTTTTCTTGCCCTTTAATCTCGCTTATTTGCATGCATTTTAGTGGACCCTTTTAAGTTGTACGTCGCGATTAATATGCAATCTATGATTTCATATCCAATTCATACATGAGATCCTCAAAAATTGTCCACATTGGCAAAAAAATTCCCCTTATTATCTAATCCTATGCAAACACCTCTCACTTGGTCCAACCGACCATCTGGTCCGGTCCACTATAAAAAAATATTCTCAACCCATGCTCCTTTGTTCTACTCATTTACTTCACGTTCACACCAAAGGCTTCGTCTACTTTGTTGCTTGATAATAGATCACTAGCTCGCAATTAATGACAGGAGATAGGGCACACTCCATCTTATTTTAAATGTAGCCCAATTCATGGAGCCCGCTTAGATACATGTCTATCAATGGGAGAAGCGTGGATGAAAATGTCTTCTTATGAAGAAAGGAAAGCCAATAAATTAAACCCACCAGATTATCCCAGCATTTGATTTAACAGTCTTAAAGTTTAACAACATCTTAATCATATAGGGAAATGCTCTTGTAAGAGCTAGCTCTCACCGTCATACGATGAGAGACGCCATGGTGTGGGCCCCACTGATCACAGGAGGGGATGGAAAAAGCCATCCTTGATGGGTCCAGCTATAAAGTTTGGGTTCTATCCCATGCCTTCAACCACTTGATTTGTGGCCCATGAGTTTAATGACTTATATTAAAGAACTTTTTTTGACCCTATACCCAACGCTCCATCCCATTTGGATGAGTGCAAGTCCATGGGCATTTGCGTCTCTCGGGGGGGTACATGGATAGTTCAAAATGGTGATAGGTAAGCCTCATCATGGTGTCAGGGAGAGCTAGCCCTCACAAGAGCATTTCCCGTATAATATTGAAATTTGATTTAACAGTGAGTGAAAGTCCAATGAGGGTAACTTGAGAACCCTTTTTGTGGATCCCCACTCAAAACTATTTTCTTTGCTTGGTATTTCCAAGAGAAAAATAACTTGTGGGGCAACCATGTTGCACACTAATTCCAATATTAGAGTGATATTTTTTTTTTTTTGGTAAAAAAACCATTACAGCTGTGAAATTTAGGCTGGCAGGTAAGAACTGATGCCTCTTACCACCAGGGCAAGATGCTGTTCTTGATATGTATTATAGATGGAGCAAGTATTACTAACTACAAATATAATGATCATTATTGTCTAATTTAAACTCCTTTGTAAACTCTCGGAGTTCTCAAGTTGATAAATGGTTACTATCTAGAAAGAAACTTCCCATTCCACTCAATTTCCAATAATTAACATGTATCCAGTCGATCTACAAAAGGGCTCTTTCATAGGTTTCAAAATTGCACAGACAGTTTAGTTGGTAGCCTAATTTTTTTCTCATATTAAATTGGGCACTAGCTTTTAAACATCTTGATCCAACCCATAAATCCTAATTTTCTTTCTTTGCTTGAGTTGGCAGAGTAGCCCACCAGAGGGTATCTTATACATGCATTTGCTGCTCCAAATGATAGCCACATGCCTCTGCAAATTAAAAATCTGGACCCCTTACTGTCATGAACATGGTTTAGGTTCAATCGCCCATACAGGATCTTCTTCACAATATTAAATTAGGTTAGCATTAAAAATATCAACATCCCATGTCCACCAACTTCATTGGTGATGGATAGTGCTTGACAATTTGGTGCAACCATGTGAAGGTCAAAAGACATTAGCCACTAAATTATAGATGTGTTGCATTAATAAGTTAATTATTGAGTGTACTAGATTTTTTTTCGTTTTCTTTAGTGCATTATATACTTAATGTGCATTTTTTTCTAATAATTATTTCTAATTGTTTTCTGGGTATCTATGCCTAAGCCACTGTACTGGCCTTGTAAGAATTGATTGATTTGGTTTGAATCTCATCTTATTGATACTGATTTTTTTGATTTCCCATATGGGAAAAGGAGACCCAAAAGGCTAGAATACAAATCAAGGCACATTATAGTTTGAGAAGAGAAAAAGTACCTAAAGGCATCACTAACAGAAGGGGAAAAAAAGGAAAAAATAAGAATAAGAGTAACAATTAGTTCCCCACTCAGAAATGCACAAAACAGAGAAACCCAACTCTTTATGTTGACCTGCATCAATGCTGGTCATTGTGTGGTTTCTATCACAATGTTGATCACTGCTGCCAATTCTAGTATGTCACATACTTGAATGGATTTTGAACTAATATGCAAACAAAGAACATCTCTGGTCTTTGTGTGGTTTCTATCACAATGTTGATCACTGCTGCCAATTCTAGTATGTCATATACTTGAATGGATTTTGAACTAATATGCAAACTAAGAACATCTCTATATTTTTTACTCTTTAACTAATTCACTTCAATTGCTTTCAGGGACAACTGTTTTACATGCTCCCCAATGGAAGACACTATGATTGCTACATGTTCCCCTAATTGATAGCAATCTGTTTTTTTCTTCTTTTTAATCCCATCTTAATGTGACCACTCCTGATTAAGAGAGGTGAAAACTTCCAAGAAAGGGTGCCATCACTGTTTTTTTCTTTTTAACCTCATCTTAATGTGCCACTCCTGATCAAGAGAGGTGAAAACTTATAAGAAAGGGTGCCATCTCATCTTACAGTGCCACTCCAGATCAAGAGAGGTGAAAACTTCTAAGAAAGGGAGCTATTACTGGGGCTAAGGCAGTGAAAGGGGAAAAAAAAATAAAATAAAGGGAAGGGTGTTAATTCAAGTCCAGTGCCCACAATTAGGAGAGGCCACCACTTGTGTCCTAGTGTGGGCCAAACTACAGTTTCACTCTGTTTTTTTTTTCCTTCCTATTTCAAAATCTTGATAAGAACAAGCTGCAGTTTATGGATTTACTTGTGCAACTAGAATCTTACATATTTTTATTTCCATTAGAGAGAGAAATCCTTCATTTCTATCTCTCTCATAAGAAATCAAAATCCTCTATATAAAGGAACTTAATTCTTTTTCCTTTTTATGAGAAGAATATGTTGCATGGGTTCTATATAAAACTAAAACAATTTATGGAACCCTCTCATTAAAACAATTTTATTCTCTATCGTGGAATCCTTAATAGTACAAACACACAGAAGCTAAGCTAATCTGAGCCTGACCACTTGTGAGTTGACCCTTCATCGCCATATGTCTCACTTGATGAATTGGGTCCCGCAAATGTAACTGCTTTCTCAACGACATAGGGGTCCACGACATGTGGACGAGTGAGATGGCGACAAGGGTGACATGGACTAATGTGGATGCGACATGTGGTGAGGACCCCCCCCCTGGCAAAGTGATGGATGGAAAGCCAAATAAAGGAGTTTTGGGTCTATATTCTTGAAAATGACAAAGACACCTTAATGGTATCTGGTAGATAGTTATCCATTAACCCTAGATGACATCCACATTAGAGGCCCAGATAACATTGACACTGTCACACTGAAGGATGAGTATTCTTAAAAGGACATCAAACAGGCTCACTCAAAACCATTGCTTTAAAACGTTATGAAGTTCAATCCAAGGATTAAGGTTGAGTGAACCCACCACTCGCGTTTAGGTAGTTAGATAAATGGATTAAATTCGTCGAAAAGGAATATCATTAATCTATCATACATGTCAGGTAATTAGATGACAGACAGTTTAGTCTGTCTAAGTCATTGTTAGATTAGGACTAATTATCTTCTTTACTTAGAGTGGGGTTTAATGAGTGTTTTGTATCAATAGCTTTTCTCTCTTTTTTATCATTTTTTTTTCATAATTATAAATTGTAAGTTGTCTTAGTCTGTCATTCTCAAGTGTAAAATACAGAGAATTGCAAGTGAGTTTTTACTTTTTACTCTTCCCTCTTCCTCTTTTACTTGAGATTTCATTTTGACTCTTCTACTTTTCTATGTAATACATAGGTGGGCCCCAAGAAGGACATTCCATCACCCCTTTCTCATGGTTTTCATGGGCCCCACAAGGGAGGCCTCAGCATGGAGAGGAGAGGGGGCCCTATGTATATCATGGTTAATCAAAATGTGGGAACTTGTAAAATGTTTTAGGTGTCAAAATTCATTAGTCAACATTTTCTTTGAGTAGCAGCAGTCATGGATTGCCCCCCAAAAAAAGGTCAAAGTAATAATATATTATAATGGAAACCCTTTAATCATTTATTGGTTAGAGACAGAATTTTACTCATTATGAATGAATGTTACACCTACCTAAGTAAAATTAATTGGTGGGCAGTAACAAACTCTACTTTAAATGCCAAACCAACTTTTACCTACATTTACCAAACTAATATCTCATGGGCCCCAGCCAAGGGTCCCCACAAAATGAGAAAAAAAAAAAAAACAAAGAGTCCTTTTTCTCCTGTTTTAAGTAAAGAGGAGATGATTAGGGATCAAACTTGACCTTATTATCAAGAGTAGTAATATCATAGCCACTAGTCCGGCAAACTCATCATGGATGGGCCATGGTCCAATGAACAGCCTCTGATAAATAAATAAAGGGAACTAATCCTAATGGATAGTTCAGTTGGCTTAGAACCACAGTTTGCATCCAAAGGTTGATGCACTACTACACTGATGTCACAAGAAATTTACTCGGCTCCTCCCCCGGCCCGTAGGGATTATTCTGACCCAAAGTACTGAGACACCCTCAGTTATAAAAAAAAAAAAAAGAGAAAAAGAAAGAGTTAAACAAAGGGAACAAAATATTTGATTAATTGAAACTGGAGTGGGACACCCACGTGCAGGAAAAAAGTATAATATTGAGACTGATGCAGAATCCAAATAATAAGAAAGGCCAGCCATTGGAGGTGGTCCACGTGGGTCCAGATATGATGCGACGCGTGTCAGTGGAGGTGGCCGACAATATGATCTTTGGATCTTAGAGAGATTCTCCAGAGGAAGATGACCCACCATCACCTTTCAAAAGGGGAAAAAAGTTGGGACCCTTTGTGCAAAGTGAAATTCGATTGAGGCATAGGCGTGGCCTTGTAAAGTGGGAGGAAATCAAGAGGTGAAAGCATGCTTCAATTGGATTACTAAAGTTCCTTTCCAAGTTCTATCCAATCATCCCCAGATCTTCTTTTTTTTTTTTTTTTTTTGTTAAAGTTAATGATCACATGAAGTGATCAGGCCTGTTAAATGTTTCAATACCTAGAAATGAAAATGCACCAAAACATTCATCACCAAAGTCTAGAATCTCATAAATAAACGTTTTTTGAGGGACCCGACTAACTAATACGGGAGTGAAGCGGTGCACACACTGGGGAGAAGATCACTTGCACATGCATGAGAGATAATTATCTGAGATAATTGCCTGAACTCATAGGGGAGAGGAACCGATGATCGGAGACATTGCACGGTTGAGTGAGAAAGGACCGCCGACCACTGAGCTATCCCTTTATTCTCTTTCTTAAATTGAATATCCCCCTGAAACATTGGTTGAAATTTCCACATTTCAAGTAAATTGCAAGTTGTAGCCCAAAATAGAAAATTTAAATGTGAGGACAAACTCTTATTATATCAACTGCCGAAGAGTTACAAAGACAAATTTTGCTGAAATCCATGTATCCATCCATTTTATTAAATGACAAGTTTGATTGAATGACCGAAAGGAATGGCCACCACCACCACTCACATGGAGTTGGAGGTCTGATTTTCATTGTCTTTTCATAGGAGATAAGCCAAAGTGCACTAAATGCACATTTCATGTATTGGGCTCCTTGGATGATAACACAAGACAACAACCCATTTAAAATATTCCTCTCCTACCAACTGATGTGGACCCTTTTGTGTAATGTGGACTCCACCAGAGGGTAATACAAAGCCAAAATCAACATATTTCCTGGACAACCACTTCCCCCACTTGCACCCACCAATGATAAAAAAACTTTCATTTCCATGCAATGAGCTTGTATTTTCAATAGATTAATTGCTGCTGTGGACAATGTGGGTCCCCTTGGAGTTTGTGTCATTAAAGCTCAGGCATCTTTCACATGGAGTGTCCGTGGCTGATGGATGAGCGTTTCTTGTTTGCATAACTTAGCACATACATCAGAAGGGTTGGATTATATATATTTTTTTATATTTTGTTAGGATTGTGATTTAAGGACATCTTCCTTGATCAGCATTCCTTATTGAGAAAGTCTATTTGTCCTGAACATTTGGGACGAGCTCTTCTAAACTGCAGCTTAACTTATCCTAAATTGGAATAGTCCACAAATCAAAGTTGCCTTCCGGTACCTACTACGGATCTGACTCATCACATCCACCAGAGGGGTTGGGCTGATGAAGCTAATTAGATTAGGTTTCCTCATTTAATAGGATTACGATTTACGATTATTATTTTTTTGTTAGAACACTTTATTTAGCAGGTTTGCTTAGGGTTTTCTTATATATATTGGCGAATGTAATTAATAAAATGCAATAAACTAGTTTTGCTTAAGTTCTCAATTTCCTTCTTTCCTTCTCCCACAACATATGGAGAGAGAGAGAGAGAGAGATCCAAATCTCATTACATGATAACCAACTATTACATAAGATAACAGCAAACCACACCATGTTGTTGGTTTTGGATGGAATCCATTTACTTCTTTCATTCAAAATAAGTCTTATTGAGTTGATGTATTTGAAAAGATTGGAGATGGCACTAATATCACCCTTAATAATGTTGAGGGAGACCATGGATAGGCCACCATACTTTCCTGTTGAAATCAGAAACCTGTTACATCGTCTCCATGAATGCCACTCTAGTGCATGATGACCAAATTCCATTCGATAATCAAAAAACAAAATTCCCTCCTCTGTATCTGGTGGATGAGAATCTTGTTATTGGGAGTTGTTGCTTGTCCAATCCAATCACAGGGTTGGGATAACACAAGGTGGGCCCATACATATGATGCCAAGAAAAAGATAATTTCCAGAATCCAAGTCAACTTTATTTAATTTATTTTATATTTTTAAATTACCAACGTGCACAAGGCTTAGATGATAATGATGATTACTTTACCTTAAAAACATTACCTTTCACTTGACATGTTGGACGGAAAGAAAGAACAAATGTGAGACAAGCCCACAATGGGACATGACTACAAGAGTAATAGGGCGGTCACACCCATGACCCACCACCCAACCACAGTAAGATTTGATGTCTAGGAAGAGCATGTACAGGAGAACCATTTGACTCAGCCTGTAGGTGTGTCATCTTTTGCAGTAGATTGGGGATTTTGTTTTTCCAAAACAGTCCCACACTGGTTTATTTGAACATCAGGCTGGGCCCCATCTCTTGATGAGCTTTACAAATAAGCCTTTCAAAGAAGGCTATCCTAAAAAATACCAGCCATTGTTTATGAATACATATATATATATATATATATATTTCAAATTATTGACATAAATAGGTAGTAGCACACAATTTGTAGCATTCTCATTCCAAAAGGGCAATTATTAAAAAAATGGGCTGAAAACATCATTTCATTACATATGGGGAAAAAGAAAAGAATCAATGACATCATTTTGCATATACAAGATATTGGAGAATGAATTGGCCAGTGAGTCCATCTTTATTAAATGCTTTGATTGATAGTAGTAATAAAAATAATAATTACTGTTATGATGATGATATACATAAACATTCATAAAAGCACAGATGGACACATTAAAATAACCAAACTGGTCACTATAATAGTAATGACTAGTGATGATGAGGTATTAGAGTACTTGATTGGCTAGCTGTTTGCTATTGAGGTGATCATCATCATTATCAGCTGTTCATGTGAAAAAAAGGCCCTCAATTCATGGGCCCCCTTCATATGTGTGGAATTAATTAATAGCATGATAGAAGGGATAGAGACCAGAGAGCCATAAGCCCATGACACCAGGTATCATCAAACCTAATTTAATTGTAGGATGTTCTATATCAATGCCAAGATGAATTCAGGATACAACATAGTTCTCCCAAAATACATATATCCCTGCAAATCTTGTTATCCAATAAATTTGACCTGGAGCTCAAACGCAACAACACTCAGGCAAGCAGTGCTTTCCTAATCGACCTCATATAAATCTAATCACCCGGCAGCATTCTCACTTCACAGGGGTACCAAGTTAGAAGGTTTTGCTGCAGTTAATAACTAGATTTACATGCATGTGAGGATGATGGCCTGAAAACTCTCCAACTCTCATTCTGATGAAGAACCGAGTCAATTACTGGGGAGACTCGGCCAAGTCATGTCATTTTATTAAGTTGTTTGCATTCAGAATTATTTTAATAGGTAAATCTAATTGTAAACAATTGATGTTCATTTTTAAGTAAGTATGCCCAGAGTTTGGTATTTATATTTGATCTTTTACAAATGGTGATTGGAATGCAATTTGAAATTTATATTTGATCTTTAACATTCGTAATTAAGACTAAAAAATTATGGAATATACAATATTTTTTCTTTTATTTTTCTTATTAAAGCATTTTTCTTACACATATAAATTTATTAATTTGAACTGATTATCATGAATGCAAGTAAGCAAATAGATAAATATATATATTTTACAAGTAATGAATTCATTTTTAAATATTTTTTAGATTATTTTGAAAAAATATGCCAACCAAATCTCCGCACTGACTCTACCTGAGTTTGAGTCACAAGTTTTCCCTCGGTGAGGATAGCCTTAAATAATAATTTAACTCCCCCAGCTGAGCATAAACCGAGACATGAGAACATATTCATGCAGAAACTTATTGATCCCCAAATTACAGAGGAAGTAAACATTAAAAAAAAAAAACCTGATCTTTCACAGGGCAATAGGTGAAAAACATCAGAACATTAGGTTAATCAGGAAACTATTAAGCTCTCAATTTGAGTAAACAACCTCATTGCAATTTGGAAAGCAGCAGCTAATGTATTTTATTAAATTGTTCTAGAATAGCAGAAGGGTGTGAAGTAAACAAATATATTATACTATAGGATAAACTTTTCAGATAAAAATCCAGTCCTTCCAATGGGGATGACTGTTTATTCTTTTAGAGAAACTGCAGTGGCTGACAGCTATAAACTTAATTTTCTTTTTCCATCTGTTTCTATGTTTTGTTTGGCTGAACCCTCACTGTACATTAGCAACACTAAATTTGAAAGTTGATTTGGATCAGAACCATTTGTTAAAAATATTTCACTCTATTGTATTCTATAGACAAGGCAAATATAGCCGACTAGCATTTTAAAGAACTTGAAATGCACAATAACATTAATTACATCACTATTTACTCAAAATCTTCCCTTCAACTCTCTGAATTCAGGGTGCCTGGGGTTGATCGCCGACGGATCTTCAGGTAACCAAACGTCCCGGCACCAGGTGACGAGCCTTCAAAAATATATGGCAAGTAACCAGTTGCAGCTTTGTACCTCTGCTGAATCTGAAATTTTCAATACAACAATAAAAAATAGTTGAATAACACATTAACCATGAGTGCTCATGCCAACCGATATACATCCTATATTCCAACGATTTTCTGTATTACTTTAAGCATGCTTGATTTTAATTAAAAATAACAACAAAGGAATTACTAAGTGGTAATGATACGGAAACTGAAGTTTTTTCTTCACATGAGCAGCCTGCTGAGATAATTTTTTTCTTAATTATGAGGAAGTACATTATGACAACAAATTTTTTTTTTTTTTTTTGAAAGGACATTATGACAACAATTAAGCATAAGAATTCTTCAAAATGAGAACTTAAGCCATCAAGTGGCTGCAAAGAGTAATTTTTACCAATCCACCGGTAGCTCAGTGGTGAGGCAACTCCCTTCCACATAAACAACTAGGGATCAATCCTTGATTGCAGTGCTGATGGTGAGAGACTCGGGAGAGTGGGTGTGAGTATTTACCCCCCCAAAAAAAAAAAAAATAGTGGCTTTAAAGAGTCGATGATAAGGCAAAAAACGGGGCGCAGATCAAGAACAAACCAATTGTAAGCCATGTATGCTTTGATTTGTTAATATGAATATAGAGAACATGTTACCTCAAGAATTTCTTCACTGCTGCGGATGCAATTCCTTCCTACAACACAAACTGATCCACCAGAGCCACCTCCAGTAATTTTTGCACCAAACAAAGTTCCATTTTCACCTTCAGATAATTTGCGATGATGCATTTCCTGCACCAATTTCACCAGCCTGTCTGTCCCATCTGAGCCAAGCCCGCATTCACCATAGCTGTAATGGCACTGTAGAACGAGAGGAAGAAGAATGAAAGGAAAGAATCTGTTCTCATACAGCAATATATATAACTAGGACGCAGACCTACAACTCATAAAGTACACTTGGAATGGCCTAACATATAGCAGTCAAATGCAATTGTATGAAACACTACACTACCAAATGAATGTTTACTTACTAACTTTCCATCATGATACAAGTACAAAAGAAATACAAAATGAGCACATTCAAACCATGTATACATTATTATTATTATTATTATTACATGAATAAAGAGAAAACAACAACAAAAATTAAGAAAAGTGTTGTCTCATAGTTGCTAACATAATGCTGCTTCAACTTTGCTGAAAAAAAAAAGTACTCTATAGTCTACACAAGTACTGTAAGAGTTCTAAAATTAGTGGGGGAGGGGACACTGTTGCTGATGATATTTGACTAAAATTACTAAATTCTACACCCACATGTGAAGCAGCAAAGGATGTTTTTATGGAAAAGTAACTATTCCTATAACTAACCCTTAGTGAAGCAACTTCACACATGCTGAAGATTTGGAGGTGAAAAGGAACAAGATCTTGAGTAGTTTTGACATTTCTGCTATTTCTCAAGCAGGGAACTTAGGTGTCAGGCTCAAACAACAAGTGTAAATTAACATTCAAAAGAGTAATACCTGATACATTAATTCACCAAGAGCAGTAAGCTGTTCATCCGTTGTTGCAGCAGTTAGCAGCACTTTGAATGCCTGTTTGTCAAACAACCGAGCAGAGGCATGCCATTATCAGTACACCAAATACCAAGATCTAAGCCAGTGTTGCCTTTTGAGCAACAAAAAACAGTTGGCACAGTTAGTTCAATGATTTTTATCCATGATTCCAATAAAGAAAAGTACTATATAAAAAACTAAAAACCTTTAAAACTAAATACAGCAAGAAGAGAAACAAAAGGCATCCTTACTATTTTGCATGGCAATTCAATGCCAATTTATATATGTAGATAAACTAATCCTATGCACACCATATGAAAGTGTGCACATACCCCCCCCCCCCCCCCCCCCCCACGTCCCTGCGGGAATTTCACATGTCCCTTGGGTTTGCACCCATCCGAATGGACTGGACTGTTGGATCGACTGTACCATCCAAATGGACTTAACTTGTAGGCCCCGGATGATAGGTTTACGATGATCGGATGGGGCTGTTTCTTGTAGAGAGGAGGGCCCCTCCCAGATCTTCAAAACTCCCCCGGTCTGAGCCCTAGATGGGTTCACAGGTGGGCCCCGCAACCAGGTGCGCTCAGTGTGGGCGCACCTGATCAGGCCTCTCTCTCTCTCTCTCTATATATATATATATATATATATATATGGGTAATTCTCCAAAATGCCCCACTTCAAAAACGCCCAGTTTCCGCGCCTCGTTTTTTTGGGCACGAGGCCCACTCTGAGTCAATCCAGTCTTTTCACACACACACTACCCTCCCATGAATAGTTATCATCATCACCACCAAAGCCTTGTCCCAACTATGTTAGGGTCGGCTACATGAATTTTGTTTCACATACTACCTTCCCATGAATAGTCACAAGTCCATATTTGACACTCATCCAACTTTTTCTCACCCTTAAATTGAAATTGTACGAAAACGATGCCTCTAAAACCATTAAGTTTTAGGGCCATGGATCAAAGGGTTAGTATAATCTTATGGACTCTAAATTTTGCACATATGTAGGTCTCATATAGATCTTTCCATCCAATGGACTTCTATGATCATCATGCATCCTGGTCGGTCCTATTAAGAAGAGGGGTGTTTTTTCTACTAAGAAACACCCAGGTGTTTTCTAGCGTTTCCCTATATATATATATATAGTGCTAATTAGTAGTAATAAGAGGCTAGTAATAATAAAGCTAGAATCCTTGAAAAAAGCTTGAGCCAAATGGATTGAAAATTAGCAGAATGAAGCCACAATGCATAGAGTGCAAAATTAATGGTTTAGAGACAAGGTTAGTCTGGTCAAAATTGAAGACCACTTAGTGCCTAAGCATGATTTGCTTACACAGGAGAAATTATAGAGCAAAATTAATGGCCAACACCCGTTTTGAATTGACCTTGTTTTTTGGTAGGCATGAATTGACTGTTACTGGGAAATCTTTACAGAACTCAGAACCTGTTCACATCACACTTTCAGAAATGCATTTCCTGAAAATAGTAACTTGTCATATAACAGTGGATGATGTCTGGTACAGTTTGGACTTTGGATTGAAAGTCTGACTGCTAAATTCCCAAGAAATCCGGAAACAAAAAATACAGCAATTAGGAGAATACTGTTTTTCCACTTTGATAGAAACAATGTTTCATACACTAGACAAATAAAAATAAACATCTTTTTATACATTAAGAAAACAAGAGATGTCTGGTATGTTATTGGGATTGAGTTAGATCAGAGTTATGATATGATTATGATGCCTAAATATTTGAATTTTTTTCTAGTTATGATGTGATCAGAGTTTTATTTTCATTAGGCTATCTTAATTGTACTCTATTGATATCCATTGGTTATTCTTAATGAAGAACCACCACAAAGAATTTTATCCAAGGGGTAGTCCCTAAATTTCTTTACTTTCTATTCCCACCCATCCCTGTGAACTGGCATAAATTCAAGTAGGCCCACCTTGAGGCTCTTGATTCCATGACACAACTCAACAAAGTGGTTGGAATGTTCGACGAAAGGTCAGGGGAATTATGATCCCAGTGCTTCTTATCATTGCCTTCACCAATGAAGGGGCACACCATACATCACTCTCTGTTAGATATATCAAGTTCCCCACTTAAATGGTGATAGCCCTGATTATCCTTTTGATCATAGTTATTTACATGATTGAATCATGCTCCATGTCAATATGGTTTTCTGTAGTTGCACAAATATATTAAAAACACACACTGAACTAAGAAACATATATAAATAACACACCAGTCACAAAGTAAAATTGTTACTCAATATTAAAATGGATACTAATTCACCGGACAGCAACTTGTAACGCCTAGATTCGAAAATGAGAAAAACCTAGAAACAGTAGCCCGTTAATGGTAATCCTCATGAATCCAAGTTAACAAAGTGTTAGCAACAAAATTGAGAGTTGAACATATAATCGTGTACTACAAGACCCCTACAACAAACAGAGTGCACAATAAACTGATAAGATAATTCACTTGATGAAAAAAAAACTATTTGTTCTATAAAAGTTGCAACTAACCTTAACACGAAAATTCTCATAGACAGGATGTCTAGCAGGTGCTTTCACTACATACTTCCTCTTGTCATCAATCACTGTCACAGGATCGTTGTGATCAGCATATTTGTCCAAGAATGTCTCTCCGAGAATGAACTTTGGAAGTTTCTTCGCGTAGAAAGCTTCATATCTGCAATAGAAAATTAAAGAAGAAACCAAAAGTGAACTTCATATCTTCTCTGGTGTTATGAGCAATATCCTTTTGTAACTTTCTACGTACTTTGATGCTGCTTACAGATTTGGTACAGGTGCCTCGCATTTTTTTAAGAATACTATACTTTTGACAATTTAAAAGAGTGTCAAATTTTCGTTAAATGGAAAGCAATTATATGGTAGCTCCACAAAAAACAGATCATCAAGAAGAGTGAAGTTCTAACAAGCCAAGCATCAACTCCTTGAATGCTTGTTTGTTGTAGGATGCAGTCAATATCCCATCAGATGAACACAATAACTGAAGGTTCCTACCTGTGGGGTGAAAGGTTGCATAAGTAATCAAGTGAAGCTTCCTCTTCTAGTAAGTTGATTCCATGCTCTTCAAACTCTTCAGAATTTATAGCATCAACAAGTTGTTGTGAACTGGAACCAGCCAGCGAACGGGACAACAGAGCTGATGCAATAGATTTTATCATCTTCCGACCCATAAAGGCACCTATTCTCACAGATCCATAGTCGGCACCACCAATACTGCAAGTGACAGTAGTTAACACTAAAACAAGAAAAAATGTACACTTGGCAGAATTATCATTTATCTTAAAACTTTTTGAAGGACAGGATAATGTTCAGGCAGAAGGTCAAGAAAGAGGGTTCCTTGACGTCCTTTGAGAACTCTTTCCATTTGTTGTGTTTTATATTAAAGCAGGTTTCTTTAAAAAAAAAAAAGCATTTCAAGTAAAAGCAGAGCAGTTTCAAGTATGACAACATTAATTCCATTATAGGTATCATAAGGATTGTTGAAGACAACTAGGACTCATACCTATGTCGTATTCCTGAATCAATGCCCCAGAAACGTATATGGGTAGGGATGTTAACAAGTTCTTTTACCTCAGCAGGCTGCATGCAAGAACATGGGAAAGTGTGACACACTGAAACAGTTTAACGTGCACAACAAGCTCAAGAAAGGATTTTTTGCAACATGGGCATTGCAAACCTGGCAAACCATAGCAAGAAGCTTGTTAGCTTCACCACAAGCGGATGTCATCTGATCCATCACTCCACATGGAGCTCCGACAATACAATTCTCCACCTGTCAATTTATTGTAAAGGGGATACAAATAAGGGAGGAAATCACAAGCACTTGTCAAAAGTTAATATAAGATAACAGGAAAACAAACTGGGAATGTTTTATGAGTAATCATGCCTTTTGGCACAGCAAAGCAAGATTTCTCGGATCGATGTTCAATCCTGTAGACAGAGAATATGCCAACTTAGTTTATCGTGGTTGTAATATGAATTCTTATCTCGCCTAGTAGTCAGTTGCAAATAGCTCATTGGTTACTGACAATACATTACAAACTTACACATGAAAACTCAAATTAGTGGTAAGACGTCATTACAGTAGTACTCCACGGTAAAAATCAATTTGAAAGCATCTGAGCACATCTAACAGGTATGATAGACCCAGGAAAATAATTACAAAAAATAGAAGCCAAACTAACCGTGGGCAGCAGCTATTGCAGACATGGTAGCAACCTCCACAGCTGCAGAAGAAGATACACCTTTCCCCTCTGGAACTGCAGAAGAAACCTGAGATCCACAATGATAACATAAAAAAAAATCTATACCAAAAAGATCCTTAATCCCATATTTTGGATAGGAAAAAGTTTCAGAAACTGTGATGACATAGTTAGATCATGTCAATGAGAAATAAAAGGACCAAATTAAAGCAATTCACTCAATTTTTTATCAGAAGTTCTCAATCAAGTGGCCCAACACTAGAAACTTTAGATCATGCCAATGTAATTTTAGAGGTTGACTCATCAGGATACACGCCATACCAAAATTTAGAAGCATAACATGTTCTCCTTTTCGATGTTAGTTTCTGTCAATGTGCTTGTGAATATGGTTACCAAATTGTGGGATTCATGCTAAGGATCATCTGATTTTTATCGCATCTCAACAAAAATGATATGCATCCCAAACAGAAATTGCATTCCTAAAAGCATACATGCCATTAACAAATGTTACAATACAATTTGAACCACACAATTCATATGATCGCAGACGAAAGGTAATACGAAGGGTCAGTCAAGCTCTTTTAGCAGATTTTTTTTTAGTTATTACAGCACATATTTTTACATTTCTATATTGAGTGTCTATATTAGTATACTTATACAACTAAAATACAAGGAATTAGCAAATTTAGATGGCAAGGGACTATTGCTGCATTCAACTGTGCAACTATTCATCATGTATGTAGAAGTACAACTTCTGTCTTTTTCATCTATTTCTTTTTCCATGAATCACATTCAGAATCATGAAACTCGTCAGATGAATATATTCAACTTCTTTTGTTTTTCCTTTATTTTGTATATAAGGAAAACAAGAACTGTTTATTTTTACTCTTATTCCAATTTGGAAATTTCAAGAAAATCAGGTTATATTATACAAAAATTTCCTTTATTTTTGTTTTCAATTTTTTTTTTTTTGTTATATCATGGTCGTCATAAACGATTTTTCCTTTTTCCTTTTTATTTTTTTTTCCTTTTTGCTTGAGCAGAAACTCAAACTCATGCTCTCTCAACCCTCATAGGCTAAAGTGCTATTGTCCCTGACCAGCAAAACTACAGCCCGAGGCTTAAAGAAAATAATTTCATTGGATTTTTTTTTTTCAGTTTGGCAACTGTTCATTATAGAGCAGCTTTTTTATACAAGTTTTAGCTTTTCTTAATATGAGCTCCTCTACATATTCACCCTACATCTTTATCATCCTTCTTTTCCTGTCATCATCTATCCCCTATCTTTATCTATTATTCCTATCCCTTAGTAATGGAGACCCTATAACAGATTACAGGAATAGATGCAAGGTACGTACAAAGTTTTTAAAAGAACAAGAATAATAGAAAGAGGTCGCAACTTGTGAGTCCGGACCCCAAGTGATCTCCCTTCCGCTTCCTGTGAGTGGAAGGACTGGAACTGACAGTGGGGTCTATCTAATAAAAATCTGATCCATTCAAAATGAATGCCCATCCTGTTCATAAAATATCCTCAAATTGTGCTCCACAATGAGTTGGTCCCACCATTCAAAATGAATATCCTCAAATACAACCTTATGCATTATTCTCTCTCTCTCTCTCTCTCTCTCTCTCTCTCTCTCTCTCTCTCTCTCTCTCTCTCTCTCTCTCTCTCTCTCTCTCTCTCTCTCTCTCTCTCATGTTACATTTGCTCTCTGCCAATGCAATGTTGACATCCCTAATGTTGCAGCATGTATGATTCACATTATGCAGTTGGACTGGAGGTGCGATGCTTGTCTTTTAGATACCACATCATTTCAAAGCTATATGATTGAAGCTTGCACCGATAATATCAACTCTGCTAAATCATCAACAGTCATCGCTGATTGTGGATGAGATGCAACTTCAGAGTGTTTGGTCATCAGGTCGAGAATCGATCGATACTTACAACGATTGTGGACCAGGCACGGATTGATCGGATTCCCTTTATCTAATATTGGATTTTGGCAATGATGTTGGCTTGAATGCAGTCAAATATTAGGCCTAAATTGGGTTGACCGAACAAGGGGACCATTGAGGTCAGTGGTGCGGTCTCACAAGGGAACACCAGAGTGCGTGGTGTTAAGTGCAACAACTCTCTCTCTCTCTCTCTCTCTCTCTCTCTCTCTCTCTCTCTCTTTCCAAGGAAGACAACCACTGACAAGATCATGCTGTGGCAGTGAAGATTGTCCATAGTGAGGATTTCCCTACAATTGTAAACATGTGACTAAGGACCTCACCAATTGTGACAAAGAGGAGGAGGGGGGGATCCCCCTGACGAACACCTCTTTGTGCTGGGAAGAAACCTTTCGGAGATCCATTGATAAGAATGGAGAAGAAAACAAAAGAAACACACTCTTGAATCCATTCCATCCATTTGACGCCAAATCCTATCCCGCAGATCAAATAAAGGAGGAAACTCCAATCTGCCTTATTGAAGTTTTTTTTTTTTTTTTTTTCAAGTCCAGCATGCAAATAAGACCTGGCCTTCACACTTTAGAGCTTTATCTCACCCTTAGTATGTGGCCCAATTTGTTCATGCATTCTTTGAGAATGTGTTTGAATTGCACACTATACCTTCTTCCATTGTCTATGATAGAGACTTTATCTTTATAAGCGCACTTATTGGTGTGAGCTGTTTCGACTACAGGGAATTGAGATGCTCATGAGTTCAGCATATGACCCCCACATTGATGGCCAGACCAACCGCATCAGTCGTCACATAGAAACTTATCTTGAGTGTTTCTCTAGCAGACAACCAAAATAATGGACTTGACAAAATTTGAGGCCTTTGTGATATTCATCCACCACTGAAATTGGTGGAGTTCTTAGAAATCAGAATGGGGAGGTGTTGTATATGTTTTTTAAACAAGTGGGTGTTGAAGATTCCAATGGAGCAGACATTTTGGCTATCTTAGAAGCTCTTCGTATTTATCAATGCTCATTTCAGCTCAGTCTCAGACTGGAGAGCAACTCTATCAGTGCCGTATCTTGTGCAAGAACATTCAGAGGGCCTTGGAAGATGCAATTTTATTTTAATGAGATTAAAGGCCCAACCACAGGGATTTCTTTTCAACATGTTAGTAGGAGTGCTAATGGGATGGCGGATACATTTAGCAAAACAAGGGGTGGATCAACTATGTAATTTAAGTGCTTTTTTGGCGTAGTCTGTCTTGGGGTTGCTTGGTATATATCTCTTCCCTATAGTATTGGCTACGAGCACAGTTGTTGTACAAACCTTTTGTTTTAATGTATCTTGTTACCTTCATCAGAAAAAATTATCCAATCACCACTGTATGTAGATAAAAATGCACTAAGCATAAGTGCACAACTAATGTCCATCACTTTAAACTTGAGTTGTTATCTAAAGATAATTACAGTTGCATGAAAATCTGCCAGTTCCAAGGTTCAGATGGAGGCACACGTGGATGAACATCGCACGGTCAAATTTTTTTTCGCACGGTGAACAAATATAATTGTGACTGGTTTTTGTATTTTGGCAGATCCAGTTGTAGCTGTGAAGCATAGCTTCATTATTATACGAAATTGTGATTTTGATTTTTTTAGGGTCCTCTCTCCACACTCCACAGATTCATGCACATCCTAAGTTATATTCACAAATTGATATATGTTAATGATGTTCTCCATGCGATGGATCATGAATATCTACAATTTCTCTTATTTCTAATATTGTTTTTATTTTAAAAATAGAACAAACCCTATGATTCGCATACAGAGCGATTTGCGATATGATTTTCAGAACAATGCTCATGAATTATATGTGCTAAACAGCTTATCCAGCTGCCCCCGCAAACCAAAAAAGAAAGGGAACAACGATAATAAATCCATAAGCGGGCCATTTCAAGTAAAAAAGAAAAGAAGAGAACGACTCCCTAAGTGGGCGACAAAATTCATGGATAGGTGAACTGAATAGAAATCATCATGAACAATGATACAACAGAGGTATTTGGAATCTTTCATGTTCCTAAAACAAAGGATTGGATTAATTTATTATCCCGTTTATTCATCGCAAGGGTTATGATATTGGTTCCCCAATGCATCTTTCAATTGATTAGTTCAGAAATACATTAGATGTAGAGTATAACAAGTAAGAACCATACCAAAATGCTGATGCTATCTTCAAACCGTACACCCAATTCAGACATCAAAACGAGGATTGTTCCTGCAATATATGCTGCCCACCTGAAAAGAAAACTACATTAATAAACATGTAAAGTACAAAAAGAACCAATAACCAAATAAAGAGAGAGAATGACCCACTTCTGAGACGGATCTTGTGCGAAGAACTTATAAGCCTTTTCATATGTAATTGGTTGTTGGCCATCCATCAAATAAGGCAAGTCCATGTCAAAGGTCGGTGCACGATTGCTCAACTCTGACCCATATGATACCTGCAACAACAAGTGTTGGACACATCAACAAGCTTATGAGAAAAATGATGAGACCTGCATTGATCATGAATTTAACTGAAGAATACCTAGTATTATTTCACGACTGTTTAAAGAAAGAGACAGAAACATTATGCCCAAAATAAGACATGCAAAGCTGGATTCTTCATATAACCAAATAACCTAATTATTACACAACATTTTCTTTAGTGTTAAGATACATATTATAGCTAGTATTTGACAAGCAGAGTAAGTGACATACTATTTGCAACACAGGGATCGGTCCTTGTCCTTTTGCTTGCTGCCGAGCTAGAGCATGTTTCCAGAGCTTATGCTTGCTTGGATGATTTCTTTGAACAGCAACATGGCACGCCTCTTTAATTGGCATCTATAACCAAAACTCTCATTAGCTTTTTTCTTTTGAATGGTAAAAGTAATTAAAAAAAGACTTATTAAAAATACAGACAACCAATGAACCACAGAGTTAAACATGCAAATATGAAATTATTGAGGCTCTCAATAATCAGTATAGTGCCTAATCATGTGCTGGGCTCATTCTTTTTTAATCATGTGTTGTGCTCATAGTTGTGAGATTTGGTTTGATTCAGCCGCAATCGCCGAATAAGTTTGGTTTGGTCAAGAGACTAAACATATAATCCCCCTCAAAAGGTTTTTAGTGGAAGTTTCGGTGGATTTGAAACAAAATTAAGGATTTCGGACAAACCACAACCAAAACCTGAAATTTGGACAAAATGGGTTCAACAGGCAGAAAATAAGATTTGGATATTCTATAAGGGCATTTCGTCTTGACTTACTGACCGAAGCTCTTCATTTAATTTACCCTCTCACAGCTAGATGCTTCATTTATTCATCCCGAAGGCTACAAGCAACCGTTCGTGTATTGATCAGCTCGTTGAGTCTCTGCGCTCCAGGTATTCCTATCCTATTGCAACTACTCATCCTTCTCCTCTTGTTTCTTTTCTTTATGGAAGGTGGAACCTTAGTGCTACCAGAAGCCCTTTTCAATGATTTGGGCCTATCAAATGGCCTTTTTTGATAGTTCAAGTTTTTCATTGAGCCCACCAGGTGGCAAAAAGAAATAGAAATTCTCATGATTTTGGTGAGGCTCCTAAGTGAGGCCTGCTTAAGAAAAATCAAAACAAGATCCCACATGCTCAATTTTCTATGAGAAGTTTAAATGATCGGGGCCCATTGTCCAACTATCTGATCTATAAGAAACATTTGAATTTTTATTAATGTTTGTTTAAGTGTTGTAAAAGTTATGAATCTGATGGTGGGCCATTTGATCTGAGCAAAGTTCGATGAGTATACGTACCATTGGAGTGGGCCATTTTTTTAATGATTTACATTTTCTATACTCATGCTATACGTGGGCCTACTGATTGGCCCAAAATAATTCTTGTGAGTTGTGAGTTTTGTAAAATTAAATATATGTACTATACATATTATTTTCACTTCCATTTTTTTTATATTTTATAAAATATAAGATATATTTATTGTTTTTTTAATTTTTCCAAACAAAATTTCGAATTGAAAATAAAAACATTGAATCAGCCAAAGTGTTTACAATTTGGAGCCAATAGAAATGAGGTTCGAAATGAAATTGATAACTATGGTTGTGCTTCCTTTCTATATCTTCTGGGAAATAATCCAACATCCATAAAAACCCTTGACATTTATACTTTGTATTTTTCGTTCTAAGTTAATATCGTAAAGCAGATAATTAAATTAATAAACACATGACGATCAGTTTTAGAATTGTCAATTCCGGACAGCCTCGGGCTGTGAAAGGGAAACTCTAATAAAAAGATAATAACTAAAAACACAAATATATGAAATAGTTGCATAAACTTTGTGATTGAAAGTATATAGAGTTTAAGTAAAAATATCTCAAACCTTGTTGTCAAATTCCTATGATTTGTATCTCGAATCCCATGATTCTTATTGGATCCTAAGGAAAAGGATTCGTATTCATACAAGGAATCCCATTTTTGGTGAATCTTAGGCAGGTGTGAATCTTACGATTTCATACATGATAATTGAAACTTATGATTCATGGGATTCATCAGGGAGGGAACAACCAAAACCAAATGGCTAATAACTTATTTTTTATTTTCTTTTTTTAAAATGTTTTTATTTTTAAGAATTTTAACCATAACTAATGAAATGTTTCAGGTATGAATAAGGAATTGGCATGTGAGTATGTGACTGAAGGATTCAATTGTTCTAGTGTCACTCTCCATTCTTTTTCTTTTTTAATTTTTTTTTTCTCTGCAGTTTTGTCTTCATGAACACATCTTAACTTTGCGAGACACATCTTAACCAAAGTTACGTTGATAGTTTGTATTATTATTTTTATTTTTATTTGTTTAAAGACGAAATTTTTTTTTTTAACACATTTAGTTTTCCTAATACCATTGACATCTTAAACATATTTAACTATTCGTGCATATATAATTTGTAGTATATTAATATATATCAGCCGTGTTTTTCATATGATTGTACCTTAGTCTTAATTGTCACTATTTATGTTACTATGGATAGATGGACTTCCTTTTTTTATTATTTCTTCATTTTCACAATAAAAAATAAAAATCCTACAGTTCATGATATAATTCACAAAACAATTTGATTCAGCTCCTTGAATGATTTGATATATAATTTTGATTTTCAGAACATGATCTCAAGGCTATCCATTCTTAAAATGTTTTGGGAATCTAATGGTTGTAACATAATTGCCACAAGATTTCCAAAATATCAGTGATGTCTTTGACACTGGTTTTATTATCAGATACGAAAATCTCACTCCATCTAAAAGCATGGGTAATGAAAAGAAGGAAGAGAGAAAAAGCATGGGAACAAGTATGAGAGAAGCTGACCTGTAAGACAAGGCTTCCAGAATAGTCTGCAATGCCTCCCATTACATCCAACCTTCCAGGTGCTCTTGCCACAAAGATTTCATCCTACAAAATATGCTTTCCTCATAGTTAAGACTCATACTATGGCTACTATTTATCTTCTCTATTTAACTTAAAAAAATCTTACTACATATCCTAACACAGGACAGTCTATTTCAAGAAGAAATAAAATATAAGAAAATACAATTGAATCGCAGGATGTCCACTACAGGAAAAATATCATAGGATGCCATACACTAACAACTCAAGTAAGGCAATTAACGCATTAGTAAGGCACCTTCAACTAGGGGAGCTGGTCTTGGGATTCCGTTTACAAGATTACTGGTATCAATATTTTCCGAATCTGATTATGTAATGATACATTCCCATTATCTATGAGTAGATGGAACAGTGAAATCCATAGGCTATGAAGCTGCCACTCCTAATCATTTAAATCGTTGACAGCAGACCTTGATTCCAAGGTAACCTTTATTTTCCCCCAAAAATCAAGGGATCCACAGAGGAGCTCCAGTTTTTGGCATATAATATCATATGAAAGCATTACTCTATGAGAAACTCAGATGTGAACATGAGAGAGATTCTCCCACTTCACATCAAATGAACAAAGAGAATTCCAATATTTTGCCCCCCGTTATTTCTTTAATCCTATTTATTAGAAAAATCCATTACAATCAAAGCTATTGATAGGGAATTGAAAAGGACCTCCCAGTTGAATATTCCCGAAGCAGCCATACGCTCACGGAACTGTCTCTTCTCGGTATTCTTTCCTGACTCAACTCCACAATTTAGTCCTGCCAAGCTCTTTAGAAAAGCCATTGTATCGGGAAGATCATGCAGATCACCATGAAGAATCTCAAAGTTCTCAATACATCTACATAAATAAAAATGAACAAGTATTATCCAGAAATAAATATAATAAAATGTTTAAAAGAATAAACAAATCCAATAGAAACTAAAGAATTAAATAGAAACCCACGATTCTGCAAGAGTGCTTTTTTCATATGGTCCAACACTTGGCAAAGCAGGGCGAAGACCAAGTTCATTTTCAGCAAGGGTATACCATTCTGGAATGCCAATATCTCTACCAGGGGCCCTTTGCAGTTGATATCCAAGTATAATGGCATCACGTAATCTCCTGGCTCCACTAAACTACATTTGGAGGGAAAACAAGTTGATAAACAATAAATTAATAGATTCCAACAATAACAAATAACACATAATTAGTAATATTACTAAAAGAAATGGGTCTTTCCCTATTGCTCCCTTGAGATAGAGCAGACTGTTATAATACTAAATGCAAAACAGTTATTAAAAAAATTAAAAGAAATTTGAATGGAAGAAAAAATAGGTCCTGGTTCCTGAATAAAAAATTCTTAAGCGAACAATCTGAAGAGACTGGGTCTAACATTTTTTCTCCAGACTTGCATGAAAATTATCCGATCATCATCATAAAGGACAGGAGGTTTGGTACATACTCAAGTGCCCCAAAATGAAATAAAACAAAAAACCCTAGAAACTAAATTACCTTATTTGAAGCATATTTTTTACCAATCGCAGTATCCTGCAGTATGCGGGCAGCAACCTGGAGATTTAAACAAGACAGTCACCAAGCATATCAATTTAGAATGTCTTAGCAAAATGGAAAAATCTACACACAGGTGTAAGGCACAGATACATATCAGGGTATCAACTTGATATTTTCATATTATTAACGTAAAAAATATTTCCTTTCAAAAAGAAAGAGAAGAACAGCTGCAATTAAGGAAGCAATGAAGAGACTATAAGAAAACACTATAGAAAATTTATGTTTAGCAAGTGAATTTTAAACAGATTCATACCGATGTTTTATCATTCCGACAAAGGTATGACATTGGTAGTGCAATGGATATGAATAATCCAAGTTATCACAGCATCACAGGACGTGCAGGCAACTTAGACATCAGTGCAGGTGTGTAAAAAGTGAAACACAATTTTTATAGCAATTTAGTGCAAGTTGCTGATAAATCATTCCCAGCAATTTATAGAACTAAACCTCTAAAATGTAAGTGGTTAGTAGAGACCATTATTACATCTTTTGCAGTTATACTAATTTGAACACAAGTTTGTAGTTTGCAGTTTGGTACTCGACATAGTTCACCAATTCGTTGGAGTCAATACATAGTTTGAGTTCATGAACCTCAATGAATTAACTCAGTTCATAGGTACAATTCAACTAATTCATGGGTAAAGAATCAGCGAATTTTTCAAATGTGTGTGTGAGAGCTCCTGGTGGGAGCCACCTGATCAACCAACATGACAAGTATCCTTGTAGACCATGACATATCCTTTGGACAATTCAAAGTATCTTAATACGATGTTCCAAATTGTCTTAGGTTTTAACTTGATAGGGTAGGAAATGATCACTACCATGACGGGTAGGATCAGGGGCCAAGTCCGATGACAAAGCAAGGGACCCCACCACCAAGTCAAACAATAAAAAGATCTTTCCTTTGAAGTTTTCATTTTTTTGGGAGACATCACATTTTAGAATAGAGCATGCAGGCAAAAGTGGATGCCACTTTCTCTTGTTGATTTCCTTTTTAAGTAGATTTGAGAAATACAAAGCCTTATTCCTGGGAAACGCCCCCTGAATAGGGCATGGACCAAGATAGGCCCTGTAGCCAGGTTTATAACTTTAAAAGTCGTGGCCTAATTCACAACCTAATTTCCTGGAAGGATAAATAAAAAAATAAAAATCTAAATTTATATGATTTCTCTCAAAAAAAATTACTACAGTTAGTGATAATAGTATTTCTTTAATCCTCTTCTAGTTTCTGGGCATATACACAGAAGATCCAAAACAAACATAGTAAGAAGAATCTAAGTGTACTAAATTCAAGGAACTAGGAGAAAAGGGAGACAAATAAAGACTTGGAACAAAGTACTTCGAAAAGTCATACCAAAAATTGTGGAGGGATAAAATTAATGTTCAAATAAAGTTGAGAGGAAAAGCAGAAATAAAAAAAAAAATTCCAACTCGAGAGTTAAGGTAAGCTTCGATGATGATGAACAGAAACAGAAACTACCACAGATAATAATAAACAAAGAAAGCATACCTCACCGCCATTGATGCCATCCTCATAACATGGCTTCAAAGATAGGGCACGCTCGAGGTAAGGCCTCCAATGTCCAGTAAGCAAGTCTCTCCTAATCATCTCCACGCCACCTTGGTAGTACTGTTCAAATAAAATGATATCTCAGAACATTCAGATGCTGACATGCAAAAGCAGTTGTTAAGAACAACAGAGTGGTAGAAATTGTATGCACCTCTAGCATGTTTCTCAAAAATGGTTCTTCATTGAAATAATCTCTTCGGACAAAAACAAAAGGCAACTTATATGCCAAAGCTTCACTAAAAGTGCCATATCCAATTTTTCCTGAAATAGAAAAAAAAGGTTTCTAAGAGCAGGCTATTAACCACAAGGAAGTGCTTGTCAACACCTAAACAAATCATACCAAGCATTACATCACATGCTGCAATCAAGTCAGGTGTGTAGACATCTTTTGCAAGTTTAATAAAATTTGGGGGAAGCTCTTGGTTGTCTGATGCAGCACAAACCTTCAAATATAGACATTTTCAGCAAATGGCCATCCAAAATGTGTGAGTGTGTGTGAATGTGTGTGTGTGTGTGAGAGAGAGAGAGAGAGAGAGAATAACACAAGGTGAAGATAATGTTCACCAATACAGACCAGGCATAGCCAACCCTCAGGAAGCGACTCCTGCTTCAGTGTCCAGCCCGCTTGCTGCATGTGAAAGAAAACAGGATTTAAACACAACCAGAAAAGGCGACAAAAGGTCAATGTGTATGCTTTGTTTCAGCAAACACAGTTCTGAACCAAGAACAAACTGTGCTATAATAATACGGAAGCTGTTAAATCTGAACTTTGCATTACAATTTAGACTTCACAAGGGTTGAATTGAAATAGCCATGGAGGTTCCTTATAAATAGAACCCAACAAAAGAATGACTGAAACAAATGATTGCAGACAAGTTTCAATTCAAATACATTTAAAAAGGCACATTCTGATGCAACAAAAATCAGCTCTACCTTGGCTGCCAGGAAGTAGAGCAACAAACTTAACACAGGGAACCAGTTAATCTCATGCATACCCCAATGTGTGATAAAATAGCTATATAACATGCATGCAGAGCTTGTATTATACATCCATGGAACAAAAAGAATGAGAAGCCAGACGCAATTCCATAAGATGCACTATTAATACACAAGCCACAACCACTATTAAATAACAGAAAACATTGTGTGGCCTCAAATTCTCATCAAATTTCACGAAGCAAGTATACTGAATAAAGCAAGAGAAACTGATCCTAAGTATTGAAATGAATGACATGAACCTAATCCTAAGTATTTGAAATGAATGACATGGTCATGGCCAAATTTCATTGACCCACAAGCAAAAATCACTGTTGAACATTAGTCAATTTGTGTAGTCTGTCACAGACCCACATTTATTCATAACGACATTTGCCCAAGGCAACTACAAGGAAAGCAAAAGGCTTCGATAAAAACACACAACCCAACAAGCACCTGCCCCCTCTCTCCACCTCCCACCACCACAAAAAAAAAAAAAAAAAAAAAAAAAGAGACAACAACAACAACACACACAGTCCAAAATAAATCAGATGTTCACAACCAACAGATATCCATTTAAAGCTACCTACTAATTTTTGGTTTACAAGTACAAAGCATCCCGTCTGAAATTGTTGATACTAGTTCTCCCAATTGTGACCGATCATACATAAAAATAGGTCCTTTTTTATTTTTGGTACATTGGGTTAGTGGTCAAGAGTGATACTTCCACCTTCAAGACCCAGGGATCGATCCCTGGGCATGTGTGAGAAAGTAAGGTGCCAACACCACTCAACCAAAAGTGTGTTGACTACAAATAGGTGAATTACTAGTGCCTATTTATGCAATTAATTCCTATTAGTATAAATAGTATAAATTGGCACATAAAATAGATGCCTGACCTGTCCACCAAAATTGAAAAGAACCAACTTCACATCCTCTCCAATGCCTAGCTCACTCCTCACCTGTATGGCAAAATGATAGTAAACTTGACAAAACGGATCCATTATAATGTCAATGAAAAAAAATAATACATGCATAAACCACACCTCTGCACGGGATTTGTGCGACCTCCTTACAACAAGAGGAACATCAAAAACATCGCAGAATGCAGGCACTGCAAAATCAACAAATATTATTTAGAAGCAACACGAAAAGATTACCTGAATCAAGATAAGTACTATATTGTAAGGCACAAGAGCTGCAAGAAAACAAAAAAGGGCACATGATTCAAGTTCAAAGTTGCATACTTGGGCAATACCCTGGAAGTCGTAGGAGAAACTCACAATGAGAATAATCCTCAGCTATCTGTAAGAACATGAGATAATAGTTAGCAAGATAAAAGAAGCTAAACCTACCATGACTGAATTTTAGGCCTTGATAGTTGTTTCACGTGGACATGAGAAGTGTCCAAAACGTATTTGTGTCAGGTGCAGAGCCAGCAACATAAAAAAGAATAGCTTGTATCTAGTCTTTAGTGGGTCACAGTATATCTCTTCTATATTGTAGCTCTTTCTTCTCTCATCGATACAGTTATCATTCAAAATATATATATATATATACATAAGAAAACATTCACCTGCGCACCACGCATCCGGACCATCCTAGAGGCAGGACCCTTCTCTGAGTATGCATGATGCGTGGTCCAGATGCACAGTGCACATGTGATGATGATGAGATGTGTATATAGAAATATTCAAGTGCATACATCCCTCATCGCATTATGCTAAGGGACAGCTTGATGGAAACAGACATCTTGGATGGGCCCATATATCGAGTTGGGAGCCATCAATCCCATGCCTATAACCGCTTCATCCGTGGCCCCCAAGTTTAACGACTTTTTTTTCTTTTTTTTTATAATGAAATTTAACAACTTTATATTAAAGGAAAATTTTGATCCTTGATCCAATGGTCCAGTTTATTCGGATTGGTAAAAGATCGATGCATCCAATGTAATTTAGGGCGTCGTGTGTGTGGATGGTTCATAAAGTTGGCCCCACTATGTTGTCCTCACCGTAATTATATATATATAGGGAAATGTTCTTGTACATCATTACGGTGAGAACTTCCAGTGTACCCACCATATGATCTATCCAAACTATTCACACACATGAGACCCCCCTTGATAGTCACCAAACCCTGGGGTTTCCACCCACCGAATGAACTGGACCATTGGATAGATGGTCAACTTTTTTTTTAATTTAAATCGTTAAACTCGTAGGCCATGGATTAAGGGGTTAGAGGCATGAGATTCACCCCATTTTTTATATCTAGGTCCATCATGATTGTATCTTTCCATCCAATCCACCCCCAATGTCCCATGAGCCGTGGGACCAAAGATCAAAATAGCAGTTGCGGCAGGTGTAGCGGCCAAAGGCCAAAATGCTACGTAGCGGGTGATACATAGCGGTATGGCGGTGTGAATTTTTTAAGCGGTAAATTTTTTTTTTGAATCTTGTATAGCAGACAATCTTGTCTTCTTTTAGTGATTTGGAACCATATAAGGGTAGAGATAACTTTAGAAAAGGCTAATGAGGAGAAGAAATAGGAAAAACAATGTTTTAAATTGGAAATGTTTGGCTTCATTAGTTTTTAGACTGTAGTGTTGCTATTTTCAAAATAGCGTAGCTGCCTCCACCGCTACGGCCAATAATGCGGCTGATAAGTAGCTATTTTGAACCATGCGTGGGACCCTAGCAACAAGTGTGCACATTGAATGCTCGGGATTTTTGCCCATATTATACACACATATTATACTTTGATACATAGTTTTCCAACCCAATGCGTCCACCAGACTCAGCCAATTAGTAAAACACAATTTTATTTCTTATCATAACTAACATTTATGATGACTAAATGAACACAAATCATGTACAAGTCCTAAACATATATTTCTCAGTTACAAAACTAGATCAATTCCATACACTCTAAAGCATATCCAGGTTTACATAATTTTGAAGATAAAAGGAAAAAAACACAGGAAAAGCATTAAAGAACAAATTTAAAAAAGAATTACAAAAGCATTGCCAATTACAGAACTACAAGAGCATATTCCAGTAATAGAAAGCATTTGCAAATTGAAATTTTCAAAATCTTTTTACTACGAGGCTTATATTTTTGGGCTAAACCAAGACACAGAGACTGTAAGAAAAGAAGCTAGGCCCTTACCCTACCCCACAAAGGGCCAAGATCAGGCCACGACTATAAGAAAACAAAATTCTTGGCCACGGCTGGAATAAAAGAAAATTCTTCTCTTTTTTATTTTTATTTTTATATTTATTTTTAATTTTAACGCCAACATCGACTGTGAACCTGATGCTAACCAAAGCAATTTGTTGTTGGTGATTTTAGCATGGTAAAAGAATCCATACAAAAAGGATATATAAGATTTGTGATGGAAATGAAGTTGTTGAGAAGAGTGAAAAGTTGGAAGAAGACTTGAGTAATTACATGATGGAAGTGGGTGGAGAACGTGGATACGTAATAGAGAATGGGTATAACTCCTGGTCAAAATTAGAAGTTACGGTCAAAATTAGCTTAAAAAACCCACGACTTTAATACAATATAATTGATTCAAATGAGCCTATTTGTTTGTGTGGAATTGGAAATTTGGAATGCATAGGAATTCATTGTCATTGACTTTTTGTATTCATAGAATTGAATACATATATAGATGAAAAATATCTGTATTTATTTAATACCATTACAAACTTGCATACATTTACAGGCATATACATCATACACAACATGAACAAAGGGCATTTTCAAAATCAGGCCCTACACTACCCTTGGGCTTTAGGACAAGAAAGAAAGCCCACATTTTTTTGAGCTTTGGTTGGCGGGGCCCAGCCACCTTGTCAGAGTGAGGATTGACGGGCCTACAAAGATTATGATATTTAAAAATATATCCTTGCACCATCTTAACATGCCAAAGGCGTATAAATAGCAAGTTTTCAGAAAATTGCAGAATCATACTTACATAGTGAAAGCAATATAAATTAAAGAAAAATGCCTTAATGAGCACTACACAACTTGCCTGCCAAACGATCGAACGATGATGATATCCAGCTGCCATTACATACTCCGCATAGATGAAATCCCAACTACAACAGTTAAAATAGAACAATAAAGCAAGTCAAGCATTGAACAGAATTGATTTGTCGTCTCCAATGCTAGCAAACTATAACCATACAATTGTTGAAACAGAAAATCAATTAACACAAGAAACATACAAAGATAATAAAGCCAGCAAGGCCACAGGGGTTAAAATGATCCCAAGGGTGTGCTTCAAAGCATATACTGTATCCAGACAGTAGACAAACATATAAGAGGAGTGGCACATGGCAGAACAAAAGGTATCCTAGTTAACATGGCAGTTCATGCAGACTACGTTTGCCAAGTTATTAGTTGATGCTGAATCTCAGCAAGCTCACAAATTCATTGACATGTTGCTGGGAGCCTTACACCAGGTTGATGGGAGAGAACACTAGTCAAAATTGTTCATCCCAATTATGAACATGTGAATCAATTTAAAAGGATAAGATATCAATTCATTGGCATCCCCACAAATAACAGTGAATGATTGCAGAAAAAGATACTCAACGCCTCTCATCTTTCCTCTCTGAATCCCACTAAAAAGTAATGTGTTTCTTCATTTTTCTTGTTTTCTCTCCTTTTTTTCTCCCCTCTCCACTCTCCTATTCTTTGATTTTACATAAACTGACAAATCATATAAAGGTATTATATAGTAAGAAGTAAGAACCAACCTAAAGAAAGGTGGTCTTCTTGTTATTGTTAACACGCCTCAAATGCAATACCCCATGGTTGCGACAATAAATACCTTCCAACTATGCACAGCCAATAGGAGGTGGTAGGAACATCCCAGCATGTTCAATAGATAGCCCAAAAATCACCCAAATTGTATAATGTTAACCATCCATCAGACGGAGGACTTGAAACAAAGATGGCTGGAGTAACTTGAAACAAATAAGGTTGGAGTAAATAGATCTAAAACTGATTGTGAATGGCATTAAATTGGCAACCATCTTCAGACTTTTTGAGTGATTTTTGGGACATTGAAAATGGCTAGACGTATATTCTTTCAAGTACCAATAAGTTATTTTACCAACTGGTATTTGCACCAGAAAACATACATCTCACACAAACACAGAAATCTAAAAAACTGAAATACCTGAAGTTTGTAACACAAACGGAGCGAATTCCAGCATCTGCTGCTGCTCGGCATGCAACAGGAACAACATCTGATATCTATTTCAACAAAAACATAAAATAGTAACACATCATATCTCCAAGGGCTGATTCTTGGCATGGAACACTTGAGGGTACCCCAAACAAAGCATATATCAATCTGCTTGAAATCCAGCTACTGTTGGAATAATTACAGGGAAGAGAGAGAGAGAGAGAGAGGAATTGATGTACCACTAAATCAGCCTTGATGGAGTTTAGCCACTCTACTTCTGTTGCCAAAATTGAAGCACGAGGTACTACAGCTGTTTGAGAATACTGCAAGTGAAAATGAATAGAAAAATTAATGAGCAACACATTGAAGCTATTTAAACTTTAAAGACAAGTCTTACATTAGGTATAAAAGTGGATAAAACATGTTTAAGAAAATAGCATTTCAGTCCAATAGGGGAAAGTTTGACACATGTTGCCAGCATGAAATGCAATTTTTCTACAGTAAAAGGAAAAAAAGGCCTGCATCACATGTACTAATAAGGTCAACTTAACTAGGATGTACACGAAAGCTCTCCATCAATTTCAAACTATCAACATCATGAAAATGATTATTAAAAAAATCATCAATCATATTCCTGATCTAGCATCTGTTCCATTTATACCTTTTCTAATGAAGCAAGACGATCCACGGTCAAAGCATCTGCTTGCACAGCTCCACAGTCCAGTAACACCTGTGATCAAATAATAATTGTAGTGAATGAACACTAAACTTTATCAAATCAGTAATGAGATATTGCAAGCTTACAAATGAACTCCATCCCTTCCCCACAATCCGATCAGAAGAGAAGGTGCGTGAGGGCCATTGAACTTACCTTTCATATTGTGCCAATGGAAATATAATATTCAAAGATATTTTCCACTACTTATTAAATGCAGACAATGTTCAACATCCACAAGGAATTTTGCCACAACTAAAATGCTTCCATGACATAGTTAAGCATTAACAAACCTTACGAATGAAGAGATTCGGTGATTGTATTTCACTGGTAAAAACAAAGTCCGGAGCACCAGTGACAACGTGAACATCATGCCCAGCTGCAACGAGATGCCGTGCAACCTACATTAAAAAAAATAGCATGAAAAATCACATGCAAAAACTAAAAGTTAAAACCAATTCATGTTTACAAACACATGCATTGTTATTCGTATGCACTTGCATGACGAAAACAAAATGCTGTCATGTAGCAATAAGGGTGTGTCAAAGGCAATGTTGCACCCATTTTTCTATTTCCGCTTCATTCAAAATGGTTCTGCACAACTTTATGTTTATGCCTCACATTGTAGTGTTCTTTTCTTTTAGTACCATGCCAACTGACCTCTCTCTCTCTCTCTCTCTCTCTCTCTCTCAATGTACCAAATGGAAAAATTACAAATGCTATATTCTATTATTGCTAGATATTTCTCCAAGCCTGATTCCACAGTAAGCATCTACTCAGTTCACATTCAATTTGCAAAAGTACTTCTCCATCAATCATTTTTTCACACTTCATAATTAGTAAACCCCCCTCCAATCAGGTTATCTGGGTCCTGGGAGCCCAAAGTTACACAATGAGAACTTCATGGGTTGATAGACCCACCTTCCTCAAATCAGGCCAAAAAACAGGCACATGTCCAACTGAATTCATAAGCCAGGCCTCAATTTTGTGCTGATCCTCAACCTCATAATAGTCGCAATGGCCCTTAACTCAAAAATCAGTGTAGGCCTCAACAAAAATGCTATCAAGTAGCACAACCCCTTTAACTAGATGGACCTAATGCCGGCCCAGTCCCAACCAGTTTATTAATCAGGCCAAGAAAATCAATCCCCAACCTTACCCAACTCAACCCACGGAAGATAAGCCCGACAGGCAAGGCTGCCTACCAACAAAGATTTCAACTTTCTACTTTCAACTTTATAGAGCTAACATCAACCAAAGAACACTACAAAGTGGCAGTGATTGGCATACAGCCAGAACTAACATGAACAACTTTAAGTGTCATATAATCGCATGTATGCATTCTGTCATCACACTTGTACAATTCTGTTTGTGTAAGTTGTGATTTTGACAAGGAGTAAATGCCCAAAGTACAAATCCCCACTGTGAAAATTTCTATCCACCCTTTTCCCCTCCACCCAAAAAGAACCCAATACCCCATGTTCCCCAATGTTGTCATCAAAACCTTCAAAACCATAGAATCTCACCTCCAACACTCCCACAATCACCTCCTAACATCATTTCAAAAACCACCAAAATCAAACAATCACAAACAGGTACGATTTGACCAACACTGTTCCACCCCTAACACGCAACGAAATTCAACACCAAAAAAAAAAACCCAACAATCATACCCAAATCTCGGAATCCAATAAGTAATAAAACAACGAGAATAAATGGGAGAAGTTAGTGAATTTGGTTACCTCAACGACGCGCGTGGCGTGTCCGAATCCATGCCCAGTTACGTAGTAGGCGAAGACGAGATGATCGCGAGCAGAGGAGACGTGATTGCTGTTTTCTTCGATGATCCTCATTTTCATATCACGAGAAGGCATTATCAGAAGACCCAATACTAAAACCCTAGTTGAGATCAATCACAATAAGAATAAGAAGAAGAAGAAGAGAAGCTTAAAAAAAAGGAGAAAGAAGAGGCGTTTCAGATGGGAATTTCCCAAATGCAGATGAGATTAGGAATTTGAATTTGCATACGTAAAATCGTAGTAGCTCGTCTGCAGAGGAATGATGAGGAGGATCACGACGTAGAAAGACGAATTTACCCTTTGACTATTAGAAATAGACGGATCTGTAAATTTTTAGTCCCTACTATTTGTGTCTTGATATGATTAATTAGTCTTCATGTGCAAAATTCACCATCTAATGAAAATTATGGACAGTTGAGAAGAAAGTGGTGGAATCATCATGCTAGACTACATCCTGGTTGTACAATTTGGAAGATCAATGGTTTTTAGTTTTTATCATTAAGATACCAAGGGAAGAGCGGGGCGGGCAGAGCGGGGCGGGGAAGGTTCGTTTTTAAAACTTGCATGAAAAATTTATCTACGCTTTTAAGTTCTATAAAAAAATTCAACTAATTATTAAAGTCCACCCCCTCCGGCAAAATTCTTAGATCCATCAATGACTATAGGCAGATGAGACCCAAAAGAACCCACTAAGAACAGAGAAGCTTGCTATATCAGAAAGAGAAGCCTCAGCCATCGAAAAATAGCTTACTCCCATGAGAAAAAGAATCAAGAATTAAATCTTGAGCAGTTAGGTGAGAAGCGGGTTATCCAACCACCAATGGTTTGAGCCTCTTTTTATTTTATTATTATCATTATTATTATTATTTTGGGAGGGAGCAGTGGATTTATTTGATTTTGTGGAGATGGGACATGTTTGGCATTAATACAAAAGAGAGGGGCAAACTGGGAAGTAAAAAAATGTCTGCTCGGTGCTGAGGTGGAAAGTATATCCTTGATTGGATATACTACATTCCAACAAAATCGGCATGGTTGAAACTACTTTTTATAGGATATCATCCCAACTAAAATACATCCGATTCCTGCCAACAGCAGCCAATAAAGTAATCTCAATCCATTGATATCATCTATACTGACGTGTGTGGTGATAAAAGAGGAAGATGGCATTGAAATTTGTGGGGCTCGCACACCTAGAAACTTGGGAGTTCATTTGGGTGAAATTATTGATTAGGGTTATCATTTTCTTGTGTTTTGATGGACGAGTCATGATTGGGCTCCATTTTTTATTGGAGATGATATATGGGGGTGGGCTAACCTTGTGGAGCCAATCTTTTTGTAAAATGGTGACTTGCTTAAGAGTGTGTATAAGTATTAATTTTTGGAAGTAAAAAGTTCTACTATGAAGAGATTTTCAAAACTCATGAGAATTGGAGGTGAACATGGTCAATGCTTATGGGGCTGTTTAGGAGGATCTAGGATTTGTTTAGGGAAAGTCCAGAATCATTTGTTTTTTGTAGGGGTGCAATTTGAAAACTCAGAGAGCGGATAAGGAAGTTATATTTTTTTTTTCCTCACTTAACACTTCCTTATCGAGTCAAGATCGTCTGAGGCTTTTGACTCTGGATATATTTTTACTTAAAGGAGTGGAACTTTACAATGGGGCTCACCCATTGAAAATTTGAGCCGCTAAAATTAAATGATTTCCATTTAATGAGAAATTCCTAAAGTTTACTCCAACATAACCATCATTAAATTTACAGTTTGGTAAAAACAATGTGATTAATAAATATGCATAAGATTGTGTAAATCACAATTTTTTTTAATGAACAGTCTTTGGAGAAACCAAATTCTATTGTAAGTGTCCTATGAAATTCGAGGAGGGGAAGGGGGTGGTTTTGCATCTCTTCCCTTGTGCTCTTTATTGGATGTGCTGCAATCATGTTCTCATTTTGGTGGTCCATCTCATCTCATTCAAGACCTTTTTTTGGGCCAAGTTGTGCATTTATTCAACACCTGTTTTTTTGGGGGGGCCAAGTTGTGCATTTGAAGCATCTGAATTATTGCATCTATTCTGTTCCATCTTTCTCACTTGCCTTGTTCTATTTGCTATCACAGATGACTTTGGCGTGCACTCACTCTAATTTTTGAGGAGTACCAATGAGCCATTATCATACACAGAGTTGGAAAGCTCTCCACAGTCCACACAAATGAATTTCAATATTACAAATTCCATTGAATTAAGGATTTTGGTAAACTTGGTGAAATTGAAGGTAGTTTGTTACTTGGGTCATTAAGAGCTACTAATTATGTATTTTATTGTAGTTTGGACCTAAATAGGTGTTTTTACTCTATTAATTATGGGTAAACTTACTATTTTTAGACAGCTAAATTCTGAGGTAGTTTAGTCTCCTTATTTTTTATGTATACTGTCATTGGGCATGAATATCAAATCCCATTTATCAATTTGATTTCCAAATTTAAGAGATTCTCTTGCCGCCCTAGTGAAAAGAGTATAGGTTTATATTGCTCGTGGAGAGATGATAGTCTTCTCATGTCAATACAATTCATTTTACTTTCAAATCGATGAGGTGTTCTCTTACTTTTCCTATAGAGAAAATTGTATGATCTATTGCAAGGCTTAATATTATAGGCAAAATTAGTAAAGACATTCATGTTGACTTCGGGTTATTATAGATTATGCATGCTAGGAAACTCTGTTGTGCTCTTTCCTTGTTCTGCGCTAATCATATTATAATGAGTGTTAAATTTGCATGATCAACTCAAGGGGACTTCAAATGAGATACAGTGTTGCATGACAGAAGGGATGTGGTGGGTTTAGATTGACCATGATCATATGGTAGGGCCGTAGGGCTGGGCTAGCTAGGTAGCCCCACACAAGCCATTTCTGGCGAGATACAGAAGATTGGAGTAGATTAGGACATATTACATTTTTCTTGCTCGAGTAACTGAGACAAAGGAGGTGTGTGTGAAGTCCTTCAACACCATAAATAATGAGGGAGAAGGGAGAAATGCATAGTGGTAAGATAGGGTCATTTATCACCTGGACCTGGGCATGCTGCCTTTTCTCACCCAAGGGCTCTTCACCTCACCCACCCGAGATCTCCCTTACGTCACCTGAGGTCTACTTCCCCTCACCAAAGGGCTCCATGGGGTCTTACCGATAAAAATAAATAAATCATGATTTGGAAATCGAAAGGGGCAAAATTGCACCAGAACCATACCATACAATAACAAGCACGCTAATGGAAATATCACGAGCCAATATTGCCTGACACCAAATCAGAGAATTTTGTCAAAAAAGGAAACATTAATGAGATTCATATTAAGTCATAATTTTCTTCTGTTACATTGTGTTCAAAGAGTTTGATAGTATCTGTTAGCAGCGTACTTCCTTTCATCAGAAATTAAGGTTAGTTGAACCTTGTACTCTTTTAATCAGGTTTACCGGCTATAGCAGCACCTACAACAATTGGTGTCATTTTCCTTCTTACTTCCTGTTTCCTGTAGATTTTCTTTATTGTTGACTAAAAAAAGCAGGCCAAAAATTAAAATAAATTTGTGTTCTCCTAAGAAGAGTCCATGGCAATGGCTTCGGGGAGAGGAAGGTGCATGTGTGGGAAGTCTGATATGATGGAGATGTGGTTCCCAATCTTCTTCTCTTTCGGCCAGGCTCCAAATCCAATAACCTTCCTCACTTCATTTGCAAGCCTAATCACTGAATCTTCCGCATGACCTGTTCATTCATTCACTTGTTGGTTCAGTTCTAAAAAGAGAAATATGCAACAAACACACTAAGCAATTATTATATTATATAACATATATAAATGTATATGCAAAAAAAAAAGAGGCAAGACCAACCAAATCTAACTTCCATGAGTGTAAATGACAAAAAATCATGGAACCATTGATACAAGTACTTGCAGTGACACTCCTTTCACAGGATTCCTAGAAGTACCCTTATAATTATCAATCTTTGAAACCCAATCACCTTAGGCTAGAAGCTGAATTGTTTAGATGATTGCCTCTGTGTGAAAATTTTAGATCATACAGAGTTTCAAATGAAAATTAATGTACACACACACACACACACACACACACACACACACACATATATATATATATATTTTGCTGTAAATGTAACCCACCTTTCAACTTAATGCTAATATGATGGTCATTTTATTTTCCTCTATGTATTTTTTTCCAAAGCCACGTAGAGAAAGGAATCAAATAAAATAATCACACATGCAAGAACAGGAGGCTTAAAACAAAATACTTACCAATATCAAACAGGGCCTTTTCTAACTTAAATAGGTAGTCTCTATTGTTCCCACATGGGCCCGCAGCAACAGCAATTTGGCTGAAAACAGAGAGAAGGAATTTAGATTAAATAATCGATTCACCCGCGGAGCAAGCTAAAGTCTAAGATTTCAATTGAAGTTAAAAGTTTTTTTAAAAAAAAAAATGAAGCAAAAAAGAGAGGAAGAAAATGTAATTTTTGTCTATCTGACTTTACCGTGCCATTTCCTCTAATGGAGCTGGTCCTAAGTAGTACTTGTTTGATTCTTTGTCTGGAGTTGATGTGAAGCTGCACTCAAAATGAAACACATTTCCTTCAGTTCTTACTGTTTCAATGGCTCAATGGAAACTTAAGCAACTCCTTTTACTTCTGCATCTTAATAAAATATTGAATTGCATGCTGTTGGGTAAAGCCAATAAATTTGATTATCACATGTCATGTAGAATATATGTAATTTCTATGAAATATAACTAATATGATAGCCAGAAAAAAGTAACTACTATTAAAGAGAATGAGCAATGCTCTCTTTCAATGTTGATTCAACTTGAGTCCAGTTTCCGAACATGTTTTTTAATCAGTGCAGTTTTTGAACATTGTGTAAGGTATGTTCACAAACAAAAGAAAGCAAGGGAAGAATAAATATGCGAGGAAGTAAAACAGTCCCACCAAGTTATATATATCACTTGGGGACAAAGAAGATTAAAATCAATCATAAAATCAAACGTTCTTTATTGAGGTTTTGGTGAGAAGGAAGTTGTAAGTGGGTTAAGGTACTCACACTAAAACTCCAGTAATAGCTGGATTTGTTGCATCTCCTTCCTGAAGAACATAACCACACATGAAAAAGGTCAAACCCAAAAAGATGAACCTATCAGCAATTTTAAGCACCATAGTGAAAACCTTAGTTCACCTTATAGAAGTCCACAGATGTCTTCAAGTCATATTCACATTCTCTGCGCTCCAAATACTAAAGAAAGGAAAGAAAGATAAAGAAAAGAGTTCAGTGTCACCAGTATTTATAATATAACTTAAAGATGCCACTAGATTCAATGAATGTAAATAAGTAACAGGGTTATACCTTCATTGCTGTTATTTCCTTTTCTGGGCCTCCTCTTACACAATAAGCAGCACCCCACTACATTAAACATCATGCACAGTTAAAAATCAATAAAATATGGAATCCACCAAAAGAGCCAACTATATTTAATTTATTCAAGATAATAGTATTTGGAGCCTCAGAAATAATGGAAACAAACAGGACTTGAATGGATTAAAGTTCCAAGGTTCCCTAGAAAATACTTCTGCTATCAGAGTTTAATTTATTCAGACTTCATAGAATAATGATAAAGCAAAGGAAAAAAGCAAAACATGTTTTTTTTCTATTTCACATATACAATAAAAAGGTGGAAGCAGAATAGAACAAAGCGATTTTGGGGGAAATACATTGTTTCAAAAATCCCTCTACTCTCTTCTGAGTTCAACTCAAAATAAAAACTTCAACAATCATCATTATCATCAACCTGACCAAATACTTTAAAAGAAAAACAAGATAGGGTTGTGCTTACACAGATGGCTCCTTGGCTTGCTTCCAATGTGCAAGTTCTGGCCGGGTTTTCAGGCGTACCCCTATGATCAAAGCAAGCTGGAAGAACATAATCAAACACATTTGTTTTAGTCGCTAGATATTTTCAAAACTCGAGATAATGAATGCCAAGATGAACAACATTCTGTTTCTTTCCCTTTCAACTTACCAAGATCAAAGACCCTCTTGTAATCCTTGATGAAGCCTATGATTTTCTCATCGAATTCAAACCCTGGGTTCCAAACCAATGAGCCATAGGCAAAAACCCACAGGACCATTGTTCTCTTTCTGAAACATCACCAAAGCCGAATGTAGCCACAATTTATTAATCCATTCTTTCAAATGATCAATATCTAAATCAGGAAGAAAAATCCCATCAAAAGAACACATGAAGGGAAAAAGAAGAACAACAAGAATGATCTCTTGAGAGTAAAGAGCCCCTTGGAAAAGAAAATATGGAGATTGAATCACCAGCTTTTCCCAACAGAGCAATTATTTTGTAAGAACCAATCTCAAACCAAAAAACCCAAACATGATAATTGCACAATAAATGTCTATTTTGAACTAAATGCTTCTTGCTTTTTTTTTTTTTTTTTTATAGAAAAAATCACTTTTTTTGCACCAATATGAACAGGATTTCAGGAATTACACCCCCCAAACAAGAAAAGATGCAGACTTTGCAGGAATTACACCCCCAAATAAGAAAAAGATGCAAACTTTCTAACTGCATTGCCTGGTTGGTAAGGACCCAAGTCATTAAACTCACAAGAACAGCGATTTTTATCAGGATAAACAGAGATTTTGCAACATAACCACGACATATTCAAGCATAAACGGCATTAGAACTACACACAAAAATTAACAGAGAAAGACAGAAATTGACATTAGAATGATGATTTCTTCCCCGAAAACCCCACTTGATCCTACTTCCCAATCAAGAAGAGAGAAATTTACATGAGGAAAAAAAAAAACCAATACGAGCCATCGATGAAAAACGAGAAAGGAAAGAGGAAGACATACATATGGCAGATTCGGAGAAAGGAGGGATCTTTGAGCCCAAAACTATCCGGACCTGAGAATGCAGAAAGAGAGAAAGTCTTTTGAGCAATGGCAATCTAGGGTTTTCTGCAAACCCTAGAAAGGGTTTTTGGTTTCCCTCCTCTGTTTCTCTCCCTCCTCTTCTCGCTCTGTTTTCGCGTTTACGCGGTGATGGCGCAGGAGGATAAAATATATAGAAACGCAGACAGAGAGAGAAGAGAATAAAAAAAAAGAGAGCGTGTCAGAAAGTGAGGAACGCGTGAAGAGGATGTGTCCTCAAATTGCATGCATGTAGATGCTTATATCATCCACATACATATATCTCACAAATGGAAGAGATACCTGGCAAGTGGGGTAAGGTGGACCAAAAAAGAGTAACGGTTCACTGTAACCAATCAGGGGCGCCACACACGGACAGGATAAAAGAGAGGCAATCTCTTTCCACTGCCCTGCCGTGCGTGGTGGTGCACTCGATTGGTCCAAACAGGGATCTGATTCTCCAATTCCGATAAAAAAATTGTCAAGTTGACTAGGAGTTGTGAAATGTTGAAGGTTTGAGTTTGACCCATGTTGTGAATGTTGACTAGGAGGGGTTGAAGTCTTGTGTCTCTATTTTAAAGTGTCACATATTTGTTGGGTGTGCAATTGTGTGGAGTTTAGTGGGTGTAATTCAGGAAATTAATATTGTTGGGTAAGATACCTCAAGGAAAAAAAAAAAAAAAAAGTTTAATCCATATTTGACTTGTTTTTAAAATAGGTCAATGAGATTTTAACTGGCATTAAAAAAAAATTGCATTTGAAGTATGTTAACTTGACTTGACTTGTATAAAAGAGAAGGCTATTAAGCGAGATTGTGTTGATTGGTATTGAGATAAAGAACAAAATAATTTTGAAGAAGTTTATAGATTTTGGACCGAGCGAGTTCCTACTTTTTTCTTGATAATTTGAAAGTTGAAGTGGATCTAAATTTAAATCTACGAAACAAGTTTTGATTAAGGTAGAACGAACTCTCATTACAAGTAGGAATTCATATACAACACCAATGCAATTAATTGTGTGATGCTAATTAATTTTATTGGTTCCAAGATCGCAATTACAAGCAAATACAACACCATGACTAAAACCCCTTTTTTTTAGCGAGAAAGGAGATTATTTTTGTAAAACTGAAAGAAGTGACAGACCATTAATTAGATTAAGAGAATGATGTCCAGATACATTTTAACTGTTCAAACATGATTTTGGCATGATGTCCAGATACATTGAACCTACACCTTTGCGGGGTGCAGAACAACTATATGTAATAATTAGGCAAAATGAGTCCTTTCACGGGAGGACTATCGATTTCAAACTGAAACGCGCAAGGACGAGGTCGGCGGGTCCACACAAGGCCGACGGAAACACGTCTTGGTTCAATGTATCTATAAGGAAACATACAGAAGGAGTCAGAGATTACGTGCTTACATGCATGCATATGTGAGAGCGGATGCATACATAAATGAAACATGCATGCATGATTCTGCTTCCATGGCATGGCAATTGGCAGACGCACATACAAACAGAGTGTACTCCAACTGGTCCGGATCCTCTCTCTAGTTATCATACGATCCTTGTGGGGCCCGCCCATATAGAGATCAATATGAATCTCATCCCACCGACCACGTGGTCGGTATCCTCGAGTTATCAATATGAATCTCATCCCACCGACCACGTGCTCGGTATCCTCGAGTTCAAAGGAGTGGGTCCCATCATATTGATCACTTGACAGAAAATGATTTAAGTACTTTTAGAGTTCTCACAGTTTGTAGGGTTCGTGGTGGCGCGGTAGATCTTGAATGGTTCACTCAAAGTTATCATCGTATGTAAGGGTATTCTGGTTTTAAGCACTGATGTGACATCTCCGCCAAGGTAATTTAAATCACATTTTCATGTGGTCTTCAATGCGTCGGTGAGGCACTTTCCCTTTTGAGTTGACATTTGAGGATATGTGGTTAGATGGGTATAAGATTTGAATGGTCCAAATAATCTCCACGTGGACACCGGTAGTGTCCAAAAGCTTTTCTCAGTCCTCTCGATCCCGCTCCAAAAATGCAAATCAGCGCTTTCGGAGTGGATCCGTCTTCGGAATGCGGTTCGATCAGTTTCGGAGTGCGGTTCGACCGAATATGGAGCGAACTGTCCAAGATTTTGATTTTTAATGCATTTTTTTTGTAAGTTATATATTTATCTTTTAAATGAAGAAAATTATTTTAACTTATTAATTATTGTCTATTTTATGTGATCAAATTGCAAAGTTAATTTTTCTTTATTTTTTATACGTGAATATATGGATAAAATATATTTGTACTATTTAGTTAATTATTTATAAACTCATAAACACTATATTATATAAGCGCTATGGAAGCACTCTAGATATATAATTATTTTAAAACTTAGTGTTTTGCTGCTCTGCCACCTTTTAGATTCCGCGGTCTGGGCACCTAGGACACCACAATGGAGCCTAGGAGGAGTATTTTTACGTTCACAATGTAATACCTGCGTGTTGGGGCCATTGATTTCAAATCCAAGCCGCAAATAACAACCCTCGGGATAAAAATACCAAAAATGCTACTTGGACGGAATTTTGGGACCGATCTTTGGACTGGAACTTTGAAACTGATCCAAAGATCGGTCCCAAAATTCCGTCCAAGTAGCAGGGCTCATAAAATACATAGCTGTATGTTTGCTTAATGTGTACGTACGTGTTCGGTTGCTATTGCACGCGAACTATCCCATTTCCAAGGGAGCGCCTGCAAAATGTTGGAACCAATCTTTTTGAAGTAAGAAGCAGCTGAGGAAGTGGATCATGTGTATGTTTTCCGATGAAAGTTACCATTGAAGATGAATCTAATATCCTCAAGAGTTAGTTTTCTAAAATTTCAATTCAATTGGAGTGGTGGAGTAGTTGAGAATATGAACTAAGATGTGAATGTGAATGCTAAATCTCTAGGGGTTGAGTTTTCAAGTCAAATAGATTTGTCGATATTGAGATGTGAGCCTTGTTAACGCCAGGACATTTTTATAGGGCTCAAAGTGGGTGTCCCACTGTTTATTTGGGTAATACTTGTAAAGTGAAGTAAAGATAAGCATTAAACTAAGAGCAAATAAAAGAAAAGGGGGCTCGTCAATTTTTGACATTAGACATGAGGATGTATCTTCTTTTTTTTTTTCTTGTTGTGTGTGTGTGTGTGTGTGGGGGGGGGGGGGGGGGGAGGGGGGGGAGTAAAATAAAATAAAATTCTGTATCATATAATCAAGATTTGTATCAAATAATAATCAAGATGGAAGAAAGTGGAGGGGGTTGGAGGGAAGAGCACCTTTTTTGTTATTTCGTTGTTGATTTAGGGCTCGTTTCTTTATCAGAATTCCAATGATTCATGTCTGGGAGGATTTCAAATTCTCCAAAAGTTGTCTTCATAGGTGAAAATCCAAATCCCTCTTTTTTATGTAGGATTTGAAATTCCAATAAATGGTATAGAGAGTGAAATTCGAAGAATTCCAAAAGGTCTTTTGGGTGCTTGAAATTTAAAACTCTAATGAAACAAACATAGCATTTCAAATGTCAGTGGATAAAATGTCACATCATGTAAAAAAAGAACTCCAACCTCCCAAATTCTAGTCATAAATTTATGTGAATAAATAAAGCAGTGCATCTTTTGTCATTCTGTGCTTTTGAAGAGCATGTTTTTTGTCACATTATACAACTAAAAGTACCATTTTTATCATTTTGTAATTTTTCCTTTAACTTTTTTTTTTATATTGATTTAACAAAATAGTGACGTGAGAATGTTCTTTGTTCCTTTTCCCGTAAAAAAGAGGAGGACCTTTTTTTTTAAAAAGGTATTCTTTTACTTTTCTTTTTAGAAAGAATCAATGATTTTCAGAATTTGGTACTTTTGATTTTGCCCATCTTCTTTTCTTTTTTCTTTTTCTTTTTCTTTATAGTGACCATTCACTTCATTTCATTGTACAAGTAAATTACCCACATAAATTCAAGAGCGAGTGTACAAGTGAATTACCCAAGTAAATCCAAAAGTCTGACCTTAATGAAGATCTAAAGTTCTAAACCGTCCAAAAGATGCACCCTCGCATGTTTACCTGCATGGTGCCAGTATCAGTTTGATCATTAGGCCGGTTGTAAAGATTAAGTGAATGAATCCCAAATTGTTTGATTGGGATCATTTCAGAAAAGTAAAAACCATCCAATAATGACAGGAACTATCACCAGATCTAAATAAAATTTTATTCCGTGAGAAATGAATGAATCGTGCATCACACAAAAGGTTTGGTTCCACAAAAAGTGGACTTCACCTCTGTGAAAAATCAATCATGGTTGACAATATTCATGTATGGTGAAAATTTTCTGACTGTTGTTCCCAAGGAAGTGGATCTTGGGCATCTCATATGGGTTTGGGAATTGGATCAATAAAAAGTGCTCCTCCCTGTATGAAAAATCAATCATGGTTTAAAATATTCTTGCTTGATGAAGATTTTCTGAATACTATGATGAATGTCGTTCCCAAGAAAGTGGGTATTGGGACTGGGTTAAATTTAAGGACCTGTTTATGGCTTTGAAAGGTGGCCTCACATGGTGTGCAAGGTGTTCTTTCTCACTAGCCAAGAAACCAGTTTGATGAATAGGTTGCCTTGATGGTGTTTTTGTTCAGTACTCTACTTTGGGATTACCCTTTTTTCCAAATGGGTCTTGGGGTCTTTGGTTCCTTTGTTTTTCTGGTACTGTTCTTTGGGTTCTCAGTAAGCCATTACATATGGGTTTCTCATAGCATGTTTCTTGCAGCAGATGGGTGTGACAGACGAAACTACTCAGTTTATGGAGAGTTGCTGTGTCTGAGACTCAAAACCAACACACTTAACAGTTTGACAGCCTGGTCTAGGTCTATCTGGTGTCATTCCTGAAAACACCATTCAAAAGGTCAGCAAACTACAATATCTAGATCTCAGCAGCAGCAATCTTCAGAGCCTCAACCTATCTCACAATGGACCTCTTTAAAAACAATGGGAATTCCCATTTTGGGCTCTTGGAAGCTCAATGTCAGCAACAACAGCTAAGGAAGAATCCCATCTGGGCTTTCAAACTCTTGGTTTCTATCGATCTCTCTTCCAAAAGTTTGAATGGGGGGCTGTTCCAGATGGTTTTGGGTCTGCTTTTGCAAATCTCAGTTCCTTGAACAGGGGGTGAGATTCATGGCAGGGTGTTAGATTTCTCAGGCCTGATATGTCACTTAACCGAATCTCATGGATAACTATTAACTAAACTTCAAGAAAGAAAGAATTTCTCTGGTAGTGCCTCCTATTGATGGAAGCTTTCGCCTGGAAATCTATGCACAACTAAAAAAAGGTCATCCTAAAGCTGCCAAAGAGGTAAAGAAAATGCAAACCCCATGGGCTCTACACCGTTCTCAAGGACCTTAAGTCTTCATGGGCTAACAACTGGTGTTTAGAATTTTCCAATTCTCTTTACACAATAGGAACTAAAAAAACAGAAAAAGATCCCCAATGTTTTCAAGAGATGGGAGCAACCCTGAACTTCTTCCATGAAATAAGCATTCAGGGACCCTGTTTAATCGTGTATCCAAATACCTAAAAGACTCCTAGGCAATGCCTTTCTATGAAAAGGTGCTAGAAGTAAAGGAATAAAGGTGAAGGGGCCATAAAAAATTCTCCCCTTCCATGGGAATTGAATATGCACCAACAACCACAAGAAAAATTACATCCTAATAAAATGACAGTCCTCATCTCCATCTCCACCTTGGACCCCTCATTCCTCACCTCTTTAATACTCCTTCAATGGAGTTCATTCGGTCTTTTTTCTCAAAATATGAGATGTTCATATCTCTGTCCACAACAATTTACTAAATACATCGAAATTGCCATCTAACTCATTTTTCTTTTAAAAAACCAACCTCATGAAAACAGCAACGAGAGATTTATATCTAATGATAGCATATAATAAAGCTATCAATACTGAATAACTGATATTAATCTTATTTAGATATATGATGTTTTTATGCTCTAGTCTTTAACAACTTCCCATATTTACTCAATCCCTTCATAGTAAAAGGGCCTTGATTGCAGATTGAGATACACAGAAAATTTGCTCAAATCCTCACATATATTCTATATAGTCTTTTGCCGGCAACAAGTATAATTTATTTCAATACCCCTTCTTCTTCTTGTCTCTCTGTTTTTTTTTTTTTTTTTTTTTTAACTGCCATTCTTTATATTATATATAGTTATTACGCTGCTGCAACACCTGTGGAGAATATCCTTGGGTCCGTGCAGGGAGAAGAAGAGTAATCAAGGGACTTCAATGCTTCATACCCGCACTTCTCTTTGTGTTCGTCGCTTAGAATTTGCTGGCGTCTACACTCTGCACTACAGAAGGCTTTCTCTCCTCTGCACCATAAGATTCAATAAAAACTACATCAATGAATCTGTTTGGACTAGTAACAACCAATTTTACTCAAAGGAGTGCCTTAATTTATAGGCAAACAAAGCCGACCAAACAAAATAGCAATCAGTATTCACTACAGACCAGTACACCACTACAAAAAACAAACTCAGCGACAGTCAAGGAAGAAACTCCCAGTTTCGTGACAATTGGTCGTCTATTCAAAGTTTAAAAGAAAATTAAAACTGGAAACTGAAAAAAATTTAAATTTACCAAAGTAATGATTAAAAATTTATCTTCTTAACATAGTCTCATTGGCTTTAAGGTAATTAATCCTTGACTAAAATTCATGAAAAATTTGCCAACCTGGTCTTAAAGAGTTTTTCCATGATGGCTCAACCTCAAGAAGTCACAATCACTTTCTGAAACAAATTCATGTTTTTAAACATTGATAGGTTATTTATTCATCATTGTGATTGTTTTTAAACAATTTCATTTGAAAAACTCCCATTAGAGGAGATATTAGCGTTTGCACCCATCCATTTATTGGTTAGAAGCACTATCCATAATGGGTAATCTGTTGGGTGTAAACAATAAGAAAAAGCGTGTGGATAGAACCTTAGGGCACCATATATGTAGACAAACCAGGTCTGTAATCCAGGTAAAAAAAGATGGTAACACTGACACATCTATCCTGACAAAATAACTTGCCGCAATAACCTCTTAATGGTTGATCAGAATCCTAGCAGAGAAAACAGAAGTTATTCATGCAAGTTTGTAACGCATCTATACTGAAAAGAATGATTTGCCGCAGTCACTTTTTTATGGTTGATTAGAATCCTAACAGAGAGAACTGAAGTTATTCATGCAAGGTTGTGGTAAAGCACCTCCTCCTCCTAGATGGATTTGAAACCCATGTCGTAAAGCGACCCCTAAATAGATATATAACCCACACAAATGAGTATGAACTGCCATCTGAGTCGTCTTTGCGAGAAAAGTCAACATGCCAATTATTCAAATTTTGAAAATAATTGAGATAGGAATATGCCAAAAAGATTCTTGAAAGCGCACTATATGGAATTTCTAGTTTCAGCTTCCTTTACAATTAATATCATAATTCATAAACTCTTCACTTTAGTCTCTGGAATACGAGAAATAGTAAAAGGCTATTTTCTCTTGATGAATTTAACATTCAGATCTCTATTGACATTTGACATACTCAAATCGGAATGCAGGGTTCACTTGGATCTTCATAACCCCAGTGCTGATAAATCTATTTACTTGTAAACAAAGGTTCATGTGTTTGATTAGCTGAGTGACCTATAAGTCACAATTGTATTCTCTTTCATAAATTAATTACAGGTAAATTGACTAGAAGGCAGTGAAGTTTTGAGGATTCAGACGGGGCCTCATTGTCTGGTTCAAGTTCTACTTATGTGTTTGCTTCATGCTTCATTCATATGGATCATTTCAAATGTTAAATTGCACCCAAATCATCGAGTCGTATATGAATGGTGATCCTTAAATATAAAAGTAGTACAACAGTTAAGAAATTTGTGGCTACAAAATCATCGACTAGCTTCCAACTTAAGATTAGAGAAAATAAAAGAAAATTGAATTTCTTCGGAGTCTTAGGAGGATCTTCTTGGGTAATTTGATTACTGAATGGAAAGCTCAAGTTAGATACCAAAAAATAATCAACCTGGCTTCTATAATAACCTCAATTTAGTAAATATAGGTGGGAAAATTCATTTGCCAAAGACCATAAATGCTGATAGACCCTATCATTTCTCTGCCTAAGAAGGGAGAGACATTTGCTAATAAAAATTGTTTACCAATCAAAATAAAAATTCATGAGAGGAGAGATAACAACATGACAGAGATCTTTGATTGATATAATCATTTCTCCTACAAAACCGAAAGAGAAAAGAAAAAAAAAATGGTATTTTACTTTACAAGTTATAATTGAGATTTCGAACTTCCACAACAAACAGAGTCATGGAGGTTTTACTTAAGTATTAATGAGAAGACGACCTAAACCAACCCATGTAAAAGAAAATACTCATAAAAATCAGGCATCTATAAACTGTATCTAACAGGAAGAAAAAAAGGTTCAACATAGAAGGAAAACTAACTCTCTCTCTCTCTCTCAAGCGATTAATAGTATTAAAAAGGGTCTGAAAACTGTCTGGTTGAGGGTTAAAAAATACAAAGTGATGAGTTTCATTAAAATACATCATCTGGACTAATTTCCTCTGATTGTTATGCCATCTACTATGACCCAAAAAACCAAGAACACCCATTTTACAAAAATCACTGATCAGTTAGATTTTTAATTGCTTTTTTTTTTTTTTCATCCTGAAATCAACCAAATTTGTACGGAGCAATAAATCATATAAACAACAGATCACCGATATTCATGAAGAAAAAAGTACCCACACATTTTAACCCCAAAAGACAAACAAAAACAATGCAAACTCGGACATGACCAATCTCTCTAACAAGACATATCAAAGGCCATTTATGCTCATCAGAACAGCAAAGTGGCTCTGAATTATCAAATTCACAACCTACTGTTCTGCCTAAAACCCAAACATCGAAACAAGCAATCACAAAAGAGTGCTTGTGCTTCCAGTTTCATCCTAATACCTAAAATATCTCCAAATTATCAATATTCACAAACACCCAGAAACCAAAACGACCTCAGAAATCAGAAACTCACAAATACGACAAACAGAGCTGCTGAGTTTATCACACCCAGAGAACAAAAATACTAGAAACTGAAACAAAAAAAAATTCATTGGATTGCATGAAAGCAGGAGGAAACCAATTACCTGTACATGAAAATATCCAATCCATGAAGCTTCTTCCTACACAGATTACAAGAACTCAAGAAATCCGCGACCGGCACAGTCACCCCACAATCCACAATTTTGGGCGGCCCGAAACTCTCCATGTAATCACCAACCGTCCTCTCAAAATACTCATGCTTCCTGGTCGGTTCGTTTCCAACGTGCGAAATCACGCACGTATAGCTCTCAGAAAGCTCCATCTCCTCTTCCTCCGACATGGTTCCTCTGAGTTTCACACCCGTTTTGCTCGAAACTATCGGTATCGGGACGGATCGGGGCGACAAAGCGGCTTTCGCCGCCCGGGCCGACATGGGAGAGGAAAAGGGATCGTGAGTTTCATTACTTTCGTTCATCGCAGCCACGATTCCGAGCCCCACGACCCCTCCTTCGAAATTCCGAGGCGATTTCTTGTTATCCATCGCCGATTTGGGGGATTTCGAGGCGTCAGAGAAGCAGAGAGAATCAGGAAAGGTGGTGAAGAGAGATGAGAGCTTGAGACAAGGGCGTTTTCCATTGGATTCTGTCATGGTCTGATGTTTTGGGTGATTATCTTCAATGGGTCGATCTTGGTTTCTTCGACTCTTTATGAGAATCGATTGGATTTTCAATCACTCTGTATATAACATACTTGCAGAGAAGTGCTAATGAAGAGTGAGAGAAAGAGCAAAGAAAAGAAGAGAGAAACAACACAGAAAACAAAAGGAAAAAGAAAAAGTGGTATAAAGGAGAAAGCTTTCTCTGCTGTAGCTTGTGAGAGAGAGAGAGAAAGAGAGAGGAAGATTAGTACCCTTTCTTCTCTGCTTCTGAGAAGCAGTGCAAGGTACTCCAAGCCAATTTAAACACCTCTGAACATTCAGAAACCACAGTCGTAAGTAATATTAAAATTTTACTTTCATTGTACTGTTGTTGTGTGTAATTGAATTGACATTTATTGTTGTTATTTGGGTGCAGAAGTTGACACATTTGGCACTAACGCATTGGTTTATAGATTGTTCAAATCAGTGGGGTGAAAAAAAATTAAAAAAATACAGTAGACCAAGTCGTCCAAGCTGAACCTCTCATATGTGGACCACTCCTCATAAACATCATCAAAGGCTTGTCCTATCAGATATGGACCTCACCATCACATTCAAGTCACTGAAGTGTTGTTTGTAGTATAGAACTTGCACCCATCTATGCCCATCGAACCATACATAAAATATTGAAAGGAGAGATTTTCAACTGCAGATGTACAAACTGTGAAAATCAGGATCCACCTTCAATGCATGGGAGTCACACTCACTTTGCATTTATAGGAGGATGCCAAGTTTTTATGCATGGTATATCCTATAACGTCTATAGCAGAGTCCAAATCATGGAGTGGAGTGTTCGACTGAGGCTTTCTGTGAGTGGGAGGGGTGGATATTAGTGGTGTCCATCCATTGAAAATTTAAGCAGTCACAATGAATGTGATACTTAGATATCTAGTGCCCCCAAAATTTACTTCATTGGAGGAATTGGTGTCACCTAAAGTTGAGTATTGTCAATAACATGTTTAACACAATCTTATACGTTATTAATCATATTACTAATTATATCGAACAAGTAATTAACTATCATCTTCCTTTGACTGTGTGCAAATGCGGTAAATGATATTCTTTCACCAACTATAAAATGTTAAACATTCACCCTCATGTAAGTGAAGGACAAGCCTAACCATCACCACAGCATATGTAGGGAGAGTTGGATCCAGCTGAGGTATATCTAGGTCTCGTTCAAATTTAGAAACATAGGTTGTAAGTGCCAGGCCCGAGCCCCGCCCACCTCAAACATGTTAGGCACCGGTCTGTACATTTAGCCAATTGGTTAGGCCGAGTTGGGCCGATCTTTCTATCAATTACTAAACCACAAGCACTACTTATTCGGGCAGGAGCAAGTGTGCTGATGCAACTCATGGCTTGTAGGAAGCCGTATAAAGCCCCCTGGATCCATTAAGGATCCGGTTCCCATCTAGGTGGGGCCCACTTAAGCAATGGATTATCCTAATGAGTTATACCTAGTTTCTTTTATCTCTTCTTTATTTATATTTTTTGCTACACAAGATAAATTTAATTTATCTTAGTATTTTGTTGATAGACGAATGGTTGGTATGGATACTAGGTTAGAGCCTCTTTTCATCAAATAACTATCTAAAGAGAACTTTTGTATTGAGGAAAGAAATTTTTGGAAGTAGAAGAATATTTCTCGATTTTTTCGATTTGAGCCTGCAGAAGGGTTGAAAAAAACCTTTGTTTTTTTCTTTTGATCTAGCCCAATATAGATTTGGTTGAAATCTCAGCATTCTAACTGATTCTCATGAAGTTTTGGGAAGCAGCTAAGCAAGAGAATGCAAGATCCAACACTTACAGTTTTTACTTTTTAAGTTATAAAAACAGGGTCTAAGCTGTCTTTCAACAAGATCCTTTCACCCTCCATCACACACTTAAGTGTGTAAATTACTCACTTGCATAATTGTTAAGTAACATCACATTCGTTTAAGCTCGCTTGCACATGAATTCTGAAAATGGGTGTGTAAACAAGGCCATATTCATGCCTAAATAGGGGTCACACTCTTTGAAATCTCCCATTTGCAACAAAGTGCCAATACACATGCTTCACACAGTGATTGTATTTGTTCATGCAATTGGGCACGGGATCAAATCCCATCAACCACTTTTACAAGTGCAATGGGCTTATGGTGCAACGGGTGCAATGACGGGAGCGAAATAGATAACCTATAATCAAGTTATTCCTCTCATATACTACCAATGAATGAGTTGTGAGAAGCCCAAATTTGATACTCATCCAACCATTTACTATTCGGTTGAAATCGTAATAATAACATACATTGCAAAACCATTAAACCATTAAACTCGAGAACCATAGATCAAGGGGTTGTATAATCTAATGAGTCAGATAATTGCACACTGAAAGGTTGCAATGCATCGAGCTATTTCCATCCTTCAATAACATAAAGTTTATGACACCCATCACAGTAAACACCACACAGCCGATGAAATTTATACATCAATCAATGATAGGACCAAGCCACGTTTATGGTGATAGACTTGCCAATTTTGGCTAGGGAGAGACAGTCTGGTTTCATAGCATTGCATGTGTATGCAGAACATGAATGACATTCACTGCTGTTTCCAATCATGCTTATAGAATGAAAATACCTGCCTAGATATTCCATTGAAGAGGTGTTTCTTCCTTTATAAACATACACTGATATTCTCACTAGTAACAATATTATATGTAGATATAAATATAAATATAAAGTGGTCACATTGACCTTTCATCATCATTGGTGGGCCAACTGACCCTACTAGGACTAGGACTAGTTGGGAAGTGGGCCATCTATGAATAAAATCAGAATTCATTGTGTGGGCCGATTACAGATGGATTCAGCTCGACATGACTACTTTTTGTAATGAAAATGATGCCACATAGCCACTGGGCACAAGTGATCTCACACTCACCCTCACTGGTCTTATCACACTCACCCTCACCCCATCCACCTAAAATTTAGGGATGTTAGACCGCATAACTGCCCTTAGACCTGATATTTTATCTTTAAACCGTCTAAATTTAAATGTTTACAAATCTGAATCGCTTAAATCAAAGTGAAATTTGGCAAAAAAAAGAAATTTTTAAATTTTTATTGACCTGTGTTTTAGATTTTACATGACCAATTTGATTATACTAAAGTAAGCATAGCAATAGGATAAATTAGGTTTTAGGAGCACCGAATGATTAGGCTTTTCTATGGAGACATTAATCTATCATTCCACAACTTGTTGATTTTGAGCCGGCCAAAACAAAGGATACATCAATGTAGAACAGAAGAAAGAAGAAAAAAAGAGAAAAGCCATCAAAGATCAACCAAATAAAGAGTGCATATCAGTGCCATAGGTTTTTTTTGGAGAAAAGTTGGTTTGATGTGACATAATCTTCCATTATCATCTAAAAAAAAAAGAAAAGAAAGAAAGATGCACATGGTTGCCGGTCAACAGAAGTTTCAAAAGCAATTCCACTCAGTGGAGCTCAGAACATTAAAGGCATACTGCAAGAAATTTCTGAGGCTCTAAAAGAGTTGGAATGAAAAACTCAAATTTCCCAGGGTGTTTCATGTAATTGAGTTCTTACAAACTATAAAACTCATGCTTAACAATGAAAAACCAAATGTGAGTTTTACAAAATTACCACTTTGGAGCTGCTGGAGCGGCGTAAGGTGTGTGCACGCTATCTCTCTCTCTCTCTCTCTCTGTCTCTTTTGTGTTGGAAACCCATTTCACTTCAGATTTTAGTCAGATGTCCATTTGTGTGAGTTTGGTGGATGTCCTTGGAAAAATAGTCCCGTTGAGTCAAAAATCTTGTGAGTTTTACAAAATGACCATTTTAAAGCTACTGGAGTGGCATAAGATGTGTGCACGTGCTCTCTCTACCTTTGGCGTTGGAAACCCATTTTACCCCAGAGTTTAATTAAGTGTACATTTGTGTGAGTTTGGTGGGTGTCCTCTGAAAAATAGTCCCGTTGAGTCAAAAACCTTGCGAGTTTTACAAAATGACCACTTTGGAGTTGTAGGAGTGGCATAAGGTGTGTGCACGCGCTCTCTCAAAGTTTTGCGTTGGAAACCTATTTCGCCTTAAATTTTAATTCAGTGTATATTTGTATGAGTTTGATGGGTGTCATTGAAAAAATAGTCCCATTAAATCAAAAACCTCCCGGATACCCTTAAAAAAAAAAAAGTCTTTTTTCTTATAATTTTGCTGAGTGGCTCTGGACTCCCCTTTAAAAGGTTATTATTAACAAAAAGTCTACTCACCCCGGGACATGGGGAGTCGTGCTCCACTCCGGGGCAAACCCCGGGTGAGTAGCACGGCTGTATTATTAAACAGTGGTGGTGGAAAGGGTTTAGCAATTTCTGATGATGTGACTCAACCAGAAAAAGGTTCCCCCACACATTTCTCGTGGTTAATTTTGGGAACCAAAAAGGCAAGCAAAAAGACAAAAATATTTGGCAGTGCTCTGTGACATGTAGATGGGCCCACACTCAACTGTGATGGACCCCACTAGACTTTGACTTGCTGGGCATGGACATGGACATGGACATGGACATGGAGACTTGGCCTCAGCTGGCCTGATATTTTTAGGGTGGGGTCCTCCTTCGTCCCCTTCTACATGTCAAGTGGTTTCTACTCTTTCTTTTCCATTCCATCACATCGGTTGTCTAATTAGTAATTACCCCCCTCGAACACCAACCTTTTGTTCCAATTACAAATCACCCCCTATGATATTTGTAGTTGCAAATGATAACTCTGCCACATAAATGCTTACAGATGGAAGCATTGCGAATCCAGATCCGCTGAGCCTTTCAACTACAGAGTTCTTGAGTTAAGAGGATTGAAACTCCACTGTAGAGCTCATCTATTAAAATTTCAATCAGACAAAATAAACACCTTTCAATTACTTGTAGTATCCTTATATTTTATTTCAATATAAGTTTGTTCTACTGTTGGATGAGGATTGATCGATTGATGGATATCCTTTATACCTTGAGGGCTTTTTTTTTTTAATGGTTGGGATTCCAATTAGTGGGTTCCATAGGTTAAAGCCAAGACTCGAAGCATGCATACATCTCTCGACTTAGCTCATATGGCTAGGGATATGGGTGGGCGAGTTGGAATTACCATTATAGCATGCACAGACTATTAGTTGAATCAACTTATGTCTTTTTGTTGGGGTTAACGTTCACCCAGCGGTCATAATTGTGTTAGAGCCCTTGCTCTCACTAAAAAATTATTATTGTACCTTTTTCTATCACCAATTGACTTTGGCATAAGTGGTAGCTCAATGGGGTTTAAGATTCTACACATTTGGTTAATTTTGTAAAGTATAAGTTGTTTTTGAGTGAAAATGGATCATACCCGCCAAAATAGATGCCCAAGGAACAATCCCTGGGTCCACAAGTGCAAGTATACTCCTACACAGTAGCCCAACGTCATGAAAAAGAAAAAGAAAAAGACAAGGAAAAAGAAAAAAGAAAAGGAAAAAGAAATGGATCTTACCCACTAGACCAATTCTCATTTGATGATGATAAAAAATGGCGAGCCCTACTAATTTAATCATGAAGACATGTTGCATCTAAAGATGGAATCATGATGTGAAACATAGGGGTTGCGCCGAGGGGTCTCTCAGCTTTGAGTCTTGATCCTTAGTGTGTCTGACTCCTGCTTTAGTGAGGGCACCTTAACTCCATGCTGGAGCCGATCTATTGAAAGCTCAATCCGTACAAAATGAACACCCTCTTCTTATGCGGGTTGTCCTTAAATTTCAACCTAATAGAAGCATATGATTTATAATGAATCACATACTCAATCTTAAAATTTGGTGATGGCTTATTAAAGGAAAGAGTGATAATCTTGTACAATATGAATTTTCAATTTATTGCACTGTTTCTCAATTATACGCTCAATCTTTGAATGGAACAAAGGAGTAAAATTCCCCCACATTCAATTTCTAGTTAATGTTGTGTTATGTTTTGTAATACTTCACAAATTATAACCTCATGTACAATATTCTCTTGCCATTAATAGCTATCTTCACTTTGACTACTTTAAACCGAATGAGATGATTGGATTTCTTTAATTTTGTGCAGCAATGAGAGGATTGCTTCCACCTTTGGAGGATTTCTGCTTCCACGACATGAGAATGAGATGAGTCTTGCACTTCTACCAAATCCGTAGGGAATTAAAATCCTTTCCATCAAGGAAAATTAATTTATTTTTTTATTTTTCCGCAAGAAACATGTGTCACACTAAGCAACTGAACAATACGTGGCGAAAAAAAAAAAAAAGTGGCAATAACTGGACAGTGGACAATGAGAAAACTCATAACAAATTTCCTCTCAATTGTGGATCCCCCATTGCACAAATGCACCTTGGTGAGGTCTTTCTACTACTAAAGTAAAGTTGGGAACTCAAAGACCCACAAGAAAAAAGGGGGCTGGTGGAATGTATGTGAGAATGAAGGGCGATTGAGACTTTCTCCTAACCCAAAGATATCTGCACGTTTGAAAATAATATAGGTGCATTGCTTTTTAAAAGTTTTCTAATTATTGATTTCCTCTCATGAAAATCTTACAAAGCCCCATAGACATACCTGCAATTTAATAGCTGATCTCTCAACACTCAGCAATAATTTTAAGAATTCAACAATTAATTGATAATCAGTTAGTGTAAGTCCTATTTTTTATTATTATAGAAACTGTAATATTATAAAATCATTATTTAAAAAATAAAAAGTTGATGTCACTTTACCATATGCAGCTAGTGAAATAATAACAACAACATCCAACTTTTGAGTTGAAAAATAATTTAGCATGATTTTATATTTTATTTTTCTATCAAAGTGGTTAAAATCTAAGAAGCAAAGGTGAAGATCAACAAGTACCGGTAAATTAAATCATAAAAGAATTAGGATTCCATTTATATAACTACCTTATATCTTTTATCCTTCGTTTCTTTAATATTCAATTAACCGAAACAGATAGGCATTTTATTTTCATTCGAACAAATTAACCGAAACCTGAGAGGTAAAAGAATGGAATTTATAAGCAATCCAAGGTAGCCTTGCTAAATAGATGGCTTAGGGTTCATAAATGGCCTTTTGACTGTATCTCATTTAGGAAGATTTTTTTTTTTCTTTTGCTATCAATGGTTAGCAATCATTTGGGCTGAACTAATCCCTCCAGAGGTCCAGAAAAAGCCGAATAAACTCTCTTGTAGCTCTAATGTGATAATGTAGTTTCGAACCTACAACCTTCGGGTGTAAACCGTGATCTTAAGCCAACTGAGTTACTCCTTGCAATTAAAAATATTTATTAAGATGGTGAGCCTTTTCCCAACTTTTTCCGAGTGGTGGGGTAGCTAAGATTCTTTTTTAGCTAGTGTGCCATCGATTACCTAACAAGCTCCCAAATGAATGAGCAAACTTTGTACTGTACCCACCAAAACAACTTAAAAAACCAAACATGAAAAAGCAAATAAAAACGAGTTTTGAGTGACAGGCCCACAAAAAAGTTAGAGCACTAAGAGGACTTTGGTTGATTTTATATGTTAGAAAAGGTTTTCTTTCGAAGTGGGGCCGAGATGTGATGAGATCCCAAACAGAGCTAAAGGGAATCGAATAAGGATGTTCCAATAAAAATATCAAGGCAGTGCAATGTGTTTGAAAAAGTCAGATGTGTTGTGAGAAAGAATGGATCATATCTTTGGCTCCTTACTTTATTTTTTTGCCCTAATTTTTTTTTTCTGTCGCCCATGGAATGGGTGTTGAGATTTTAGGATATTTTATTTCTCATATCAATTAAAATGCAAAAAAATCAGTGAATATCTAAAAACGATCATTATATAACCTCTCCAATAAATGGAATAATTGATGGAAAATAAATGCCGAACTATCACCCTGGTAATTTAAATATTAAGAAAGTCAAAATCTTATATATTGATTAGTGTAATGTCCTTCACCCATCACTATTTTACTCTCCTTCTCCACGAACCTTTTAAAAACCTTATTGTGGATTATTATTTGGTTAAAATAAAATAAACAAAAAATCTATAGAATGACCCCTTCAATGAACATATTCTGGGCCCACCTTTACCTCCTTAATAATTTTTTTTTTAGCCCAATTGGCCATAAATTCTTACATATTTAATTCCATGCAAATAAAAAGGATTTGTTTTAAGTCTGATTGAGGCACTGGTTTTGCCTTTATAGGGTTTTGGTAGTGATGGGTGGGCCAAGCAATGTAACACCGTCGTTAGTGTAGGGTGGTGTCGGCATTCATGGCAGAATTGAAATGTGGTTGTGGTCCATCCATTTATTAATTTGTCACTTTTGCAAGGTTCTCTGTGCCCTGTGGGAACATGTTACATCAATCTGGGCTTTACCACTACTTTTTCTTTACTCGACTTCACTCCCATTGGGAATCATTGCTTGAGAACCGTCCCATCCAATCCTTCAATTTCATGCAATGAAAAATCAAACACCATAAGAGTCACTTCCTGTTCAATCATGTTCCTCCCAATTGATTAAATTTTCTTCCGTGGGGTTTCTACCATGGTGTCATAAAATATCATTCTTAAGAAATTACCATTGATATTTTGAAAGAAAAAGAAAGTTGTACAATGTGTTTCAAATCCTAGGTCCTAGGTTTTTTTTTTTTCTAGGTGGGGACCTAGGTCCTAGTTAAAGGTAGAAAACTAGGAAGAAGGTCCCTGGAGGGTGGTGGGGCTGGGTTGAATCATTCAGAAGGACTGTGCTGCATAAATTTGTCATCAGATGTGACTTTTATCCTTTATAAGCTAATTCAAAAGCTGTAACTGAGCTAGAGGAAATATCTCACGGAGGGTTTATAGACATCCAATGTCCAAAACAAACAAGTGGAATTAGGGGGCACTAGTACAACTTAGCTCAGGTGAAACCTGAACCTGCAGGGCCCGACCCGTTTGAAAGGAAATTTGGATTGTGCTTGGATCTAGATTTTGAATCCATATGGGATTGGTTTGGGGTCAAGTTTAGGCTTTGGGTCCCTGACCATAACCCAGTTCCTTTTGACCTTTTTGACACCTTTTCAACTTGAGGACCCAGAGGATCTATCCTTGGATATGTATGTGAAACCAAGTGCCAACACCACTCAATCATAAGTGTGTTGGCAACATAATGTAGTTCCTTAATTTATCTTATTGAGATAAGACTTTTGATGATGATAATGTGTATATCATATAACATAAAGTATACATCGTCCAAATTTTATACCCTTTGATCATAGCAAAACAAACCTAGGAATTTGGGAACCCAACCTGACTCAACCAGAATTGCACTTGTGTAGGGAATTTACATTTCAGACTAGGTTTGGAGCAGGTACGTTTCGGTTGGGTTTGGGTTCACCTTCAAATAATATAGGTTGCTTTTGGGTTGAGCCAATATAGCCCTACAGTTGCCTGGCATCTGGTTGCGGGCCACTTTATGCAGATAAGGTGACCTTGTGGGAATATCTTCATTCATGGCTTCTTTGATTTTTCCATTCCTTTGATTGATCATCAGCTCGTAAATGCATGCATAGATTTATATCTTACTCATTCCCTTTGAATTTCATACATGTTGATACATTCCATCTAAAATTCCTATAAATCTATGTGTAGGAACAGGATGCTGGATGCCTTTTATAAATATTAACAAAGAATAGAATTAAGGTCAGTATGAATGCTTGGGCTGTGCATGGTCTATAATGGAAGAGCTCTGTAGAATTAATCTTTGTTTGTATTATGGTTGTTTGCTGCCACTGATGCATCCTTCTTTAATTTTTGTAGAATCTTCTCATTCATCAAATTGCTATATATATATTCATAACTGTATCAAATGCATTTACATGCAAAAAAAAAAAAAAAGGAAAAAAATCTGGAGAAGAACTTAAATGGTTCTTGGCAGTTAATGGGAGAATCCACTAATTCATGGATCCTTGATATGAATGAAAAAAATGTGTATCCTGTAGAAGCAAGGCAACTTCTTCTGATGCCTTCATATCAAGCATGGCATACTCGTCAGACTAACACAACTAGGCCACCAAATGTTAATTTGTATACATGTTGAGAACCTGACTTTTAGCTCCACATTTTGATATAGATACAAAAAAACCTGCAAAACCAATAACAGAACCTCTATTTTATTTTTTTGGTCTTTTGGTTCCTATTACATCTCTGGATCTTTGAAGATGTTATCCTTCTTGTCAGTGTTCTTGTATTGCCTGTTGATGAAAATCAGCAGCCACTAGCTTCCGCTTGCGGTTGATGATGATCGACTTTTTGTGCTTACATATCCATGCTCGCTCATTATGTCCTGCACAAAATATTTGTCACTGGTTCATTGACGATCGTTTGAAGGTTCTGATCATCATCTAATCTCACTTGGAGATGGCACTGAAGTCATTCCATAGATGGCTCATGGCACAAAGTCTACACAAGAATTGGACATGATCATATAAACAAATTAAGATAGCTAGAGAAGCATATACTCACTGGAGGTCTCGAAAGAGGAGTGTGGTTTGGACCCATAATCAAGTGGTTCATATGTTCCTCAGCAAGAGCTCTCAATCTGTTGAGCTCTGGCAAGACTACACGACCAAGATCGGGTCGGTCCTTGCGGCGCATCTCGGCGCACTTGAGCGCTAGATTGGCAAAAACCAAGGCTTCTTCCACTGGCCAGTCAGTCACCGCAGGGTCAAGCATCTCAGCAAATGTCCCCTTCTCGATTGCTCGTTCTACATGGTGGGTCAGGCCCATTGGAGACTTGGCAGTGATGATCTGTAGGAGCATGATCCCAAGGGAATAGATATCAGATTTGATGCCAAGCATGCCAGTTTGCTGGTACTCCGGGTCAATGTAGCAGAAGGTTCCTGCAGTTGAGGTCATGCGGTACTGAGTGACACTATCTGCGACGTTAGGAGGGACAAGCCGTGCCAAACCGACATCGCTTATCTTGCTGACAAAGTTGCGGTCCAGCAAGATGTTGGCCGGTTTGAGGTCACGGTGCACCAGGGGCTCTGGCTTGGTCTGGTGGAGGAAGAGAAGGCCTGTGCCAATCTCAGCAGCAATTCGGAACCTGAGCTGCCAGGGGAGGGCTGGGGTGTTCCCTCTTTGAAAAAGGCGGTCGTCCAAGCTCCCATTTGCCATGTATTCATAGACTAGGCAGCCATACTCAGGGCAGGCTCCCAGAAGGAGAACCATATTTGGATGCCTTATGCAGCTTAGCACTTCAACCTGAACCAAAATTACAAATAGACTCAATGATTTCAAATAATTTTTCAAAATTTCAATCACAACATACACACACACACACACTCACCTCTTTCTGAAACTGTGACCTTCCTTGTGCTGCATCAGGCCGTAGAACCTTCACAGCCACTGGCGTATGATCTAGGTGACACCTAAACACTGGCCCATAACCCCCCTCCCCAATTTTACGCGATTCTGCAAAGAATTCAGTGGCTGCTTCAATCTCTTCTATTGTGTACTTCCTATATCTAACATCAGTTTGGGCCAAAGCATCCAGAGCCTTCATCTTCTCTTCCGATTCTTTTTGCGCTTTCATTTCAGCATTTTTCCTCTTTTGTGACTCCAGCTCTGCTATTCTTTGAGCCACCTCAGCCTTTTCCATGGCCACCCTGCACTTTGCTTTCTCCTTTTCGGCAATAGCCAGGGCTGCCTCCTCGGCCATTCGTGCCTCCTCTATTCTCTGCTCTTCCTCCAATTTCCACCTATGTAGTTCTCTTGCCTGTAGCAGCAGCAATAGTAGTAGTATCTATCAATATTCAACAGTAGTATAGTAGTTCTTCCCACACAAAAACAATGACATTAGGCTCAGTTAGCAAAACAGAAGAATTACTACCATTGATTGAGTTGGAAATAACAAGTAGAGAAGAGTGTGAGAAATTTATGAATGTACCTGACAATTGTTAGCCAAAGGAAATAATGAAGTGCAATAACTAAGTAGGTACCTTTTGCTGGGCTGCGAGAGCTTCTTTGCAGGCAGTGTTGTACATGTCCATGGTTTGCTTGAGTTCTAGCCTTAGCCTCTTCATCTCAGCTTCCATATCATCGGTGTTTGAGCTTTCCTGTGAGAAGCTGGACATGTCATTCCCCACAGAGTAGACGTCTGATGATCTGGGGGGCGTGCGTGAAGAGTCAAAGCTGCGGATGTCAAAGTCGCTGGCATTGGAGGCCCTTCCTGAATCCAAATAGTCATACATGGAAGGGAACGTTCTATCGACGCTGGGTCTGCCTGAGCTCACAAATGATATGTCGGTGTCCGGACACAATTGTTCCGCGTAGGACTTGTATGGATTCCTTCCACCACGCACAAATGGCGACCTGAAGCTCAAATCTTCATGAGCTCGAGATGGCGTCTCGTTGGAGGAGGGCATGAGCATTTCAGGAGGTGGCTGTTGCTCATTGCTCAGGCTGCTGCTTTGGTTATGTGCTTGATTGCGGAAAGGGCTGCGTGCAGGCGCAGGGCGAATAGCTGATCTCGCAGATGCAACCTTCCCTTTCGAAATCACGTATACAGAGCAAAAATCTGGTGCTCCCTTGCAAACAGTGGTTGGAACATCTACACTCTTAAATCGTCTGTAAGGCCAACAGAAGAACACTAAAATATTACTTTTGTCTAGAGACTAGAGAGAGATATTTGTAGAGGTGGTGGTGTTTAAAATTTTGATGGAATTGCCATTGCAAACTTACCTAACAAAGCCACCCTTTGTAGATGCGCCCAAGACCAGGTTTTCAATTGCATAATTTGAAACAAACTCAATTAGAGCTTTTGCTACATCTGTATGTTCACGTACGAAATCTTTGCATTGGATCTAAACATGGGAAAATGTACAAACAAATAAACACAAAATAGTCACAAGATTGAATGTGATCCAATCAACTGTACTGCATGTTGTCATTTGCAGTCTTGTTTTCATAAATAATTCAATACCGGCACATGACAGCTTCACAGTTGATTTATAGCTTTTGCAACTATGTTATTATGTTACAGTGACACTGATATCTGTAATCTAATTGCTCTTTTGCATATACGGGGGAAAAGGCAAGATGACTAGTTACCCACATCTTTTTGGATGCAGAAACAGCGAAATGGACGGAAAAGATCCCTATATTGAAGCTCAAGTTGTTGTTGACGCAATCCGCTGTCCTCTTTCATATCCGAAATGCCAGCATCTACATGCATAAGAAAGAGCAATGTACATATGATTGATTGGAGATTATCGTGTATATTTCTCCAACATGTAATTCAGGAAACTAAGTTTGGTCATCATTCATGAATATGATGTGCTCCTAGCAACATTTCTCGTTTTTGAAATTACAGATCAACCAAAATTGAAGTGGTTATGTGTTAGATTGAAACATTTGACCCTTAATGGTTTTGGGGTTGTTAGATAAACACTTATATCTTACAATATGATGGCAAAAGAAATTGAGTTTGAGTCCTCACTTTGTAAAAATAACGGTTTAGTTAAAGTTAATTTATCGGTGTTATCTAGAGTCCATATCAATGGAATATTGTGAATGGACATCTATAAGGGCTAGATTGTTTGCATTAAAATACATAAGAATTGTGATAGCTATAAATGTTTAATAATGAAGATCAAAGGTGAATATCCAGAAATGCCAAGCAAATAACCTCTCCTTTAATGAAAAATTGATTTACGAAAAGATGAAAAATGAATACCCAACTATCAACCTACCTAGTAATTCAATACCTAAAAAAGTCAACATTTCATCTACATCTCGACCTTATTTCCTTTCCTACTCACATCATATCCTCCACTCCTCATCCCTCTAAAAGTACTTCGTGAAGCTGGTTTAACCTTGAATTTTTATGTATTCAATTTCTATGCATTATAATGCAAAATAAGGCCCTAAATATTAAACACATACTTTGAGAATTGATATGATAACTAGTAAGTAGCTTGGCTTAGTATCAAATGCAAAAAAAATCTCTCTCAACAAGTGAATAGAAACTAAAAGTCATTGAAGCTTCTTCCTCTTGGGTATGTGAGGAGGAGCTCTTTTATTTGGACATCTATTTATCTTGAGAATTAGACTTAATTTTTTCACTACTGAAAAAAAGAAAAACTAAAGGGTCTTTTCGGTTTTGGAAGAAAAAAAATGTGGGGCAAAACTAGAAATGAAGTAGTTGTGAGCAATGAGATATTTTGAAACTTCAATTGTTAAAAAAAAAAAGAAAAGAATTGAGATTCTTACTTGGTTGTTTGTTCACGACATGGATTAGAACCAAAGTCTGTCCACGACTAACAAGATTTTTTACAGCCCATTTCAAAGCGTTCTGGCTTCCTTTGTCCTTCTCTACGGCAACTGCCACTGCCCCTTGTACATCATCTCCAGCCCCCTGTTGGCTCCACATCTCCTCTTTCTTTACTTTTCTTCTTCTTTTCTACTATCTATAAAACAAACTCTCTCTACACAAACATACACACAAAAGAAAAAAAAAATCCCTTAAAGAAGAACACTACCCATGAAGAATGAAACCTCCAACTTCAAGTCATACAGTCTGAATCCTTTGAGGCTTTAACCCTGAGAAAACCCAAGTTTAAAGGAGCAGAACTTCATTGCATGGCTGATTTAGTTAAATCCAAATTCCAAACTGATCAAAATAAATGCGCTCTGTGGGTTATACTGAATTTTATATCATTTGATTTTTTTCCACCATTGGATGAATTGTTTGATAAAAATTGTGGTAATAAACGTGTTGTAGGTATTAAATTGGATTGACGTAAAATTTAAGAATGGATACGCACTTGAGGGTGTTAAAGCCTCCTAGGATCCGAATTCCAAGTCATAAATAAGACACCCATTAATTTATACATACATTCAAAGAAGATTCAAAGAAGAAAGAAAGAAAGAAAGAGTCTTTTGGTTTTTTTTTTTTTTTTTTTTTTATAGAGAAAAGATACAGAAAGAAAGAGAGATTCAAAGAAAGTGATGTGACCCACCAATCTTTGTATTTATAGTGTTTGCCTTCATTCATTAAAAGGAAGGTCGTCAGGTGTAGAGAAAGAAAACTCTGCAGCTAGCCCACTAAATTGGCACCTCCAAACATCTCTCTCAATGGTCCTTTGACAAAGAGGAGAGAAGGAGACGAGAGACAAAGAGGTTTACCATTACCAACCTGTTTCTCTCTCTCCCTCTGAATTAAAAAAGTTGTTGCTTGTTTTTTTTTTTCACTTACTGCACGCAGAAGAAGAAGAAAAAAAAAAAAAGAGCATCCTCTTCCTCCTCCTCCTAAATCATTTTGAGAAAAGCTAGCGACCGCAAAACACCCTTCACCAAGAGTCCATGTCCGTTCCTGCTGTTTTCTCTCGTTGGAACCTCAAGCTCAAGGAAGAAGGAGCCCATACAATTCGGAGGGCACACCAGCTTTTCAACGTTGGGGCGAAGTTTTCTGCTTTGACTGTTGGACCATTGACCATTTTATGCCATTTGCTCTTTCTTTTCTTTTAAAAGGCATCCCCTTCATCTGTCTGCGTGGCCCCATGAACGCCTATAAAAGAAACTAGCAAAGATGGCCTGGCCAAACAATAAAATATATTTCTTTTTATTATTTTTTAATATTATCGATAAAAAATAAAACAGCGTAGATAAATATATTATTTAGTAAAAAAGACTAAACTAAAAGTTTAGATTGAAATGTTATTGTCATCTAAGTTTGAAATTGCTATAAAAAAACTATAAAGAACATAAATATGACGATGATAATTGAAATTCTTTACTGTAATGTCTAAAAAGTAAAAATAAAATACTACTGCACATGATAGATATATGTTAATCTTTCATCAGATGAGTCTCTTTGTAAATAACTTAAGATGGCTATGATATTTAATTGATCGAGTCTTACATAAATTAGTAAAATATTGATTAGATAGGTCCCACTAAGATGGTGAATCATGAGGTAAGATTTATTGAATTCCATAAACCTTGTGTGGGGTAACACATAAGTGAAAGATGTTGATAGTTTTTTGTCATAAGATCTGGGCCACCTTAGAAGCATTTTTTTTTTTTTTTTTTTTTTTTTGGTGTTATTTTTGCAAGATTGAACTTTAATTGCATTTTACAACCACCTTACGGTGGCATGCAATTTTTATAGGTGGGCCCACCAATGGATGGCACTCTAGGTATATGGTATCACGTATTACATGATCTTTCAAATATTGTCCATTTCAAATGTGTGGCAAACTTGGGATCAATGACTATCATGAGGGGTCCGTGCTTTATGGTGACTTGAATGGATCATAAGGTGGGCCCACTAGGTGCGGTTCTTATGATCGGTGCTCGGTGGAGGTTTTTCTAGTCAATAGTATTGCCTTTAAATAGAGAAAAGAAGAGGAGGTGTTGTGAACTCTCCTATTTATTTTCATGGAATAGAATACATTGAGATTTAAAGTCAAAATAGCTCCAAGAAATTATTAATAAGGATACATGGTGGATATATGGATGGGATCTAAACTTTCTTAGGATTTAAAATACGAGTCTTAAAATTCCTGGAGTCATGTACATGAGACAAACAGGCCTTGACAATTACAATATTGTCATGAACTTGTGCATTGCATTGTAGTATTGTATGCCCTGATCCGTATCTCTATCGCAAGAGTGTGAGGGCCTTGCGGTGTTTGACACTTCCTCGACCAGAGTACTTGTCCCAAGCTATGAATTGGTCTGTCATTTGTCAATATACCCATGCTTCTACTCTTAGTCGTGTAGTTGGTCAAATACATCTTACATTATGTCAAAGGCATCTTCAACTATGTGATTCATAATCTTTTTTAGTTAACCTTGGATTTCTATGCCTTTTCCCATGCTAGCTAACTGGGGTGATTGTCTGTATACAAAGAGTCTATTATAGGCTAATGTTAATTTTTTTGGCTCTAATATCATCTCCTGAGGTGTGATGAAACAACCTATAGTTGCAAAGTCTAGTGGTGAAGCTGAATGTTTGTTCTTTAGCTGTAGTTGCGGCAAAAAAATATTTCTATATATGTCTGTACTAATCTCATTTTCATGCTCGCATGAAACATATTGAGTTGTATTGTCATTTTATCTGTGAAAAAGTTGCTCAAGGTCAACTAGTTATTGGGCTTGTTTCCTCCGCTGATCAAGTTGTAGATATCTTCACCAAGCCCTTACCTAAAGAAGCATTAATTTTGTCGGTTTCGATCCAAAACCAAGCTGGGAGTTCAGTTTCCTTCTCTCCTCGAGCTCGGGGAACTGATGAAGCTGTCAGTTTTCGAAAAACTTTCAGCTCTATCATCATCTAATCTCAACAGCTCATCAAACTCAACTTGATCTTATAAAAAACGTTCAACAGCCCCCGATCCTCACAACTAATTAAGATGTACATGCATGTTATCTTATCTTATCCAAATAGAAGTACTATTAATTCCCTCTTTCTCGATCATAAGAGGAGCTGCAATTGCTTTGTTACTCTAAGCTTTCCTAGCTGCATGTCTTCCAATGTGGCCCAATGCTCCAAAATAGGTTAGGCAAGTCCATTACATGGAGGGCAGGGTGGCAAGAGCCAGATAAATATGTGTGTGTGCATGCCCTTCATCCATTCTATATATGACACACACACACACACATATATATATATATATATATATATTGGATGTAGATGCAATTATATTAAATAAATATGAATAGTTTTCGTCTTCATATAGTAATTAAATTCATGCCCCACAAAAGAAACTATTTGAAAATAAATTCCTATGTATTCCGTTAAATAAATAGGTCCACTTGAATTAATTACTTTCTATGTATTTCAATTTTATGCAAACAAATAGACCCACTCATCAATACATTACTAGGATTTCCAATTCCTACAAACAAACAAGCTTATTTGACAATGAATGCCAAGTATTCTAATTTTCAGGAAACAAACAGGCCCATTCGAATCAACTACGTACTTCCCATGTATTCAAGTTACAAACAAGTAAGCCCATTCCACTCGAACAAATTGCACATTTGATTCAACTACTTTCTATGCATTCCGGTTCATGTGAACAAATAGGCTCCTCCCATCAAATTATTATATATTAAGCTAGAGGCTTTTTAGTTAATTTTGACTACTTGGTTCGATTTTGACCGTAACTGAAATATAACTTTGCACTTCTTATAACTACTGCCTACTTCTTATAACTACCCATTACCTTTTCTTTTCTTTTTTTTTTAATTTCTAAGAAATTACCTTTTTGCCCGCATCTCTTATTCCATTTCCACATATACTTTTTTTACCTTACTTCTCATAATCCCATTCTACTCTCCCTACTTTTAATTCTGAAAATAGTTACAATCATTTTGTTTTTTCTTTCTAAAAACTCATTGCTGTGCATGAATATTTTATTTGTATTGTATGAACGTAACCGTGCTCAGCATAGGTTATTGTGCTAGTATCATATATAAAAGGGAAACGATTTGATTTTAAAATTGGGGTCCAATTTTGCAATTGATTGCAAAATTGGAGTCTAATTTCGCAATTGATTTTAAAATTGAAGCTCAATTTCAATTTGAATTAAGAAATTTAAGCTCAAATTTTGATTTCGATTTTGATTAGAGAGAAATTTTAAGAGTTACATCGAGAGCCCACTTTTGTCAACCTTTTTAGGTGAATTTAAAATGTTAATATATCTATTATGAATAGGAGATAAAAGAATCCGAATGATACAAGAACTCCACCTTTCTACTCTACCCAGCCAAGTCAAAATGAGTCTTCTTTAGTTGAATTTAAAATTTTAATATATCTATTATGATCAGAAAATCTGAAAAGTTTTTTATTTTAAAAGTGGATCTTAGATAGTGATTTATACATATGAGCTCCATGTACAATAATTTTTTTGAAGTGGACCAAATATTCTAATTCTAAAGGCGGGGCCATATGTTGTAACTTCTAAATATGGCCTCCATCGAAACTCCTAAAGATGGGTCCATGTTGAAAGTTTTAAAGTTGGCCCCATCATATACAACAATTTCTATATCTTTTTTTTTTATAGTAGAATTTGGAGTATTGGTTTTTCTGTTTTATTTTTCTCTCACGGCTTCTTATTTTTTCTCGTTTAATGATGAACATTTTTTTTTATTAAATAAGAGGCCAACTCTCCTAAACTCAAGTTTAGGATAAGGTAAGCTCAATTGTGTGGTGGGGCACACCTGGGGACCCACATGGGGATGAGGGTTGGGGGGATTTGGATCGATACATATTCGATCCAACGGCACAGTAAATTCGGATCTAACCGAAAGTTGGTGGAGATGTGCAATTTGGAGGGGTCATGTGTTTGATCTATTAGGATGGATCAAAGGTGGACCCCACAAGCATGAGCTTACGAGATTTTATCTTAAACTTGAGCTTAGGAAAGCCTTGCTCATTAAATAAATAATAATAATAATAAAAAAAGATATTACTTTAGGCTATGATGTAATTTCACCAAAAAGATTTTTATATATAAAAAACTTATGACTGGAATATAAAAAAATACTTTTATAATTTATTTAAAAATCTGAACTCATCATATTTATGGAAGATGTTCAAAAGTATAAGATTAAAAATCTCAAAATAATATAAGCATAAATAATAAAAAATAGATATGAAAATTAACAAAAATATAATAAAGTAGTTTTTCATATAGAATATAATCCTTTCAAAATGCTCCATTGATTTTCAAAAATATGGCCTATCAATAAGTCGGATTCAACCTACATTTGTATCCTTATTCAACTTTTACTTGATATGTAGTTAAAATTTATATTAATTTCTTACTTTTCATAAACTTTTATAGTTTCTATTACCTTTTATTTTTTAACGTTTAAACATTGACACCATGAAGTTTAAATAATGTCTAATTCATAAAACTAATTATATCTTTAAGATTTTGACCTTAATCGACGCTAGACAAAAATGTCAGTGCTTTATGCACGGGTGGTCAAATTAGTAATTCTTATGTATTTTAATTTTATGCAAACAAATGGACCATAATTCCATGCAAACGTGCCCATTTGATTCGACTACTTTTTACGCATTCTAATTTCATGTGAACAAATAGGCACCTTCCATCAATAAATTCTTATGTATTCCAATTCTACACAAACAAATGTACCCATAATTCCATGTAAATAAACAAGCCTATCAATTTCTATGTATTTCAATTCTGTGCAAATAAAGAGGTCCATTTTCGCAATGGACTTAATGACCCTGCAAATGCGAACATGAACTCTTCTAAGATCTCAATGAAACTGGGTGGGCCACAAAAGTTTTAAACGTAAGATTTCGGCCCATCTTCCTATGTCATCCATCTTAGTAACAGGACTCAGAGAACTCTTTTCCCAGTGGCAAAAAGGCTCAAAGAATATGAATGAATCTATACATGAAATTTAAAAAAAAGAAAAAGGTTAAAACTTTTTCTTCTTTCTTTGGCCACCCCAAACAAACTGCAGAACACATGAGTCTTTTCAACAAACCGCTTTACAGTTTACACCCCAACAAAAAGAATCAAAAGAGCAAAGACCTGCCACACAACACCAGGCAGCGCCTCTCCCTCAAGCCTGCCTTCACTTCAAACCCCCCAACCCATGCGTACAGCAATTGCAATCCAAAAGTACAAGCTCCAGGAAGAAAATATTACACTAGGAACTTGTTTGTACTGCGAGAGGATTCCTTGCTCCATATATTTCTATTTCCATCGGAGAGAGGAATCCAGTATTCCGACCTCTCCACATTTTTATTTCCTTTTTCAGAAGGAAAACTGTCGCACCAAATAATTGTGATTTGAGTTGCATGGTAAATGAGAATATTTTTTCTCCCTATAGCAAAATCCTCTTGTTATCAAGCGCACCCTTGAAGTAGAACCCCAATGCTCAAGAGAAAGAGAACTCATCTTTAGAGGAATGCATCTCCTCTTCGCTTGCAACTGATGGGTTAGCCTCCTGCTCTCTCAACTCCTCAATCTTCTCAAGGGCCACCTTCATCTCCCACCTCTTGTCGACATCCACCTCACAGCAGTGCAACCCAATCTTCAACAGCTTCCACATCTCACCATTCTTAGGGCCCTCCATCTGGCTATCAAACACTTCGTCCGTCCACTCTGCCCTTGCAATCGAATTGACCCAACCCACCAAGTCCATGTCCATCCCACCCTTCCCTTGTGCCAAATAATTGGCGGGGAACTTGCCGGTCATAATCTCCAGTATCAATATCCCCAGGCTCCAAACATCACTCTTCCGGTTAACCTGATTCACATGTTGCACGCACTCGGGTGACTTGTAGGCGACCATGAGTTGTCTAGCATGATCCTTGTTCATCACCGGCGCAAGGGCGTAATCCATTAATATGGGTTCGAAGGACTCGTTGAGAAGCACATTAGAGGACTTGAGGTGACCATGTGGTAGAGTTAGTATGGGAAGCTCATTGTAAAGGTAAGACAGACACCTAGCTACTCCTTTGACAATGTTCAAGCGCTTCGGCCAGTCAAGTGTTGGCCTGTCCGGACTCCGGTTGCCTGCAAATTACACTCTTTTTGATGATTATGATGACAACAACAACAACGATGATGATGATGATGATGATGATTTTGTATATAGATGATAGAATGTAAAATTAAGACATTGTTTGAAATGTGAAGGGTTTGCTTACCATGGAGGAGTTGCACCAAGCTCCCATTACTGACGAAGTCGGTCACCAACAGCTTCTCATCTTTTCTATAGTAATAGGCTACAATGGGTAGCAAATTAGGATGTTTAAGCCTCCCTAGCCTTCTCATGTGCTCGTGAAAATCTTCTCTGCCAACACCATTCATCTCCCTAAACCTCTTAACTACCAGAGAGGGACCATTTAAGAGGACAGCCTTGTAGGAAGAGCCAAAGCTTCCACTTCCTAAAACTTCTGCTGAGGACCTTAGCAGGTCCTGCAATTCAAATCTCTGTCTGTCTTCAATCAAGAATATTAACTTTCCTTGATTATGATCTTTCCCACTCTTCTTTTGGCTGCTTCCACTGGAATCCTGAGACCCTCGTTCGAGTTGGTCCCCATCATAGGCTGCCACCTTATTCTGGCTGGTTGGTGGGATCTTTTCCGATGACCCGCTTTGTCGGCGAAGGAGGGTGATGAGTAGTAGGATGATTGCCAAGGCAACCACTATAGCCACTACAATTAGGGCTACGAGCACGGCTGTCGACAAGTTCTTGGAGGTAGAGGTGGGCTTGCATGTAACATTTAGAGGTTTTCCGCATAAATCATAATTGCCTGCAAGATCCAGAAATAAGGGAGCATTCAGCTTTTTCTTTGTGAATATCTCGTCATATGAGTGTTGTCTGTGAGTAGAAAACTAAAGAGAAAATGGGTTGTAGTTTTCTCGATCAACCTGTTAATGTGATTAATGCACATGGTTGATAATGTATAAGATTGAGCTAATTACGTTTACCAGTCATGTTATGTTCAATCTTACCAATGAGACCAATTCATATTGAATTGGAGGTCAGCACTCACCAGAGGGGATGACAACATTCATTTGAACTATTCAAATTATCAATAGGTGAGCCTCCACAATAGAGTACTACCCGTCCCACTCATGGAAGCATATTGTAGGAGGAATTCAGATCCCTTAGAGATTTGACGGCTGCCCGCGATGACGTGGTGGACCGAGATTGATCCGTAGCCTCACCGGATCTGGACTCCATGTGGGAGACACTCGGGCATTCCAGACTCGTTTGAAAATGGTAATACTCTAAGTTGTAGCCATTGTTTTCATGCATGGTATGTTTAATAATGTCGAGCTCCTCATGAGTATCTAGACTCGCATTCTTAAGACCCAATGACCCTTGTAAATTTCAGTTGAAGACCAAGCTGATGATCTTATGCGGATGGCAGCAATGTCAATGCTCTAATCAATGGTGAAGTGAGCGGAGTTGGATTGTGGTATGTTCGATCAAACCTAGTGGCGAAAGAAAGGGACCAAACATGTCCTCTAGCCTAATGGGCTGTCACTCGGCCCAACCCACAACAACACCCAAATTACTTGAGCAGATGAGTTAGAGGGGGCATCCACGTCGGCAAGAGGGCATGCTTATGGTTATGGGTCCCACAGACTGCCTACTTTGATAGAGCCCTTTCTCTTTTCCTCCTTTTTCTATTCCCTTCCACCAAGAGGCATTTGCGACTCATCTAAATTCAAAGGACTGTTTGTTTCCATTATAATACATGGAACTAGTGGTTAAACATGAAAGAAAAAGATAAAGAATTTCCATAAAGAAGCTAGAAGGGAAATAAAATCAAAAGAAGGCTCCAATAATATATTTTTTTTAAGAGTAATTTTTCTTTTGAAGAGTAAAATTTTTTTTAAGTGTATTTTTTTGAAGAGCAATTTTTTTTTTAAGGCTCTATTAATTCAATACATAGGAAAGTGAAGATCTCGTCTACAGTTTCATCTTGTATCCTTCCCCCTCACCGCTTTAATATCCATTCGGTATAATTCATTTTGCTATAAATTCTAATATATTTTAATGCAGACAACATAGCCTCTTCATTCGATAGGTGGATTTGATAGGGTAGGACCCAGCTTTGACCAATTGAAGAGGATCATGGACTGGGGCGGAAACAAGAGGGGCTCGTATGGGCTATGGCCCCACCAAAATTTCTCAAATCCCCTTACTTTTTTTAGAAAACTTTATAATTTTTTACACATGCCCCCCTAAAACTTTCAAAAAAACCCAATATACTTTGAAAAATGCGTGCATTTTTTCATATGTGGCCACCCCATAATTTTGTTTCCAATATACTGGGCCCCCCAAAAGGAAGAATTCCTGATTCCGCCCCTAATCATGGATAACATAAAAACACGACCATGATCATCATGAAGGACTTCTTTGCCCAATTTCATGCAATGACAATCATTGTGATAATTGAGCTGGTAAAAATAAATAAATAATTGTATGCTTATTATTTTAATGGTCGTGAAAAAGAACAGGCCAGCAATAAGATCAACGACATTCATCAAGAGACACATCCAATATAAAGAGAAAAAAAAAAAGAAACTTAAAAATTAGATGATGATGATGATAGAATTGATGTGGGTATGGTAATGAATATGATTAATTAGAAGAAGAAGATGAGATAATAGAGAGAGAAACAAGGAAGGTGATGGATGACTAACCTAAGAAGGAGCTGACATCCATATCTCCCAGTAAAGAAGGAATGTGACCTTCCAACTGGTTGTAAGACACGTTCACCACCCTCACATCATCGTGCTTAATCTCTGGTATCTCCCCTTCAAACTGGTTCTCCTCCAGCCTCAAAACCAGCAGCCGAGGCAGGCTCGTCAACGACGCCGGAATCCTCCCCTCAAACGCGTTCCTCGCCAAGTGCACCTTCTTCAACCACTTCATCTCCTGAAACGTCTCCTCCGGTATCTCACCATAAAACTTATTATCGGACAAATAGACCGACTTTAGCGCATGCACCCTCGCCAGCATCGGAATTGGCCCCTCCAGCCGGTTCCTCATGCAGCTGAACGTCCGAAGTCCCGGCAAGCCAGCGAGGATGTCGACGTCCACTTCTCCCTCTAGCTCCATGTCCTCCAGCTGCAGCCCCCATACCGTCCCGTTGAAGCAGAGGACTCCCACCCAGCTCGTGCCGTAGGGGCCAAAGGCGTTCTTCGGGCAAGGGATCGTCCCTTCGATCCAGTTCTGCAGCGCGTCGTTGTTCCCGAAAGATTGCTTCAGCTTCAGGAGCTGGACTGCATCCGACTCGGGTGTAGCCACTATGAATGATGGAAGAACAAATATAAACAGGAAGAGGAAGAAGAAGATGGAAAGGAGAGGAAGTGGGTGATTTGTATGATTGTTGCAGGCCATGAAAAGTGGGGGTACGCGCGCTTGCGGGAGAAGGTGCGCGCGTAGGGGGCGTTGTTTGGGGGTAGAGGGAGGAGGAGGAGGGGAAGAGAATTATGGAGTTTTTGATGGAATGGGTTTTAGAGAGGGTGGGAAATTACAAGAGAGGATGGGGACGAGAGCTAAGAATAGGAGGTGGAGGAAGAGGAGGAAGAGGAGGAGGGGAGTGATGAGATGAGTGAGATGAGAAAAGAGGAGAGAGGGAGAAAGAATGATTGACCGAGTCGTCCTTGTTGGGAATGTAGTAGCTGTGGATGTGTGTGGGTTGATGGTGAGGAGTGTTTTGTGGAGAGGTACAAGGGCTGCCCTTTGTTTTGTTTTTAATTGTTTGGGAGATCAGTGGGTGGCTTGCCTGCCTGATCACATAGGGTTGGTGAATAATCAACTCCATAAGATTATCCCAGTGCTTGATTTAATGGCATTAAAATTTAATTTTTTAGTAGTTTTTGACACTATAGTATCAGACATATCCTTTCTTAGAATTAAATTTTGGATCTTGAAGCTGTAAGTATCACTTTTGATCGGTAACCAAAGATAACAATAAGAAGAAAAATTAATATGAGTTTGAAGAATTCCCACACCAGGCCATAAAATTCACCATTAGTGCCATATATAGTTTGCAGCTAATGACTAGGGGTTAGGGGTCAGAATTCCGCTCCAATATAAGTCCACTGTCAAATTTCCACGTAAATTGAATTATAGGCAATAGGAATTCCCATTATCAAAACAATGCCAGGGTCAGGCGTTTTTTCCCATGCATTTCTTGTATGATTTTTTTTTCTTTTATCCTTTTTTACCTCTTTGGTTGAGAGCATTTTTTTATGGGAACTCCCTTTGTCGGGGATTTCTAATAGCAACGTAAAATCCTCATCTATCACAAACAAGTCTTGAGTATTTTCAGATATACTTCAAAAAGAAATAAAAAATAAAAAAGCATGTCCTTTTTTTTTTCATGAGGGTGTTCGGCGGCCTAGACATGAAAATCTGGGTGGGCCGCCCAGGACTGGTACGGCCAAGCATGGAAAAAACCGTGCCTAGGCCGTTGACTTGATCTTCTTTTATGGGCAGAACTACCATGATGACGTACCCAAGTTAAAATAGTGGGTGGGGGCCACATTTGGAAAATTTAAACCACTTGTTAGTCTGAGTACCATTATAGTGATCATTAGATTACTATTCAAATTAGTGAAATGGCCACCGTTGGATCAACTAAATTTAGAATAAGTGATTAACTTTCTTTATATTCCTCTTTTTAAAGGGCAGAAATGAAAGGAGCCTCTTTGTGTGAAATCTGGTTGCCAATCCATCGGTTGACCCACTGAAATAGATTTTGAATATTCAGATGCAGAGTACACAATGGGCCTTTGGGCATTGAAGCGATTTGGATTTTCCAAATGTGGCCCCCCACCCATGATTTTAACCTCGGTGCTGCATCCAAGTACACCAAGGACTTTTGGTTACCATTGTTTATAAGTGGGCTTTATTGACAAGTAATGTATAAAATATATTAAAAAATATCCATATACATTAGGCTAATCAATGTAGAATCTTAAGGGATAATTTAGTTGGTCTAAAACTACAATTTGCACTCAAATATCACTAAGGGCCACTGGGGTTTACCTGACTTCCTCTAGGCTTTGAGGGACTAATCCAGGTAAAAAGGTTAGGAAACCAAAATGTTAAAAAGAAAAAAATCACTGTAGGTCCATCCTGTGAGTACAGCTGGGAATTGGGATTAAAATTAACCAGCCATCAAGCAGGTTTTTCTCATTAGACCTGTCCACGTGCATATCAATTCAGTCCGTAATATCGTCTTCCGAAAACGCAATTCGTCCACGCTAAGGCTCTCGTTCTCGCCCCCTCTTTCCAATTTCTCTGCGCGTCTCTGTACTTTGAACGTGACAGGAGATTGCCAATACGAATCCCATTAATATCGACTTCTCTTTCGAGTCAGTGAGATCGACTGCTACTTTACGGTTTACATACATCTCTCTCTATCTCTATTTAATGTAATGTGTACTTTGATTTGATTTCATTTGCATGATTTGCCTGCCCTAATACTTGAGAAGAGATTTTTTTTTTTTTTTTTTTTTTTAAATCAGCAGCTTTGATTTGATTTGAGAATGTGGAAGCTTAAGATCGCTGAAGGCGGGAATCCGTGGCTTCGGAGTCTGAACAATCATGTGGGAAGGCAGGTTTGGGAGTTCAAACCGGAGCTTGGGACTCCCGAAGAGCTTCTTGAGATCAAGAGGGCTCAAGAAGGCTTTCAGGAGCTCCGCTTTCAGAACAAGCACAGCTCAGATCTACTCATGCGGATGCAGGTATACTATATAAACATATATTTGATCAAGTCCTGCGTTTTCAAACAGTGTTGAATTGCAAGGATTTCTAAGCAATGCCTGTCCATCAAAGCCCCTAAAAGCGAGACATTAAAAGCGAGCCATTAGATATTTGGAACATGCATAGCAGTAGTACCCTAGTGTGGGTGGAAACCATCTAGGAAGAATTGGGTCCTTTACTCAGCTCTATTGAACTTCCCATCATGGCTATGGAGACTCCTTGGAAGCACTTTAAAAGTGGATATTAGGCACTGAGAAGAACTCCGACGAACTAAATTGGATACAATATTATGAGGGAAAGCCTTATTCACGAAGCATCTGTGATGTAGATTCAGCTTATATATGGTTAAGGATTTACACTCTAAGGATGGCTGTGTCACAACTTGTACTTGTTAAACAATGCAAAAACTGGAAGGATTTTAGGTTGGCTAATTCATTGGGTAATGGACAAAACTAGGATTCTTTAGGAAAGGATTGCTCAAGAAAATAGAAAGAAATTCCGGACTCTATCAATTGACAGAGGTCGCTCGAGCGAACCCTTCACATGGTTTCTTTGCTCGACCCATCTCCCAGCTCGCTCGAGCCATCAAGGTTCTAGAATGAAAAACTGAAGACAGAAAGTAGTTCGCTCGAGCGAACCCGTCACAGAACGATGATCGCTCGACTGCCCATTTACTTCGCTCGACCCAAGAAGATTCTGCGCTGAACGTCTGCAAACAGAGAGCAGTTCGCTTGAGCGAACTCTCTGTTCGCTCGAGCGAACTTGGGCTCAAAATTAGAAACTTGCTCGGAACTGTCTTCTAATTGGTTTCAAACTTACTTCTTTTGAGTCCTACTTGCTCTACAAGTATTGAGGCACGAATTAAAGCCTATTTATTGCCTTCATCTCTCAACTCTAGACACCACTCTCCCATCTTAAAGCCTAGAGATCTACTGAGAGATTATTTTCCTCTCCAAAGCTTCAAGTTGTTATGCTGAAGTTCAAGTCTTTGGAGGTTATTTCTGCTACTTTTCTGTAGTGGATTCATCTTGAAGAGGCATTTAAGGTCGTTGGTTTAAACATTATGAAGGTGCACGGCAAGCAGTCGGTAAGACCAAAGCAGTCCTTAGGTTGAGTTAACAACTGGGAAAGGGGTGTAAGTGTCTTTGTAATTTTCAATTTATATAGTGTTTGGTTGTCTGTTGGCCTAGACGATAAGGCCCGTGGTTTTTCCCGAGCAGGGTTTTCTACATAAAAATCCTGCGTCCTTATCTCTTTGTGGTTTGATTGCTTTTAAATTGGATTAGGATTAATTATTAGTTTAATCACTTGTGGATTGACATTCAATAAAGATCAGGTTATTGAGACATCTGCCTATGTTAAGGTAGAAATATAAATTTTCAAAAACAGGGCAAGATTTCGCAATATTAAGGAAAAATCAACCTAAAATCACTTATACATGAGGTTTACCCATAGAAAAAGGCTTAGGACTTGTTTGTGCGATGAGAGAATTGCAAGCGATCGATGGGAGAGAGGAATCCTGCATGCCTGCTCTTGCCACAGGAAATCGAAATCCTCTCTGTTGAGGAAAATCAGCTATTTTTTTTTTCTTTTTTTTTCTTTTTTGCGAGGAAAATGTGCCACACCAAACAATGGAAAAGTGGGTTGTATAGAAAATAAGAACAGTATTCCTCTCTAATTTGGAATCCTCTTGTTGCACAAACTCACCCTAAGGGGATGTTTTGTGTAGATTTTTTTTCATGGAAACACTTCCTCATAATCTTGGGAAATTGCACTGGTTTTGATTCTTTTTCTCACGAAAGAACATTCACACCAGATGAAGGGAAAATGTTTCTGTGAAAAAAAGTCCCACTATGCCACTGTTTTTTTGGCAAGAAGGCGGTTACCCCAACGTGCCTTAAATGTGGTGTAGAGATTTTTTAACCTTTTTCATCTCTATTACTTAATTTATTCTTTTTCTGAAAAAAGTTTGCCAGAGAGAATCCATGTAATGTTGATATTCCTCAAGTTAAACTGGAGGATACAGAAGATGTGACGGAGGAGGTGGTTGCAACCACCCTAAGAAGGGCAATCGGATTTCATTCATCTATTCAAGCACATGATGGGCATTGGCCAGGAGATTACGGAGGTCCGATGTTTCTTATGCCGGGGTTGGTAAGTTCTTACACTTGTAAACAACATAATTTCTTCCCTTTGGTTCATGCAGAGTCATGTGTAAATTATTTGTATGCTTGCTGAAATGTCAGTGAGTTTTTTTTTTTTTTTTTTTGTTGACGTTCATTGGGCATAACCCATAAAGTGAATTTTGCAGAGCAAAGATTCTTGCTTGAAAATATGGTTGCACCATCTGTTTGAAAAATTGTGATAAGCAGTTGAAAATAATACAACTGACTAACTGGCTGACAGCATTCTCTCCTTTTTAGTTTGCTTCAAGAACAAGCTGATTGTTATGGATGTTGACTGATTCACTGGATGGAACAGGTCATATGTTTATATGTCACTGGAGCATTGAATACTGTCCTATCATCTGAACATCGACTGGAGATATGCCGTTACCTATATAATCATCAGGCAAGAATGGTTTTCTCTTACTGTGATAATAAATTCTAATGCAAATTTTTTGTTCTATACATCTATTCTACCATTTATGTTTCCCAGTTGCGTCTCTAAGTCCATCCTGTTTTATGATTTCTCTCTCGTGGAAAAGTTTAGATTTCTTCACATCGACTGATTCAAATTGCAGAATGAAGATGGAGGCTGGGGTTTGCATATTGAAGGCCCAAGCACCATGTTTGGCACAGCCTTAACGTACGTTACTTTGAGGTTGCTCGGTGAAGGAGCTAATGGCGGGGAAGGGGCAATGGAGGAAGCACGAAATTGGATCCTGGAACATGGTGGTGTCACAGCTATCACATCATGGGGAAAAATGTGGCTTTCAGTTCAGAATTTAGCTCCTTTGTCTAGTTTGTATACACAGTGAAGTTAATGGTTTGAATGTACTTGGGAGTTCATTTTCTATGCTTTTATGCTTCTTTGGTCACAGGTACTTGGAGCATTTGAGTGGTCTGGCAACAACCCCCTGCCCCCAGAGATATGGCTACTCCCTTATTTTGTCCCTATTCATCCAGGTTTCAACTGTTTCTTTTAGATATGCTATATATATTTGCAAAGATCATGCCAGACATAGTGTAATGCCCTGAAATGAATTGTATGAATCAAAATTGGCCAGCGTGGTTGTTAAGTTAGTTGTCTGATCGGATTCCAGTGGAGATAAATGAACCCAACCAGAGTAGGTAAAATTTTGTAAAAATGTAATAAAGAGAATCAGAATATTAGAAGAAAGGAAAAGAGTAATGGAACTTTTAAGAAACTTATTTTAGATTTAAATTGAGAATGTAAAATGCTTAATGTGGATATAACTACAACATTTTGTATTTTTTAATAAAAAATATTTAATCTATTGTATTGTCTAATCACAATTGACTCTCTCTCTCTCTCTCTGAGGTGGATCATTTGATTCATGCTCAACCATACTGATGAAAAGAAAAGAAAAGGTATGTGATCAAAATAAAAAATACAGCAAGAGTTACATGAAATAGCCTGCACATCTGCTGTTCTACAGAGTTATGAAGCTCATCAAGCCTTAATGAGTATACAATTCACAACAACATGCAACATGTGGAATCTAGATATGGTTATAGTATAGTTTCTAAAATGACAGGTGATGTAGTGATTTATAAAGTGATGCATCCACATGGGAATTATAGGGCCCCTCTTTTTCCTCTTAAAAAAATTGGTTTGGTTTTGCATGGAATTTGTTTATAATTTACTTCTTATACACTTTAACCTTCATCTTTCATTTAACGTAGCCTCTGATTTCGCAGTAGAAAATTGAATAGTTCTTTTTGTACTTAACTTAATGATGACTGTGTTATATTTTTCCAGAGGTCATGATCTTGATGTAGTGTTGATATTCCTTCTTCAAACGATATGGTTATTAAGCATTTATGAATTTTGCAATCTTGCAGGATAACTAGTTTAAATATTCTGTTACACCTTTTTGAATTTGTAAGAACAAACTTTATAGAAGTCTTCAAAAATATCCTTCTCTGCAGGAAGGATGTGGTGCCACTGCCGGATGGTTTATTTGCCCATGTCATACTTGTATGGTAAGAGGTTTGTTGGTCCACTAACCCCAACAGTTTTATCGTTGAGAAAGGAGCTCTATACCGTCCCCTATGATCATGTTGATTGGAATCAGGCTCGCAATTTGTGTGTGCAAAGGTTCGTTATTCTGTATTCTTATGCCGTTGTCCTCCTCACAAAGGCGGCTCTTAATATTTACTGTTTCTTTTACCATTTAATATTTGTTTCTTTTACCATTTATTCTGGTGTGTATTTTGACACTTTTTTTCAATCTTCTTACATAAAGCTAATTCTTCTGACAGCCTATGACAACTGTTCAAAACAGTATATGTTTATAAACAAACGGATAAACATAACCATCTCTCATGCTCTTCTTTGTGGGTTGTTTTGCGAGTGTTTGTACTCTTGTCATTTGCTTGGCATCTTCTGTCTCTGGTGACATGGTTTAAAATGAATTAATAGTTTTATAATAATGCATCCATACAAGTATCTTATGTTTTCTGGAGTGGTTGCATTTGGTTCTTTTTGGATGTGCTTGACTCAGGCAGTAGTGTCATTATCGGTTACACAGGTTAGACCTTGTTAGTAGTCATGCTAAAACCACAAATCAGCCTTATAAGTTTAAAATCTATACCAGTCAGTCACACTCTCTGTTCATGGCTTTATTTTCTTTCAAAATATATTATTTTATGATTTTAAAAATTTATTTTTTCTTGAAAAACACATATTGAATTACCTATAAAAAGAACCTGTGCGTTTTAATAGCACTCAAGCATTATGTGTCTTGCATTTTTTTACCATATGAAGTAGCCAGCATTTTTAGTTTGAAGATGACTAAAAGATTCCTAATTTCTCGGTCTCGAAACAGAAAGAGGGAGAAAGAGGAAAGGTTTTATTTACTCTCTCACCTTTCTACACATGGGAAGGAGATACACTAGCTGGTGTTATTTGGTGTGGAATGAATTGACGCTGCATTCTGTGTGCACAGGCACATGTGCATAACTGCAAGTGCACTTGACACGTTTTGTATGTATGTGTCATCCTGAATGGTTGATGAGCATTCACCAAGTTCTAGCCACAGGCTAGGAGAGAAGGGTCATTATAGGTAGCAGGCCTTAATATCACTTAGATGAAAGTGAATGGGCGGGGGAGGGTTAATTTGATGACTTGAGTAGTGGTCCCCACAATGCAGATTGCAATTGGCCACATGGAAGTTTACTATCTGGTCTACACATTATCACTTTTCTTGTTGATTTAATCAACATGAATATATCCAAACATACATCATTCACTTTGGGTTAAATCTATTTTGCTGTTAGGATGAGAACCTGTAGCACAGTTCACATTGTTGCAAGTTCGGTTTACCTTCCATTCTAACCTTAATCTGTGTATCACTTTTATGTATACCCTTTAAAGTTAATGTAAATCTGAAGCTTTCACTGTTCCCTTGTTGCAGGAAGATCTATACTACCCTCATCCACTTGTACAGGATATCCTATGGGCAACTCTTCATAAGTTTGTTGAGCCCTTACTATTGCACTGGCCTGGTTCCATGCTAAGGGAGAAGGCCTTACGCACTGCAATGGAACATATTCATTATGAAGATGAAAATACTCGTTATGTTTGCATTGGACCCGTAAACAAGGTATGGGTAACAAGGTTGCAAAAACAGTGTCCCCCACCCCCCTCCCCCGGTCCAAACAACAACCCACCAAAAAAAAAAAAGAACTGAGATTCATTTGTGTACTTCATTTATTGCAGGGATCCTATAGGAGTTCAATTTTACACACACACACACACAATCCACCTTCTGGTGAATACATTCGTTGACATCATCCACCTCCTGGTGAATATTTGGTTGGAGCAATCCTAGCCCTGATGTGGGTTGCATATCTCTTATGCTGTAAAGCTTTACTTAATTAGTATAGTCACCATTCCTTAAAAAAAAAAAAAAGAATTTAGGCCCTGATATGTGATTTAATTTGTGTTTAGGTCTGGCATATGGAAATCTTAAAGTTTTTTTTTTTTCCAAGGGATAAAAACAGTTTCCTTTGTTAGAAGAGTATTCATCTAGATTAGTAGAGTTGTAAGGACCTCTTCTTCTTCTTCTTCTTTTTTCTTTGATAAATGAGTGTACTGAATTGTTAGAAATCACTTTGTTAGGCACTGTTTTCACCTTCGGAGCTTGCATGAGAGCAGTGCGTGATTTTCAATCTGCACTGTCCACTAAAGTGAGACACCCATGAATTAAATGGTGGACCAAATTTCCTGCATGGGAACCATGCTGTAATCCCATAGTTGAAAACGCCCTCAGTTGTTAGTTTGTTTTCTTGGATTTGGTGCTCATATTGAATTTGGAAGGAGCATATAAAGTCACCTATGAATTCCAAATTAAAGGGAGATGGTTTTATTGGAATAGTTCAAGTTCTTGGAGTTATGAATTCAAACAAACGGATTATTGTGAACTTTTTTAGTATCAAAAACTATATTGAGTAGTCATATTCAGCAAAGATGGCAATACCCCTCTGAAAAAATTCGGTCCACATTTTGGACCATTTTGTCTGTTAGATTTCCCAGTTGTTCCTGGTCCATCCATTTGACTTGCATCAAATTCGTATCAGAGTGATCCAGCTTGCATTGGTGGTAGCCTTGATTGCACTACTGTTATATATCTTACTGTAAAAGAAATGAAGGAAATAAGGAAGAAATATGTTATATCGTTTAGGCATTCTTGTAAGGTTGTAAGATATTATTCTTTTTAAGAAGTCACTATTGAGATTTCATGAACTTATCTTCTATTGTACTGTGGTATGAGCAGGTCTTAAATATGCTTTGCTGCTGGGTTGATGATCCAAACTCAGAGGCATTCAAGCTGCACCTTCCAAGAATATATGACTTTCTGTGGGTTGCTGAAGATGGGATGAAAATGCAGGTCCAAGAATGAAGTTGGTTGTTTTTACTTAATTTCATTTTGATCATTAAATTCTTGGCATTTTTATCATTTTTTTTTTTTACTTAATTTCATTTTGATCAGTAAATTTTTGGTGTTTTATCATTATTGTGTTTACTATTTAGTGTATAAGTTTTAGATTTTTTTGTTTTAGAGAATTTCAAATAATTTAATGGCTTTCTGTCAGTGTCATTGATGACTTAAAAGTTTCTGAGCAAGCATATTTACTTGAATTTCTGACTGTTGTGTAAATATGAAACAAGAATGACCTCATAACAGTAAGTTGCAGGGGTATAATGGAAGTCAATTGTGGGACACTGCTTTCACCGCTCAAGCATATCTCTCTACTAACCTTTATGAAGAATTTGGATCAAGTATTAAAAAAGCGCATGAGTACATAAAGAACTCGCAGGTTTTGCTATTTTAAATTGCCAATATGCAATTCTCTCTCTCTCTCTCTCTCATCTCAGACATAGTCCTCGCTCGCTTCCATTTCACCCTTTCTGTTTGGTTTTGAAGGTTTTAGAAGATTGCTCTGGTGATCTTAGTTTCTGGTACCGTCACATTTCTAAAGGTGCATGGCCTTTCTCAACCAGAGATCATGGATGGCCCATCTCAGACTGCACAGCAGAAGGATTGAAGGTTATTCAACACATTCATGAACCAGCTATTAACTATGCTTGACAAGAGCCCATAGCATATTTGGAAGCTGGTCATTGTCCCAACTCCCAACCAAAAGGCTGCGGGTTTAAGTCATTTTACCAATATATTTAAAAGCTATCAACTACATTCTTTATGAACTTGTGTTTCTTTGTCCAGGCTGCACTCTTATTATCACAGATTCCGCGAGAAAATGTTGGTGAACCAATAGATGCTGAGCGGCTGTATGATGCTGTGAATGTCATTCTCTCCCTACAGGTTATTTAATTCTAGATATGTTAGATAACATATATTACTAGCAAGCAAGCATGAAAATGGCTCACTATCTGATGTAGCTTAAAGCAATGTTTGATGCTACCTGTAGCGGTAATATTCAGATTGCACTGTCAAGTCACAGGTCAAGCCCAACCCAATGGGTCAACTAGCCCAAATAGACTGGCTGTAGATTTATGCGTATTGTTCTAATTGATTATAGTTGATTGTACATTCTAATTTTGGTCCTTAGATTCTGATTCTGATCCTTGCAATTATCCTTGATTGGTTATGATTAAATGTAAATATAGAAATATGAATACTTAAAGTAGAGAATGCAAGCCAAGAAAGAAGGCATGGTTCTTCTTTCAAATCTTCTAGTGTATTTGTCTTTTGATTTCTTTCACGCACATTTCAGTAAACAAACTAATTTAACTTCAAGATCCTGAAAACCTTCTATCATTGGAGCCACAGATTATTCCTACAGAAATGCAATGACAACATTGTGTGGAACTGAGTGTTGTCACAGACATGTAGGTTGGATTTGAATAGATTGAGTCTGGAATATTCATTGCAAAATAATGTTGTTCAGTGTTAATGCATTCAACTAGATGGTTATCTTATGCTTACATCAAACTAGTGTTAAAACATTCTGACCCATCTTCTGCTCAGAGGTGATATTTTTTAATGAAGATGTAGCTTGTGCTCCATATGATAATTGGTTGTGACCCTTATTTGCGCACTAGGTTATGCTGATCGATTTCTTGTGAAATAGTTTCTCAAGAGTCTTTCTGTGCTCCATATTTTACAGATATCTTCTCATGATTATTTTTCCCCATGTTCTACTATTGTTAAACAAGGAGTTCATTGCTTTTCTAACATGCACTTTTCCGGTATCATTGCAGAATAAGGATGGTGGTTTTGCAACATATGAGCTGACTAGATCCTATGCCTGGTTGGAGGTAAACCTCCTGTGATGTTGCTACTGTTCCCTTCTTTTCTCTCACTTTACTTTGGGACATTTTATTTCCTTGTAATTCAATGTAGAGAGATTATACTAGCGAACACAAACACAAGGGTAGTCCAATTGGTCTTTACAAGGAAACAAGGTTCTGTTAGTAGAGAAGTTTTGTGCAGCATATCTATTTGGTCTGCATTAAAATCATTTAGCTTGTTTGTTGAAATTGACAATCTGATATCTAGTTCTTGTTTTGGGATTATTCATCAAGAGCTGTATCCGAACTCAAAACTCATGGCTTACATTTTGAAACTTGAGTTTTCTGGCCAGCAGCATCAATGCATACTGAACTTGGATTTCTCAATACTAGTCGGAATTACACAAACTTATGTTTGTTTTGAAGGTAATTAAATAATTCATCAACAGATCTGATTTCATGTCATTTGAAAACCATTTGCCATATAATGTCCACGATTCAAAACACGGATTTTTTGAATTGGTCCCACTCCACCATTACGACTGGGTTGTTTTGGCTACATCATTCCCCCAGTGGGATCACGAGTGTTCTTATATCCATTTGTACTTTTGCTTCCTTTTCATCTATGCTTCTGTGTCCATTGTGTAGATTTGCTAATATTATTCTTGCATGTGAATCCTGTTGGCTTGAACATTTGCATCACATGACTTCTGAATCCTCCATTGTTCATGTATCCAATGAAGTGTTAGAATAAATGAATTCTTTCATTATGTATGAATTATGAACTCTATATGGGACTGTTGTGATGTTGAAAATCTTGAGTTTTGGGTGTGTTGGCTACAAAGTTTTTCCTTTCCAAGAATATATGATTTTATCTTTATCTGAGGAATTATCTCGTATTATGACGTTGGGGCCAACATAACCATCTGAATAATTTCTATTGCCGACCCAAAAATTAATTTAGGATGTTTCCATATGTCCTTAAGCATCCATTAAAATAGATTTTTAGTATTATTCTCTGTAAAAAAAAAAATCAACGCCTTGATCAAATGTTCCAGCATCATCTTAGGTAATCACAAAAACATAAATTGCCTCTTTTTGTCCAATCCAGAGGCATCGTTGTCTCTACGCTCTCAAAAATAATTGTCCCAAATATCATGGTTCTTGGGTGGAGTACATTATTTCTTCATTCAAGTTCAGGGACTTGCAATGTGCTTTTCATGCAGATCGCAACTAGAAGTTCTTTTAATGGTTTTTAGACCATTATTTATGTCTATAGGGGTGTAATCTACAGAAATATTCCTTCTATTTTTCCTTTTTCCTTTAACTCTTTCTAGTTAGCAGAAAGTTTATCCACATCAAAGACTGCATTTGAGGCAATACATCCCAATGCATAGGGTAGAACTTAAAATTATCTCTCCTTTGGGTAGCATGTCTGTGATTGCACTGGCTGCCTTTTCTTCTTTCTTTCATTTTTTGTAGTACTTAAATTGTTGGAAACTTCATGTACTCATATATGCACCCTTTTTATATTCAGCTAATTAATCCTGCCGAAACTTTTGGCGACATTGTTATTGATTATCCGTAAGATTTCATCAACTTATCTTATATGCTATTCATGAAGGTATTTCATGTTGATACTACCAGAGAATTCTATCTCTAATGTAAAATATAATTGCACTGTAGATACGTGGAGTGTACGTCAGCTTCGATTCAGGCATTGGCGTCATTTAAGAAATTCTATCCTGGACATCGAAGGGAAGAGGTTGAAATGTGCATCAACAAAGCAGTCAATTTCATTGAAAAGATACAAGAATCTGATGGCTCATGGTATTTTTTATATTTTACTCTTTGTATTCTTTTTCAGATATCATCTGTATCCCCAAAAAATATTATTAATTGTAGGCCTGTCTTTTACCAACAAAAAAAAAAAAATTGTAGGCCTGTTATGTCCCTAACCTTGTGTTGTTTCTTGGTTGAAGTTAAAAAGACCATTTTATATGAGGAGTCTTTGAATAGGTATGGCTCCTGGGCGGTCTGCTTCACGTATGGCACATGGTTCGGAGTGAATGGCCTTGTGGCTGGCGGAAAAACATACCAGAACAGCTCAAGCCTCCGTAAAGCTTCTGATTTTCTGTTGTCAAAACAGCTAGATTCAGGTGGATGGGGTGAGAGTTATCTCTCATGTCAGGACAAGGTAAATTTCTCAATGAATACATGAAAGGGGGTTTTTACCTCATGTTTTTTTCATTGACCTTTCAACAAAAAAATTTGTTTTTTTTAACTATTTTTTTAATGATTACTTATGGGTTGTGTTTTCTGTTTCTAATTGACACATAAATGATATGAAATTGAAGATCTTGGCCACCTAGTGATTTCTCGTTTTATTATGGTATTGGATTTTTTTACGGGAAGCTTTTAGATTGGTACATGGCTTCTTACCTGGTATCAGAGCGGGTTTTGATTCCGTCGTTCTTGTGTAGCCCACGTGGCAGGTCTGTCCATGAAATTTGTTGGGCTTGCACTTGAGGGAGAGTGTTGGTGAAGTAAAACCTGACATCCACATCACCTAAGTAATCCCTTTGGCAAGGCTTTGAATACCTGTTTGGGCCTTCCACCTATCAGCTTAAGCATTTGGGTTCGTACTTGGCTTCTCCACATCCCAGATCACCTAAGTAGTCCATTTGGCAAGGCTTAATATACCTATTTGGACCTTCCACCTATCAGCTTACGCTTTTGGGTTAGTACATGGTATCTTGCATTGTATCAAAGTGGGTTCCGATCCCATTATTCTTGTGTAGCCCACGAGGCAGGCCCGTCCATGAAATCTGTTGGGCCTGCACGTGAGAGGGGAGTGTTAGGAAGCCCCACATCCCACATTGCCCAAGTCCCGAGTTAGACAGGGCTTCATATACGTTGGGGCCTTCCACCTATCAACTTAAGCTTTTGAGTTGGTACATGGTATTTTACAGTTCTTTCCTATTTAATTTGGTTTTTTTCTATAACATTTATGAAATTACAAGCGCAAGAACTGAACATTTTAAACAAACCATATGATTAACCCTTGTTATTGTGGATTCTATGAATGATTGTTTATATACAAAAATAACAGACACTTACGATCAACATTTCTAATAGCCATGTGCTGTGAAGGCATACATGAATAGAATTTAATCTGTCATTTTTCAACTTATTATAGGAAGATAAATTTCAGTTTCTTTGATTGACTTCATCATTGTACAGAACTGATAGTTTAGACTTTGAAGCCGTTTTTGTGAGGTGATATAGTTAACTTGGGCTACATGGGCCTTGGGCCCATTGAACCCATGGGAGTGCTATCCAGATTGTGGTCATGAGTCGTACATAATCCCTAATTTGTAGCCATTGTAATCTATCCAAATTAGGAGCCATTATAATATATCCAGATTAGCATAATCTCTGCTGTAATTCCTTTTGATAAGGATTTCCCCAGTTTTAATTTATGTAATCTATATAAAAAGGGATTGTGTGATATCAAGGGCACACCTAGAAAATTTCCAAATTACTTTCTTCTTCTACTGTGTGTTTGCAGTAGTTTACATGAATTTAAAGTAACAGTTTTTGGCTCTGTACTCTTATCATCATATATGTGCAAAACTATCGCGCACTGCAAAGGTCTTATGAAGTTCTGATTTAACAAACCATATGAAAGCTTCTTGAAACAGGTGTATACAAATCTTGAAGGCAACAGGTCACATGTGGTAAATACTGGATGGGCAATGCTGGCTCTTATCGCTGCTGGGCAGGTTTGTTCAGAAACTAGCTTCGCTTCTCTTTTCTGCTAATATCAATCATTAAGCTAACAAGATGAAACTTTTAGAGACAACCACTTCCTCCAAAAGCAAATTATCATCCACCAATCTCTGCATGAACAAGTGATGCAGGACAAGCCCATGGTCCCCCATGGGTCGACCCACCAACGGGCCCAACCCAGTTACCCGTCCAAGCCTTTGGGCCCGGCCCATTTATTTTATGTTATTTAGGCATTCAATTATATTTTAGGTTGCTTATTAGGATGTTCTAATCCTGGCCATCAGCATGTTTGGATGGTTTAGATTAGTCTTAGGATTATTTATTTTCCTATATAATGATGTAAAGCCTCTTTGGCTAAGGTAATGAATGATTGATGATTAATGAAAATGAATTTTTTTCGAGTTCTCCTCCAAGAAATCCCTAACGCCTCCTGGATTGGAGTTTGGTGAGAGCCCAATTTCTGAATATCTTGAGCCCTACCTTGCTCATCTAACGTAACGCTTCCGGATCGGAGTTTGGTGAGAGCCCAAGAAAATGTGTCATCTTCCCTATCTTTTCTATCTCCATCGCGCTCCCGCATCTCTACCTCCGCTATCCGCACCAATTGGTATCAGAGCCAAAGATCGATCCAACCCGGATTCGATTCGCGGCACTCCCTCATTGCTGCCGAACCATCACCATCATTGTATCAGCAGATCTATGCTGACCAAAAGGTTCTGAATCGCTAGCCCCTTCCCAGCATCATCTCACAAAACTCATCCCTCGTCACTCCCATCCCTGCGACCTCCATAGGACCATCACCGTCAAATCCAGGCCCCATCTATTTCTTCTCCATTTGGCCGCATTACAATCAGTCATCAAATCAGATCTTTCCCAGCCTTGCTTGCATCATCCAAATTGGCCAAACCCAGTTTGGCCAAAACCCCAGAGCCAACCCATCGCCTAGCCCTTTGAACCTTCTCCCACCTTCACCAAACCCTAAAATCAGAACTCCCCAAATCAAATTTCCTTTCAACCCAAAACCCACAGACATCCAAAACCAATCAACTGCCAACCCAAACCCAATCCGAACAACCAAATCCTAATCCAAGTTCCTAACATTTTCCCCAAATTCCCAAAACCCAACTTTGAACCAAAATCAGCCCTTCAAACCCTAAGAACCCAAAACCCCATCATAGATCCTGCCAGTTGGGCCCCACCCAAGCAAAGTCACCCATTCCCCAACCAAAAAAAAAAAAAAACCAGAAAACAGAGAGAGAGAGAGAGAGAGAGAGAGAGCAGAAAAAAGAAAAGAAAAGAAAGAACAACAGAAGGTAGAAGAGAGGAACCAGAAGAAAAAAAAAAAAAGAGCAGAAAGAAAGAACAGAAAGTAGAAGAAGAGGACAGAGGAGAAAAAAAAAAAAAGGAGCAGAAAGAAGAAGAAGAAGAAAGAGGAGAGGGCAGCAGCGTACCTGGCACCATCAGCGGCATCCATCACCACTGCTTGCACCATCGCCATTTCCCTCTCTTCGGCGAAGACCAGGAGCAAAATGGAATCGATTGAAAGACCTCTCCCCTACCCTTTCTTTTCTGCATGCACAGATATCGAAAAGAAGTGAAGTGGAAAAGAGGATTTCTCCTCCCTACGTGTGTGTTGAGCCCAGCAGTGGGCTTTAAGTTCAGGTCAATTCAACCTGGTAGCAGCACAAGCCCATTTGGGCCTGAGTTTGAGTTAGGCCCAAATCCAAAACAACAGTCAACAGCAGCTTAAAAAAAAAAAAAAGGCTGCTTGCATCAGATTTGTGGACATCAGCACATGGGCCCATAACCTACCGATCTTCTTGATAACAGACATCATCTCCCAGTCTAGGCCTGTTTTGATCAAATTGGACGGTTAGAATTTGATTTGCTACTATTGAAGCCATACGGACTCCAATCGTTGATCTGTTTTCAGCTGCAAATTTCTGAAAATCAAAGCTAACACAAAGGTCAGTTCAAAATATTTTTTTTATTGGAGCCTTCAAGTCAATATGAAGTTGGACCGCGTAGCAACTTTCAATAAAATTCAAAGAGTACAGTACAGGCGCAAGTATGGAAATTGGTATCGTAAGAACATAGTCTATTTTCTGCAATTCTTGAGTTTGCAACAGGGAGAACTAACAGTTGATGAATATTATGATAAATTTTCATAGCTGCAAAAAGTATGTCGATTAGTTGAAGATGACACACATTATTGCCTCAGCTGCTTTCTCAGAGGCTTGAGACCAAGCATATTGGAAAATATGAGAGGCTGCATGACCCTGTATGAAGCACGTAAAGAAGCAATTCATGTTGAACGCAAGCTTAATCAGTCTCGTATAGAAATTTCTAAGCCTCTAGCAAGAGAGTCTCAACAATCCACAAAAACACATATTGTGGAGACTGTTGCAAATGAGATCAATACTGTTGTTGAGAAGCCAATTCATGTTTCCTCCCAAGTTGATGCTGCTACCTTCCATCAATGTGCCAAACAAATACAGGACTTGTTTGCACAAATGATAGCTTTACAAGAGCAGCCCGAGGCAATTACCACACTCGTTGAGAAAATTGAGAGGTCTTGTCAAGTTGATATGGGAGATCACCATGATGCCAATAAGAACATTGAGGTACAAGAACAACATCCAAAAACTTCCATCAATACAGTTGTCTCCGAAATTTCTTCTTTGGACAGTGTTTATTAACAAGTGCGAACAACTCAAGAAAGAGACCGGCACACTAAAGAATTGAAAGTAGAATGCAAGCCAACTGAGCTTCTGATAGAAGAATCCATTGTAAGCACACTTCCAAAATAGCCAACTAAAGCATCAGAAGAGCAAGCTATCGATCAAGAGGTTGAGAATAAAAATCAAGTGATAGAAGCTCCACATATTGATTTCATCTTCGGAGATCGATCATTAATGCATGGAGATTGTGTGCACTCAATTGAAATTCAGAAGTTAATGCATCAAATGGTTAGATCTCACTCAAAAGCAAGTTCCCGATTTCAAAAGCAATGGATTCCCCATTCTACATCTCTGTGGAAGACATGCATGAAGTTGAAAGTATTGTTTCCAGCCTTCAAGTGGTGCCAAGAGGTTGAAGACCAAGAAGCACATTGAGGATTTGTATGCTTGATATTTGATCTTGGAGGACTTTTATAAAACTCGGGGTCGAGTTTTCTCCAAGAAGGGGAGAAATTGATGCAGGACAAGCCCATGGTCCCCCATGGGTCGACCCACCAACGGGCCCAACCCAGTTATCCGTCCAAGCCTTTGGGCCCGGCCCATTTATTTTATGTTATTTAGGCCTTCAATTATATTTTAGGTTGCTTATTAGGATGTTCTAATCTTGGCCATCAGCGTGTTTGGATGGTCCAGATTAGTATTAGGGTTATTTATTTTCCTATATAATGTTGTAAAGCCTCTTTGGCTAAGGTAATGAATGGTTGATGATTAATGAAAATGAATTTTCTTCGAGTTCTCCTCCAAGAAATTCCTATCACCTCCTGGATTGGAGTTTGGTGAGAGCCTAATTTCTGAGTATCTTGAGCCCTATCTTGCTCATCTAACGTAACGCCTTCGGATCGAAGTTTGGTGAGAGCCCAAGAAAAGGTATCATCTTCCCTATCTTCTATCTTCATCGCCCTCCCGTATCTCTACCTCCGCTATCCGCACCAACAAGTTTAAAAAATGCATGTCACTGACACATGGATGCATGCATCCATCACATATGTATGCTCAAGATGTCGGACACGGACAAACCCCCGGCATTCCTTGTCCGTTATGTGACACCATACCTGCATTTATGATAATATCAAATGTGTTATTTCATTTTTATTTTTTTACTTCTTTTTTCTTTCTTTGTAATTTTTTTTTTTTTTTTTGGTTTATTAAGCAAGAGATATTTAGAAAATTCTTCCCATTTACATAAGAATACATTAATAATTATGTGAATATTATTTGAATAAATAATGCCAAAAAGAAGATCTTTATCTTTGTAATAACCATGTTGACATAGTGGAAGTAAGGTAGCTGAAGTTTCTAGGGCGAGGTTCAGAGTTACTTGGATTTCTAGTTTTCAATTCATGGGTTCCTGGATTGCTAGGGGTGGAATGGGATAATCCATAGCTTTCAAGTCCGTTTCAGCTGAACAGGCAGAACCCATTTGGTTCAGTTAGGTAATTGGCTCCCTTGCTGGACCTCCTGGTGGCCCCAACACCTAAATCAAATTTGGACTTGGGCCCACATTGGGGCCCATGTGATCGACTTGGCCTTATAGACTACATAAACTGGCTTGCTTCATCTGAAGGTCTATATAATGGGAGATATTGTAGAATAAATGTACAGTAGACAAAATCAATTAGCACAGTTGTAGATTTCTATTATTTTTGGATCTTGTCTGTAGATTACCCTAATCAAAGGGGATTCACATCGGTGAACTTTACAAGCAAAGAGAATTCGTGAATTATAAATAGGGGAGGTCACCAAGGGATTGGAACTCATCTCATTATTCCATTTCCATCCCTTTTGTGTTTGGTTTTCTTTTCTCAGAAATCTCTGTTAACTTCTAAGTTTAGCATATGCTAAATACCAAATCTATTATTTCATAGAGTTCTTTTAGTTTTCTTACTTTTCAACATGAAAAATGTTAGAAAGGAATTTAAATCATGAAAAAATCAATAATTCACAAATGTTCTAAAGAAAGAAGAAAGAGTCTTCTTTCTTCTCTGCTATTACAGGAAGGAGTAATGGGAGAAGCCCAATGGTTAGCATGTGGAAGCTCAAGGCTGCTCCTACGGCTGTAGTTTTTGGATGGCTTGTTCTAAGGAAAAGAATCCTCGGGATGGACAATCTTAGGTGGAGATGAATGGTTGTTGTCAATGGGCGCCCTATGTGTTTAAGCGAAGAGGAAACAATTGATCATCTGTTTTTGAATTGCAAAGTTGCTCATCTGCTTTGGAGGTCAGTGATGGATTGTTTTGGGTGTAGTTGGGTTTTTCCAAATTGTATTGTGGAGTCATTCCAAGCTTGGAGATCTCCGGTCCGATCACACAGAAGGAAGGAGATGTGGGATCTAACTTATCTTGCAGTCATTTGGACAATTTGGAAGGAAAGAAGTTTACGGTGCTTTGAGGGGAAGGAAGTCCAATAATGATGGTTCTTTAATAGAAAAAATCAAGCTCTTGGTTGCATCTTGGGTGATGATCGATCAACATTTTAAACCCTTCTCAGTGGATCAAATCATGCATAACTTGGTGGAAGTGGCTTTCTCCCAAGTCTTTCCATTATAGGATGGTTCTTGTCCAGCTTCTTGCCCTGTTGGTGTGTGTAGCTCTTTAGGTGATGTCTATGTGGGTACTTGTTGTCCTTGGGTGTTTTTTCCCTTTGGAGTTGGTTTTCTTTTCGGTGTAAGCTTAGTTCTCTTGTACTATTTACTTTTAATGAAAGTAACCATTCAAAATAAAATAAAATAATAAAAACTAGGACCACAATTTCGTGTTAGTGTCCTAAATTTCCAAAAGTGCAGAGTCGCATTCCCGATCCCCATATTTGTGTCTGTATCCATATGCATGTCTGAGCATCATAGCTTTCAGCATGTAGGCGATCTCTTTGTCTGAAACCAGCACGCGTACAGATACATGTTACTGATAATGGTATGAGATGACAACTTGACTCTCTCTCTCTCTCTCTCTCTCTCTCTCTCATTTAGAGCTAACACTATCATTAATCGTCTCCTATGGATGGATGGTTCTTGAAATTTCTTCTTTGTCATAGGCTGAGAGGGATCCAATGCCTTTGCATCGTGCTGCAAGAGTCTTGATTAATTCACAGATGGCAAATGGTGATTTTCCCCAGCAGGTAACTACCACGATTGACTCCGTTTAGCATGCATTAACATGATTTCAATACCATGGATGCAACTTACCAGTAACCTGTGGAAATAAGGCATTCAAATTTATTTCACATGTGCATGCATTAGAAGGTCCTATTCTTTAATGAGAAAAACTGCATTAATGCTTGATTTACTTAGTTTATCTTTTATTTTAGAAAGTACAAGAATCTTGAATGTACAAGCAATGTATTGAGAATTTATTGGAACATATGATGATATTTATTGGTCATGAGTATTCACCAAACCAGCTTCCTGGTAAATCATGGCCAAGGTACAGAATCCATTCCTTACATTACAAATAGCTACGGCACAAAATCCATTCCTTATATTACAACCTATGTCCTATAAAAATACTAGAGACCTATTCCCTTAAAATATGAACTGTAAGATTAGATTAGTGCTTTGTATCAACTTTGACAGACACCATTGGATAAGCAAATAAGGGCACTTTTCAAGCCTTAATGCACTGGAACAATGATTCCTTCTGATTCAAGTTCTGATTCTGTTCCATCTATGATCAGTTGAGAGTCAGAATGGACTTATCTGTAATTTCAATAAATATAGACACTGTGTTTATATACTGAAAATGAGGGTTTTTTTTTATTCTTTTAAAAAATTATGGTAAGATGAATATGTAGAGATTGTCACCAAACCTTGAGGAGTACAGGCATTCTCATTGTTTCTCCTCAGTTATTCTTCTTTCTTTGTAAAAGCCCTTTTCTCCCTTCCAATTGTCCTTTTTCGCAGAACTTTTCACTTTAAAATCGAAATATTTTTCAACCCAAAAATCCAAATTGCTATCAGAGCACACTGATCCAAAGAAGGCTTGTAGAACACAGGAAGGAAGCAGTTTTATGGAGTGTATATTTCTTCCTTTTTCTTCCTGTTTTTTCTTCAGTTTCAAGGCTGACATCAACATGCAGCGAGGGGCCTACACCCATCTTCCAAGCCTCAAAAAGATAATTTAGAGAATTGGGAACACATTAGCACAGACCTCCACAAGAATAGAGCTGTACGGCAATTAAACAACGGGTGATCTGCCCTAGTAATTCAAATCCTAGGAGATGAAATAGAAATCAATGAACTTTGAGCACGTGGAGTATACTTAGGGTTACCATTACAAAAAAAAGAGTATACTTAGGGTTAAAATTTTGTGATAATCCTCACTGTAACTCTAATTCCATCCCTCTCGATGTTGATGCTTGTTTGTCTACCAAATGACCATTCTCTAGTCTCCCTTTTGGTAGAAAATGATTACCCAGCCATCACCCTAGTAATTCAAATCCTCAGAAAGTGAGGTGTCCTGTCCATATGTCCATCTTATATCCTTCCACCTCACGTCTTTAATATTGCTTACTTAAAACTCATTTCACTGTAAGTTACTTAGATAATGCAAAGTAGGCAAACTCTGAGGCAAGCAGGCAACAAGTGGTGTGTTTTTTAATATTTTGAAAAAAGTAAGGGTGATTTGATCATTTGAGTATATGCTCTTACTTTTTTTTTTAATTAAAAAAAGTTGAAGGTGATTTGAGTATATGCTCTTTTTACCAATTCACAGATAGCTAACTGGTAAGACATTTCCCTCTCCACAGAAACAACCAAAGATTAAACCCGAGTTGTAGCTTTGTTGGCGAAGACCTTGGTAGTGTGAAAGTATATGCTCTTTAACACTATTGTCCTATTTACCAAAAAAAAAAAAAACCACCATCATCCTATTTAATGAATAGAAGTTAATATGGAACCTTCTGATAATAGGAATTCATAGGAGCCTCATCTGGCAAAAAAAAAAAAAAAAAACTAACTCCCAATATTATAAACAGTTCCTTTCAGTTCAAAACTATTTTCCTGAATTATTTTCCTGCTTGAAAAATTGATTAAGCCGCTAAAGCTAATTGTTTATTTGCTTGTTCCCCGCAGGAGATAATGGGAGTTTTCAACAAGAACTGTATGATCAGTTATTCTGCCTATCGCAACATTTTCCCAATATGGGCACTTGGAGAATACCGCTGTCAGGTGCTGCAAGCCACCAAAAGATGATGACAGTCATAATAGACAGACACATGCTTAAATGATGTTTGATCCCAGCAATAGAATGTTGTCAGCTGAACATTGGAGCCAAATCTCAGATTGCTCTATTTGGATTTTGGATCTAGCTTAGTTCAAACAGTACAGATAAGTTAATTGGTAGCAGACGGGATACTACAAATGTTTGTTGCCATGAAACTGAAACTGAAGCTGGGGCACATTTCACACCTGCTAGTCGACGGTACCAACCTTAATTTTTAGCTGACTATATGTTTTGGGTGTTTCGCCCCAACACCAAGCCCGGCTATGATTTTATCTTTAAAATGCGAGCAGAGTTTTCAATCAGGCCGTTTGCAATTTACGTTTCCTGGATTCAAATCATGTTGTGTTCTGATATGAAGAAATCATACCATCTATCCTGCTTGGGATATGGATTGTGGACACCCCCCCCCCCGCACGTGTCCATCTAGTTTCTCTATTGATATGGGAGCTTAGTGGGGAGATTTTGCTTAAGTTTCAGGTCCAATTAAGATGTGTTCTACTTTGGAGAGATTCATGTGGAGACATATCAAATTAATATGGACGTCATGTTGATTGGGCTGTACGTTACTTTTTCAAGCGGGGTGATGCTTGAATAATAATGATGTAAACGATAGCAATCTTCCCATTTTGTGTGTGATCCAAACATGAGAAGACAAGCTCTCTTCAGAGTTGATTTTTAGCGTGACAAACATCCTCTCTCCTTTCTTGCTCCTTTTCTGTGATGCATTTAGTACGGTGCAACTCTGGGCAGGCAAAACTTATATATGACGGGGGTATCCTTGATGTCTTTGGCCGAACAACACTAATTTCCTAGGCGGTCCATACAAATGCACACCGGATATATATAAGACGGGTTTCAAACATTAGACACGGGGAGCAAACTCATGGCCACCGACACTGCATGCATTTGAATTGGATTGAGAATGTGGGCGTCAGGTGTTGAGTTCAGGATTGGATTGATTTGCATGATACTTAGGTCTAATAAATAATGGGCTGCTTGTTGGGTCCGGTCCAAGTTTTCAGTAGTGGCCCTGAAGGTGCAAATCCAGGTCTTGCCTAACCTCCGCCTACCAAGGTTGGAGAACTTGATGAGTTGACTCGATGCTATCAAATCGCCTCGTTTTGACAAAAGATAGTCAAATGGAAGTAATATATGCCTGCGGTTTCAAGTTAGCAATTTATTGACTTATATTTATTATTAATACATGTAAATATATGTATATCTAAAATTCACAATATTTGATCTATGATAACATTTCTTAAGAAAACAAGACTCCTAAGTCGTTTAATTGACTATCCAATTCAATATTTTAGAGCTGAACAAGTTGAGTCTAAGTTACGAGCTTTCCAACCTACTCAGGTACTCGACGGTAAAGCAAATAAACCACCTAAAAATGGGTTTGCTACTTGAACCACCATACAGCTCTCCCATCAATCGTCATATTATGCATTAGAAAGATAAGAAAGCAATTTTCATTCACCAAGATGAATTAAAAAGGAAATATTTTGAAAAGGTGCCTGCTCTACCCCGGTAATTCAGATGAAACATACCAGCAACTTGCAATTCTGATACATTCAAATGGAAATTTTGTAAATGGTAAATAAAGTCTTTAAGTTCAAGCAGAGCTGGGAAATCTAAACAGCATCATTCAATTAAGACCCTGTACAAGCAAATCGATCAGCATGCTTGGATTGCAATTAATAATAGATCAAGAAATTCAACACTCCCTCTGGATAGAACATCATATAACAAGACGAGCTACGGATTCCGCTTTAAGGACAGCCCATTCTCTTTCACTAGCTCTACAAACTGGTTGAGGTTGACAACAAGGGTTCCAAAAACTTTTATCAGCTCATCGCCTTGCCGTCTCACAAACTTGGTCTGATGATTGGGCTCATTCACATCCGTCGAAGAGTGTGTTCCATTTCCACCTGCTGTTTCACTTAACTCTCCTCTCAATATAGCATGCATGAGCTCGGAGCTCTCTTGCAGTTTCCTTACAATCTCTTGTGCTTTAACTGCTCTGCTTTTACAAGCTTTGCTGCGTGTGGAACTATTCGGGCCTAAAAAATAACCCAGGCATGAAAATGTCATTAATAAATAAATAAATAAATAAACAAATTAGTTAAACGTTCAACGTTTCAGAGAAAAAAAAATGCAAGCTTCAGGAGCATGAATCCCAAGTCAAAAGCACTTAATAAATCAGTTGAAACAATTATAGGGCTGCACTTTAGCAGATTATTCTCAGTGATAAATTTATGGTATTCAGGTGAAACCTGGCTAATCATGACATTGGCTAGCTGCCTCTCATGCTTTCTTTTCTCCCCACAACTCAAACATACCAATATTTGGAAGTAGCTGCACAGGAATAACTTATATGGTAGAATTAGGTCAGGTACTGTAAAAGCCCCATATCTGTTCAGTACTGGAAGCAGAGGCGCATAATAGATTGTCATGAGATATGCATAGCATAATCATTTTTTATTTTTGTATATTGGATTTGGCATAAGAGATACTTATATCAGACTTTTAAGGTTTAACATGGAACTCCTATAACCACTAAATTGTACAGTATTTTTCATGACTCAACATGGACAGCATCAATCAGCTCGCAAAAGGAGGTGCATTCACAAAACCTTTTCTTTTTTCTGAAAATTTGTTTGTGGCGGCCATGCAGTTAATCGTGATGGATTCACCCACCATACTCATTACTTTCATTTTCCATATAGTTTGTTTTTGTTGTATTAACAAATATACAGGCTATTTATAATAAACCACAAAAGAAATCATCATCCGACACCATAGGATGCCACAGAAGATCTGTCAACCAATCAAACTCTCCTTTGGCGATTGGTCAGCCAACCCATAAGCCACCTCCGAACTAAGAGACAATCTGACAAATATGTTCTAGTGGATGAAGGATATCCTTCATGGATCTTTCCTACTACTTTTTCCCAACCTAACCCCTATGATCTCCTCCAATAATGAGAACGCCAGAGAAATGATGCCCTGAATATTTGAAGCAATTCCAAGTTCAAACCCCACCTAATTTGAATCATTTTTTTTTTTTTTTTTCTTCTTCTTCTTCTTCCCTTCTGACTGCTTGGAATTTTTCATTTCTACTGCGCCTGTCATGGAGAACGTCTCTTTCAATACACATCAGACCATATTTCCCCTTTACCAACAAAATCTGGACTTTTCAAGATTGACAACTTACATAAGTCACATTGCATCCAATATTTTGTCTGTGTAAAATAATGTCCCTGCCATAAGTAGCATGTCCCATCGTACCAAAGTTCTCTGGTATCATAGCTCTTGAAGCATCATTGATGCTGAATTTCAAGAAACCTGACAAAGCCACCCACTTACCTTGCTCTCCTGATTTCTCTTAACACTCCGCATTTAAATGCTTAGATTCCTTTCTAAGCCCTTTATTATCACTTGGTTCTCTTCCCCATCAAACATACAATTTCTAGACTGCTTCCCTAATTCATACACTATCCGCGAAAACTTTCTAAAATCCCATCAGTATCACTGTTAAATAGCTTCACAATGACACCAAACTGCAGAAGCAATGCTCCTTTAAGGGAATTAAGCCTCAGACAAGTTAAAGGACTTAATCCAAGGTCAAGAGGCAACTTTCAATGATGTCTAGAGACTAGAGCCAAAGGCCAGGTACTGTAAAAGGCCTATATCTGTCCACTACTATCTAACAAAATGCCTCCACTCTGAAAGGAATTTCCCATGAGAGCTTTGAGCCAATCCCCCAATAATGACCATAGAACTTTGAGTAAGAATTTGGCTGAGAAGTTGTCAGATGTAGTCCTCTTATAAAATCTCTCTCTTTAAATTCCCTACAAATAAACATCATTAAAAATCCAGCAAAAACTCCGATATTAACATTGAGATAACGCTCCACCATCTTCTCAAGAGTTTCCCACCCTGCTGACCTATATTACATCTAACATAAACCCTCTGCATCGTTATAGAGTTTGTCTCTAAACATCATAATCTATTACACCATGGCACTTAGTTATTCAAATTTTTTATCAACTCAGCTTCTCTACACTAAAATTTGCCAAATAGAATTTGTTTTTCATTGCCCAGCTTTCAAACCACTTTACTTCAAAGCCTTTCTCCAAAGTGTTAGCCTATCCTTTATTCGTTTTATTGTCTAACCTAGAAGTATCATGTCTCGTGAAAACAACATAAACCAATGAACTTCATCTTGGATAGCTACTATTCATCATCATCATCATCAAAGCCGTCCTAATTATACTAGGGTCGGCTACATGACTCTTTTTTTTTTCCATTCTGATCTATATCCCGAGCCAAATTCTCAGATGTGCACATCTTCATCTGGATATCAGCCATTAAGATATCAAAAACTACGATTAACAACTAGGGGTCCAAAAAATACTGATAAGAGAAGGTTCGAAACAGACCTGCATAGAGAGCATTCAACCTCCAATTGGGAACTTAACTATTAACCAGCACGCACTCATTACTGCCCCCATAGTTTTCAAAATCGGAATCGTATCGCAAATCGTTCATACCCATGAATCGAATCGTATTGCGAATCGTATGATTTTTCTTTTTCTAACAAAAATGAAAAATAATTAAAAATTAAATAAAAAGAAAAATATATTTATTCATAACCATCCATTTTTCCTTTTATAGCAGTATAAATAGAATAACGAGTTTATCATACAATCATATCAAGAACATCATGATATATGTTTATATATATATGAAATAAATGATGTGCAAATAGTTAAATAAGTTTAAAGTATCAATATATATATATAATTTTATTATCTTTAAATCAAAATATAAAAATAAAAATAAAATCCAAACCATCAATTTTACACAGTAGGATATCTCTTGAAGTTAAGAAAATGTTCATGGAGAAAAAACCAAAATAGATTAAGAGAAAGAAGAAGATATAGACAAGCACCATATGTATAGTAGAATGCTTTAGTTAAATGCATGTTTTTTATTCACCTTTTAAACCTTATCAAAGCCGAAAAAATCCTTAGGAAGTTTCGTTAACTACTAAATAACCTTTAAAAAATAAAAGCGCTAAAAGAAAGAAAGAAAAAAGGTAAAAGATTATTAATAGTAACTTATTGGTTGTAACTATTCTCGCTTAGCCGAATCGTAAGATTCAATGAAACGAGTATCGAATCGTAGGATTTGTCAATCAAGCCCATCCTGCATAGGCCCAATTGGGCCCAATAATTGTATTATAGTTAGATATTGTGTTTTAGTTAAGTTACAATTAGTCTAGTCATAACTTAAGTATACTTTCTATATTTGTCAATCACGCTTGAATCCTAGGATTCATTTATCAATGGGATTTGTTGCATAGATACGGATAATTTTCCTTAAGATTCGGGATACGAATCGTAGGATTCGGATAACTATGACTGCCCCTTCATTTATATCTTGTGTACTTTTAATATAACCATTATGAATGCAGTTTAAATTTTAAGTCCCACAGAAGTAATTGCCTTGAAAACTTACCTTAGGCCTTCTCTAAATCTATAAATCCATATGTACATATATCTTTCACTAGAATTTCTCATGAGTTGCCCTGATCAGAAAAAAAAAAAAAAAGAAGGATTCTACAGTAGATCTATTTGGAATAAACACAAACAGATGCTCTGAAATATTCGAATTCTTGTAGTAGATGCTGCGGAAGCTACTTATGTGGCACAAACATAGTTCTCATGGTCTGTGGACGTTCGCAAAGTAATCCTCATTCTAAAGCAATTCATCGCTTTCTTTTTAGCTTTCCTTCTCTAAATCTATAAAGCCATATGTACATATATCTTTTCATTAGAACCCTGATAAGGAAAAATGGCTTTTACAGTAGATCTATTTGGAATATACCCAAATAGATGCTCTGAAATATTCGAATTATTGTAGTAGATACTGCAGAAACTACTTACATGGCACAAGCATAGTTCTCGTGGTCTGTGGAGGTTCACAAAGTAATCATCATTCTAAAGCAATTCATCACCTTCGTTTTAGCTTTCTACTCTTAATGAGAACATCCATGATTAATAACCTATTATGAATATATGATCAGCTAAAAGATTCCTGGAATAACTTAATTATCCTTGCAAATTGGCCATTCTCTTTCTTCTGAAAAAGTAATTTATTTATGTCTTACAAGGCTATCATGCCACAAAACGTTCAAAGTATGTATTAGCTATTACAAAATCAAAAGCCACAACAACTCACCAAGTTCAAATATAACTTGTACCTTTCTAGTTGTTTACTCTACTTGTTTTCTTTGGAGTTTTGTATCCACCACCGAGTTTCCTTATGTCTATCTCTTTTCTCCTACAAGACTCCAAACATGTCTTAGCAACCCATTTAGTACAACCCCCCCTTTGATGCTGCACTTAATTAAAATTCATAATCTGTTAATTACAATTCATAACCTGATTCCAATAGCATTGTCTTAGTACACTATTAAATTCCTCTTAAATTCGAACATCTTAGGCTTCATTCATATAACCAGCAAAATCTTTTTCTTTTGTTTTTGGGTGGTGGGGTGCTAGTTGTAATGAGGGTAACCAAAAAAGCAATCTGAAAGCGTTAACATGGCTCTCTTTTTCCTCATAATGGGGTTGGAATTTCTCATTCTGAAGGGAGATGTTGAAACTGGGAATAAACTACAGAAACTGCTAACATAGCACAAGAACAGTTTCCGCAGATAGGCATGGAACAAATTCCACTCCTATTGGAATAAACCAAAGGCAGTTCTAAAAAGGTCCCAAGAACTCCTATAGCGTAATGCTGTTTTCGCATTCTGGTTCATCTCAGGGTCGACTTTACCGTAAGGCAAGAAAAGCCCTTGTTTTAGGCCCCAAAAAAAGCAACTGACATCTTTATTTCAATCCCAAAAAATACGGCCCTAATTAAAGGAGCTGACGTCTTTTCAAATTCCAAATAAAAGCAACTGCCGTGATTTTGTTTCTTTCCAAAAAATAAGGCCCCCTAATTAGTCGTAGTCGCGAGTAACCAGTTTCAATGAAAAAAAACACTCCCATCAAACGTTTCATCTTCCTCTTCCTTTGAAACAAACTTTTCTGTTCATCAACACCAACCCTCTTTTACAAAAAAAAAAAAAACTATACAAGTGTGCATGCTATCGTTGCTCCTCTCTATTCCATTGTTTCTAGACTTCCAGTGCAAGAGTTTTTTTGGTAGTTGGTACGTCTCCAAATCTCTCAATCTAATCTGCAGATTTTTTTATTATTATTACCATGGATTAGATCTACATTTCCGCCTCTGTCTCTCAATTTCTTTCTCGATTTTTTTTTTTATTTCGACTTCACCTCTCTGCAATGGTGTTTGTTTGTAGTAATATCTTGTAATTTGTTTGTTTGTAGCACTTCTATAAAGCAGGGCCGGCTTTACCATAAAGCAAGAAAAGTAGATTTTAAATAAAATATTTATAATAATATTAAAAATAGAAAATGCCTCATTTAGGATTGTCTCTTTAGGCCTCAAATTGTCTCGAGTCGGCCCTGGTTCATCTGTGGTATTCGAAACTTTTTACATACATTAAACCGGCTGTTTCTACTTGTTCGAATTATGGTCTCAGGAACCCGCCTGAAGTAAATTAATGTGAGCCTGATTTATATAAATTGTGGTGTGTGGGGCAATCATTTCTCCCTGTGTTTTTTTAATCAAGCAACACAGATACTCTAACAGGCAACCAATGTAAATTGGAGATTTAAAACAGCAAAAACATACAGTTGATATGTAGTAGGTAAGCTGACATACCAAGATCCATTGTCACATCATGCAAAGCAGTCTTCATCTTTCTGATCAGTCCCTCGGACTCACTGTCCATGTCCGAATCTGGTTGAGTCTCCTGAGCCTTAAGAAAACCATATATTGACCCAAACAATTCCCTGTCAAAAAAAGCCGGAAGCCCATACTCTTTTTTCCTTTCACTCTCCAAGCACCAGTAGGAGCCTGCCCCAGATTGGGATTCCCAATCCTTGATCTTCTTGTACTCAGCAAGCATCGTTTCCCACTTCCTCCGGCACAGGTTTGACGATCTAACGACACCCAAGGCCATACAGTTGTCGGATATCATCTTCCACCGCTGGTACGTAGAGAGGGTTTTCAAGCTGCCCTCATTAATGGTAGCAACCTCGTTCACGAGAACGAGCATTTCCTCAATAGTCCAGTCAGGAACTACCTGAGAACGGGTGAAGCGAGTTGGAAGAGAGGTTTTGGGCTTCGTTACTGAATGCCTCCCATTCTTTTTCGCAACAGGCGTTTGTGAAGTCTTCTCAACTTGTGGGGTGGACTCGCCTGCTTCCATGAGACAGCCGTAATTGGGGTGCGTGGTGTGGTGTGGTGTGGTGTGGTTTGGCACCGAGATGTCAAGGTGGTGGGTATATATTAGGAATCAAAGAAGCATCATCATCACAGCAACTGCAACTACAACTCAAAAAGGAAAAACAAGAAAAGAGATGAGCAAATGTTTCATTAGATTGAAAATTTTGAAAAGAAGAGTCTATCTGTCAACATAAATGATGATCATACTGCTAACCCTGACCACTTTTTAGAAACACATTCCAATAATCACAATCAATACTCCTCCCTTTATAAGGAGGGGTGGGGCTTCATTTCTTGAATATTCAAATAAGTACAACATCACACAAATCAATCCAACCCAATATCAAAATCTTAGGTAAAAGGGTGAATCTGGAAGATGTTAAAAAAAAGAAAAAAAAAAAAAAAACCAATATCAAGTTTTAGGTACAAGGGTGTGTTTTGGAGGATATCAAAACCAGATTGGACTGAACATTTTGGCTGTAAATGCATAGAAATTAATGGAGGATTCACATAGAGCAATTTTGAGGGCTAACTCTTTTCAGTTTTCACAAACAAAGAGGAAGAGACCCAAGAGGGGGCTTCTTTCTTTCTAATAAGATAAGAAGTAGTTTCATACCGTCGATTGAATCTAATAAGATGAGAAATAGTTTCCTGAAAGAAGGCTACAGAGATATATTTCCAGTTTTGCCATGGAATTGCAACTACTAAAGAAACAATTACCAAAAGAGGAGGAGGAGGAGGAGGAGGAGGACGACGACGACGGAGGTACCTGCATGTTCTATTGAAATAAAAACGAAATGAGGAGAGGTACTTTTTAGGGTTTAAGGAAGGTTTGCAGCTTTCGCGGGAGGAAGGAACTTGGGGTGGGGCCCGTTTCTATTTGAAGTAAATGCTTCTCCATCTGTTTTCTATCTTTATCTCCACGATGAAGTTTAGAAATGTGCCTCGGTATAATGGCCGCTAATGGCCGGGCTTTTGTTACTTTGTACTTATGATAAAATGGATATGTCATGAATCAAAATATTGATGTGGATGTGTGATAAAATTACAAATGACAAAACTAGAAATAAGTGATTTTGAGAGCATTTATTATAACGTTAATCAGGAATAAAATTAGAGAAATTTGTTTTAAATGATTTAGATAAGTCCAACGCATATCAATGACGGCACCATTATGGCTTACCAAAGAGAAGAGATGGGCGGGAGAATACGTGAATGGAGGTAAGGAAAAATAAATTAAAACAAATATAACTTATCTAAAGATCTTAACTCATGATTAATCGGAATGGAGACCAATAAGGCGATGATTCAGGTTGGACTACTGCGAGGAGTGATACTACCAAGGTGAAGACCAAGAGATTGATTGTGCAAATACTCTCATGCCAGCACCACTCAATAAGTGTGTTACTGAAAATCTGCTAGGGATATTCCCTTTATTTCTTTTAACTTTCTTAGGAATTAACATAACAGCAGCAATGCTCAATGGTAAATAACTATAAGCGGCCATTGGTAGAAATTTTCTACAATTCAAAGGCATGCATGTTTGTACACTTAGGAGGAAAACAATATAGATTTTTTTTTAAAAAAATCTCACTAAAATTCATTATCTTCGAGGGTAAATTCATGATCTTGGACTTGTGGCTTTTTATATACATAGGAATTGAATTGTTTAAAATGAAGATCAAAAGTAAATTTTTTAAAATGAGCATCAAACATCATCTTCTTTTGATTCTATTTCCCTAAAAAAATAAAAAAAAAATACACATACCCTTAATCTTCATTTTTAACCATCCAATGTATTCTAATGCAAATAATCAGGCCCATAAAATACATAGAAATTCATGTTATAAGTTGTTAAAAATGAAGATCCAAAGTGATTATACAAAAATGATTATCAAATAACATCCCCTTTAATTAAAAGTGAATCAAAGAAAGATAGAAAAATCAACCCAGTAATTCCTTAAAAAAAAAAAAAAAAGGAGAGGAGTAATTTAAATATTAGGAAAGTCAAGGTCCACGTTGCATTACTATATTGAATCCTTCGCCTCTTTTAACATTTAAGGTGGAGCTCCTTTTACCATATCTACCCTAATAGGAACAAACAGTGCCTAGGTGGCAGATCCGTAGAAAATTCCATACTAGTTAGAATTTCTAGAAATCCAAGAGTGTTTTCGAATTACTAGATTTAAGGTGCAGAAACCCCCTTGCTGCTTTTTTTTTTTCTGTTTGGTGACACCTGAAATTTGCTTGGAAACGGATCTTTCATATAGTAACTTAGGAGTTTTTGCCACTTTGACTAGGAATTTGGAATGCTGTGGTATTAGAATTCAGGGAACTTGCAGGCAGTTATTTGTCGAATGCAACTTCAGATGAAAATCAAATGCTTGAGTTCCTCATGAACTAAATTTGAAGAAATTACAGCCCCAAACGGCACTTGGAAGTTTTTGAGTTGATCAAAATTTGAATAGGTGGAGTTTAGGCTGCAATCAGCATCGTGATATTGCCATGGGAAAATATTACATAAATCTGTCTATGCTATGCATTTACAGAAGCATGGACCTGAAATGTAGAAAAAATGGCAACCACGTACTTGAAAGCTAGCATTGAATCTCTCAACGACTCTTAGGGCGCAGAATGACTCTCAGAAAATAATTCATGTGACCAGTATGTTCGACTGAAGATTCCACTAGTTCTTGCACTTGCTTGTGAAAAGGTCATCAGTTTAGTAAGTGGATTGGCGACCCCATCCTACTCTGTTCTGGAGGCTTCTAGTGTGCCTGCCTGCGTTTCCACTGATTTCTTGTCATTCTGCTGTTGGCCACGTCGCCATTGTAGGGGAGAGCTGGAATATGGTCTCAGGAGGGATCCCTTTTTAGGGGATTGAGAGTGCCACTGCTGCAAAGGCTTTCCTGCTGGCTGAGGTGGCGATGAAACCTCAAGTAGCGCGTCTGCTTTTCTTACAACCTTGTGGAAGTCAATAGAAACGCAGAACATGAGCTGTTTTGCAAAAAACAATGTCTACTGGTTTTTGAGATCAAATCTTGATGGTATTTGATGCATTTTAAGAGAGAGAGAGAGAGACCATTGTCCCATCCGGGAGTCAAAACTAAGCTACGATCCTCAATATGATCCCATCCAGGACGTAGCAGGTTCAATTCAAAAGTAGCCCTAGTTCCTCATGATCAATGAGCAATATAGGTTTTCGGATTTTGAATTATTTCATCATTCATTGCTTAATAAACATAAAAGTAAAATTTTTTTTTATCTGGCCAATTGAAACATAAGATGTGACTACCTGTTTGGATTAAGAGGTTTTTCCAATTGGTAATCTTGATGTATTAAATTACTCTAGAAAAGTAAAGAGTTCCACAAGGAAATGAAGGGAATACAAAGTGTCCCAATAACCTCTACTCCACCCCACCCAACTCTTCTTCCTTTCGAAGCAAATCCACCTTGACTTTTGCTTGCCGGAGTAGAGAAAAGAAAACCAAAGAATCATTATCCAAAGCAACCTAGTTCTTAACATTTTTGACCTATTCAACCATTCTCCTTGACATGAATTTTGGTCTTACCTATTCCATGAGCATTATCAATCTACAATCATGTGCATTGGATTTTTAGAAACTTGACCTCCTCTTTGGTGGGTTTGGTTTCGAAGGTTATTTTTTCAATTGCCAAGTGGGCTTTGGTCAGGAAGGATTTTAGGAATCTCAATGTGTCGGATTTGTTTCACAATTGGCAAGCTTGTATGGGTTGTGGTGCTCCTAAAGTAAAAAAAAAGTCCATTTTTTTGGATTCCTCCTCCTACAGGTATTTTAAAATTCAACATCGATGGTGCGGTGAGAGGCAAACCATGGCCGCGGCTATTGGTGGTGTGCTTCATAATGATAAGGGTGAGGTGTTGCCTAAGAAGCACGGACACGGACACGACACGACACGGACACGCCGACACGACATTTCTCAAAAAAATAGGACACGGACACGTCGGGGACACGTTAATAATTAATAATAATAATATATCTAATCATATACTAAAAGATACTATTTCCACAGCCAAGTAATATTTCCCCCTCCTTCATTAATTTTCTCAAACTTGGTTACATATTTCCACATAGGCTTATTTATATCTTCTTCATTGGAGGGGTGTGAACTCATATTCCTAAATTCCAAATTGTCATGCAAAGGTGAAGAAGCAGAGCTGATAAATAAATAAATAAAATTGATATAAAGAACAGATTTGATATATAAACAGCAAAAATAGATTTGCTAGATTCATGTAAACAGCAAAAACCTATCGCCCGGCCTCCTCAGGGCAGCAGAAGGATGGTCCCTTTGCTTCTAAGTTATGACCTTTTACAAAAGGCCCCCCTTGCTCTTCTTTTTTTACTCTAATTTTATTTTTTTTTCCAATTAAAAAGAGGCAAACGTGTCCGACACGTGTCCGGAACGTGTCCCCAGCGTGTCTGAAATATAAAACATTAAAAAATAAACAGGACACTCTTTTTAGCGTGTCCGACACATGTCGGAGCGTGTCCGGAGAGTGTCGGTGTCCGACACGTGTCGGACACCGACACTCTGGCCCCGGAGAGGTGTCCGTGCTTCCTAGGGTGTTGCTTATGTTCTCTAAAAGTTTGAGGAGTTAGAGATTCCAATGAAGCGGAGGTGTTGGCTATTTTGAAAGCTCTCCGGATCTTTTCGACTTCTTTCCATGGCCCATTGGTGGTGGGGAGTGATTCTACTAATGAAGTGAGGTGGCTCTTGAAGCCTGATTCTAGACCTTGGAAGTTTCAATTTCACTTCAACGAATTAAAGAATATATCCTCCTCTTTGGTTGTCTCCTTTGGTCATGTGATGAGGTGTGCCAAGAGTATGACAGGCACTTTGGCTAAACAAGGGGTGGATAGAGATTCCCCATGGGTGGGTTTTTCTATGTAATCTTTTGTTTTTGGGGGTGGTTTTGTTTTGGTTTTTTCGCTTTGGTGAGTGGGGTATAATGCTTTTATACCCCTTGTATTTCTGATTTTCTTTCTTGTGTCTTTTGTCTTTTTCCTCTTTTAATAAAGGTTCCGTTGCCGATAAAAAAAAAAAAAAAACTGTTGACAAGGACCAATGGGTCATATCCAGCTTATGACATTTATTAGCAAATTTACTCAGAAGTTTCAAGAGAAGGGGATACGCATTTGCATGTGGAAGCTGACCTGGATAATGAATGCCACAACCCTGGAGATAATCTAATATCTTTTTGCAAAAAGTCAGTTCTATGCTCTCAGCTGATAGGTCACAGGAACATGGCTATTTACTTATAGGAGGGGCACAAGGAAGGGATTGTCCATTTCTTTGAAGAGACTGAGCATCTCCTGTTTTGAGATTGTACTTCTAATTAATTTGTGGAAATTCATCAAAACAGAGAAGCTTGGTAAGTAGGGTGTTGGTTCTGACAAAACCAATTCTGACTAGGCTGTTGGTAAGTAGGGTGTTGGTTCTGACAAAACCAATTCTGACTAGGCTTCCATTTAACAAGATGGTAGAGCCTCAACAGGTATCATGTGTCTAACTTCCACGAATTGTCATCTTGTCCATTGATTTTTTAGTTCTTAAACACTGGAACGTAGAAATGAAGAGTCCAGTTCTAGTTTTTAAATATTGGTTGCGTATTAATATGTTTACATGTCAAATTGACTTGCTACATGAAAAATTACCTTAAGAGTCCTGGAGAAGAATGAAGTTCCACTCATTGACAGGGCCTTGTCAGCTGACTCTTTGCTGGCAAAAAGAACGTACGCAGAACTGGAAATAAAGTTCTAGGTTACAACAGAGACTTGTCGCAGAAACCACATAAAAATAAATTAAACAAAAGCAATAAATACAGCGATCAACAAAGAAAAGGTGCATTTTTACCCTTTTGGTTGAGCAGTTACAGTGTCATATAGCAGTTTAACTCTGATGATCATCCCACATTTTGAGAAATGCGATATTAGTGCTTCTTTTGTTGCTCCATAATGCACCTGATGTGTAAAATGTGGAAAGGCATCAGAGCTTTAGCATAATTCACAATTTTGATAGGAATCACTGGTATCAGAATGTTGAATCAAAAGTAATAATGGCAACAAACTCTTGGATCCTATAAATGCAAAATAAAAAGATGAAAAGTAATCTTAGTCATAGATATTTGTCAAAATGAAGCCATAGTCATAGATGTCCCAGAGATAACAATAATGAATATATATATATATATACACACACACACATGGGAGAGAACTAAGAACAATGATGACAAAGTTTGACGAGTGGAGAGAATTGATAAAATCACTTTGATTCTAGTGTCCAATGCTTTTTTTGCATATCATCTTTATCTAAAATAGAGAGCAATGTGGAAATCACCTTTTTATGTATTTTCTACATTTAAAATTTTTTGAACTATGCTTATTTTGTCCATGGCTGAATTAACAAGTGTAGAATGCATCCCCATGTTGCTTGCCGATGTTCAAGCAATCTAAAATGGATTCTAGAAAATTTCATTTATTACTAATTTATGTCAGAAAAACCTGATATGAATTTCAACTTTTATAGTTTGAACTCAGTTCACTAAAGCAGCCATACATGCAAAATGAAGCTACACTATGTTAAGACATAAATATAGATCATTATATCGCCAGCAACATACAAAACCTCGCAACAATCCCAAGGTTAGCAACAGGAGATCAGAGGACTTTGTTTTGATTATAAAAAAAAAAAAAAAAAAGAATAGTTTCCATAAATTCTATAAAAATGGTAAAGAAATGCATTCAACGTGTTGCCATGTTTACATTTGTCACGAAAACTGTTCTTGACTCGTTGTCATCTTCAGAAAGGTTCTGTGTGCCTGCAAAAGAGCAGAAAAATGCAACAAGATGGACAACTCAATCATGATAATCTACAAGAACTGAAAAAATCAGATGAGCAACATTCACTTCTAGCTAAGAAAAATGCCCGTCAAGAACAATGGAAAAAATGGAAAGTAGACTAGAAACTTCAAATGAATAGTTTTTTATACAAAAAGTCAGCCTTTCATCATTAAAATTAAAATTAAAAAAAAAACATCTTCATCTTTGCCTTATACCATTGATCGCATTGGCTTAATGAGTTTCACTATTTATTCCATCTTTATAACTGAGATACATGAAGGAGAGTCTCCCCCTCTGAATCTTAAGTGTGCGAGAATGCAAGAGACTTGGTGACAATGAGGAAAGGAATGCAAGCAAAAGATAAAGGCATAAAGGTAACTCTCTAAATAGAATTCTCATATCCTACAATACGCCTCCCCTAAAAAGCGCATCAAAATATAGCATATATATACAGTCCAGATCCCCTGCGCACCTTGACCTTGTTGTGAGGCCCACCTGGGGATGGGGACAGTCAAATGGAAAGGTCTTGATGGACCCTACCTCTTTGGAAAGTTGGGGCCCATCAGATCATCCTAATCCCTTGATCATGGCCCATTAGTTCGACAGTCTTATATTAAAAAAAAAAAACCTTCACTTGATCCAATGGTCCAGTCCATTTGGATGGATGCAGTGGGCCCCATAGCAAGGTGCACAGAGTGCGCACCCCCATGGGTGTATATATTATATAATACAAGTTTTTGAGCATTTGTGATCAAGCCTGCAGGAACCAGACACACTTTTAAGTGGACCTAGGATTGAATGGACAACAAAGCAGTACAAAAATTTAGCAAAATTCAAAACCATGACAAGTTTGAGAAACAGGACAGCATGGGTTTTCTGCAAATTGCAGAAAAAATCTGAAGAAAAATTCAGCAAATTGGGTCTTTTGGGCCTCACTCAAATGGGACAAGATGAGCCTAAACCCAAAGGAGAACCACACCTCCTCGGTCGCCCAAGGATCTGCAAGCTTCAAGTTAGGGCTTGTTTGGTATCTCTACTCTTTTTTTGATAGACCCATCTAAAATAGATCCATTAAAAAAAGAGTCATAAAAAAAAGAGGCTAGAATAAAAAAAAACGCGTTCGGTAACGCACGGATTTATTTTAAATACATCGCCTCTATATTTTAAGACCCAAAAACTCTATTTCTCATCTGCCTACTTTTGGAGCATTTGGATTTTAGAGGATTTAGCTCTAAATGTCTAAAGTGGAAAGAGTCTAAAATCTTGTGCCAAATGCTCTAATTGTTCAAACCTCTGTCCGATTTAGACATATAGAGAAATAGAGGCATGAAATAGAGATGCCAAACATGGGCTTAGTCTGCTTCTAATAGTGGGCCACCTGGGGCCCACGGTTGAAATGGCGAAGAAAGGTCTGAGCATTTGATGAATAATTGATAACAGATCGAAATTTTGACTTGCAACATCAAAAGAAGGCCCACAAAGGCTGGATTAAAGTTTGAATGGTTCAGGTAAAAAGACAGGCCAAAACAGTCCCTTGGATTAAGTTAAAACATATTTAACGGACTGTTTAAATTCGGAAAAGAAATTCTGTAAACAGAAAAATACAGAAAACGTGTTGTAACTTTGGACCTGAATAAGTGGGCCAGACACAGCCAAACCCATTGGGGACCAGTGGTAAAGGGTCCTCTTTAGACTGGTGGGGCACTCATCATCAAATAGTGGACCAGATAGGACCCACAGCAGGAAACATAAAAAATCCAGAACATCCAGCAATTTCTGATTTCCCTTCTGTTTATTTTAGCAAGTTAATCATGATTAGGAGTCCTGTTAGCTTTAGTAGGAAAGTATAGTTGTACTAGAACTAGGAGTAATAGGGAGTCGTTTTAGGGTTTGTTCAGAGGTCTTTAGCATTATATAACCTATGTAAAGGTTGACTAATACACAGTACACACAAATAAAGTTTCAGTAATCTTCTTTTTTCTCCTCTCTTACTCGTGTCTATTTAGAGATGAAAAATGCTTAAAAGTCAGTTTATGGTTAATTTTATGATTTCTGAGTTTACTACAAATCCCTGCAACCTTCTCTTTTATTCTGGTTTATTCAATTCAGGCCCTGTGAGTCCAATTTCATTAATGGGAACTGCATCAACATTCCGGCAAATCTAAATTTATTTGACTTATTTTGATCTAGCTAGGACTTCTATTATTTAGGAGATGGATATATGATATGGGTTTTTTATAGGTTTCTTTTAGGGTTTTACCACACTTTAAATATGAAAGATGGCCAACTATACTGTAGTGTGAACAGTTACTTTTCAGTTTTCAGAAATATTTACAATAAAGTTGATTTCTCCTTTATTGTTGTCTCCATTGGCATGAGCACTTCTCCTTGGATTGAGGAATTTCAGTATTGATCCAGCATTTACAAGGTCAGTGTGGTTTATTTACTTTTGGCTTCCTTTCTTCTACTCTCTGGAATTTGTGAACATTGGGTTTTGGGGAATTACATGACAGGAAGTTTTCTAATTGGGACCGTGTCAAGTTTTACTCTTAATAGAAAATAGGCCCTAGCCAAAATCTCACTCTAATAGGAAATGAGCCCAGTATAAGATTGATCAACGATAAATTCTTAATAAGAAAATCCCAAAAAAAAAGTGCTTAAAATTTATTCTTTGAAAAAAAAATCAGACAAATCTCAAACCAGGGTCATGTAGAAATAACATATTATATTCATTTAAATATATTTTTTTTATATTATTATATATATGTATTTATTTATTTTCCGAAACATTTCACTGAAACTCCGAATTGGATGAAATATTTTAGTTTGGAGGCCAAAGAGAAACAGGTTTCAAAACGAAATTCTCTACTGTGAGTTAAGAACAAAGTCTGGTAATAACTCAAAGATGGCTCAAATCTCTGATGATTCTCTTCTATTTGCACTGTTTTGTCTTCGAAGTCTGGCTTTGAGCTTCGTTGCTTTTCAAATATGTCTCTTCTACTGTATGGCTTTCTTTTGATAAAATCTCAGTTACTGTGCAAAAAAGTAAATAAGTAAATAGTTTTGTAGTGCCATCTCATATTTAACTTTCATTTTGGTACCACTTCATCTCTTTTTAAATATTGTGAACTGTAGCACGTCTTATTTCACCATTCAAATAGCTATAAACAAATACAATTGTGAGAAATAAAAGGAAAAAAAAAATCACCTATTAGAAAACACCTTTAATCTACTGATGCAAGTAGTTGCAAACATGGAAGCATGAAACAACTTACTTGAACTTAATTGTAAATTGGGTTTGGAATCATTCTTTGCCTCTGTCTGCTTTGATCGAAGCTTGATCATTTCTATTTCAATTTGGCGGAGTCTTAGTTTCACATCCAACACTTCCTGTATAAAAAGAAACTTAGATGCTTGGATAAGTTGAAACAGATAGAAGAACCTGTAAGACAATAACAAGAGGAACCAACATTTGTTGTAAATAATTGCAGACCATCCTTTCAAAGAATTTTTTATATCTTACAGCTTGTATGGGTTTAGAATTTGCATGTCCGCTTTCAGAGTAAGTGATGCGAGCTGATTTAGCTGGCAAAGAAATACTAGCTGAAACTGGAGCCTGAATAGTAGCCACGGGAGCCTCCACATTCAACTGTGGTCGCGATATTTTAGGGGCCCTAGAACTGAGTACTGTTTTGGGAGACTTCACTAAATGGTGCGCAGACTCAGAAAGCAAAGACCTTCGAGTATCAGAAGCAGCACCATCGGTTCCTGGTGGGCAACAGTGTTCAACAGGTGATGATCCTTCATCTTTGAAATTGCTTCCCCTGCAGTTTAACAAAATCTCAGAACCATCACGAGGACAAATCTCACCAAGCTTCCTCTTCTGCCTGGAAATGCTTGTAACATTGGGACTGCACAAGGGATCAATACTAAGCTCCAGTTCTCTACGCTCACTACTGTGGTTATTGGACACAGCCTTATCAGATATGTGATAAAAAGCATCATTTCCACCCATCAACCTTCTATTGCGTCGGCCATCAGGCACAACTATCATCGAACTATGTTTGCCAAAATTTTCCCTCTTGTGTTCAAATTTTTTCATATTGCTGCCTTCATTATGTGAGAAAAATTTTGCATCAGTCACAACTGCATCACCTTCACGTGGTCTCCCCAGTCTGTCCCAAACATTACCACGTGAATTAGCGATATGCTCAGTTACAGCACCCACAGCTCTTGAGGAAAGGCTCATTCCAGCAACATTGGTCGTAGAGGTAAGTCTGGCACGGGGATTTTCTGCATAAAGAAACAACCACACATCTCAATGTTGCTAGTGTCACATGAATGCTGATGGACAAGGTGATGAATATATATATATATATTTATATTGTGAGAGAGAGAGAGAGAGAGAGAGAGAGCATTCTACCAAAAGGCTTGGATGGAAGGCCTAAGCAATGAATAAGACATGCCTATACAAGGATGGGGTTGCGAAATGGATTGTTAGGATTTCAAAAGGGAGGCCCCCAAAAGTGAAATCAGGTAGTTAGCAAGGCAAGTATGATTTCTTCGTCAGAAAAATGTCTTTCTTATGTTACGGCAGCACATGCGTTATTGTTTTGAAGTTACAAATAATTTAGGTTTAACATAATTGTGCATTAAACTTATTTTGCTATATAGCCAATTACTATTACTCATAAAGTATAAATATGCATAATAAAACAAGTATAAGTGTCATGCAATACATATATTGATATATATACCGAGCTAAGCCCCTCAATAAGACAAATTCGAGTCAAGCCAAGCCTACCACAGCCTAGCCTGAGCTTGACTCATGAAACAATTGAGCCAAGCTCAAACTTGAGACCAATTGAGCCGAACTGAGTAGCTTGCTAGACAGTTCTGCTTCTTTACACCCTTAGATTCTTAGAATGTCCATCTGGCTTAGGGATGCCACTCATCTGAACTAGCAGCAAATATTAATTGTGCAAAGCATGCAGTGAAGCCCACCTCGATGGATGTCAGTCTACCCTATTTAACAGTTCTATAGGTGCATATAAGACCTTAATTCTGGACATTTTATAGGGGAGTCTTTCAGGGATTAGGTAAGATTATGATGATGATATATACAAACCTAGGCTTAGCTTTTTAAATAGGCCCAGTTTGTCAAGGCCACCTGGGAAGTTAACAATCATAGGGTTAAAGGTGACAGAAAGGTACTAGCGTGAATTAGGGGGTGGGCCAAAAATCAACCTCACTTGATAATGATGGTGACCATCCTCGCCAAGGGCACCTGGTTTTTTTTGTAGCATCTGTCACACACAAATATATAGCAGTTCAATAGCTATTAACTACTGCAAATTTGTAATGGAAGTTACCTGTAACAGCTGACTGCAACTTCCCCAATATTGTTGTTCTCTTTGGTGAATGTAAAAGCTGTTGAGGCGTTCCATTGTAATTACTGTTGGCTATCTGCTCTACGATATGCAATGGCTGAAGTTAGACCAGGGGCCACAGTTATGAATAAACATGACAAACTAAGACAGAAGGCTTAGCTCTGTCAACCTTCTTGTATTGATCCTCATATTGCAGGCATTGCTCACCACCAGCTGAAATTCCAAGGGAACATCTGACTCTAGAATGCCCACACTCTATGGCTTCTTTACAGTTATCAGATCTGTTCTCAGGAGTTTCATTGCCACAGGCTTGTACTTCCTCAGTATTAACCTCTGTCAAGGGGGCTCCAGAACCAAGGTGCAGACATTGATAATCCTCAGAACCTTCTATGGGATGTTCCGAAATTGCCTTACTTAGCAAGGTAGACAGCATGGGCCCCCTTTTTTCATTTGACTGCAATGAAATCACATTGTTAACATCATCAACCAAGTTAAACAGATTAAGAACATATTATCCTGAGGTAATACCAAGGGCTTATCAGATTGCACAGTTGTTTGATTTTGAAGATCCCTTGACCTATTAGTTCTCCATTTCTTGCCCATAGCATCATCATTGCAGACACTTATAACAGTACTTTTAAGGTTTGGTGAGCCAGAAGATGTCGAAGGATTGAAATTTTCCGCAAGATGAGACCATAGCCTGTTAACAAAACCAGACCAAAGCAAGCAAACCTTATAATTTTTGAAAACACAGACAGAGACAGAGAAGAAAAAGGATCTAACCATTCTAATGAACAAAAGTCCCTGATGATAAGAAAAGAAGGACAGGTCAAGATTCAATACCAGGCTACAAATGCTCTGCTTTCATCACCAAGAAATGCCTCTAAATCTTCCCTTGCTTGGTTTTGATGTTTCCCATTACAAACAAGCACAGCAATATACTCCTATAATGGGGAAATATGCTACATTATTTCTAATGTATATAACCAACCTCAATATGAATTTGTCAGGAAAAGTACAAAATCATAACAAAGGAAGATTAAAGAACCTACAATGCTTCAGCTTGACTCCAATAATAAGCACATGAAACAAAACCAAGTGCAGCAAAAATTTTGTTCCATGGAATAACCGCATTAATAGATAAAGCAAAATAAGCCTACATACTTAAGTATATGCAAAAGAACTGAAGGTATAAATTACATCATTTATTAACTGAAACCAAAGAGATTTTTCAGAAGCTTATGCTATTTTCCCCTCTTCGTCAGACTTGGATTTTGGGCATCTTGTTCTCAGCATATATTTGCTTGAAACAGACTCAGTTTTCCTGGGCCCTCACTTCTAGTTCCTGCTGCTAAGAGAAATCTGGAATTGCAAAGAAATAGAGATTGACAATCACTAAACAGATTCAACACAGGTTGTTTCACGCCATTACTGGATGCAGGTTGTTTCATACCGTCACTGGGTTTTCCCTTCGTTCTCTAATAGATTAAGAGACTATTTTAGTGTTTAGGCTGGAATTCTCATGGAGTTTGTGAATTTTCTGCAGCCAATAATATTGTCAGCATTAAAACAATTGGAACACGGTTCCCAACAGTACATTCATAAGTGATATTCAAACCTGACCGAATCTAGAAATGTAAGATCAAATCTGCATATTTCTGGAGCCCAGTCTCTCAATATCATCAAGGGTTGTTGAGTTCCTCAATCCAGTGCAATAGGTGATCACTTATAGTTTTAATTTCCATTCTACTAGTGCTTCCCTGAGATTGAATCATACGATCTCTAAAATATATTTATACTGCATTCGAGAATTACAAATTCTCCAAATGTTGGTCCCCCAACAGGTCTCCCAAATGCTCAAGAACAACCCAACATTCACGGCCTGTTTATTTTGAGGTATTTCAGACAAATATTGCAAGCGTCGGACATTTCTTATGCTGGTGTCAGATTATGACTTTAGAGAGCATTTAAAATTCTCCATTTGAATGCTAAAATTTTCCTGGAAAGTCACTTTTGGGCATTTGGAATTCTCAGAATTCCATCTTCTCGAATGTTGTACTGTACTCGAGTATTGTGTAAACCACTTGCAGGACAGCCTTTGGAGAATTCAGAATTCTCCCCCAAATGAGAATCCTCAGAAATATTCATCTAACCTGACAGCCCCACAGGAGGAAGCTGGAATTTGGAGAATTCCAATGGCCAAAAGTAACATTTCAGATGGCTAGATCTTAGAATTCACTAAACAAATTAACATAAAAATCCTAAATGCTCCATTAGACAACACATGTAATTCGCATCACAAATCCCTCCACACAAACATGCCCTCTCATGCAGGATTATTTTTGCAACGACCCACATGAAACAATGCAGACAGATAGAAACAATCCCATACCTAATCTTAACTCCCTAAACAGAATCATATGAAAAAAGGAACAACAAGTAAAACACCACCAATCAATGTAACAGAACTGATCCTGAACAAGAAGAAAATTAACTAAATCTCCTAAACAACAGTTTTCCACACTTGCCAGATGAAATCCACCATACATAATCTCCAAAACCAAAAAAAAAGGTGAAAAGATTGGAATCAAATACCGCGAGAACGTCGTCCGAGTAGTTTCCGAGGAAGTCGAAGAGCTTCCTTGCGATGGAGTCTTTGAGCTTGGAGGCTTCCGGAGATTTCCTATCCATCTTGAAAGATCTAGGGTTTTCAGAGAAGATGTCCATCAGATGAGATGAGAATGCTCTCTCTCTCTCTCTCTCTCTCTCTCGTCTTCCCTCTTTTTGCCCTTTCTGTTTGGGCCTTTTATAGAAGGTAGCGTTTGGTGGTTACAACATTAGAATGCTGCGTGTAGTAAACCGGCGGAGACGAATAATAATAATTCATTCATGCTTGTTATTACATATTGCACCACAATCACAAAAGATAAGAGGAAAATCTCATTCTTATAAAGGTGGATCAATATTCTAATTTCTAAAGGTGGGTATCGTATTATAATTTTTAAACCCGGCACAATAGGCAAAAAAAAATAAAAATGAAATGACTAACAGGTGCCCCCTTTAATAAGGTTTTTTATGATTTTACCGGATATACTAATTATAAATTAGAACTTTAAAATTAAAGCTTTTATTATTAATTAGACTAGAGTTTTAAAATAGACATAAGTTGTGAGACACCTCCCTCTCCATGGAAAAAACCTAGGGATTGATCAATCCTCAGTTGTGTAGGACGGATGGTTAAAGGTACAAAGTGTGTGGGTGTATGAGTATTTTTAGGAGAAAAATAAATTGGAACACTGTTTTAGTTGAGAATGTGTTTCATGTGGGTTATTAAACATACTTTAAAGAAAAAGTGTTTACTTTGATCATCTAAACATTTTTGTAGTCTATCTATTTCTCAAGATTTTGTTTAAATTGGAATAATCCTTTTTTTTTTTTAATATTATGAGCTATTATTTCACCTCTAAGCTTTTGGTCTATTATAACCATTATATATATGGAGAATATTCATGTGCATCTATCCCTCACCATAGAGTGAGGGGCACTTTCCCTTTTTGCATATGAAGGTAAGGAAGTGTATCTCATCCTATGTACTTGAAAATTCACTTTTGTACTTAAAAATCCCCATTTATAAAAGTGTCCCTCACCATAGGGTGAGGGATAGATGCACATGAATGTTCCCATATATATATATATATATATATATGAGAGATGCTCTCACCTTATTATGAAAGATAAGGTGGGAGCCCTCATATCCATATTCAATGCCAACAACTTAAATGTGAGGGCCCCCACCCCTGTCTCTCATAGCAAGGTAAGAGATACTCTCGCAGGAGCACCCCCCTCTATATATATATATAATATTAAGTTTGAAGGTTTTGGATCTAATTTTGATCGTAAGTTATATAATTTTGACTGACAGTTACCCTCTTCGTTAAAATGTTTCACATTCACTCCATATAACGACCCACTCATATCCTTATATCTAACAAACCACCCACTACTCTCCACTTCTTCCCTTTTTTAAGTATCTTGCTCCACCCCATCTATTCTACTCCCTTTTTGTCCAGTTTTTTTTTTTTTTTTTCATTAATGCTTTTATTTATGCAACTTACTTAATTGATGGAAAGAAGTATTCCACATAATCTTTCTAAATGTAAGAATTTTTAATTTATAATGCGACCGTGCTGAGCATGCGGTTGTGCTAGTCAGCTATTATGAGCAGCTTTTGGGCCAATTGAGTGGTGGTGCAAAAATAGCAGCAATAAAGAAGAAATTGAAAGCTGAGAGAAGTTGATGTGCTGTTTGCAGCTGCGATGTCTAGCTGATACTTGACTTTAGGGCCTAATTGAAAACTCTAGTATAATCTGATAGAAGTTTGTTAGCTTAGGTCTAAAATAAATTGATTAATTGTAAATTATAACTTAAGAATTAGAGCTATTTGTTCTAAACAAAATTTAACTATCTCTTACTACATTAGCCTAGAGTTTCCAAAGAGGCAGCCTAGTCTGCTTGGTAAAATTCTTAAAAACAGCTCTTATTTCACAGTGGGTGTTCATTAAACAAATGAATTAGAGCTTATTAGAGGAAGACTTTTTATCATTTTCAAAATTTTGATTGGGATTTAGATGTAAGTAGATTGAAATGCAATTATTTCCTTGCAATGAAGTGATTGGGATGATCATAAGTACTGGGCTACAGAAGTAAAACAAGAAAACAAAACTCTTACTTCCACCACTTTAGAAAAATAGCTATAATTAACGAAGTAAAGGACCCTTTACCTATCCTTTTAGAGGTTGAAGCATACTTCTAATCAAATGAGAAAGGCAGTTGGAAGGTTTATCAAACACTCTAAAAACTAAATAAGCTCTAAAACATGAAACAAGAGCTTATTTTAGAATTTCTAAATGCCCCTTGGATTCTTTTTGCAAGATGTAAGTAATATTGCCAAGCGGCTTAATAGTTGAAACACAATCAAGCATGATAGTGCAGCGAAATGGAAGAACATGCATCTTTGGAGAGACTATTTGTGGTATGATTCATGCTAAATCTTGAATTTTGGGCTGAATCCATGACAATTGTGTGCTCTTTGAGATCAATTGGTGATATTACTCCATTTGAGAAGATACCTGGTCTGCAGCTGGATCTTTGACACTAGAATGATGTGTGTGTTACATACCTGTTTCAGATTAGCTACTCAGAATAAATGCACTCCATGTTCCTCGGCCATTATGATTGCAGGCGATTGCGGCAGTGCATTAATCCTACAATTCTAGAGATTTATGCTTGAAGACAAGTAGTTTTTTATGAGGATTATTCATAAAGGGACTTCGAGGATGGACATACTTTGCCAGATCCAAATATTCATAACATTTCAAATTTGTATGAGCGGCAAAAGCCTCAACTGGAGGTTGTAATGGGGAGGAAATGATCCACCTTCTTCACCTCATTATACTCCTCAGTCCTCATAGCCTTTTTACAAGACCGAACTATGTATGATATATTGTCTAGTCTAATTTATTCGATCGTCACTCCATTCGATATCTCACATACAATTGGAAGTGTTGACCAATAAATGCAGAATATAAGGCAACTAATCTTGATGCAGTTAGAAGAATTTTGAGGTAAATTTCAGAAACCACACATTACGGTATTTTAAAAATCATGGAGATTCAATCCAGTTATAAAAAATTACATATGCAAATGAGGCCGATGATTGTGGCACTCATAGATCTGTTTTTGCTCACAGTTTCAACATCTTTGTCTTGGTGGAGCTAACAACAACCTGCATTTGCTTTCTCTCTTCTACCAAAGCTGAATATTTTGCATTTATAATAACAGTCAGAGGTGATACAATTTGAAATGCATAAGAGTAAATCATTAATCTAACAGTGATTTCAAAGTTCTTCTTTATTGCTTTAATTAAAAGTTCATGTGTTCTATACATATTGGCTTAATATAGATCAGAACAGAGAAACAAAATTCATGTAGATGACCCCAACATAGATGGGACAAGGATTTGACGAGGATGATGATGTGTTTTATTCACAATTCATTCGTCTGTGAGCTAAACTTATATTGAAGTGAAATTGGCCTAGGCTCATAGGAGCATTTATTTTGAGAGGTTTAAGCTCTTTAATAAATAGGCCCCACAAAGGAGCCCGAAGAATTTCTCACGGGTCCTTTAAAATCTGAGCTCCTTTCTCTTGCACATAGATCATGTACCAGTTGGGATTCATAATGCTCTGGACTTTTGAGCTGCATTTCTACTGGTGTTTGGCATGGCCATTGCATATTTAGTGCAAAGAAGGGCTTCTTGGATCCTAAACCCATGTATTAATCATTCAGTTCTTCCCATCAACCAAGGTCTGCCAGTCGCATTTCCTTTCCCATCCTCCTTCATTCCAATCATTGTCCCTCATCTTAACGCGAGTCCTCAAACTCCTTGCCCCATGTTCCACTGGAGAACTAGACTGAGGATCAAAATCAAAGCATTTAGGTTGCAACTTCCATCTCAACTCGGCTGTATCCCAGTCTCTTCTTCAGTCCTCTTTCTTTCATTAATTTCATCGCCTCCTCCATCCCAGCCCAATCACCAGCCTCAGCATATATCGTCGACAGCAATGTGTAACTGGCAGCATTCTCCGGCTCTAAATCTATTATCTTCCAAGCAACTGTTTCTGCCAGGTCAAACCTACCATGCATCCTACAGGCACAAACCAACGACCCCCATATGCTCAGGCTCGGTCCCATGGGCATGCGGTTTACAACCTCACAGGCATCTTCAAGCCTTCCTGCACGCCCAAGGAGATCCACCAAGCATGCGTAGTGCTCCACACCAGGGGAGGGGGCTTGGTTGAAGAGCTGTTGTGCTTGGTCGACGAGGCCTGCATGGTTGCACGCTGACAGAACAGCAAGGAGGGTGATCTCATCAGGCTCAATTCCCTCTTCTCGCATCTCATGAAAGATTCTCAAGGCCTCATTGCCATGACCGTGACGCCCATAACAGGAGATCAAAGCACTCCACGAAACGGGGTCTCTCACAGGCATCTCCTCAAACACTCTACTCGAAGACTCGAGGCATCCACATTTTGCATACATGTCTATCAGGGAATTGCCTACAAAGACCTCGGAGTCCAAACCGGATTTCACAGCATAGCCATGGATTGCAGAGCTGAAGGCTGCAGATGAGAGGCTGGTGCAGGCGCCAATGACAGCCAGTAGAGTTACTGAATTCGGGCCGATGCCTTCCATTCGCATTCGATGGAAAAGGCTCAAGGTTTTGACGGCGTCTCCACGTCGAGAATGGCTTCCTATAATCGAACTCCACATGACAACGTCTCTCCTCTCCTCTGCTCTCTCAAACACAATCCAAGCATACTTTGATGATGATGATAATGCCTCCCTTTCGCATTTGCAGTACATATCTACCAGAGCTCCTTCTAAGCAAGATTCTAATGCATACCCATGCCGAAAAATGTGTGCATGGATCTCTTTCCCATGTCTGAGAGCTCCTAGTTCAGCACAGGAAGGTAGAATTGAAACCAGCGTCACCCTATTGGGCTTCATCCCTTCAAACTGCATCGCCCGAAAGACTGCAAGCGACTGCGAATAGTCCCCATTCACCACGCAGCCTGTGATCATCGCAGTCCACGACACCTCATTTCTAATATCATAAGTTGTAGACATTTCCCGGAAAACGATTGAAGCCGAATGCAGGTCACGGCACCTAGAGTACATGTCAATGAGAGCGGTCGGAAGAAAGCTACACACATCAGATATGCCACTACAGATGGCATGGGTATGAATTTGCATCCCCAGCCTCAAGTAGCCCGCTCGCCCAGAGAGCGAAACAACACTCGCAATCAGTTGAGATCGCGGCCGAAAATCCGAACTAAGCATTAACTTGAACATCAAAATGGAATTCAGAAAGTCTTCGTTTCGGACGTAGCACATGATGATGGAGTTCCATGTGACAGCATCTCTGGTGGGAGGAGGCATTGTGTCAAATACAAGGCGTGCGGAGTGGACGTCCCAGCATCTAGAGTACATTGAGATGAGAGAGTTGGTGGTAACAGTTTCTTTGTCGCGGTCGGTTTTGAGGAGGAAAGAGTGGAGCTGAAGGCCTAAAGGAAGGGAAGCAGAAGCTGCTTTGAGAAGAGAAGGGATGAGGGAGGCATCTGTGTGGCCACTAGAAGAAGAAGAAGAAGCATGGAGAAGGTCTTTGTAAAGTCTAAGGGCGTCCTCAAAGAGGCCTTTAGAGACCATGTCCTTGAGCTTTCTGCTTACTGTTACTGTTACATCTGGTAAGAGGCATTGCATGTTTGCAACAGTCTGCTGGCTAGCTATCAAAATTACAGTTAGTTTTCTAGTACATTTCTTGCTTAGTAGTTACAGGTAGAGGCAGCTATGGATAATAAAACTGATGCAATGGTCATGCACAGTTAGTGAAATCCAATGGCATTATCATTCATGAAAAAAAAGAGTCTGAATTAGAGTATTGGCCCAAACCCCAAATTGAAATTGATCTGACCATGGGCACCTACAGTTGGTTCAATGACAATAATCTCTATCAACAAATAAATTCCACACTAGATTGAAATTGATCTGACCAATGAAACCTTTGGTTCAATAGTAATAATAATCTGTCTACATTCTACACATATGGTTAAAAAGTACCAATAAACTTAACTTACACTAAACATCTTATATGGTAGGGAGGGGTGCTCATGGACCGGGTAGAATGAGCCAGGCCTGTGTGGGCCGGTGCCCCACCGCCGTACCGGGCCTAATTTCTTGGTCAGATTATTAAATGGGCTGAGCTTGGCTGCTATATGTGTGCTCATCAGCCAGACTGCCCAGACCTAGCATATTTAACAGGAAAAACAAAGGTGTATATATTTGCAAAAGGGCTAATTAGCCTTGAATTGAGTTTAAGGCCTGTGGGCTGGTCAATAATTAAAAGAGCAGGGTTTGGTCAAGCTTTAGCCCAGCCCGACCTGGCCTGTGAACACCTTATGGCTAGGGACATCAAAGTGTTCCGGGAAGGAGAAAGAGGGGTTTATATTAGGGACGTAAATGGGTCCTCGATTCTCCGATTACCCAAAAGTTCCGACACGTTAAAAACCGGGTTTGGATCCTTATTTAGGCCTCAATAAGTAAATGGGTCTGGGTCCGGTTCTACCTTGGTTCGAACCCATGGACGCGAGACCCGACATATTACCTCAATTTTTGAAAATCTCTCATAAAAATCATATTTTCGCAATATCATTCTCTACCTAGACCCGTCTCCAGATCCAGAGTCAAGAAACCAGTTCCGAAATGATTCCAGGTCCGGATCCGGTTCCACCTTCTCCTTAATGGTTTTGGTTCCCGGTCCACCATGGACCCAAATCGGAACTGACCCGTTTACAATCCTAGTTTATATGTTTAATCCCTTATTGGAGCAGGAGAGATTGTCCTGTAGGACCTTAAATAAAAATAGGTTAAATAAGATGGTAGATTAGGCCTAAGTTTTGCGAACTTCCCATTGTCACCCAGCCCAACCCCAAAAACAAACGAGTTCATTTCACCCATTTACATTTGCCCCAGGTGAAGTTTAAATACTCTCCGTAGAACTATTCGTGCAAAAATGGTGTGATGTCACATGGCTCTAGGAGACTAGGATCACACAGGGCTATGCTTGTGATATCACACTGCTCTAGAATATTGCACGATCCGATGTGCAATAGATAACACATGAACTTTACAATATCACAAGGACAGTTCTTTTGGAAATCTTAAAACTTAGATAGTGTATGGGTGAATATCAAATTTAAAAACCGTTGCAAGGGCCAATGGCGGACTTAAGGATTTTCATTTGGGTGGGGGGACAATGGTTAATTGAAAACGTCAATCATTCTTTCGCTAGGTTTTTTTTTTCTTTTTTCACATTAACAATAGAAAGTGAGAAAAAATATTGCATTTAAAGAGATTAGCAGTTGATCTTTTTTTATTATGTTTCTCCATATCTAATTTAAAGATAAAATCAATAGCATAGGTTAAAGACATAGTTTAAAACAAATTTTTCTTTATTGTAAGGAACCTTATTATCAACACTAAATTCATAAATAAGCCTTTCCAATTCCTCAAGAAAGTAGAGAACCCAAAAAAAGAGCAGATGATAAAACCAATATTAAAAAGAGACAAAATCTAAGAAAAAAGGGTCAAGATCGCATAAAGGCATAGAAGAGCAGACAAGAGTATTCATTTTCCTTCTTCAGTCATAGAATGGAAACAAGCACGTGGTCTTACTCTCCCGTAGAGATGGAAAGAAAATGTTTTTTTTTCCCCTTCCACCGAAGAAGCGAATAAAATGGTTGACATGGGGTGATTGCTTTAGCTTTCATGGGGCATGGCCCAAGCCCCAATTTAATTTTATGTGATTTCTGGATTTGACCTGGGGTATACACATGGGTCCGCCCCAGGCACGGGCAATAGCCTTTATTCATTTCCCATTAAAAATAGGAGTTTATTTGATGGCTAATATTGCATCTTCACTATTGTTTCTTTAATTTTTGCCACTTTTGTGAATACATTACTTAGAATTGATGAGAATTCAATTCCGTGCAAAAAAAAAAAAAAAAAAAAAACCTTAATTGAAGTTTGTCATATGAACTCACTGCCGTATCAAGAACTCGCGAATAGGTTTCTATGGGCGTGAGCTTTCTACGAAATAAATGAACACAAAAACAGCAGCACAAGTGTCTTCTCTTGAAGCATGTAGAGACGATAACAAAACAATCTTATTGGCTACAGAGTATAATTCATAAAATCCAAATGTCAGGCAAGCTATACACATTAAAGAGGTGTCCCCCAGTCCTGCTTAATTAGTACAAATGATCTAAACCCCAAGGGGTAACTTAATGACATCATTTAGCTGATTGGTTTCAGCTGAAATCATGTTATTACAACTAAGTTGGTTTAGGAACACGGTTTGTACCCTGAGGTTGTAAGTTCGAAACTGCACTACCACATTGGAGCTACATTGAAGTTTACGCGGCTTCCCTCTAGGCCCAGAGGGATTAGTTCAGTCCAAAGGATTGGGAACCCTCCGATATCAGTAGCAACGGCAGCAACAAAAAAAATACAAATGATCTAAATATCTCACTAGCAAAACCTAAATATATGATCTTCAGAACACAATTGCATAACATAACCACATATATGAGCAGCAGCATCTTCATCAAGACACAAGCCACATGAAAAAGGTCGACCATAGAGTAAGTGAAACAGAAGCCAACCCGTAGGCCCATAGAAAAATTACAGAGCATTCGCTCTCACCTGCCCCAAACAACTGGGCCATCGTACCTGCCAGCAATTGAACAAACTCAGGTTAACATGAACATGGTCGAAATTAATTCCCTCCAAGGAAGTCCATAACAAAAATATAGACTGATATGCTGTGAAAGTAGTATTGGCTAATAGTAGAAATAAGTAGATGGTAGCTAACAATGGCCCTAATCCAACAGTGATCCACATCCAATCAGGGTGGTTGCTAGACACACAAGTGGCTTTGAGAACTTGTAGTAGCTAATCCTATATCCCAAGAACTAAAATAATATATATATATATATATATATGATGAATGATCCAATTCTCATAGTGTGCATGGATCTTACAATGTACAACACCTAGTGGGGCCCACCCAATCACCCATCCGAGTGGACAACAAAACCAAGACTCCCCCTGATAGTTACCAAATCCTAGGGTTTGCACCCATCGGAATGGATTCGACCTTTGGATTGGCTACACCATTTTATTTTATTTTTAATATAAAGCGGTTGAAACTTGTGGGGTGTAAATCAAGGGGTTAGAATGATCAGGCCTGCCCAAATGTTCCATTACCCCTGGTCGCATCCCCAAGTGAGGCCCCATAGAGAGGTGCACATGGTGATCCAATGCATGATGCACACATGGGATCACTCTATACATCATATGTTTTCTTTGACATTGAAAAGGGTAACCAATACTTCTTAAGAGTCAAGATTATCTCATGAAATATTTAAAAAGGTGTCCCTTTTGACGCGGAGAGTATGTAACATACTTATGTTTAATGCAGGTGGGACAGCAAATTGCAAGAGAAGAATGAAGTTGTATAATGGATCTTTGTGAACCAAGCCAAAACGAATTGCTCCTTTGACTACAGCTATCCCCAACAGAGGCAGGGCAATGTAACGGACGACAATGATTCCAATGATGATAGGGACTCGAATTTCTGACCCCCTGAAACCTAAAATACAACAGCAGCCAGTATTAGTCTCTTTCCTTCTTTTATGAAAAATGAAAAATTAAATTCATTCATTGATTACCCCTGAGAAGGTTTCCTCCCATTACAAGGATGACAGTTGGGATTGCTCCATTGCTGTAGGCCAGAAATGGAGAACAATTAATTTGCTGAAAGATAAGTTTATTTACTTGATGCTATAACCATTGTTGCCATTGAGCAATTGCATGCAATTCATTGAATAATTGAACTGTTAAAGTGTTTGGAATACTCCTGTATGATTGGCCTGCATACTGATCTGGTGCACTGTTATATTTGGACCACATGAATCCCTGTTGGGCTCTCGAACATTTTTACACTAAGTCATGCCAATCATTTAAGTTCTCTTTCAACTATTAAAAGGAGAAGATAAAACTATATTGCGCGGTCAAACTTCTATGGTTCAAAGGATTTTACCCCAGCAAAACAGCAGAGTCTTGGATCACGCGAAGTGGAGCACCTTCACCAGTAAGTGCCCTTCTAAATGGAGGGATTACTCCAACAATAAACCCAATAATCTGCACAAGAAAGTAAAGTGAAGTTTATTCTTGCAAAAAAAAAACCTCGGTCTAGGAGGCACTAAAAAGCCAATCCATTGGTTAGCTCAATGAGGCACCTTTCTTCCACTAAAACAACCGGGGATCGATCCCTAGTTATAGAGCTGATAGTAAATGACTTGGGTGAGTATGTGTGTGTGGATGTGTTAGTATTTTCCAAAAAAAAAAAAAAAAAAGGCGCTAAAACCTAGTATGTAAAGTTTTCCAAGGCTTTCCAAGGCATATGATCTAAGACATGTGGGCTCATGGTTTGGTTATCCAGACCAATTATATGGGTGCTACATTCAATAGGGCATACCCCAGATTGGAGGACCCTAGCTTTCCAGTCTTTGGTCTTTCTTCATCCAATGTGGATCCTCACTGGTTCTTCTCTTAGCTAGGTTTAGGCAACTGATCAAAAAGCTAGGACCCTTTTTAGTAGTAACCATATAAGGTCATTTCCTTCATTACCATATAATTCATCATTTGTAAATTGAAAAATGTTCAGAGTCAGAGACTGTTGATCTATGATTCTATGGCATCAACAATAACACGGATATGTCCTCGATCGACAAGTTCCACATATGCAATAATAATTTTCAAGGCCCGAGTAGAATGTCGCACATTTGAATCTATTTGACATTTCAGGAAAAGAACAAAATAAAGGAAAGAAACTTGCATCCCTCCACTCAAAATTTAATTATTGGAACATTTGGAGCTAATCAAGATACAGTTGGATCTTCAATCCATGAGCAACTGCAATGCAAAAAAACAAGTGCATGCATTGCACATACATTTTGATGACTAATTATGAACCATGTTTACCCACCCCTGAACGACACGGGTTCGAATCCCAATGTAACAAAGAACAGTTAGGTGACAAATGAAGATTTAGTGACCTAGTTATTGTTGTGTTTAGTTAACACACCGCTCCAATGGTTGAAGGTGCCAGCAACTTCTTCAAGTTTGCTTTTCCGGACATCTTCTTTAAAAATGTTATTAGCTTTACAGAACCTGATACCTGAACAAAAGCTCCAAAAGATCAGATGTTGAAGGGCATTTAAGAAAATGTTAGCAGTTTCTCTATTGGTTCAGTGAGCTGTGGAATTCTATCTCGGTAAAAACTATGGAAGATCTAAAAAGGAGAAAGATGAGAAAGAAAGAAAGACACCTTCATTGTTTCCTTTAACTCCTCTGTTTTAGTCGTAGTAGGCAACGTGCATTGATCTTCTACATGCACTGATGATACCGATGATATCACCATTGTTGAAGTTTGCTCTCGTAAAGCCTCTGGCTGTGGGGTCACTTCTGGAATGCCATTGATTTCATCATCTTCTGTAGTTTTCTTACTTAAAGACATTCGCATGATATTATAGACGTACATCCACATGAAGATGACACCTAGCTGAAGGATTCATAATAAGAAACAAAATCTTCTCTGTGATTATGGTAGCTTTTATAGTATGAAAGACAATAGATGTAATAACTTCCTCACTTCATACAGCTATACTCTTACGGGAAGACAACCAAGAGAAATTTCAGATGCTAAGTCACTGTTCTAAAGAAGATCATACCGCCATAGATAGAGAAGAATATGCCAGTCCAAGTTTATTGCAGACTTCAGGATTTCCAAATGGACTGTGTTTCTCTTTGCAGATTGCTGGGATGATTATGATTAACATATACCCCAAATTTCCTGTTCACATAATAAAAAGCAACCCTATATCATTTTATCCAATAATGGACCAATTTGATTATGATACGTATAGTGGTAACCATGATGACAAAAATCACAATTAATTGCTTTAACACTAGGAAAGGTTCTTTTTCTTCTCCTTCAATTTTCTGAAACAAAATCAACTGGGAGATTGGCTTTTCATTTCTAGAGTCCCACCTCACCTACTAAATGTGTTAGTTGATTGGCAGTAGTTTAAACACTTGCTTAAACAAACCAGAGAACTAGAAGAATGTATGTAATCACACGAGCACAGTTGCAGAATTAAATGCAGATACTTACCAGCAGAACAGCAGCCGAAAATAAGGCTCCTCAAGCTAGAAGGAGCTCTTGTAATTTGAATTACAGCCCACCCAAGCAGTGAACCCAAAAGAAAAGTGAGAAGTATATTAATTGGCATGAACCACCTGCAAAACAAAAAGAGACTCCCTGGTTTAAAAACGATGTAAATTCCAAATTTTAATGAGTGACATCAGTTCCACTCAGAGAGAACAAACGGTTCCTATTCTCTAATAATGCTTTCAGTGCACAACTTTCAAATAAAAGATGAGCTGAAGCACTGAACCATAACCCATGAGTGTGTGCGAGATAAAGAGATGAAGCATGCAAAAGACTAACATTGTAAACAGGATTAAAAGAAACTCACAATGAAACCATAAGCTTGAATGTGATTGTGCTTGATAGACTGCTATACACTAGAGTTGGATTAAATACAAAAAAGGTGACCTGATAAATAACAGAGGGCTCAAGTCAGTCTAGAGATGGATGGAGAGAATGATCTAATTGACTGGAAAATACAAGAAGGAAGCTACAAGCACAGAATACATCAACAATAAAGAGAAAGGACAATTCATGGATCTGATTTGTTGTTAATTAGTACCTGTGAGTGTGTGGCCCACATGACCACACACCTCCTATATGCAGACCATGCATTAAAAAATCCTCTTGTTTTGGTTTTCTAAAAACTTTGACTTGGGAAAATGGTTTGAATTTCCATTCATTAAGGGATCCTATTTTGCTAATGATAGCACTTATCTAGACCCATTGCTAGCGTCGACACAAAAAAGAGAAGGAGAAGAGAGCTTATGATTTCCTGATAAAGGTAGCGGCGATCATTGGGTTGTGGTAATCGAGAAGTCATAGATCAAAGTTATGGTTGTATTATTTAGATCTACTCCAATGACAGTCAATCCTATGATTGCAAATTACAAGTGATATCAAAGCATAGATCTGTCGCAATTTGTTACCAGTATCAGAGCTTGGGTTCATAGGAATTATATCTGAATGACCGATTTATGTTTGGTGATCAAAGTTGATATTTGCTATAACTTAGTGAAGATTGTTTTATTAAGAGGGCTTGGACACATTTTGTTTTTTGATGCCAGATAAATGTTTTACAGGAGAGCATGATATTTAAGAAAAAGGAGCACTGAGGAAGGAGGCATTTGAGTGTGAGAAAAACTTTCTTTCCTCTCCTCTCCTCCTTGCTCTCTCCCGGGCTGGCAAACAAGCATAACAAGGAGTAAAAGGCAATTGTACCTTTGGACAAACCCTTGATCACCTAAACAAAAATCACAATTCTGATGTCATTATCCATCCTATAACTAATAGCAGAGATCAAGTAAAGATGTCACTTCTTCAGTTAAGAATTTCAAAACTCCTCATAGTTGGGCCACTCTGGTAGCTCCTGAGCCTATCAGAATAGTGGATTTCAATAAACCACATAACAGCATCAAGCATGACCTGTAACATCACTAATGGTATATTCACTTATTTGGGAATCAATCCATCATCATCAAAAGGTCAACAAATTGATCGCAGCAATGGGCCTACAAATTTCAATAATAGGATAGATTCAATATTTGGGTCATGTCTGTTAAGTAGTTGTTTGTGTAGTTTCCTATCACCAATTGATTTTGGGAATCATCCCACCGAGGATAGTTAGGACACCCACTACGGGGAGAGACCCGGGGATGGGATCCCTAGTCATCTGGGTGAACTTTCATATTCTACCATTGGTAGTTTGGTCCAATTTAAATTAGTTACTGGCTTAATTACAGGTGAATCAATTCCAATGATGATTTACAGCTTTCAATCTCATCATTTCATGTCCATTCTTTGAACCTTAAATCCTAAGAACAATAAAACTGTAGGCATGATATACATGATAATAAACAATCAAAGATCAAAACATAAGTGAAGTGCAAACTTGAACTCCTTAAAGCATAAAACTGCTCACAAGGTTCAAATGCTTCCTGGCGTCTTTAACTAAAATATTCACACGACTCGTTGCGAGAAATGACCCAACAGCAGTGAGCAGAAGCACTTTTAGAACTGGCACAGATGCTGCAACAAAGAGACGCCAAAGCTCCATGTTGAAATTTATTCAAAACTTTTAGTACCTTTTTCCAATCTTCTCTGCATGGGGACAAAGAAAAAGCTTACGTCAACAACTTCTAGAGGTGAATTCTCATGTGTAAATATGAAATTGGACATGAATGTAATCAGCCGTGCTACAGCCCGGGGTCTCCCCCGGGGTCTGTAGACTTTTTGTTACCATAAATATCAGTACTCCATCTAGACCGCAATGAAAAGCACAGAAATTCAAATATAGTTACACTGCATTGCATTGAGCTTTAGTCCAGCACCCTCAAAAGAATGAGTGGGGCCTACCTTCCTAAAATCTAAGCCATTGATATTCTCTTAACAATACTGCGTCAATCAATCATATCACATAAGAGAGAGACGAGAATTTCATGTGGTTCGGAAACACCGTCTACATCCACGGCAAGAGAGCAACATCCACATCTTTTGACTCTCTTGGTTAAATATATATATATATATATTTATATATATTTATATAGGAAAATATTCAAGTGCATCTATCCCTCACCAAGTGTGGTGAGGGACACCCCTTTATATATATATATATATATATATATATATATGGGGGACATTCATGTGCATCCATCCCTCACCATAGGGTGAGGGAACTTTCCCTTTTTGCAGATGAATATTCTTTTTATGCATATAACCCTTTATGACTTTTCCTCTTTTTGCACATAAAAATTTCCAATTATGGAAGTGTTCCTCACCTTATGGTGAGGGATTGATGCACATGAATATTCTCCTATATATATATATATATAATTTTTTATTTTTTTTACTTTATTGAAGCCCTAAGAAAGTCTTGTTATAATGGCCAAAATGCCTTTGACCCTAAATCCAGTCATTGGCTAACCCAATAGATCAATCCGATAAATCCAGAATACAAAACATAAACCCAACAAATACTAACACCAAATTCAGTGGGCCAACCGTTAAGTTGAGCAGTGGATTTTTACACAAGATGTGCTCCGTTTTTCTTTTTCTTTTTTTTATATAAAAGAGAGAGAAGTGAAGGGAGTTGATATGTGTTATAAGATGTAGTCAAATAAGCGCAGTAGACCATTTCGTTTTAACCTTTTCAATAAATCCAAAATATTAACATTACTTTATATAGAAGGCCCATACGCAAGTTTGCAATAAAAATTAAGAAATTAATTATGTTATTTTTTGCTAAATGCATATAATACACATGTAGAATAATTTCTAGGCATATAAGTGATCTAAACATTCTGGGCTTGTGATCAACGCATAAAGACCAATATAAAGTAAATATGAATGCATATTAAGTACATGTTCAGTTATCATCAACTAACTCATCAATCTTGATTCATTTCAATATAGCAACAATTAATTGATTTGATTGGCTAGAAATAACAAGTGCAGTGTGCAAAAAAAAAAAAAAAAAAACACTATAGATAATTATTTTAAAATAACTGCTCTTTAATTTGATTCAACGGGGTATGTTCTCCTACAAGCAGACTCTGCATATTTCTCATATATGGTCCAACTCATGGGCCTGTTTAACCTATTATAGTGTGGGTAGGGTATATTGAAAGGGCTAACAAAATAATTAGCCATGTCGAATCATCTTAACCCTTAATTTAATAGTTATAAAGTTTAGTTGGTTTTTAACTATAAATATTTTTGAGATACAATTCAACAGAGGATTTAGGTCTTATGAGAGTGAAATGAGGCTTTGCGCTAAATCATGGGGGGGTTGAGAGTGTAAAATCCCCACAGAAATGGACTGCATATACTGTTGTTGCTTACGAGAGAACATTTCTCATGATTCCATTGCCTACTTCAGTCCCAAACCTCATTGCGTCCATTCAAAGGATTTGGTAATGAAGGTGATGAACATATATTTAATAATAACTTATGGTGCCTTTTTGACCCCGTACAGTTTATTCATCAAGTTTTTCGAGTAACTTGCAACGAGTGGAGTCCTGTTTTCATCACTCAAGTCTAATGGTATTTATCCTAAACAAACCTATAAAAAAATTGAAAATGAAAGATTCCCCGTGTTCTAAAACATACACTTGCATGTTGCTTACATTGGTTTTTCTGCGGAAAAGTGATCAGGACTGTGGAAACTTTTTTCCGCAACTACAATAAATGGTGTGGCCTCGTTTTTGAGAGAAAAAAAGCGCAAAATTTGCGAATATGCTGCTCTGGGCTACGATTTTTCTTATGTAGGACTTCGTATAGTCCAAAGACCCCTTTAAGACAAGCAAGCAAATAGACAAGTAAGTAGAAGCAGGTAGGATCTCATATAGGGGCGGTCTCCCCCATCAAACTTGGGTCTGCCTCCAAAAACTCGCTTGAAAATATTAGGCTCGCCTCCAAAATTCGCATGAAAATCCTGGTTCCACCCACAAAACTCATGAAAATCATGGGTTTGCCTATAAAATCCAACTACTTGTTTGGGTCTACCCCGTCAAAAGAAAATCTTTCGTCCGTTGCTCCGAGTGAGAGTCGAGATTTCCTGGCAAACCCACGTTCTCATATGCATGCATATGCTACCTTAATCATAGTTTCCACCCGATGTATTCATCAACTGAAGACCAGGTGATGTTTCACTTCCAGCGTGTGCTGAAGCTTAAACAGAGCTAGTAGACATACAAGGGGAAAAGAGAGAGAGAGAGAGAGAGAGAGAGAGAGAGGAGGAGGAGGAGGAGGAGAGAAAAACTTCCACGTTAAGAAGGCGATTGGGTTAAGAAGAAAACAGATCGAAATGGAACCAGAAACTGGCTATTGCCATCAACTTTCACGTACTTGCCATGTAAGATCTCCTAAATCCAACAAGGAGATGTCACCTTGTTGAATTTAATCATCTCCTAACGTTACTATTAGATTTCAAAATTCTGGAACAACAAGTACGCCCGTAACAAATGCAGCTAAATTAAGAAAGAAAATCTCCAAGCTCACCTTAACAAGCAAGAGCTATATTATAAACTGCATGCATTTGCAGAGAAATTAAACACAAGAAGCCAGGTGGGGAGGAGCTCAGCTACCTTTCTTATTATTTATAAAGGAGTTATTTACTGCCTGTCGACTCATCAACCACACATAAGTTGAAAGAAAAAGCAGTACTCAAGCAAAACAGGTAACAGAATATATATAGATACAAATGAATGAACCTCATGGTTATGGTGGGGCCCTCAATCTGTATACGTTGACGATGTATTGCACTTCGAGCAGTTGAGCTTCGTAGGTACTTACTAGGCAGCAACTGAGTGCGGCATCCAGAGAGACACGTGATGCATAGGCCATCTTTTGATCAAGAGGAATAGCTTAGTTGGTTTAAGACCACGGTTTGCACTCGGAGGTTATGAGTTCGAAACTGTACTACTGGGATTACAGGAAAATTTTACCCGGCTTTCTCTCCTGCCGCCATAGGGATTATTCTGATAAAAAAGATTGGAACCTGCGTTATCAAAATAATGAAAAAAAAAAAAAAAAAAAAGAATGAAAGGGCCATTTCTTGAACAGCATCTAAAGTGAGCGTTTTACAATAGACGCTGACTTCATCAATCAATAGTCTCATCAGACTCCCAGGTTGAAAATGTGGAATCACCAAAAACCTCTCTCATTTGCCATGGTACTCGTTAATAGGTGTTTTGTTTTTAGCACGGATAACCAGTGGTAATTTTCAAAGGCTCACCATGAGTGGATCATTCACTACCCCATTAACAAAAAATTCAACCACATGCAACTGTCATCTATTCGACTCAAAATTTTAAAATTGCGGTTTTTTCTTCTGATGTGGCGGCATACTATGAGTGGTTCAGCTTTCATTGTAAAAGTGTAACAACTGCGATAGATTATTGGGTCCTATAGTATTTTGGTAAAATAGTACTTGTTAATATTAATATTGAGAAATTGCCAATATCTAAATTCCTCCACTGAATTCGGTGAACCCAAGTGCTCCACTTGCTTACTTCACTTGTGTCCGTCAATGTAAATAAAATACTGGGGGCATTGAGTTGCTTGGAAAAGGAGGGTTTTGTTAGAATATTTTCTTTAGTGTGGCCGACATGATCCCATTCATTGGTTTAAAAGATCAAACGGTGTGACTATTCCCCTTCACGTGGGGAGAAAACCAAGAAGTGCAGCTATAGATACCCCTAAGGTTTGTATGTTTTGTAGATACCCTTAAGCTTTTTGTAGATACCCCTAAGGTTTGTATGATTTGTAAATAGGCCCTTGGAGTTTTAGTATTTATAAATAGGCCTATGTATTTTCATTTTAATACCTTCCGTGTCCCCAAAATTAATAATCTTTCAACCATCATAGGTTCTTAGAGCAAAATGACACTTTTGTCCATCTCTTTTATCCTTATATGCATATTTCCAAAAGCTTTGACTCAAATTATTTTTTTCTATAAACATGTAACATGAACAATTGCACTTTGTGGGAGAAAATAACTATACATAAATTTATTTATTTTTATCAATTCAGTGCTTATTTCATTAAGTCCATACTGATCATGACTGTAATCAACACATGTACTTATAACTGGTTATAATTTATCCAATCAGCTACCGATTGATTGATGAAAGTTTCAAATACATGTTAAAGAAATATTGGGGGAATGCAAAAAAATATTAATTTTTAGAATTTGTGATGGGGGTGGTGTTTGGCTCTATATAAAAGAAATATTTGGGGAAGGGGCAAATGTAAAAGAAAATATATTAATATTTAGAAATTGCGAGGGGAGGATATTTTAAACTTTTCTCAAATATTGGTGGGGGGCTTTAAGCCCCAGGCCCTTGTATTGGGTCCACTCCTTGTCGTGTGCATAAGAGAGTTATTGAGAAAAACCATTTGGACTTGAGATAAAATAATGGTAGTTTTATAAATAATAATATACTCATTTTTGTTTAATGAATGTACAAGCAGAGTTGTCATTTATAAAAGACTCCCACACAAATCTCATGGTGGCTGCCCTATATTCTTGTTAGGAATATTGATTTTGGGGACATGAAAGGCAATAAAAAGAAAGAGCAGTGGCTTATTTACAAATACTAAAACCTCTGGGGCTTATTTACAAATCCTACAAACCTATTGCGGTATATACAAAAAGCTAAAAAAATAAAAAAATAAATAAAAATTATCAGGGAGAAAATTGAGTGTCACACTTCATCACATGAATTGTTCATGTAAAACATATGTGATTGAGGGTATTGATCAAACTGTTTTTGAGATGCAAGGAAAAGTTTTTCAGCATATACTTCATCATCTGGATCTTTTTTAAGTATTCTTTCAATATAAGTGCTTATTGTGTTATATTTAATTCAAGTATCAAAATCCATTCAATTTCTATTTCATCTGTATAAGAATAGAATAGGAGAAAATTTTCTTTTGGGACACTTCACTTCTTTCAATAGAGAAAATCCAATGACAAGAGTACAATCCAGTGAGGGAGAGCCGAGGCTTGAGAAAAAGAACATCCTCCACTTTAGAGTCTTGACATGCGCATTTCCCACTGTCCAAACAAGGAGGCCACTTTTGGGGCATGCCTCACACTACACCTACCATTTTTGGAAACAGACCATTTTTTATGTTCTTAGAATTTACCATTTGAGTTGACATCCAGTTTTAACCAACTCGCCTTTTTTTTTTTTATTCTTTTTTTTCCCCATGCGACATGTTTTTGAATGGGTTTCTTTTAAATATAAAAATGAAAGTTTGATGTGCCGGTGATCTCCACAATAAAAGGAGTTAGGTTGAGTTTCGCATCTCTTAAATTTATCTCTTATTTTATTAAATCGTTTAAAACAGACATTAGAGCGTCTGGAAATACATTTTACTGTGTCCATTTGAAAAAGGAATAAGACATAAAATGTCTTTTTCATGTAGTGAAGAAAGTGGCATGATTTCAAATAGACACACATGTCATAAGCGGAAAGACATGGCCATGAACAGTGAAATGAACGTTAATTATGGCAGTCCTTTTCTTTCAATTTTGGCTTACCTTATGGGACCCACAACCATGATCCACACCGTTAGAAATGTAAAGAAGGCCCAACATGGCCACGTATCCAAATTTCAGCCGTCGCTCTTTCTCTAATCTCAAGATATTTGCAAAAAACCATGAGCTATTTGATGTAATATTCCGGACATTGTGGGCCCGATAACCACAATCCAAGCCGTTCATATTGTTTGGAAGACTAAAAGCGGCTATGGGTCCAAATTTTAGCCTCTGATGTGGTCCATAACTCAAGAAAATGCAAAAAATCGGAGAACCGTTATATTACACATGTGAAAATCTTCGTAGAAGAAACTATAAAATGGATAGTCTGTGTTTTTTTATTTTTACTTGAGTTCTGTACCAATGAATCACAATCCAAACCATAGGATATCTGGGGTAGTGAAAGAATGAATATAAGATCAAATTTGAACCGTTGATCTATTACGGATCCCGAGCAATTTGTAAAAACGCGTGGACTATTTGGTCAATTTTTTTGAAATTTGTGGGCCTCTATTTCAAGATCCGTAGCCCATCCATGGGGTCAAAAACTAGCATCAGATTCCTTGTGGGTATGGAGAAATTAAAGAAAAATCATTTATGGTTGAATTAAAAAAATATATTTCAATCAGGCATGTTGTGTAACCAAGCGCACTGTGTCAAGAACATCTATTTCAAATAGGGCCCATTAGAAATAGTTCTTTTAAATTAAGATCCTCTTAAAACCAATAAGAGTTGCCAAACAAGCCCTTTTGACAACATCGAATATGTTTCTCATCCCCACTATAAAGCAGTGATGACCGTACCGTTAATTTAATTGGGTTCACCGAAATTTGTCCTCCATTTATCTTAACCTACAGATTTTGAATGCACAGTGCATCAGACTCATGACTGGATGGATCCTCACTATAACACACTATGCTCCAGAGTGAACAAGGAGACAGCCCAGTAGTAAGAGCACTTCACTCACACCGCCAAGTGAAAGTGATTGTCTTTTATTATAGTGATAGCGCTTCACTATGGCAAGTGCATAGAGCACCATCCGAGCGCATAGTTTTTAATAATTACTTTGTACTTTCTTTTCTTTAAATGAGATCTTTCGTTTCCGTTCAAAAAATATATATCGTTTATTATAATATTTTTTTAAAATATTTGTAATATTCTCTATCAATGTTAATTCCCACTATCCTTTTATATATATATATGTGTGTGTGGAAATGCTCCTATGAGACATGCTCTCACATTACTATGAGAGATACTTTCACATGAGCATCTCCCATATGTGTGTGTATATATATATATATTATTGTCTATGGAGAATATTCATATGCATCTATCCCTCACCATAGGTTGAGAGACACTTACATAATTGAAAATATTCATGTGCAAAAAATGAAAAGTTATATATGGTCATATGCAGAAAAAGAATATTCGAATGCAAAGAGAGAAAGCAATATAAGTGTTCATCATCCTATGGTCTCCATACAAGGGTTCCAAGCTCGTAATCAAGGTGTGAAAGCATTTAGTGATGTTACTTTTGTTAACCTTTTATAATGAGATTGTGAATCCTAATTGAATGGACGAAGGTTCTTTCAAGGATGAAGATGGTGATGAGAAAAATTCTTCTACTTACAAAGCATGGTGCCCATTAAACAATCAGTATCTGGGTGCTAAAGTCATTAGTCTCCCAACCTAACCAACGCATTTTGTTGATTCCAATGGCTGACACCACTAGCTCTCCTTTTCGATCGATGTGCTGTGCTGTGTTGCTTTTATACAGCCTTCTTGTATGTTGTTCTAGATTCAAAATAATGGCATCATTATCACCCATGTAAATGATCATCATCTGGACACAACTACAGGTAATGGAAAAGGAAGCTAAGGAATATGGCCGGAGAGTGCTAACTGGGCATTCACCTTCTTCATGTCCCATACAAGAGAAAGGCTATATGGATCTAGGCCTAGATATGGAGGAGCTCACCTTGACGGAGAGCGTTCCATGGGCCCACCTGGGGATGGGAAGGTGAAAGAAAAAGGTTTTAATGGACCCTATCTCTCTATTAAATTTCAAGCCTTCAGCTCGACTTAATCCCTTGATACATGGCCCACAAATTCAACAATTTTATATGAAAGAAATTCGGCTGTTAAGTCCAATTGAATTGTTGCAAAAACCCCTTGGGATCTGGTGAAATTCAAGAGGGGTGTGCGCTATACTCAGGTCTATGATCAGGTGGGCCCCACTAGGAGGTGCGCCAGAAACCCCTTGGGATTTGGTGGTTGCTTTAAGGTTTTAGGTAGGCCTCACAGTGGATAAGATACATGAATCTTTTGTAAGATTTTATTCAAGTAACTGACATACATGCATTTAAATCTAATTGGTGGGTCTAAAATATATTAGAGTTAAATTGTAAAATATCTACTACATGTAGAGAGGCATTTATTTTGAATAGTTCATATAAGTATGTGAGCCCCCTTGTATGAATTCATATTTGAAAAGAAGAGAAATTCTCGAGCAATAATTTTATACATCACTTCCACCATACTCTTAGCATCATTTTTTGTTACATAATAGCTTAGTAGGCAGGTCTGAAACTAACACAAAAGGCCGATCACGTGCATGTCAAATTGAGGACAATGCCTTAAACCACACCTTTCTAGTTGTGCAGTTAACTAGGTTTAATTGTTTACCCATATGTTAAGAGGGGTATAGCAATTTAGCATCATCTTTCATATGTACTTTTATATGCAGTCACTAGAAATACTTTCTTCAAACTTGTTCCATGCATTATTTGCTTAGAACTCGCCGTATATGGTCCTACAGAGCCCAACACCAATAGCTATCAAGTTGAGCATCATGATGGTGATGGTGGGCGGTATCATGATCGCAACGTCCATTTCACTAGATAGAGCTCTCCGTAGATGTCCTCATTGTCATCACCAGCTGACTGTGGGGTAAGTGTAAAAGAGATCTCAATGCCCGAGATCACCTTCAGCAGGCCTTAGACGACAGCTGCAAGATGAGAACTGGTCCCAAAGATGAGCCAAAACTGCTCATTTCTCCACCACTCCTCTGGGTCTATACCCGACCACCTGAGTTCCAGCACGGCCAGCATCATGAGGGTAGAAGTTATGATGAGCAAGTGACGAGGAAGGTGACATTCAGGGTTTGCACTGTGAACTTCCCGGAGAAGAGGGAGAGCACAGGGAGGAAGCAGTATACGAGGAGGAATGGGGAGGTGAAGGGGTAGATACCGACGTTCAGGTAGGCTAGGCATTGGAGCACCTTCATCTTGGGGGAGGCGAAGAAGGCATTGCTGCGGCAGGAGAAGATCTCAACAGAGCCGGTGGCCCATCGGGAGGACCTGGTGAAGGCGGTCGGTCAGGTTGATAGGTGCAAAACAAAACGCACCGACCATCTCCCATCTCAGTTGCATCTTCCAAACCTGCAACTGCTTTCATGATCCAACTTCATTGTCGTCTATGTCCAAATCGTCTCCATTAGACTTGACCCGAGCTAGTTCCCCTCCTACCCACCCCCACCCCCACCCCCACCCCCAATAACAAGCCCCTGCCTAATCTGTAACTTGCAATTCCACGACATTAATCACCATTTTTTATGACCCACCTAGGGTATCCCTCGCTAGCCTAGCCTCTATACCTTTGGCCACCAGCCCAGGGATTACTTGATTCTGACGAGCAAGAACTATTTCATGGGGATCCCCTTCCCATTTTATCTTGTTCATTTAAATTTACTCTTTTTTGTGATCTTACTTTGGGGCTTTCACGTTGGGAGCATGAGCTTTTTAGATCTATCCAACTTCAGCCTTAGCTTGTTCTTATTTGGAACTAAAATGCTTCTCAAATTGATGTCCGGTCTGAATTGAAACTTTGTCGAATTAAATTCAAAGATCTACTCTTTACTTTCACTACAATCTTGATATTTTTATAATAATAATAACAATCGTCATCATCATCTTAACTGTGTGCAAATATGGGCAGGTTTCGAACACTAGATGTGAAGAGAATAGAAGCCACTCCACCAACTCCCAGGTGGGTATCACCATAAGAATCCAAACCACTATACATAGACTAGCAATTGCTGCCCATCCTTACCAAATCTGCGTCCAGTCCACTAAAAGTAGGATCCTAAGAGTTTTTGAGCTTTTGTTTTTCTATTTCACAAAAAGGTCCCTAAATTTTTACAAACATGCCCTTGATGAAGGCCCACAATGTGGGAAATTTCAATGTGGCAGGGGCAGAATAGTTCAAAAGTAAGTAAACTACTTCAGAAATATTCCTGCATCCAAAACTGTTATTATAATGAAGTCATTATGGTTTGATCATGTCATTTTGCAAGAATATTCTCAGTTAATTCCTGCGTCCAAAATGGAGCAGCCTTTTAAGTTTTCATGATTCCATTTGTTTGCTGCAGCACACAAAAAGACCATTTCGCATAGCTGCTAGCCTGCGAGATGCAAGACTTTCTCAATTAGCTATCTAGGAGCCTATTTAATTACATTATAATACATAGGAATTAAATACATAGATCACATACCATAAATGGTTAAAAATGAAAATCAAATGTGAGTTTTTAAAAATCGGGTATAAAATAACCTTTCCTCTTAAGGAAAATAGAATCAAAAGAAAATGGAAAATGAACAAACCAGTTATCACCCTAGTAGTTCATTTCCCATCTTCATCTTCTTTTAATTCCATTTTTCTAGAAGGAAAGTTTATTAGATGCTCTTCTTTTTTTTTAAATTAACATTTAATCTTTTCGTTTAATAGTTACTTTCATTAAAAGCAAGCAGACCAAGGACGTCGCTAAAGGCAAAGTTTGCTTGAAATTTGACTCTCAACAAATAGGAACATGACATAGTGATTCAACATGAGCAGACTCACGGCAACTCAAAGTTAACTAGCCCTAGCCATTTGTTTCACAAACTGTGGAACCATTTGGTGGGTAGTGCATTCTTTGGAAGTTAGCAATCGGTCCACCTTGATGGTTGCTGGCTTGCATGCACGGCCACCCTCAACACATGTAGCTGAAGTTTCCACCAATGCAATAGACTAACCAAACCTCACTATCAAAAGCAGATTAAAGATGGTTGATCTGGTATAAGAGCTGTGAGTGCTAGATAATAAGAAAGAGATTGATGCATTCAGCAGGATAAACAACATTTATTCCATTAATTATTACTGAAGTTGATTATAAAAAATTAATTCTGATCTTTGTACCATAAGCTATCAAACCAATCCATTGGTGCGAACTTTATACATATTCAAAGTCATGACTTGATCAAACAAATATCATATACAATCCAAACATCATAGTCAATCATTCTTGACACACGGTGAAACGATCACAAATGAGCCCTGAAAAGCATAATTGGGATGAGTGCCTGGAGAGTTGCACATTTGTAGTGAAAAAGTAACCTAAAAAGGCCTTGGAACAGACACCACCAACCTGCCATACTTGAGTTTCTGTTTTTGCAAACAAGATGCTCCCTCAAATTCCATTGCATTGAGTCATTTCTACATAAACTGATTAACTGATTGACGACATCCACCTGCTAAGGAAAGATTTCACAAGTCACTTTCGGGAGCAATGGAACAGAAGAAAAAACATCCAAGATCATCCACATTTGCATGAAATAAGCACTTTGCCCATATGATTCAATTCTCCACTGTTCATGGCCATTTAGTTCAAATAACAATCAGATAATCGATTCTGAGGTAGTTCGTCTACAGCAAATAGACATTCCTCCAAGGCCCAGCATAGTGAGTGGAGATTATTTTGTTATAAGCCAAAGACTGACAAACTTGATCAAGCCACAAGCTTTCTTTTTCCCCCATTTTTTACTTTAATGCCATTAATTACCAATGCACTGGCAAATTTTGACAATAATAAATGATGAAGTCTCACAAGTTGCAACAAAAAACAGACTGTAAACATGCAAAAGCATGATGAGAGTGGCTTTGCTTGTGAATTCCATGAACCTTGCCAAAACTAGTTCATTGGTTAACTGCCTTCAGTATCAATCTCATGTTGTTGCATTTCTCAAAGAAATGTTGAAAATAATAATGCAAGTATGAATTTTGCAGCTTTTGTTTGACAGGCACAGGCTTCACATGTAATTTAAGACTCGTCAGGGAAAATACACTATAAGATTATTATTTTTTAAATTTAAAAAAAAAAAAAAAAAGAAGGAAAAAAAAAAAGGCCACTTGAGCTATGCGAAAAGAAGTTCATCTGCAGGTCACGTTTCCAATTCCACCCTGCAGGTTTCAATCACCCTCCTAACCAATCATCATACCCAGCCAAGCTATCCGCCCAGTCCTACTCTAGTCTCTTGGGGAAGTGGGCTGGGGTCTGGTACAGCAAAACAAGGCATTGATATTGTAAGGATTATTATCCTATAAAAAAATTGTATTGTCAAATTCATTAGGTACAAAACTGGGACACTGCTTATCAATTGTATTCTTTGTGGACTGTACAAGAAAAAAGGCTACATGGACTCTTGCCATCACACGGGGACTCTTGCCTTTATCATGTGACTTTGGTATGATGACATCACATGGTAACACAAAAAGTGTCAAAGGGATTGTTTTGCCCAGGGACCCGTGCGTCAAGAAGTGAGGAATTGCAACAGCACACAAGTTGATTTTATCATCTGGGCATTCGAGACAGAACCTACAAGCGCTCAAGCGCGCACACCAACACTCGAGCGCCTGGGTCGTGGAAAGTGTGGTTTCTTCAGGACTTTGCATTCTAATTTGAGACAGTTTATTTATTTGAGTTCTACTTGCTCTCCAAGTATTGAGGTACGAATTAAAGTCTATATATTGTCTTCCTCTCTCAATTCTAGTGCACCACTCTCCCACCCAAAAACCTAGAGATCTATTGAGAGATTGTTTTCCTCTCCAAAGCTTCAAGTTGTTGTGCTAAAGTTTAAGTCTTTGGAGATTCTTTCTGCTTTTTTTCTGAAGTAGATTCATCTTGAAGAGGCATTCAAGGTGGTTTGTTCAAGCACGACGAAGGTGTACGGCGAGCGGTCGGCAAGATAGCACAGTCCTTAGATTGAGTTAACAACTGGGAAAGGGTTGTGAGTTCCTTCTTATAACTTTTAATTTATTTAGTGCTTGGTCGTCTGTTTGCCTAGACGATAAGGCCCATGGTTTTTTTCCGAGTAGGATTTTTCCACGTATAAATCGTGAGTCATTCTCATTGTGTGGTTGCTTGCTTTTACTCTGGATTAGGGTTAATTACTAGATTAATCACCTATTCTTGAAATCTAATAGAGATCTTATTATTGGGACCTAAGCCTGTGTTAAGGCCGGTTTTTCAGATATGACTAGCAATAATTTTCCACCAAGTTGCCAAAATAATGAAAGATTACGCAGAACAAAAGATCGCTTACAGTTGCATCACCAACAGAATCTAGGCAACAACTGCATGTAAAGTAAGGAGGCAAGATCATTATCACATCTGCAACCAATCTGTGGTTGTGAATAATGTAAACAAAAGATAATTTGCAGCTGCATCACTGGCAAGATCTAGGCGACTGTCGCTCGTCTAGTAAGGGGTTGCAGTTGCATCAACAGTAGGGTCTATGCAACACTCGTCTATATGAAGCCAAGATCCCCTCCCTCACGTTCTAGCTCTCAAGCACTGCCGAGCAAATCCAAATTTCAAATCCCACAACTATAGTTCCATACTTGAGCGTAGTTCGCACTGCAGTACAGTGAAAAGCAGTCTCAAGCAATCACAGATTCCAAATCCTACAGATACAGTTGTTTATTGGAGGATAGTTCACACCAACCAACAGATGAACAGGCCAATCTTTTTAGCCAAACCATCTAAATAATGAGGTCTGCCTTTTGCACAGGTTGAATGTGTTACAGGTGCCATGCGCACACGTGGCTGCATGGAATTTGCACATCGCTCCAGCATATCAGAAGACAATAAAAGGATAAAAAAAAAAAAATCATGGCAAAGAGTACTATTAACGTTATTGTTCAAAAATAATGCAGAACTTCTTATGATGTGAGAAGGAGGGCAAGAAAAAGATCTACCCTAGTAAAATCAACCAAAACTTACACCAACATCATATCCCATGTTCACCATAGAAATCATCGTCTTTTCCTTCATTTTCCCTCAATTTAAGCCCATATTTGAAGCATAAACTTGCAACCCTAACAGCCCCATTTGAACTAAAACTGGACCCCACACAGTTTCCAAACAATGATTATATAGTTTTTTCCTTCACATTGAAGAGCCCGTAATCCAAGGCCAAACCAGCCATATTCAGTAACCAATAACAGTCCCCTATCAGTCCATAAAATAGAATCCGAAATCCATGCAAAGGGCAAACTTCCCTTTGCTGTCCTATAAGCCCCTTCCACCACTACCAGCACACAACTGAAATAGCACCTTATTGGTTGTTGTCCCTTGGCCTCTCACAAGCCTTCAAATCAGTCCCTAAACTGAACCAAACCCTCACACATACAACCTCATTCAGGATTCAGCTGTTGCCCCAATGTGCTGTTGACTAGCGTCCATTCTACTACCCCAAAACAGAACACACAGTTGTTGTCCCCTTCCTAACATAATTCGAAACCTGAGCCAGCGCCTTTGACCTTTATGCGACAGTTTCTGATTGTTGTAGCAACACCTTTTCTCCAATCACAAATACCTTACACAGCTCATGTATCCAGTCCCTAAGGCATGGTTGAAATTCATGGTCACGGTGGGCACTGCATCAGCCCTAAAAATTGAGATGACACAGGTCACAGTCATCGCAGCCCCTCTCAACATGAATTTTCATTTGTCACTTGAAGATTCTTAAAAATAAAAATAAAAAGGTACCCAAAAAAATCCAGAACATCGAAAATGCTAATATTTTTTTCCGTTTTTCCTATTAGGGGCATGCATCAGTCATTCAACGCCATTTACATCTTATGTTGTTATTCATCCTAAATTGTTAAATCTATTACGCTTATGATTGCATCACATATTTTGGCATGGCCCGTCAAAGTGGAGCAACTCATTTCTGAATCATTAGACCATGGGCCTCACTTGTACAAACAGGTACCCCACAATAACATCAGCTCCAGATGATACAGGTTTTTGCTCCTTTGTAGGGCCCACGCCGTTGCATGTCAATCACACAAGGTGCGGGGATAAACATGTCTCCTTCATAGATTAGAATTGGGCCAAAAATTGTTCCTAGAGAATAAACAGGCTTGTTGAACAAATCAGTAGGGGATGTTCAAAAGTAGTAGTTCTCTGGAAGGAAAGCTAATTAATTCCATTCTTCCATACTGGATTAGGTTAGCAATTTTGTGGTTCTTCCCTCTTATTACTAGGAGAAGGTTTTCCACAGAAAACGGTGTGTCCCATCCCATCTCTTGCTCTTTGCTTTCCTTTATTCTTCATTTGATTACTTGTAATGGTTGTGAGGACTGACTTGTCCATTTGCCCGTGTTTGTTGACAGCACTTAACCAGGAAAGAGGCAAAAGCTCATAGAATGATATCACAATGCCAATAAGCCAACAACAACCAAGTACACATTCAGGTAAATCCTATAAAGATACATCAATTAACATATGCATGTGTCACACAATTCACACAGTCCAAACCACATATGCCCTCAAAGGAAGGAAAAAAAAAAAGGAAAACCCAATTCAGCAATTCCTACAAATCAAAGAAATTGATCAAGTTTCAGTGAAATTTCAAAACCAATTTGAATAAAAACAAAACAAATGAACCCCACCTTATCCAACTTACAGTATTGGCAAAATTGGAGGGCATCAATTATCTGATTCCTTTGTTTCTCTCTTCTTCCCATATATTAGACCAGTTTCCTGAAGAATCCATTCAGATTGAGACTTTTAGAGATGACCATAACAACCAATATCAACTACTGCTTTTCTTATGAAAAAAGAAGAGGAAGAAATTACCTGAGGATCAGGAATGGGTTTCCTCTTCTCAATGTAACGATAGGGATCTGAAGCGGCTGCTAGAGCTGCCTTTTCCTGAAACCCACCAAAATTGAGTTAACCATAAAACCCTTCAATCATAGTAATAGAGAGAGAGAGAGAGAGAGAGAGAGAGAGGCAGGTATAAGGAAGAGGGGGATTTAGGGTTTAGGGTTTCATATACTAACTAAAAGAGTAGTTAGTTATTGAATATCAAAATTGGAAACCACCTGCTGTTCTCTCTTGAGATCTTGAGAGGGCTTGACCCAGAGGAAATAGGCTAATGTGCCGGCAACAACCCAGGAGGCGAGATTGCTGCCTCCTCTCAAGCCTCCCAGAGTGTTACCCACGAATGATCTCACGTTTCCGAGGCTTCTTCTCCAGCTACTGCTCGTCCTCATTTCAACAAGCCCCTTTCTTTCTTTCTTTCAGACGATTGATTTCTCAACACAGTTGTTTAGCTTTTGCCAAGAGAGAGAGAGAGTGTGTGAGAGTGAGAGCTTATTGGTTGTTGCAGAGAGAGAAGGAAGATCTAAAGAATATGGTTCGTTTCATTCGACACACTTTACGTCTTGGGGACATTTTCAAGATAGTCCCTGGTTATTTTTCTTAATTGCAAAAGGGTTTTGAGAGATTTATGATGTTAAACTCAAAGAAGTACCTTAATTATTCAGTAATTTTATTAAGACTTCGTCAAAAGCAGTATCAAATGTGTTAGAAAGGATAAAAATAACTAGCGGTTACTAGCCAAAATGCTATATATTTAGGCGATACGTAGTGATTGTAGTGATACACATTGACGTAGTGGTATGAATTTATTAAGTGACAAAAAAATTTAATTTTTTTGTGTAATTGTCAAATTTTTTTTTTAGTAATTTCAAACTATATAAGGATAGAGACAACTATATAAATAAAAGATGATTGAGGAGAGTAAATAGAAAAATAATATTATGAATTAAAATTGCTTTGTTCTACTGTATTTCAAAATAGAAAACAGTGCAGCGGCCTCCATATTGTATGGTAAGACTTATGACAAGTGACAACCGACAACATTGTAATATTCTCAAAAATTCCATTGAATACATCTTCATTCATATTTTTACATACCTTCCATACAAAGAGAAACCAAGTCATGATTATATATATATATATATATACACTTTTTAAGGCTTGCAAGAGTTTATAAAAAAAAAATTGCTATTTCTATTTTTTTATTCTATGGAACCTATTTTTTCTTTGAACTTACTAAGGATGGTAAGAAGTAAGTTTGGTACGTGCTAGGTTAAACCCAAACTCGTTGACTCACACTTATTCTATTTGTAGCATGACCGGGTATTTGATCTATGATACCAAACTCCTCCCATGACAGGTTCGAATCAGGTGGAGTTCAATATTAACTGTCTTTTAATTTTGAGTTATTAAAACTATAATTATACGTGCAATGAGCTAATTAGACATAACCAAACTCTTGACATTACTTTTACTTTAGTTGAATATTTGGTACTAGCTGAGCTACACGTGTTTTGGGTTTTTATTTTAGTAATAAATATCAAAACCAATTATCAATTCGGTGGTAAGGCATCTTCCTATCCATAAAAACAACCAAAGGTCGATCTATGATCCATGGCACTGTTTTTCGCTCTACAAGATGCAAGCAATGCTGCATTATTGAGGTTTCCCTGTTACCCTCTTATTCCACTTTGTTGTCTTCATGGGACTTTGCTTCTACCAATATTTACAAAACTATTGTTAAGGTTTCCCTATTACCCTCTTCTTCCTCTTTGTGTTTTCAATGGACTTCTCTTCTACCAATATTTACAAAGATATGAGCTAAATTTTATACAGATGAAGTCTCATGCCATAAATTTGTTTTGGATGAGAGAGAGCCGGAGGATCACAGTTTAGTGGGTCATAGAAGAGAGTGAAGTTATGCAGATGGGCTCAGAAGCGTAACCATTGATAATACTCAGGAAGACAAACTTGGAGTGGATCGTGGTCGTATATAATAAACTTTTGGATTTGGTTTGGACGTTTACACTGCATGGAGACGCTTTGCGAAGACTCATTTCTCTTTCCTCTTGTTTGCATGGAATTGAGTTTTCGTGGTAATTAAGATAGAGAGCAACAAAGAATAATTAAAGAGGTAAGAGAGAGGTGAAGAATATAAGATGGAGATATAGTTCTAAGGATTTGATTTTATTGGAAAATGTTCATCTATTAGCATATCGATGGCATGCTGTGAGTGTGCAATCTAGCTTGTAGGGCCTACTTAGATGGATGACTATTAGTGGGAAAAAGGTCGATAAAAAGGTTTCCTTATGCTTAAGAGTCGGCCAAAACGTCAATCTCATCATATTATCCTAATTCTTGATTTAACAATCTCTAGTTTTAATGGCATATTAACCATGGACTAAGATAGCAACCAAAAGTCTAATTAGAAACGGAACTATCATGTGTTGCAGTAAATTCTAACTGCTGAACCACATCTTTCCATTGTACAAATGGGGTTGTGTCTGCAGCTACAATGCAAATTGCCATCGGGTGGTCCATGACAGTCAACATGAATGGTTGTGGGGAAGATCTTGCTCTTTCATCGATATAACTGTTCATGTTGGACAACATTATCCAATCAAGTGTCTCCCATTGCAAGGGGAAAAGAGAGAGAGAGAGAGAGAGAGGACAGGAGTGAGTAAGTGAGTGCTTTGACCTAGTGAAATTCAGGGGGATCTCACCTTTGGGAACCTGGATGAGCGCTCCTTTAGAGGTTGCGTGTAGGAGTAGATTTTCGCTTCCGAAATCCACCAGCTGTGGGGTTGAATCAATTTTGTTATGCATTTGGGATTTGTGTAAACCTTATCACATTTCCGAATCCGATTAATGGTTAAACCGGATCCGGAGTGTGAAAATTATAACTAATTAAAAAAAAAGGCCCTTATACGCAATGATCGAAGTCCGTTGTGAGGATTATGCATTTGAACCTCATTTAGTAAAATAACATGCGAGACTTGGCATATAATCACATACATCATTTATTGTACAAATACCAAAGCAAAGTACGTATTTCGTTCCCATTATATATTTAAGTTTCAAAATAAACGACATAACAAGTGAGTAATCCTAGAAACCTGAGCCACCGACAATAGATATACAAAATGAATACATCAAGTCCAAAATATCAAAAGATGAATTAACATTGGGGGATCCCTCGTGTAGGCGTTCGAAAGATAACGTTTATACTACGTTATCGGCACACTACACTCGTTGCATTTCCTCCTCTAACTGAGGATCCTTTGGGATCGCCTCAATATCCAAGTCGATGCAGTAAGTGGTGTCGTATGCACGCCAAAAAAATGAAAGCCAACAACATGTTGGCAAGAAGATAAGCAATATATAATGTTCATGACATGTTTCAATAAATGAAAAAAAAATAAGTAAATGAACATGAGATACCGTGGTAATAAACTAGGCATATAAGCAAGAATAAATACAATAGTCAAGTGACAATAACAAAGTCCTAGCATCATCTAGCAAGAGCAACCATCAACTCATGATATGCAATGCACAAGTAAGAGGAGACTTCGAGGACATCCTAGTTACCTCCTGGGGTACCAGTTGCAATTATATCCGGATCACTGATACCAAAGTTTGGCTTCAAAGGGATCATAACCCCCGGTTCTGGGAATAGCAGCACGGTCCTTGCCTGCTCTCAGTTATTCAGCATCGTTGACGCCGTCCAAAACCGACTGCCACCCTAGTTTCTAAGTAACTGGCCCACTTAAAACCCCAAACTGCAACTGCCTATTAATGCAATTCTCCCTATAGTGGATCCTACCCATGGTCGAATAAGGTGTAGTTGAGTGGTGTTTAACACGAAATTCAAAACAAGCACATTTGGTTAGATTCCATGATGCAAGGCAAAAAAAAAAAAATGAGGACTATTCCAAGTCAAGTCAAGTTCCAAGACAAATCCAAGATTTCCACCAAGCAGTCCTCCAATGATATCCATATGTCAAGACAAGTCAAGTTGCATGTGTCCATCAAGCACAGGATAAAAATCATTCATAAATCACAACCTACCCTCCTGCTAGGGCTAAGTACAATCGGAATCGCACGGAACTTCACGGGCACTGGGCACTTCCCTAGTGACAAAAGCAACTCGCTCAAACACTAAACCCATATAGTTAACAAACATGACAATTAATTAAGCTAATTATAAAATTAGAAAGCTAAACACACTAATAAGGTTGGAGACTTGACAAACCTCAAATCCAAGACATTCTCACTTGGTTTCACTTCTCACCCAAATCAATAGCTGATATGATTCGGCTCCAACTGGTATAGATTTCACACAAGCAAGCAACACAATCTCCATCATCCTCTCCATGGTGAAGAGCATTTGAGCATGGCCTGTAAAAACAAACCCCAGAATGGTCTAAGATTACACGAGAACGAACAATCGACTCGTTTGAATGGTCTTCAGACAATTAATTGACAATCTTCAAGAAAGATACAGAGTTATCTTGGACAATCTGTTTCTTTTTGTGTCAATTTTGGAACAAGTGCAAAGTAGCAAAATATCAATTTCCCCATTTTGGGTGGGTCACTTAAACTTTGGCGTACATCCAAATTAAAAAATGGGCTATGGGAGCACCATTCTCGGATTACTGTTGGAAAACTGAAGCCCCCCACATCAACCCCACAAAAAAAAAAAAAAACTAATATTTGTATATATATATATATATATATATAGAGAGAGAGAGAGAGAGATACAAGGTTAGAACTTAGAAGTAGGAGGGGTCAAAATCATTAAAAAGAGAGAAACAGAACAAAATTAGGTTTTGGGGTAGAGAGGGAGAAAATACAAAACAAACACAGCAAATGAGGGAGGGGAGGGGGGAGACTGTGGACCCACATCTCTTTCTGTAGACTTTGTTTTGAGCATCCTCAAGCTTTTTTTAGTCTTCTTTTCTGCCCTCTGCCCTCTGCCCTCTTGTGTAAATCATTATTCCCATTCTCCTTCTCAAAGAAATAAATAAATAAAAACCCCTCTCTTTCTTTTTTTTTTTTTTTGTTTTTGTTTTTCTCTGTTAATCTCATTTTGTACAGTTGTTCTTGATCGGCTTTTTGAAAAAACCCCATGTCAGATTCCAGCGAATTGCACACGACCCACGTCTCTTTTGACCCAATCCCTGCCCCCACCTCCTCAAAACTAGGGCTTTTCTAGGGTTTTCTTTCTCCCTCTCTAAGATGAGAGACCTGGCTTTCTGGAGGTAGATCACAGCGTCACCTGATCTCTCAACTTTTTGATCGACTTCCGGAAAAATCCGCCATCTGGGTCTCTTCAATTAGGTTCCTTTTCATCGGAAAGTCATGGCTTTTCAGCCGATCTCGGGTTCGGGATCGGGATCGGGATCAAACTCGGGTTTCCAGTTCTTCAATTCCCCATTTGGGGACACTACTCTCACCAAGGTCTTCGTTGGGGGATTGGCGTGGGAGACGCAGAGCGAGACCATGCGTCGCTACTTTGAGCAGTTTGGAGACATACTCGAAGCAGTCGTCATCTCTGATAAGAACACGAGGAGATCCAAAGGCTATGGTTTTGTGAGTGCCTGTTGTTTTGGTTGCTTTTATATACATATAATTAGACGTATTGGATGTGCCCCAAATTCAGAAAAAGCTATATCAATAACAGTTTTGGCATAATGGAATGAATACCCATTATTCAGTGCATTTTCAAGTACACAGGAATCAGAAACCCACACTAGGTTGTTGGTTGCTTTTTCTTCTCCATGTCATTTTCAACACCCAATATTATTCAAACCAAATGAGATTTGGGGCACATTCAAATGCACCCTCCAATAAGGAATAAAGAAAGAATATATTCAATTTTGAGTTGCATCTTATTGAAGAGAGCAAAAAAAAAAACATGAAAAGAACAAAAAAAAAAAAGGCAAAAAAGAGGACCTTTTGAGCATGAGATGACTGGCGTCTTGGGGGTGATTTGTATGGAGGGTTTAGGTGACTTTCCGTGATCCAGAATCAGCAATGAAAGCATGTGCCGACCCTAGTCCTGTTATTGACGGTAGACGGGCAAACTGTAACTTGGCGTCGCTTGGGCGGCCTCGGCCTTCTCCACCATATGGTAGGTTTTGTCGACCCTTGCTAGCTGAATAATTCCGGATTATCATGTTTTCATTGTTTTAGTTATCGTTGTGGCTCAGATACTTGTTACTTCTGCTTGAAGCCAATTCAAAATTGAATCCAGTTATGATAAATAAGAGTTGTGATGTCTTTACCAAAAAAAGAATTGTGATGAGACCTTGGTTTCTGCAAGACTGGTTCATATTGCACATTTGGTCTTGGGTGTTTATATGGTACATGTAACTGGTTGCTTTTTTTTTTTTTCCTTTCATTCTTTTTGTTTTTTCACTCAGTGAATATTGATAGGCAGTGAAAATGGCTGCATCAGGGGTAGGCAATTTCCATTTTTCTTCACATTGCCAAAACTGGAATGGGTGGTCATCCTTTCAGCCTAAATATTTATTCAACTTTGTTGTTGGTTGGGTGCATCCAAATGTTGCAACTCCAGTGTATAAGATCAATCCCGTTTTATGAATTAGCACTGTTTTAAATGTTTTTGCTATTATATGGCACTGCCCTGCTAATTATTTAACCTCTAGTTAAATCTGCTTCTGGTTACTGGAAAGTAAGATGTTCTTTGATTATTTTTGTACTTGCCTATTGCCACAAATACCTTTGTCAACTACATAAATAAATAAACATGATTTGCTTGCTCTGCTAAATTTGTAGTTTGTTCCAGATTTCTAGTCACTAGTATCCATGGTTCTGAGCTTGTTTTAAAACCTGGATGAGGCCTTGACCTGTCCTTTTGTCAGGTCAACAAAACCCATCCTTTTTTATATTGTTCTCTTCAATATAAATAGATTCTCAATGTTTATTTGTCAAAGGCGTGTGTAGTCACATAGGAGATCGGCCACTAAAGCAGCAAATCATTTACAAATAATATCTAACTGCTCTAAACTGGTCAGTCTGATCTGTGATTCAAAACACTGATTCTGAATGAAATTAGGCATCGTTATCCCATGTTTTCCTTAAACACTTGTGTTCCACCAAATTGGGATTTATGCCAAAAAAATTTAATCCCATCATATAGATTTGCATGTCCAATACCAATTCATAAAGTTTTCAAGGAAAATGTAATAGCTACATCCCATTTTGTTTTTAAATGATAAGTGGTCAATTATATTAAAAAAAAAAATCAATAAAACACAGCAGCCAATACCTGCTAAACAGAATACAAAATAATAGCTATGGCCTATTTGAAATATGCTCCACAGTTCTCCCTCCGCCTCCTCTATTATCTAGAAGGCGAAACCCTAACCATCTCCACAGAAGATTCCCTTCTTATTATGTAAAACCTGATTATTCCTCTGAAGCCAAATAGACCAATAGACTCCAGGCAAAGTGCAATTCCAAAGGATATCACCTCTACGAAATAACCAATCTTTCAAGAGGAAATCATATATATCAGGGTTGAATACTTGGAAAAGTATAATTTGGTTCCTGCCCCGTCCATTTTAGTTTCTGGATGAAAACTAAATATAGCCCTGGACTTTAGAATTATCAGCTGGATGGGTCGGATGTAACCCAAAAATTCAAAAGGAGCCTAAAAAATGGTTGCAAACCCTAAGATGTCTCACAGCAGTCCTTTTAACATTAAAAAACTTGAAGATGCAAGGAGTAAACCAGCACATTCCAGCAAACTCAAACCAGTACATGATCAAGTGTTCATTGTTGCATTTATTGGCGCTAAAGTTGTTCTATTATTGAAATGCGAACATCTTCCTCTGCTTCAGCATCACCGTGTGGTTCTCATGTATTTCTGTGCATTTCTGGCCATTTAAATTAAATGTATAATATAAACTCTTCTTCTTCCGTGTCTCTGTTTTGTTAATCATTGATGCGGTTGAACTGGCAATTGCTTTCATCAGCACACCACCACCACCACCACCACCATCATCATCATCATTAATATACAAACTGGCATCCATCACTGCAATGCTGTTTCCACTGCAAAGATCTTTGATGGCGGATGTGATTTTATTCTTCCTTGTTCTTAACCCAGGGCGCCTGAGGCCTGCAAGCCCCTACTTTGGAGCTGTGCAAGGTCCTCGAGGAGCGTTTGTCCAAAGTTCCACTTATCACCAACCAGCTTCATACGGCTACCAACAAGGATTCGCTTATCCTCCGTATGGGTGAGTTATCTTGTATATTGAAAAATGCGGGGACTAAACTTTTGGTATACTGGTTTTTTTCTATATTGAGCCAAAAGTTTTGCTAAATATTTTAAGACCACAAGGGCCCTTTTGTTTGCATGGAATTGAGTTCCTAGGAATTCTATGAATTTTATTCTTATCAAAGTGATTGAAATTTAAGAAACAAAGGTGAAGATCTGCAAATGACCATCAAATAATCTTCCATTTGACTGGAACTGATTACCCAGCCACCGCCCTAGTAAATCAAATCCTAGGAAAGTCAGATCCATCTTCATCTCCACTGTATATCCTTCATCTCTAATATTCCTTTGGTGCAGCTCAGTTTACCATGAGTTCCTAGGAACTCATTCCCATGCAAACAATGGGCCCTAAATTCCCAAGTTCAGTAACTTGTTAGTTAGATCATCTATTCAGCCAAATTTTGTTTTGAAAGCCATGTATATGAAATTTTCAGTTGGTGCCCTGTTAAACAAGGGAAGCTTGGCTGAGCTCTGAATTAATCTGTGAGATTTTGCACTTTGGTCTTTTTTTCAATGTTAAGAGTAGGCTCACTCAGTAGTTATGTATACTTTTGGACACTATAACACAAGCGCATACCAACATGTGTCATATGCAAAATTCATATGCCTATTAGCAGCACACCCCCAAAAACCAGTGCGGTTTCTTCATCAGGTAGTTATACATTCAAATGAAAGAAACAGATGGCTTAAAGAAGGTAACCATCTGTAATCAATGTGCCCTTGTTGTCCACTTATTCCATGACCCAGTCTGAATTTGAGGCCAGGCATCTGTACATATGGCCTTGCCTGATGTATGGCCGGATTATGCAAATGTTTGACACATGGCCCGTGTGTTTGCTTGTGAGTTGCCTTAGCAGAACTCTTGAATATGGCAAACCCTAAGGGAGAAAATAGGAAGAGAAAAGAGTATAATAAATAGATTTCAACACCAAAAATTCTCAAAAGATGCATTGGTTTGTGTTACAGGTACACGACATATGGGCCCGAGTTTGCATATCCACAGGTTGACAGATTCAAAATACCTACTGCCTTTGAAACTTATTTGAAAGTAATAACACAAGCAACTTGTGCTCAATTGTGTTGTTGTGTTCATTCCATATTTTGCAGAATGTCTACAATCCTTATATGGGGCAGCAGTACCTTCAGATATATGGTGTACCTGGAACAGTTAACACAGCTATTTACCCATTTGGGCAATTTGGCGCTCAGCCTCTGCCTAGTGGGCATGGATATACAGCAGTTCAAAGCTATGGAGTGCCCAGTCATCACCTCATCCAATTTGGTGGACCCAGTGTCAATGGAGTAACCAGTGCAACTATACCCACAATTCAAGCACCATATCCTCCAGGCATTGTTTCTTTCTAGGAACTGTATTCTCTCATTTCTTTGAGTCCTGCAAATGATGTCTAAACACAAACTGCATCGTGCATATGTAGCTAAAAGCTCCATAACCAAAAGCAGCCTCTCTTTAATTTTGGTATAGACTCAGTTGTCTTATTCCAATAAGTAAAAACCTGAATAAGTATTGTTAGTTTTGCTTTGTTTTTATTAATATTAAGGGCTCGTTTCGTATTGGGATAAGGTCGTGTAGCATGTATCCACCATTAATTGTGGGGCTCACTCTCGTTATTGCATGTGATGACCATAGTGAAGGTGGATACTGGCAACCTGTTCACCTTATATCTGTTTTCACATTGGCTAAGGTGTTATGCAAAGCTTAACCATGGTTATTCAATGCCGCACTCCAAACATGCCCTAAAGGCAACAAGTGTATGTGCAAGAAAGGATATCTTCCAGGGATAACATGTCTGGGCCTTGGATCAAGTGAGGTTTTCAGGTTTTTGGTGTTGTTGCTTAGACAATGACTTTGATTGATTATCCTAAAACATAGTCACTGTCCTCATGTGCATCTTATACCATCTTTTCTATGAAATGATGTTTCCTCTGTACCCTTACTGAGATTACTCTCATTGACATTTCAGGTGTACTGGCACCAATTCCAGCACAACCACAGTTCCTAGTTCCTGCTCATTCTCCGCAGTTCACACAGGGTAGTGGTTCAGACCAGACGGCAGGTTGAGGGGACATTGAGATGAACAACATCTTGAGGTACAGGTACATTTAAAATTTCTATGCAATTCTGGTTAGGTCTCTGGTACAACCCTTGTGGGCCCGTGTTGGGGCGAAGACTGGTACAACTCGAATGCCTTCCTAACACAACCAAAAGGACCATAAAACCATTGATTCTACCCTTTCTATCATCTTAAGGTTTTGGAATAAGTGGTAGCTCAATGGGGTATGAGATCCTGCAATTCTAATGTTGGGTGAAAGGATATTTAATGAGCAAGCATTGCTGAATTTTATGATGGAACTCGCAAAATGTCGTTTGTGTTTAGACAGCCACCTTTATACACCAATAAAATGTACAGATACCGAACTTTTGCAATGTTAGGCCTGCCCATACTTTTTCGCTTTCATCAGAGAAGATCACCCATATATTTTTCACCTGCAGCAGGTATCCTTAGATTGCAGCAGGACTAAGAACAGCAGACTGCTACTTGAGTGGCGGGCTTCGTATCTAGCCTTGCAAGTTATCATCTTTGCATTCTAGAGGTAATACACAACATATGAATAAGAGTTTGATAGTAGTTATTAAGCATATAGAATCCAATGAGAAAAAGTAGCATAGATAATCTTTTGAATTAGGCTGTTTTGGGATTTCTCTGTTGTATTATAATCCTGAAACAAACCTTCTTGCTATCCCTCGTATGGCCTAATATAATTTTAAAAATTTTCTTGTTTATTTTATCTTTGACAAATAATTGAAAAATTGGATTGTCTATCTTTGAATGCAGAAGTAAGCCTTGTGTGTGATCATTTTCACCATTCAAACATTAATGTGCTCATGGTTTTACATGATGTGTCTCCAGTTGCATACTTACATTTGCATCAAACCTTGGAAACTTGAACTCATGTTTTTGTGTATCTCTCTAATTTCGATGTTGCAGGTCATCCGTAGTCGAGGTCATCAGACGTACCATAAGTCGTCGTCGAGTCACTCCAATTTTTGGAGCCAAAGGCAGAAAAGCGCGAATTGCTCTTGTTCCGCCGCCGTAGTGTTTGTAAATCCTCAAGCCCTGCCAGAGTTATGGATGTCTGGTTGAGGGCATGGACTGATGGATGTCGGAATCAGGTTCCGAGGTCCCATAGAATGATACTGTAAGTTCAAACATAGAATCCCAACGATTCTTTTTAGAACTCCATTCTTGGAATGGTAGTATAGAGACTCTGTTGTCTCTCATGCTTGTGTGGTTTCTGAGATGGGTCTTGCACTGTAATTAACCAGGTTCAGGTCGTGTGTATAGCAGTGACTGTTTGATGGAATCCATTTGTTAGCAGGTCTTTCCATACATTACTGAAATTTGATTTCCTTTTATTAGGACGATTTTATTGAACCTTTAGTTCCCTATGGTGCTTTCTTTATTTCCATTAGACTCATCATTTTTTTCTATCATCATCATCATCTTTATCAATCATATGGATAGGGTCAGTTTGGCCCAGTGAGGACGGAATATCATGATAGTTCTTTTTCCCTCCTAGGTTTTTCAGCTGGTGGGTCCCTTGGTAAGGTCCATTGAGAATATCAATTTCTTGTTCTTTTAGGGCTTGTTCGGCAAATCTCATCTATATAAAATAGAAATCTATGAAATAGATCTTTTTCGAATGCCCCTCTTTGAGAAAGATGTTCTGGAAATAAGTTTGTTTGGTAACACAAAAAAAACTGATTGAAATAAAAATAATAATTTAAGACAACGGTTGAAAGTTTTTTATAGATCTTTTGAGATCAGCAAGGAATCAAGCATGCTGGTTCAAATCTAAGAAACTGATCTTTTTAGAATTTTACATAAAAAATCCTCCTTAAGTTCGTATAAAACAACCAAGGATTCAAACTCTTCAAAAGGACATCAGTACTATCTGCTACCCTTTTTTTTTTTTTTTTTTTTTTTTTGGGGGGGGGGGGGGGGGGTTTTGCATTTTTTCCCTATTCCCGTGATATCTTGAAATGCCACGTTTCCTTATCCCTTGAATATAATTGTAACAATTATTATTTCTCACTTTGTCTCTCACCATCTTTGCTCTTCCTATGAAATGCTTTTGGTACATTTGTCTTCTTCCCCACTTCTTCATATCATCTTTTTAGCCCACTTTAGGGCATGGGTTCCCCATCCCACTCCTTTTTTATTTATTTTTTTTCCTTCTTTTTTGTTATCTTTTTAGGGTTTATAGAACTTTAGAATGCTTTTATTTCTCATTATATATTTTTTAATCTCTATTAATCTTCCCTTTATCCTCACTTTGCTCTTCTTACTATTCTTTTAATGGTGTTAAGTAGAGTAATGCATGACACCACCCACATCATGACATGAATGATAAAATGTAGACCAAGTGAGAATTCTAGATTGGAATGAAAGGGGGGGGGGGGGGGGGGGGGGGGGATTTTCAAATTAGGCCTTAAGTTTTTGCCTTATTTCAAACAAGGACACAAGTTTTTAAAATTTTCAAGTTAGTTCTTAAGTTTTTTAGTAAGTTTTTAATTAAAGTCGTACAGCCATTTAAAGGTATTTTCTGATGATTTTTTTTCAATATTTTGAAAATACCTAAATTACTATTCATTTAAAGCCATGACTTGATTTCGGTAGCCAGTACATGCAATTGATCATTGTGAGAACATTGGTTGTTTTTTAATTATCGTGAGGATGCTAGTGAAGGACATGAGGAGAATATAGAGTAAGGGAATGAGAGTTAATTTGGGTTTTTTTTTTAAATTGGAAATAAAGTTGCCAGAAAATAGCTTTAAATGGACAGATGTCCTTAATTGAAAATTTTTTGAAAATTTTAAGGACTTATTTGAAAAGTTTTGAAGCTTATGTCTTTTTTTAATTAAGGTAGAAACAGAGGGCCTTTTTTGAAATTTTCCCACCAAAAAATGTGAGAACAAACACTCACTAGGGTTTTTTCTTTAAATATTTCATCCTGTTCAAGGACATCCTGGAATGTCTTTAACAGTCATAAAAAAAGGCTTTTTTTTTTTTAAGAGAGAAATCTCCATAGATATTCTTAACTATTCAAAGAAATATGGTAGTAAGTGTAGGGCAGGTAACTGTACAGCTATGCTTTGTATGGTAGCAATTAGTGAAGGAGCCAGAATCACCTATATTGCATATCACTATAATTTACAATTTTTGTTTTTCTATTTTCACGTGTGAGGCTTTGGTGAATCCAATGCTTTTTGGTCTTGTGTCCCTGGGTGGCTGGCTAGTGATTGAAAAGCAAGCACTGCAGTCATATTTTGAGTAGGAAGAGAGAGAGAGAGAGAGAGAGAGAGAGAGAGAGTCTAAATTCTTTATCTTTCCTAAATCTTTATTTCGAGTGATATGAATGTGTCAACTATCAAGAGGAAAAAGATATCTGTGATCACCCCCCGCTGCTGCTGCTCACTAGTTGGAAAGATTTTCACCATACCAAGTGTCAAATATTTGCACCCCAAAGGTGCAACTAAGTATTGGTATGCACCCGCGAGATTCGAGAAACTCCTTAATAATATCTTTAAAAAAAATTATTTTCTTATTTACCTTCTTAATTTGATCATTGCCCCACACCACCCAAATGAAAATTCTTGGTCCGCCACTGCTGCACTCTATAGTGATATAGAATATAGTTGATGCAAGCGCCTCACTTCCTATTCATTCAAGGTTAGGAGTTTGCCAGACTAGTTTCTGTATAAATTGAGAAGATATAAGAGACCAGAAAGGAAAGGGCAAACTAATATTGTGAAGAAAGGAACCTCTTGAATGGATAGATCGAAGTTGTAAGTTCTCCTTGAGATGAGATGGATGTTAGAATTATTGGACTTTAAGTGTGGGCTAATGACCACATGCCCATGTGGGTACCCCACTTTAGATGACCAACTCACTTAAAAGACTCGTATATTGGTAAGTCTCCTTTTGAGATATTTGGTGTTTAAAAAAAAAAGTCCCTAATCTAATAGTGTTTCCTACGCTAAAAGGAATCTAAATCTTAATTGACTTTAGACTACACGATGGGAAAGGAGTTGTCTAGGAAAACCTAAATATAAGGTTTTGGATTACATCCCCACTAAATAAAGATGTACGAGATATAACATGAACATTTGTACATCAATTAATCATTCGATTGCACAAAAGATGAACTTTATTATTGTCCTTCACAAGTTTTCAGGCTAGCCCCACAGGTTTCAAAGAGTATTTAGTCGGAATGGTCAAAGATTTTGACTTGAAGAAAGCATCAGTTAAAGAGGATTGGAACTCCCATGTCAAAATCTTTGGAGGATGTGAACTGGAGGTGTATGGCTCAAATGAATGTTGTAAGCCATCCAATACAAAAATAAAAGTCCATTAAAGGGCCACATTATAATCATATATCAATCTATTGTTATAAAGGAACATTAGCAATTGTGCTTAAAACATCTACTCAATAATTGTCCGTATTTATCAACCAAAGCAAAGAAAACCATTTGTCAAAATTTACTATAGTAAAATAGATCAAAATTCAACGTTATCACTCATCAGGAGTGGAACCCCTGTTCTAAAATCCAAGAACTCGACTAGCCATTGAGTGGACTAACATAAGTTGGTGAGATTGAAGCAGAGGATGAGTTTAGCACTTTAGTGGTTGAGAGGGGTGCCATCCCCCGCCCCCATACACGCCTAAGTTGTTCACCATCAGTACTACAAGTAGGGATGATTGTTTTCGTAGAAGGGAGGTGTCTCACTAACTTAGCTATCAATGGATTGATTGCTTAGTATGATTATAGAAAAGTATGATCTTGTATATCTTACATTTTGTGATAAAACTTCAGGAGGACAACTAGGGATAAGATGAAAATGCCCCTAAAAATCTCACACAATTTTCTCCGTGACCAGAAGTAGGTTCCACTATATCTGCTGTTTTCTTTCTATTACTTTCATTCTCTGTTTTTTTTTTTTTTTTTCTTTTTCCTGAGTTTTATTTATGGGAAATCGAGTACATTCATAGACAAAACAAGGGGTTAAATAAATATAAGATGCAGCATAACTTCAACAAAGTTATTCAATGCCTATAAAGAAATTGATTGTGCTGTCTTTTTGCAGCAAGCCAGGTGAATACCTACTTAAAAAAGAAGATGTAGAGGGAAGAAAAAGGCCATGGTCAGCGCAAGCAATTGAAAGCGCACGTTATGAACCCCAAAGGGTTGGTTGAGTGGTCAGGACCACGGTTCTTCTCTTTTCTGGAGCTAGAGGTCTTGGTATTGAGCATCAGTTTCCTCTTCTTCAGCAATCGAATGTTAAGTCCATTAGTACTACAACCTTGGGGCCATAGGGTGTTTACCCGACTTTCCTTTGGGGCCCAGAGGGATTAGTTTAGCCCAAAGGATTTATAACCCTCTGATAGCTAAAAAACAAAAAACAAAAGCGCACGTTATAAGAAAACATAGATATATATATATATATATATATTCAATAAACGAGCGCATGAGCTTAGACTTTTCACAGACTCTACTACCAAATTGTACATAGGCCATAGAGGACACAAAGTTGTAGAGATAGTGCACCACTACTTTATATATATTAAAGCAAAGGGGGAGGTGGGCTATGAGGGGTGTCACCTCATCCTTAAAAAGTCTCTCCAGGGTATGAGGGGTGCCACATCATCCCTAAAAAGTTTCTCTTTTCAAAGAGGGCTACTATTTCTCTCCTAAAACCTCTCTCATAAGAGATTTTTATGAACGTTTGAATTTGAGTCATATTTCTTGCCATTATCCAAATTATAAGTAAATCTTTATAATCCGTTTATTTTTTTTTCCTTAGATATTCAATCATCAACGGTTTGTTTGTTTTTTCCTTGGATCTTCAATCATCAATGTGTCCTATGTTAAATATGTTTTATGGGCCCTACCGATGATTGAAATCCAAACTGTTGCTCATTTACTCTCATTTTAGTTTTTTCCCCTAAATGGATGGATCCAGTAGTGCGCACCAATTCATATTAAATATATTTCAAGATTGGACTCCAATATATGATGAAATCCCAATGGCCTTCTATTAACCCCCTTTTTCTAAGAGTGGGCCCCACTGATGGAGGGAGGCAGCCGTTGTCTGGCGTCTTAATGGATGCAGTGGGCCCCGCACATTTAACTTATTTCTACAGTGGGACCCACTCATGGATTATGCATAATTATTAGTTTTCTAGGTCAATATGGATTATGGATTATTCTCTTTCTCAACACCATCTATCTTCCATCATCTCAAGATTGTCATCTTTTTATTTTAATATTTGGAGCCCACCTTTCAACAATTCACACTGATAAATTTTTCATTAAAAATATCAATTTTTTTTTTAATTTCCAAATAGAGCTATACTCTATTCAGAGATTATCACACGTGAATGAAAATCAGACCCGACCTTTTAGTATACCACCTCATAGATGGGCTTGTGATAAAAATATTTTAAGGTTGGAATTTTTTTGATTGAATCTTATAGGCATCATTTTCTGATCTGATAATATAGACAAATGACCCTAGGTTAGCCCCACCATAATTACACTTCCGTACTTCCGTGGGCCTACATGAACCCATAATTAAGAGATATATACATTAATCCAAGGTGGGCCAATTATTACCGGGATCAAATAACACTAGCCTATAGTTTTAAAATCTCATAATTTATGGCTTTTAAAGTTAAAATGTTTTTATATATATATTTTAAATCTAGAGCTAAAAAACGGTTTGATCGATTCTAAAAAATTGTATTGGCGCTACTTCAAGTGTGACCGCTTTTTTGCATTGGAAAAGAGAAAAATGAAGTGAATTTCCTGAATTTCAAGAAAAATCGATATTGAGGGAGGGGTTGAACTTAGTTTTCTCAAGAATGCTTAATAGATTCTTTGTGGATTTGATTTTTGTAACGCTGAGCAACTGTGCCCTTAATGTAAGCCTGCCATCAAATTGATTGCATTTCATACAAGTGATGAACTTATTATTGTTTAGAATTTGTAAAATATGTCATCTAATCTGAGGCGGTATTGTTTTAATAAATTTAAATGTTTGATAATAGTTTGAGTTTAGAATAGGTGGCCTACAATAGTAAGTACGGTGAAGTTACTTCGTAATCATGTGGAGTGGCACCGAGAGCGATTTTCATCCACAAACATCTGCATTGGACATCATATGCCGAGGGTGAGGTTATTTTTTGCACGTAAATTCTCATATGGATGTTCATAGTTTATTTTTTCCACATAAATTCTCATGTGAGCTTTCAAAACTATGAGTTGAATGAAAGGGGAGAAAAGGTGGAGAAAAGTGGGGATCCAAGATGCTCACATTTCCAATGAGTACTGGACAAATTTTTTATTAACCAGGGTTTTTTTTATTTTTCTAAATAGCATCCAGCCCAAAAGCCTCTAGTTGTTATTTCTTGAAATTGTCTCTACCACTGGACCTTTTAAGTTCATCATCCATCCAATGGTGATAAAATCATGTGTAAATTTTAGATTTGAAAATTGAACTTTGAATCCTTTTAAAGATTTGTATAAAGAGCCATATATACTAACTATGGAAGTCTCTAGTTGGATGCACACTATACATGCACACACAAAAAATGGAAAAGAAAAAACCAAAAAAAGAAAGAAAGCATAATTAAATATTTAAGGAAACCTGAAAAGGTAGGGGGAAATATTTTGACTTCTTCACATTTTCATTTTTTGTAATGCTTAGGCATGCGGCTTCTATGAGATGAGGATGCCTTTAAATTCACTCTCATCACCTCTTTTTTTTCATTCACTTTTTTATTTTCCTTTTCTTCCATTTAGGTGCGGAAGATCCTATTTTTTTTCTATATCTGGCTCTCCATTTTCATTTTTGCAACTATTGTCTTCGTCACTGTCAGTTTATTCTACGATCTTTTGAAAAAGGGAAAAAATCGTAAAATCAGAAAAGGATTGAGACTTTTTTAGTAACTTTTTTTTCATGAAGGAGTTGGAATTCCAGGCCAAGATTTGAGATTTTTACTTTTCTATTTTTTCTTTTAAAAAGTTATTTATTATTTTTTTTGTCAAATAATTTTCTGAGGATTTTTTTTTTCTGCAATAGTTTTTTGACATCGATGCTAGGGTTTTAAGTTTCTCGTTCTCAATTGTTAATGTAAAAAATAAGATTTTATTTTGATTAAGATTGATATTTTTTTTCGTAATGATATTTTTTTTTCCAGTATTTTATGCTTGCGATCTTAGTTATTCACTAAGTACGGTCCAAACCTGCAATCTAGGAGAAAATTCTCATGTAGACCTTCATAGGAGAAAATTTAATGTGGCATCAAAATGTGGTTTCTAGATGATCACGCAATGTCAACAATAGCGTTCAAAACTACGAGTTGAGTGGATAAAGAGAAAAGGGGGAGCAAAAGAGAAGGTTGAGAATGCCCACGTTTCAAATGAGTAACGGACAAAGTTTTATTAACCCACATTTTTTTTTTCTTTTTTCCAAATGGCATCCAACCCAATAGCCTGTAGTTGTCATTTCTTGAGTTTGCCTCTCCCAGTGAAGATTTAAGTGTATCATCCAATGGTGATAAGATTATGTATTGATTTTAGATTTGAAATCTGAATATGAGTCCTTTTGAAGGTTTTGTATAAAGAGTCATTTCTACTAAATATGAAAATCTCTCGTTGGATACACTCTATGAATGCACGCATGTCCAAACCAATGGTGAGGAGACAATGCAGACAAAAAGAGGGGATAAAAACACTTGGTAGCGTGAATGGAAATCTGAATATGAGGCCTTTTGAAGATTTGAAATTTTGATTTCTCTCTCCAAAAATACAAATTTCGATTTCCATTCACGTACTTTGCATCTCATCCTTATTTCTTATTTTTCTTTATATTATTTTTTTGTACTTATGTTCAAAGACAATAGTTGTGAATGGAAATCACAATTGAGTGGTAGCGAAAGCTATTTTCTTCCATGAACATCCGCTCTTCCTTAAATGTAGGAAGGCGTACCTTAAATGCTAGGGTGGAATTGTACGTTTGTTCTATATAAACTCTCATGTGGATGTTCGGGAGAAAATTCCACGTGGCATCAAAGCATGGTTCTGCATGATTATGCAATGTCAACAATAGCTTTCAAAACTACGGGATGAGTGAATGGGGGAGAAAAGGAGGAGAAAAGTGGGAATCCAAAATGATCACATTTCCAATGAGTACTGGACAAATTTTTTATTAACCCTCATTTTTTTAATTTTTAATTTTTTTCTAAATGGCATCCAACCCAATAGCCTGTAGTTGTTATTTATTGAAATAGTCTCTACCAATGGACCTTTTAAGTTCATCATCCATCCAACGGTGATAAAATTATGTGTAAATTTTAGATTTGAAAATCTAACTTTGAATCCTTTTAAAGATTTGTATAAAGAGCCATTTATACTAACTATGGAAGTCTCTAGTTGGATTATGCATGCATGCACAAAAATGAAAAAGAAAAAACAAATAAAGAAAGAAAGCCCATTTAAGGAAACTTGAAAAAGAGGGGGGAAATACAATGGATTTTTCCACATTTTTAATTTTTGCAATACACAGGTATGTGGCTTTTTTTGGGTTAAGGATGCCTTTAAATTCACTCTCATCACCTCTTTTTTTTTCACCTCACTCTCTAGTTTTCCTCTTCTTTCATTCAGGTGTGGAAAACCCTGAATTTTTCTCTATTTTTAGCTCTCCATCATTTCCATTTTTCCATCTGTTGTCTCAGTCACTGTCAGTCACTGTTAGTCTCTTCTGCGATTTTCTGAAATAGAAAAAAATCGTAAAATGGAAGAAGGACTAAGACAATTTTTAAGCCACATTTTTTTTTTCATGAAGGAGTTAGATTTCCTTGCCAAGATTTGAAAATTTTATTTTTCTATTTTTTTTCTTTTAAAAAATTATTTATTATGTTTTTTTTTCAAATAATTTTCTGAGGATTTTTTTCCCTGCAATATTTTTTTGAGTATCGATGATGTTAGGGTTTTGAGTTTCTCTCTCTCTCTTTTTTTTTTCTATTGTAAAAAATAACATTGGATTTTGATTAAGACTGATTTTTTTTCTTTCTTAATGTTAATCATCTTTTCAGTATTTTATGCTTGCGATCTTAGTTATTCACTGACTATGATCCAAATATGCAATCTAGGGTTTCGCGAAACAATCTTTTGCTTTCCTTTTTCTTAATAGGGTTTACTGAAGGAGGGTTTTTGGTAATCCCTTTTCATTGATTTTGTTGAGAAGAAGTGGAATCTCGGTCCTTGGATTTTTACAAGTACTGTTGCTGCTGCTACTTTCTTCTTCTTCTTCTTCTTCTTCTTGTTTGAAGGTTTTAGGGTTTTGCTGATGATTCTTAGGGGTTTTAATGGTGTCTTTTATTTATGTGATGGATCATCATCATCATCACAAGTGAGAGAAATGTTGGTTGCATGCATTTGTGATGTGTCTAGAACTGAAAGCTGATCCGGAGGATTAATTTATTATCTCAGGTAGAGATTCTTCAAACATTGTTGAGCTTGAAATGGATCCATCTTCAGGGCTCATGCGACTGGCGGAGAGTGAAGGAGGAAATACGGTCTTCAGGCCCGTCGTCCTCAGCTCCACCCCCGCCCCCGCCCCCGCCGCCGCCGCCGCCCCACAGAGGACGGCAACGGCCACGGCCGCTGCTTATACTGCTACTGCTGTGAGTTCCGGCGAGTCGTCCAGACGGAAGCGGGGGCGGCCGCGCAAGTATGGTCCCGACGGCAGCATGGTCCTTGCCGTGATGCCAGTATCGCCACCTGTAATGCTGCCGTCGCCAGCTGTGGTCCTCCCTGGTGGTCCGGCTGTTGCGACCGCTGCTGCGATCCCGCCTTTGAGCAGCGGGGTGCCTGTATCTCCTGCTGTTGGCTCTCCTTCGAGCGGTAGGACGCGGGTCTCCACCGCTGTGTTGCCCCCTTCGAGCGGTCGGATGCCTGTCCTACCAGCTGTGGTCGCGCCTCTGAGCGGCAATGGTGGGTTCCCTTCAGTCGTATTGACTACGAAGAGGGGGAGAGGACGCCCTGTGGGTTCAGGCAATAAGCGGCAGGCGGCAGTAACTGATCTTGGTAATTCTCTCCTCCTGCCATCTCTTTTGCTTCATGTATTCAGCTTTCTATTTGATTGTCAAGCAAAGCCTTCTCTTATATGCTTGTGTTTTGAATCTTTGTTTGATTAGGATGTTAATGAAACACAGTGTTGTGTATAATGCTTGGGTGAAATGGTCTTTTTGCTTGGCTTCTGATGGGGTTCTTTGTCTCAAAGAAGGAAATAGGTTGATAGATGGTAGGGAGCTGAATGTAAAATGGGGATTTTTTTTTTCTTCTTGATTTTGCAATGACTCTAGTACTTTTAAGCTGGGGAAGTTACCAGTTTGCCCTTGTATTTTTGGGTGAAAGTTGTTTAATTAATCAGATCATTCTCCTCTAACACTCCGCCTGCGCGAACTATTAAACATGCGTAATAGTAGGTTTTTATAGCAATATTCGATTCCATGACTTCTTTATCGCTGAGGTGATTTATAGCAAGGTACTTTTTTTTTTTTTTTTTAATAATCATTTAAAAATTATCATTGAGTGCTACAAGGTGGAGTTATTTGGTACCATTGTAAAGTTCCTGCAATCCAGGCAATGAATATTCAGTCAAGACTTTTTTTTCTTTGAATTTCTATCTTTAATCTTTCATTTAACGGTTTTCTTTTTATTTTTTATTTTTTATTTTTTTGTGTTTTTAAATTAGACACTATATTGAGAACTGAATAAAACGTGTGCCATGTTATTTTTTCCATCGAGCTTTTGATTATAATCATACTGCTATGCTCTTTTACGTGGAGATGCTTTTCTTTCCCATTTGGTGCATTATTTAAAAAAAAAAAAAAAACGTAGTTCAATTGATGCTAATTGAGAGAGTGGATGGCAGGTTCTCGGGTGGTTGGACTGAAACCACATATTCTCACAGTTAAAACTGGAGAGGTATGCATTGCTCCTTTTATATATCAATTGTGAAATTGTCTTGGATGGCTTCTTTGTTGCATGATCATAGCCAACATAATTCAATTGCATGGATCACAAATATAGTTTGTGATGCATTTTTCTATATGGGGTTTTCACACCCCGCCTCCCTTATGTGGGATTTTTGTTTGCCTGAGCTGCGATTGAAAATCCAACACAGCACTTGTGCAGGAGTTGTGTAGGGGAAAAAATGGCCTCCATATAATTCATTATGTTATCAATCCAAGGGTTGGCTTGATGAGTTCCAATAACTGCAGCATTTGTCATATTTTTATAGTTTCATTAAAGATAAGTGGCGACCTTTAATGAAAAAAGTGTTTTGATAACTGTGACTAGGTTGTGACTCGCGATCCTTACTGCAAAATTGTGGCAGTAAATTGCAATTTTTTTTTTGTTTTCTATTTATACTGCTCTTGTAATATGTACTGCTTAACACCATGTTTTATTTGATTGCTTGGCTACTAATGTTCTAATATTGTGGCAGGATTATTTTACTCCTTGTGCTGTATTCTGACCTTTTATTTTTTTTTGAAGAAGTTTCCGTTTATATGCTACTCCTGTTCAATTCTTACTTCAGACTCATGTTTTCCCTCACCTTCTGCTTCCTCGAGAACCACCCCTGACATCTGAGAACCACCACTTTTTGCTGCTCAGCAACTCACTCTTCTGGGCATCTACAGTCTTGCAACTCTAACAATTAATTCCAGACCCGCTATCATTCTCTATTTATATCTAGTTGCACTTGTATAACTAGACTAGAAGGAATAAAATGGTGCTTATTAATGTCTGTTTGCAATTCTCCGCTTTGAAATACGGATTAGTAATTTAATCTAGTTCACTTGCACCAAATTTGCAAATGTAATAATGTGACATAATTCCTTCTGAAAGAAAGTGGCAATGTTCAAGGGTATGAAGGGGTGCTTATTAGAACCTACTTCAGCTTTGAAATACTTACTTATTAAGCGACTAGAACTCGGAGAATTTAAGATATATTTGTTCTGATAATTTACCTAAGGCAGTTTGATAGGGGCTAAGCTGCTAAGGTTCCAAGACATAAAAGGTAAGCTACAAAAGACAAAAGTGACGAGTTCTCTAAAAAAGACTATTTATCAATTATTCAATGGTTGCTGATCAAGAGGACGAGCGCCCCCAACTCTCTGCTGTATCGAAAAGCAGCTCCATAGTAGAGAGAGGAGCGGGGGGGGGGGGGGGGGGTGGGGGTTGTCGAGTCATGTTTAGCAATTAAAATGTAAAAAATAAGATCTTTTAGGCATCATTTCTCTGAAATTTTGCTTGGTTGCTACTCAAACTTGCTTCGAACATAAAAGGTAAGAAGGCAATAAATGCTAAAGTGGTGAGTTTTCCAAAATACAAATTCATTTTTCATTTATTCAGCTATCGTCATTATGAGCTTCTGTGCAGTCATTATTGTTGTTGTGCAATTATTATAATGACCTAGACGGATAAAATGAAAATATTGTTGCAAAGTTATGTTGGATGTGCTTTCTATCATTGTCCGTCATATTCTTCTTTTATGGTCCTCGTGCTGGAGAAAAGGACACCTTCTCGGCATCATTGAAGCTTATCTTTTGGATTTGGGCTTATCTGATTTCTCATTACTTATGCAGTCATGCTTGCTTTTATTATGTGTTTCACATGCTAGAAAAAAATGACTTTAGGCATCATGAAGCTAGTCTCTTGCTTTTATTATGTGTTCCACATTTTCTTATTTCTCTAAGCTGATGTTCAGGTACGGTGCGTGACATATCGTGGACCTCACCCGGGGCCCAACTTGATTAATCCAATCCTGTCACCCTAACACTCCCTCCCCCTTGTATGTCATAGGTCTAATGGATTTTACACCAATCTGAATGGACTAGACCATTGGATTGAAGCACACAACACGCGCACACACAAAATGTATACTCTAAAACCTTTAGAGCTTGTTTCTTTACTAGAATTCTCGACAGGAATTTACCATGTCGCGGCTTTTTGGACATTACATGACATCATGTCCCCGGTATTTGCAAATGCCATATTTCTGCAGAAAAATTTCAAAATTCTGGTTACCTGAAAGGTCTCAAATGACCTTTGGAATTCCTGGAATTTCAGCCCCTTTACTTTTTGGTGGAATTTATGGTTCTCAAGTACAAGGGAGCATTTCAAAATTCTCCAGAAAGGAATTCGAGGAATTCTAGTACAGAAACAAGCCCTTAAACTTGAGGGCCACAGACCAAGGGATTATGATGATGGGATTGACTTGAAATTTGATTTATGGGCGGGTTCCATTTGGATCTTTCGAGCCCCCACCTCATCCTTGATTGTTGGGGCCTTGGGCCACACAATTATCTCACACGGTCTCAGGTGCAAGACATACGCACTTGAGCAGGGCCATATAGGAGAATACTCTCATACGGACAGTCCGCATGGAGGCATCCCCCTATGATCTATCCAAGTCTACACACACCACCACCCCCCGCCCCCCCGCCCCCCCGAATGTCACATGATTCAATTTTTTCTACACCCATCTGAATGAAATTTACTGTTTAATTGAGATCAAAGGCGACATATTTATGGATTGTTGAGTGGGGCCCACCTGAGCCCCCTATGATCCTTCCGACCCCTTGCTCGCCACTACCTCCTGACTGTCACAAGATTGAGTTTTTGGACACCTATCTGAATGAAATTCACCATTGTATTGAAATCAACAAAAAGAGGCCTTCTAAAACCTTTGAAGTTGAGATCAAGGGTCATGGATCAAGGGGCTAAGATGATCCAGTGGACCTAAAAGTTTGCACATAGGTGGGCCCCATCCATAACTTCTGATCTCCCACTTTCCTCATGATTGGTGTGGCCCTAGGTGGGCCCCACAAGGCTGTCCGCATGTATGGTCCACATAGATAGGCCCATCTATATACATATATAGAGCAGTTATGCAGTGCATGAGTCGCACACTGAATCACGTGTGCACCTTGCTGTGGGGCCACCTGGGGCCTTGCTTGGGGATAGGACCTAAGGGGAATTGCAAGATCTGAGTGGGCCCTATTGTCCTAACATAAGAAAGGAAACTAGGAAGGAAAGAAGAATTAAGTAGTTGGATCTTCCAAGGACCTCTTGGTTGCCTCGCACAAATAAACCTGTGGCCCTACAAATAAGCCAATCTTCATTAGCTCATAAGCAAACCTGAGTCTTTAATAATCAAAGACAGAGAGAAATCAGGAGAAGAATCTATTTTCAAGAAGCACCACACATAGGTATGCTTTAGCGGCTTGTGGTTGCCCCATGTGATAAGTCATTCAAGACCATCCCTTAGAACTCTCCTTATCTGTCACTCCTTAGCTCAAATAGGTAAGAGGTAAGATAAGCCTTCACAAGAGAAAAAAAAAAAGGGAAGATCCACAATATAGGTTGTCTGGGACTGTTTGAACGTTAGGGACAATACGAGTGTCATATCGGTTTGACATGGATATGTTGAGCTTCTATGAGTATCCGGGCATCATAGGTGGGTTCAACATGACTAGCTGGTGGGATCAGTCAGCTCTTCCAAACTGGTTGCTAGCCCTGGGCGATTAGTCTGGTGATTCCTTTTGGCGAGTTGGGCCTGGTTTAGGCCCAGTTTGAAGGATCCAAATCAAACAGAATTGCTGTGCGCCTGTCCCTTTTATAGGACTGCTTCTGCTATGTTGGGCCTCATTGATTTGGCCAAATGGGTCATTATAATTCTGTTTTGTTTCCTCATTCAGTTCAGGACAGTTTCAAGTTATTTTGATATTTATTTCAGACCCATCTTATTGTCCATCTTAGAGTTTAGGGCTTTAGGCCTTTTTTGTGATTGGGCCTTGATTGAGACGGATCCAAAGCCCTCGTGCACAATCAAACCAACCCAAGTAATTGAGGACCTGATCTCACATAATCTGTCAGAATCATGCCACCCTCTCCCATGTCAATGTTTATCTAACAATTTTTTATTTTTTTAAATATTTCCTTAAAAACGGTCATTTTGGGGCATAATCATAAATTTGTAACTCCCGTGTCAATGTTTATCTAACTATTTTTTTTTTTTTTAATATTTCCTTAAAAACGCTCATTTTGGGGCATGACCATAAATTTGTAACCAGATGGGTTTTTATGTGTTAGATCTATGCCTTTTGGGGTGTCTTTTATTATTATTTTTAAGTTTCTTTTTCTCTTGAAAATTTAAATTTTATTATTGTAAATCTAAAATCTATAGTGTTTTGTGTTATATGAAGTAGCTTTATGCATGTGGACTTTGTTTTTGTATCTTTAGTCTTTTTTATTTTTCATTTTTTATTTTTTGGTCTTAAAAAAACTCTCTTGCTGATTTACTATCAATTCTAGTTAGAATTTTTTTATTTAATATGTCGCTTTGAAATTTTAATAGGAAGCTTACTAGATGATTTTCTTTATTGATGTAAACCTATGTAATCAAATCTTTGCATTTAGTATCGTGTTGGATTGTATCAGATACTTCACTTTTGGGTTATGTATTAAATCAATATGGGCAAAGCATTGTGTCGTATCATATCAGATATTTCACTTTTGGGTTATGTGTTAAATCAAAATGGGCAAAGTATCATGTCGTATCGTATGGGATACTTCACTTTTGGTGTGAATGCCATGTCCATGGCATGTCCTTGGGTGTCCTTGCCATATTCATGCAGTATCCCTGCCGTATCCATTACATATCTGGGCATTGTATTTAAATCTTTGCATTTAGAGCATGCTTTTATTTACACTTTTGGTGTAAATGCCATATATCCATGGCATGTCCTTGCGTGTCCTTGCCATATCCATGCAGTGTCCCTGCTGTATCCATGACATATTTGGCCATCATATTTAAATCTTTGCATTTAGAGCATGCTTTTATTTATTTGTTTGTTTTTATTGGTTTTCATTATTCTTCCTTTTATTTTTTATATGAAAATTATGCTGAGTGAATAAACTGAAGCTCAATAGATTTAACAATTGAGGATGACACAATGGCATATGCCATTTTGGAGGTCAAGTTCTTGTTCATATATTACATCGGAATGTGAAAAAAGCTTCCCAGTTTGCCATTCTTAGAAATTTTTATTTATTTATTTTTACTATTATGAGGTCAAAAAGCTCATGCCGATATGGTTGATGCCCAACATGTTGTGGACATGCATGCTGGGGTCAGCTCATCCTCAAACCCTTATAACCTGGGGTCAGCTAAAATAAATTTACACGGTGCTGACCGTAGCTCTCTCTCTCTCTCTCTCTCTCTCTCTCTCTGATTTAACCTCTGTAGATTCTGCCTTGCTGTATCAAACCCCAGATTTCTCTTTATGGAAATTGGGCCCATTTTCAATCCAGATGGAGTCCTAATACCATGTTGAATTGGTTATCTGTAGAAAACATAATCATGCATTTCATACATGATCAATCAAATAGCCATCGATCTCACTTTTCATCTCCCACTTGAACTGAATGTGATGTAATCAAACTGGTTGATGCTGTAGAGAGTATAAAGACCATATGTGATGTGGAAAAAGTAGGAGTGACAGGTACTATTTATGATGTCCCTGGGATTGTAGCCAGGGATAGTCCATTCCCGATCACCAACCCCCACCCCCACCCCCCAAACCACCCACCCAACACACCCCCACCCACCCCAATCTCTCTGTTTGTGTTTTGGTAGATGAAGCTTGTGCATACGCGTTATTATATTTGCTATTATTATTCTATTCTCTGTGTGTGTGTGTGTGTGTCGTGAGTCTGCGTCTGGACAGCCTTGTGGACTTGTGTGCAGAATGCTTAATTCCAGCATCCATCTTTCACAGACAAGAACCTGTGGTGCAGTGGAAGATACTTGTTATTGCAACTTTGAGGTTGTTCATGCTTGAAATATTTAGAAATGAAGAAGTTAAGCCATTAAAAGAAGGGTATTTTACCATAATAATTTCTATTAGTTGATGAAGAAACTGGTGTGATCATATGCCATATTTGATTTTCCACATGGTCATGCACAAGTAATCTTGGAATGCATTTGCCCTGTTATTTGAAAGATTTTATATTGCTGACAATTTACTGCTAAATCACATTTCTTTTGTTATAGGCTTCTTTATTTTTTAGACTTCTTTGAACTGCAAATGCAAATCTGCCTTATAATTTCTGTTTTACTTAATTTTTTTCCAAGACTGCTATCTGGTTTAGAATAAATTTTGCACCCTGTCAAAAGCTTGTAACTTGCTAAAAAATATTAGAACATTTAAGCACTTTTTTTTTTTTTCGTATTCAGGATGTGTCCGGGAAGATAATGTCATTTCCAGAGCACGGACTTAAGGGAATGTGCATTCTCTCCGCCAATGGTTCAATATCAAATGTTACACTTCGTCAGTCGTCAACATCTGGTGGAACTGTCACTTACGAGGTTAGTGAGATAACACCTTCTGGGGCCTTATACGATGCTTTTCCTGCCAAGTTGTACACTTTGCTTGAGTTTCAGTTTTTACAATTTACGTCTTTTTGAACAGTATTTTTTACACTTTACACTTTACATATATGCTTTTATTCAGATACCCAGATTCCAGAGCATTGACATGATGAGCGTCCAGGTGATTGGATTGCTTTGATCTTACCATTGAGAAATTTTATGTCCGTGGACCACCCATGGTGGAATTCAACCCGGCAATACTTTAGAGTGCTGAATTGTGGGCCCCACCTGGACAAACTTTTACATTTGGGCATTATATGCTAATTCATCACTTATTATTTCTATTTTTACTCAAACATGGTATTGCTATTTTCAGCTAGCTACTGGAAGAAGACATTTTAACTGGATGTTTCTAATTTCTAAAGATATTGTTCTAATATGCCAATCCTATGATGTGACAAGTCTTCAATGATGATGGGTTGTGTTTAAAGCACGAAATTTGGACCAGCCTGTTTGTTTGGATTAGAACTGGCTGGTCGACTGGTCTAGGTCCCTTGGGTAAAGTTTTACTTTAAAAAGTGCTTGGAAAGTTTCCTGGTTCCACCAGTATGCTGCGATGCGCTTTTTTTAAAAAGGTTTAATTAATAAAATACCACGAAGTCGTGGTTGTGGTTTTGATATACATGTTTAGCATAGAAAGGTATAGGTATGACTTAATTTTGAGAATAATGGGTCTTTCAAGTTGACCCACCAGTTGGACTGGGGTCACTGACCTTCTTCCTGTAGTGGGTCGAGTCCCAGTCTTGGTTCTAAACTCTCAGTCAAGTGCATTTTGGCAAGCTGATATGTCAGGGTTCTTTTTATCCAAAATGACACTGGATTTCTGCACAATGTAAGGTAATAATGTTGATAAAAGGTTATGATATCAATTATCAACCTTACAAAAAAAAAACTGCATTTTGTGTAGCTTGGACACACAGTTTTGTGCTATTGGATGATGCCTTGTTGATATGTTTATACAGAAGATGTGTAATTGGATATTTTATGGAAATTTAGTGATGCTTTGTTTATGTCTTTACAGGGACGATTTGAGATCCTAACGCTTTCTGGTTCATATCTGCTCTCAGAAAGTGGTGGCCAGCGTAGCCGGACAGGTGGATTGAGTGTGTCACTGGCCGGTTCTGACGGCCGTATCCTAGGTGGAGGAGTAGCTGGGCTTCTAATAGCAGCATCCCCAATCCAGGTTTTTTAAATGATAACTTCTATTTTTTCTTTTTATGCAAACTTCCAACAATAAAGTTAAAAAATAATATTTTAGTTGCCAAAAGAGTCGGAAAATCCTGTGAAATTTATTGTGGTCAGAATGGTGTGTTTTCTTTGCAGTATCTGGCAATGGTGACCACATTGTGTGTGTGTATGTGTATATAGGGAGATGCTCCTATGAGAGATATCTCTCTCCTTAAGTGAGAGATTGGGTGGGGCCCTTACATCCATAACCAATGCCAACAACTTAAATGTGAGGGCCCCCACTCCTATCTCTCATAGTAAGGTGAGAGATACTCTCACAGGAGCACCTCCCATATATATATATATATATATATATATATATTGAAATGCTTTAACTTACCATTTTGTTTTTTTCCTATATTAAAGAAAAAACTTAAATAAGGAAAGAGCCATCCTTTTTTTCTTATACGCATCCATTTTTTTTCTCAACAGTAATGACTTGACACCCAGTAATAACTTGAAAAATAAATATTGTGCAAAAGGCCTAAAAACAACTCTACTGAATGTTTGCGTGTACCCATTTCCCCTACATTTTGAGTCTCTACGTGCTTCCCGTGCTGGAGATCGGCTTGATTTCATGTGTAAACATTATTCCATTTTTATATTCTTGCATCTGATTTACATTATAGGAAACCTATCATGTTGTATGACCTAATCATATCCTACTGCTGCTTGTTTTCTTCACCTTTGCTTGAAATTTTGTCGTACAATGGTATGTTATCAGCCTATTTCACTGCAGGCACCAGAAGATGTCAGTAGCTGCTTTTTTCTTAGAACTACTACTTTGCACGATGAAAACTGGGACTGTTGTGACAGGAAATTGTTTACTTTGTCCTTGCAGGTTGTCATTGGCAGTTTTGATCTGGTTGGAGAAGACAAGCTGAAGTTAACAGACCCTTTCGCACCACTGAAGATCTCCCTTGTTGGTGCACCGGCTAGCCCACCATCTCGAGGAACTCTGAACGAATCCTCTGGAAGTCCACCCAACCAGAACACTGGCAACTACAGTAACAGCCCCCATCAAGGCATGGTGCACATGTTGTGGAAATAGATGTGTCCCACTCCTGGGCACTAAATTGCTGGAATGAACATCCCAATGGAGCGGGCTACACCATCTGTTGTAGTGTGAGTTTATGTGCACTAGACAAATGGAGCTGTCTTTGCCCGTCTTGTAGGAATTAGAAATTACATGGAAAATGCTGCTTCTGTTCATGTCTTAAGTTAGAAATTACATTTAGTTATTCTAGTTTAGCTGCTTTTAGAACTGAGGGTGTTTGTGCGCTGTACTGAACGTAGTGGTGGTGGTGGTGATGGTGTTATGTACTGCTTATATTGTTGTTATCAGATGATGATTGGTTTCCTCCTGTGCTTTCTTTCTCATTTGATGGTTTTGTTGATCTTTATCCTGCTATTTCTTCTGTCTTGATCTTACAGCCATTTCAGGTTTCAATATTGCGTCCTTTTTTTTTTTTTTTTTTTTGTTTTTTTTTTGTTGCACTGTGAAATTGGATTTCTCTGCAACTGGGACGAGCCAATATGATGAATTGGGTGCCCTTGATCAAGACGGGCCCCTCTCTCTTTCCAATTCTTTGTGGTTGCCTGCTTTTACATTTATCTGGTGGGCTACTACACTCAAAAAATAATTTCAATTACTGTCTATGGGTTGTGGCCCTGCAGCATGGTTGCCAACCAGATCTTTCATTGTGATCGCCCTGGACTTGTAGCCTGATGCAGATACCAAGGGTTTGGCAAGCAACATCTGTGGAGGTAATATTTAGCATTTGGAGAAGGCACTGTTGTAAGCTAGCAGGTTTTGGTTTATTTGCTACTTGTGGTGTGTCAGTCTACCTGTGGGCTTCATACCTGAAGTATGGTTTCTCTCTCTACTTTATATTCTTTCAGTGCTCAAATAGACAGATGGGTCTAGGTCTGGATGGATGCTGATAATTAACCATCTTGACACTATAATTTCTTCACCCCTTTGTATACTTGTATAACTTATTCTCTCTCCTTGTTTTGCAAAAGCGGATCTGTATTCAAATCGAAGCTCAAATTACTAAATTGGACTTGTGCCCAAACCTGAACCCGATTCAGGTTATGTAACATTACCCAAATATAAAGCCAAAGATATGTTGCTCAGATTCCAGACCTGAATGGAGTCGAGACCCAGAGGTACTTATAATGCAGACATTGACCTGATATGTCACACGTTTTATAAAAGCATCAAGACCAAGTAAGCACAGGAAGACTTATCTCTCCCTCTCTTACATGTTTGTATGCCTTACACACACTCTTGGCTGAGTGGTGTTTATTTCAGTACCACACACACGGCCATGGATCAATCCCTGACAAGTAGATCAACCTAAGAAGAAGAGAAACACGTGGAATGTATAGTCTAGTAACAAAGGGAGCACTATATTTTTTTAATAAATCGGTAAATTATAGTAGTATCAATTTAATTTCTATTAGATTTTTAATAGGTGTGCCCGGCATCCTCCAAATCGAAAATAAAAAAGAAAAAAAATTTGCATTTCCTTTCCAAGAGACCTATATATACATTTTACCTCCAAATCTCATATCCCTTTCCCTCGTTTTTCCTCTGCTTCTACGGACGGGTCTCATAAAATCCTACTCATTTCTCTCTCTCTCTCTGCGCTGGTAGAAAGAAGAATAAAATTGCAGACAGAAAACGAGAGAGGAAAAGAGAAGAGGCAGAGAGAAGAGAAATCTATAAATCAGAGAGGAGCAGAGGGATCGGAGGAGGAAGAGAAGAGAAGAGAATAGAGGATGGAAAGCTCTTCGGAAATGGTTCCCTTTCCATTGCTGATGACTCCAGTAGAATCGAATTACAGAGCTTGCACAATCCCTTACAGATTCGATTCCGACAATCAACGCAAGCCCACTCCCACTGAGATCCTCTGGATCGATCTCTTCTTGAATTCGGTTCCCTCTTTCAGGCCAGTTCCATCCCATTCTTCTCTTCCTTCTGCTTTCCGAGCAGAACCATCTTTTCTTTCATTCTTTACTTTTTATACTGTGCACATCTCGATGATCATCCGAGTATAAATAATGGGGTGGTAATGGTATGGATTTCCCCGGATTCTTTTGTGTCTAAAGAGTTATAAAGATTAGATTTTTGTTCTACTTGTGTTCCTATCATTGGATAGTAACACTGCAAGAATAGAATTATGCCGCCCATTTGATGGTAATACTGCAAGAATAGAATTATACTGCCCATTTGATTGTTATGCTGCAAGTGGTTGTTTTCTTGAGTTCAAGGTGCATGATTTTTTAGAACTTCATTTCCTTTCCATGTATATTTATGCGGTGCGTAAAATCGAGATAGTTCCTGTTGGAGAATTATATTCCATTGTTCTGTGTTAATAATTTCCACAGCTTACATTTTATGGGTTGAAAGCATTATCCGCAAGGAAGAAGATACAGTCCCAGACAGGTAGAGTTACACAAAAGGTTAAAACACATATCATCATGGAATGTTTGCCACACAGAGCAATGGAGACTGAAACTGTTGAAAATAAAGTCAGTCATCTTTTGTTTTAAAAAATAAAATTAAAGAAGAAAAATAGAACAGAAATCACTGAAGAAGTAAGATGCTGTGCACAAACATGACCTTAGGTATGCTTATGCGAAAGGTTTCTGAGTGAGAGTGGTTTTCTGCTGTTCCAAGTCAACAATTGAGTGACTTGACCAGTTTTCATTTTCTCGTGGAGGTAATCACATTTTCTGTGAGTTTTTCAGAGACCAGATTCGGACCCAAGAAGTATAGAACCATTGTTTTTCATCGTTATACAAGAGGTAGGAACACATTTCAGCATGAAAAATGTTTAGCTACACCAAGTAATCGAAACTGAAACTGCCGAAAATGAAGTCCTCAGTTTCTGTTTCTTGCAGAAAATTAAACCATCTTAGAATAAAAAAGCTTCAGGAAAACTCATTGCAGGAAATCCTTTGGATATGCTCCCTTTTATTGGCAATGGTGATTAAATTAATAAGATAAGGATTTACATGTAAGGACCTATACAATACAGTAAGTGTACATACTATAAAAGCTCAGAAACCAAAAACATCTCTACATGTCTTAATAATGTGAAAAACAAACTCCCGTTTACCGAAATTATATCGATTGAATCCAAATCAATTTTCTGTATTACCAATGAATTTGCTTCCTCATTGCCCTCTCTTTCTATATATGCAAAAACATAGTCGATGTTGATCATGCTAGTTCACCAACCTCCTAAAGGCTTACGTTTCTTAACTGTCCCTCTATTGCAGGGTGGCCCCAGTTGTATTTACCAATGTGTTGAATTTATCATATTGAAGAGGAAATTAGCATACTAATTCGCCTTCAGACTCTGCCTTTTTATTTATATTTTGTGATTTTATAATTTCTTTTCGGATAAAAACATAAGGCGGTGATGCGTATTTCAAATTTACTTCACTGTGCATTTGGGCGTCACCAAATTGCTGGGGTGGGGTGGTGTGGGTGTGGGGTGTTGGGTTGTCCAAAATTAGAAACCACTTTAGGTGATATTTTCACATACTTGCCGTCATCATCAAAGCCTTGTCCAAACTATATTGGGGTCGGCTACATGAATTTTGTTTCTCCATTCCGATTTATCATGAGCCAAATCCTCATATAACTTGCACGTCTTTGGGTCTATTTTTACTACCATTATATTATGATTAATTTGTTGGGTGATACATGAAAAGGTATCGGTATTTCTTGGAACCAACAGGTTCTTCCTTCTTTTTTGCCATTTTTGGGACAATTCCGTCCCTATCTTTTTTTAATCATTTTCAGTTGATTTTTATTTGAGTATTAAAGCATACATTTTTCCTTTGTGTTGAATTGTTTGAAAATCACAGAAGGCACTGCTTGAGGGTGTTCTGAATGACCACCCATTCTACCAAGATATTCTATAACTGCATTTTGTAGGACATCCCAATACTCTTTGACTGCTAATTTGCCGATCCTTTCCCCTGGTGTGGGCATGCATGCACCATAAGCAGAATACTGTCACCATATACATGGGATAAGGCTTTAGTGACATTGAAACAGAATACCATGTCATACTTCTAGCTTATTTTTGTTAGTTTCTGTTTCTTCTTATGTGTTCTTTGAGCAATAGAATGTAACCACACTGTCATTTTAACATCTCCCAGAGTTTTCTATCATATTTTGAGTTTTCATTGCCATGAAAAGTAAATTTAAAAAAAAAAAAAAAAAACGTACTAAGAGAGTACTGTACTTGTGCAAATATGTTTACATAAGACTTGGGAGTTAATGTTTGTAACATTTTTTTAATGGAGTTGCATATAAATAGGGATTTATCCAGCTCAAAAATATAAGTCCTGGAACATGTAATTATCTGTTCAGGAAGAATTAATACTTAATATTTACTCTGCTTTTGATGCAGGCAACGGGGGGAGAGTGATACAACAGTTGCTGATGCTCCTATCAAAGCTGAAAAGTTTGCTCAAAGGTCCCTTACATTTCCTTTTTCTTTCTAATTTAATTTGTACAACAGGCGGCGAAAAGCATCTTATGCGATGAATGTAAAGCATCTTAGGTAGTTTGAACCCTATAGGATGTGCCCAGTTAACATAATCGTCTCTACATCTGGTTAGGTTTCAGAATAACCATGCTATATACCATTTCTATCCATATTGTCTGGCTTATATGATATTTTAGTCATATGATCTGCTTTACTTAAATACTGTTTGTGTTTAGTTTTATAGGGTTATTTTAGTTTTCTTTTTTGTTGAACTTTGTTGAGTGCTGCATTGCATTGCCTTTCAACCAGCGACATTGCTGATTTTTCAAACCATTGGAATTTTCTTTTACTATGACTATTGCTGCCTGCTGGTATAACTATTTTTTATTATTGTATATACAAAAATTCTTTGACTAATCTAAGTGTGGCAAAAAAAAAATTCTTGGCTGATAACAGAAAACAAATCTATTTTCTTGTTTGTAGTTTGGCTTGTGACTAGTTATTTCTCCAGTTTCATGAATAAATATTCTATTTGTTCTATTCCATTAATAACATAGTTTCTTGTTACTGATCAAAAAATAACATTTTTTGTTGCTGATTAAAAAACAATATTCTATTAGTTATTTTTTTGTCAATTCTAGTTGGTTACATTTTAATATTGTTGATCTCAATCATGCAGTCATGGATGATGATGCTTGGCTAGTTCAATGTGGGCCCAAATGGCACCACAAAACCTCAACAAGGACACCAACAATCAACTAAAGCTCTTCTACAACCACCTAGTTACGTGATTAAAGTTTGAGAAATAATCTGAAATCATTTCAGTATCTCAAACTCACTATTCCCAACTGGTCTCCAATTTGACTACTCAAGCTCCCACATGCAAAGTGGTTTTGACTTTTGAAATGCTAATTTAGAAACATAAGGCAAACCCTTCTCAAAAGCATATAAATAATCATGTGTGCTATTGGAGATTAATACTCACTCATGAGTAGCAGAGACCGGATCTTTAATCTGGAATGCAACTAACCCACTATTCATCATCACCCTATTAGCCTTATCCCATTGATCTATGGTTGCTTCAGTGTGATCTATTTTTGTGTATGTGTGAGTGGATGAATGTGTGTGCAAATGACGTTAAAAGAAAGGACAGAAGGTACGTGAGCTTGATACCATCACCTACAACTCTTTAGGGTCTTGTGTTTGGCTTTTCTGTTCAACCCTATTCAAGGCCATGTTCATAGTACCTCCACATTCTAAACATGTCTTTCTTCAGTGCTTCCCCAAAAGACTGAACTAGTATCTCCATTCTCCTATCTCCTTTAACTACTAACACTTCAACATGTCTTATAGGGGCTGATTCAGGCCTTCTATGGACATGGCCAAACCATCTCAGGTGGTTCTCTTTCTTCTTTTTTACTACTCCTTTTATTGAAGCTACCCCTATATTTCCGCTTATGACACCTTGTTCATATTTTTTTTTTACTCATATTGGCTGCATGAACTTTAGCTTCTTCCCATTTCTTCATTTCCCAACATCTAGCTCCATGTAGCAGGGCATCTCTAGGTGCCATCATATTAAGTGGCACACTGTGATACATACTACTCCAACCCATTAATCATACAAGTAAACGTATTCTTGGTGAGGTGTCAAATTAAGCCAATCTCACGATAGACCATACAATCAGATGGGTGTTAGTCTTGCAACTCCTACATTTGAAAAACCTTTCTCATTCCAGCCCCATTAGTGCTTTTATATGGAATAACTACAAAAGCAACCCTAGAATGCATCTAGATTATTGAAACACTATCACAAATACCCAAGATTTTTAATCTTGGCCATCCACAATTTATTGCATAAGAATATGTCATAGTACCTTTTGTTGCTTAAACTAGTTGTATCTTATCAGCTATAACATGGTCCTGCCAATGCATGGTAGGTTATGTGTTACTTTCATAGAAAAGTAGGCTAAAAATTTTCAGGTTTTTATGGACTGCCTATCTAACGCTAAATTTCCTTTTTTCTGGGCTAGGTTAGACACATCCCAAGACATGACATACGATGAAGGAATTTTAATTTAGCAAGACAGTCTTAACAGGACAAAAAAAAGGAGGCATATTAGGGACCAAGCAATGCTTATATGATGTTTTCTTAGAGGAAGGGACCATTGAAGGAGAGGCTATCTCAAAGGGCAGTTAGATGAATAAATTAAAGTAGTAGAAAGGGACCATCAAATCAAGAAGGGGCCGTGGGGCCATTGTTATTCCATTTGTGCTTGTCACAAGTTATATGGCGAGGCATTCTCCACCTTTAGAGAATTGTAGTAAATTAGTCGCTTAAACTAATAAACAATATAAATATATATATATATATATATATATAAAACTTAAGTAAAACAAATTCAAGGTTAAGGACACCCAGATAGAAAATGGTACTTCCACTGTGGCCCGCATCTAGACCATGGTCGTCCCACTTATTTGGAGCCATCTTTGTGAGTTCTACTTCCTTATGATTCCTATAGGGTTCAGTTCTCTCTCACTCTAGAACTTACCATGTCAGTTAGGAGTTCTAAGTACTTTTATTCTAATTCTTTATTGGATCTTGTCTCCTACTACAAATATGCTGTATAGAAAAAAAGTGTGTTTATTTTACCTATGAATCCTCAAGATTGGATCATTGTTTACCACATGTTCAGTGTGTAGTGTTGTCTGTATGATTGTTTTCTTTTTTTCTCTCTAAGAAAGAGTCATAATGTTTTGTTGCGTATTTTTCGAAACAAACTGATAGAAGAAGTATGCCCAAACAGTTGGAAGATATTTTGTTTTCTTCGCTTATTTTGTGGGTCAGTTTTGTAATAGTGTGTGAATGAAGGGAGGAAGAGTAATAATAATAATGGTGGGAGAAGGTCATACATCATATGATGATCGACTGTTCTATTTATAATCATATTAGGCCTTAATCAAGACTCTAAATATGACAAGATTACAAATCAGAATAATAAAGAAAGGAAAGAATACAAATTAGAATAAATTGAAAGAAGGAAAGAATATATCCTAGACTATACAAGGAAAGAAGAGCTGTACACATTAGATATGTAAATCTAAACCATATCCCACGTGTGGGATTTTTACATGGGCCTTGATGAGCTGGGCCTTCTTAAGGCCTGTTATCTTCTACACTCCCCCTCAAATTGATGTGGTAAGGCAGAAAACATCAATTTGCTAGTTAGATCATGATGACGCATTTTGGGAAGGGCCTTGGTGAAGATATCTGCCAACTGGTTAATAGAAGAGACATGAGGCAGAGTTATCTTCTCAGTAATGACATGTTGACGGATGAAGTGACAGTCAATCTCAATGTGCTTTGTTCTTTCATGAAAGACCGGGTTGTTGGCAATTCTAACAGCACTGGTATTGTCCCCATGGAGAGGTGTGGAACTACCAACAAGAACACCCAATTCACACAGAAGGCGGCGGAGCTAGATAATTTCAGCACAAGCGGAAGACATCGCACGATATTCTGCCTCAGCAGAAGACTTTGAGACAGTGGTTTGCTTCTTGCACTTCCATGAAATCAGAGAGTTTCCAAGAAACATACACCATCCAGTGGTAGATCTCCGAGAGTCCGGACAGCCAGCCCAGTCAGCATCTGTATAAGCTGATAATTGTAGAGAAGTATCAGAAGGGAAGAAGAGACCATGATGAAGAGTGCCTTTAGCATAGCGGAGGATGCGTAATGCAGCAGCAAGGTGCGGTTTGTGGGGACTGCTAACAAACTGACTTACTGTATGAACAGCATAAGAAATATTCGGCCGAGTCATAGTTAAGTAGAGCAAACTACCAACTATCCGCCAGAAAACAGATGGATCATCTAAGGGAGTGCCATCATTTGAACTGATTTTGCCATTCAATTCCAGAGGCGTATCAAAAGTGTGAGCATCATCAAGCCTGCTTGACGTGATCAAATCTGTCGCATATTTGCGCTGAAGGACCCTAATGCCTGATTTGTTGCGCACAAACTCAAGCCCCAGAAAGTAGGTGAGAGGACCAAGATCCTTCATTCTAAAGTGGCGAGTAAGGTGGTGTTTGAGATCCGTAATGCCGGTAGTATCATTTCCACTGATAATCATATCATCAACATAGACCAAGAGGAATGTGTAGCCCTTCGGTGTCCATCTTAGAAAGAGGGAACTATCAGAGTGACTCTGACGAAATCCGGCTTGAAGGATTGCTGCCCGGAACTTATCAAACCAAGCCCTGGGAGCTTGTTTAAGTCCATAAAGAGCTTTCCGCAATTTGCACACATGCGTTGGAGGACAAGCATATCCTGGCAGAGGTTTTAAATAAACAGTCTCTTGCAAGTCCCCATGGAGAAAAGCATTTTTGACATCCATTTGCCATAGAGGCCAGTTGCGGGCTGCCGCGACACAAAGAAGAGTACGAACGGTGGTTATTTTCGCCACTGGTGCAAATATTTCCTCATAGTCAATTCCATATTCCTGCTTATAACCTTGTGCAACCAATCTGGCTTTGTAGCGATCAAGACTCCCATCAGAGTGTACTTTGACGGAGTATATCCATTTGCTGCCAATCACAAAGGCTCCATCTGGGGCCGGTACCAATTCCCATGTGTGGTTTGCTTCAAGAGCAACCAATTCCTCCGTCATAGCATCCTGCCAGTAAGCAATCTTTGAGGCCTGTGAATATGAGGTGGGTATAGGAGTACTATCCAAGGAAGTAAGAAGAGCAGGAAATCCATAGCGATTAGGGGCAACAGAAGTACGACTAGAGCGTCGCAGAGAAATGGTGTTGTCAGAAGAAGTATTATTACCTGGAGATTCAGTAGGCGGCGCTGGGAGAGGATCAGGAGAGGGAGTCGCCAAAGGAGGTACCTTGTTCCGCCGGACATAGACTTTGGGAAGAGGTGATGGAGAAGTAGACTCCGAGAATTGTGGCAGATAGGATACAGCAATAGGATGACTATCCAAACGTAAAGAAAAGAAGGGAATATGTTCCAAGAAAATCACATTCCGAGAGATGCGCATGCATTTTTCGAATTGATCATAACACAAAAACCCTTTGTGTTCATTACTGTAACCCAAAAAGATGCATTTAGCAGTCTGTGGAGATAACTTAGTACGCTCAGGAGGAGGAAGATGAACAAAACACAAACAACCAAAAACACGCAAGTGAGAGTATGAAGGGGTGTGACCAAAGAGAACTCCGTAAGGAGTAGTCTTGCTTAGAATAGTGCTAGGAAGACGGTTAATAAGATACACAGCAGTCTGTGCAGCATCGCACCAAAATTTGGGAGGGACTAAAGACGCAATCAACAGAGTACGAACATTTTCAAGAATATGTCTGTTCTTTCTTTCCGCAATCCCATTTTGCTGAGGAGTATGTGGATAAGATTTTTGGTGAAAAATTCCTTTATCAGACAGGAAGGCAGAGAATTCATGAGACATGTATTCGCCACCGGAATCTGATCGAAGAATTTTGATTGCTTTCTGAAATTGGGTTTGGACCATGGTATAAAAATTTTTAAAAATGGAGAAGACTTCAGATTTCATGCGCATAAAGTAAATCCAAGTATGACGAGAATGTTCATCAATAAAGGTCACATAGTATTTAAAGCCTGTCCTACTCAAGGTAGGAGCAATACCCCAAACATCTGAATGAATAATGTCAAATGATGCCAAAGCACGAGCATTATGAACAGAAAAAGGCAAAATGTGACTTTTACTTAAACAACAAGTTTCACACTTTGATTGAGATAAAGAAGACATCATTTTATTATCAAAAGTAGAATCTAAACAACCAAATTTAAACAAGGAAAGCAAATGTGCATTGTTCACATGACCAAGACGTTTATGACAAACATCCCACAATTTATTGAAATTAGAAGAAGAAGCAAAAAAAGAATGATGTCCAATGTCCAGCAAAAACAGGCGCCCATGTTTACTCCCCGTCGCGATCACCTTCCCAGTTTGTCGCCCCTGTATAACACAACCAGAGGAAGAAAAGTGAACAAGATATCCATCATCAATAAGTTGTCCTACAGAAAGAAGATTGGCTGATAATTTGGGAACAAAGTAAACATTGGGAAGGGTGATGGACTGCCCAGAAACACTAGATAAAGTAATGGTACCAACTCCCGAAATGAGTAGTTGATCACCATTAGCAGTGGTTATTTTCTCTTTTCCAAGGTAAGGGTGAGAATCTGTAAAGCTATGTTCTACAGATGTCATGTGATTGGAGGCACCAGAATCTAAAAACCATGTGGATGAGGTAATAGGAGAAGAAAGAGATGCAGAAGAATGAAAGGCAGGAAAAGCTTTATGAGAAGGAGTAGGATACCGACCACCAGAAAAACCCATAGATGCATATGCGGAGGTGACTGTGCTTTGAATCAGTTCTTGAATCTGAGCAGGAGTCATGGATACAGCCCCAGAAGAAGTGCTCCCTGAATCAGATGATGGTGCTTGAGCCTGGAATGCTGATGGAATATTCTGGCTTGGCAGATTAGAGGGAGGCTTCTTAGGCAGTGTCTCATTCCTTCGCTGGAGGCTGTGGCAGTCATTAATAAGATGACCAGACCGCTTGCAGTATCGGCAAACTAACTTCTTGCGGCAATTCTTGGCAATATGACCAAACCCTTTGCATTCAAAGCATTGAGGAAGCTTTGGGTTAGGGGTTGCTAGAAGAGCAGAGTCAGCCGGAAGGGGTGCGAGAAAGGCCTTTGGTTCTTCAAGAATAGCACGTTGTGAGGTGAGACGAAGTTCTTCGCGAAGGACTTCTTGAAAGCAGGTATCAAGATTAGCCAAAAGTTCTCTATTCATGATGGCAGACCTAACTGATTCAAAGTCTGGTCAGAGATTCATTAGGAACTGGCTAATGTGAGTTTCCTCTTGTAGTTTAAGAGCCTCGGATAGAAAGCCAAGAGAGACTGTCTGAATCAACATGGAATCCCGTTCGGTCCATAAGGTGAGGAAGCCATTAAAATATTCCTGCACAGATCTATCCCCTTGAGTAAATTTAGCAATTTCACTATCCAAGTGAAATTTTCGGGCTTTGTTGGTTTGATTGTAGATCTTCTTGAGGTGAGCCCACATATCTGCTGCTGTAGTATAGGCTTGAAGAGCCACGGCCAAGGAGGAATCAATAGAGTTGAGTATCCAAGTAATCACTTTGGCATTTTCCTTGGACCAGGTGGCTAAGACTTTGGAGTCTGTGGTACTTGGAGTAGGAGGTTTTGTTGCTGTGCCATCCAGATAACCAAAGAGTCCCTGTCCTTCTACGAAGTTCTTCAGATGGAAGGACCAGGCCATGTAATTTTGCCCATTAAACTTAACGGGAATAACATCATATTTATCCATGATTTTTAATGCAGCAGAGTGCTCAACAGAGGAAGAAAAGTCAGAAAAACAGCAACCAAGGGGTTCTGTTCTGCACTAATCCAAGCCGAGAGAGAGATGGAGAGGACTAAACAGTGATTAGTCAGCAATAACCAAGAGAGAGGCTGAATGATTGGTTCAAATCATTACTGGAGTAAAAAGGAACTTCAAACAAAAGGAAAATGACCTAACAGTGAGCAAAATAGTGCCAGACGACCACTATTTTGCTGCTGGAGAGGGCACGTGGGGCCCACATTGGGATCAGACCTCAGATCAAATAATGGAGCACTCTGTGTGATACTTTTTACTAACTTCCAGATCAAGTTGCATGACAAACTGATTAAAATCCGCAAATTTGAACGGATCTGATGAAAACTATCTTGTAAAACTGGGAAAACACAAGCAGCAGTAGATGGCCTACCTCAGATGTGTCAAAAATCCTGAAAAAATGCCCATAAATCTTAGAGAGGATGGGCGACCCTTGTAGTGGAGTTTGTTTTTGATTTCTGAATGATCTGAAGATGGCTCACCTTTGCTATTCACGTGCAGAATGACGACAGAGAGATTCTACTGAGACAGAGAGTCGTCAGATCCTCGAGAGGAGATTGTGGTGATATGAGGAGAGCCCACAGTGCTCTGATACCATGTAATAGTGTGTGAATGAAGGGAGGAAGAGTAATAATAATAATGGTGGGAGAAGGTCATACATCATATGATGATCGACTGTTCTATTTATAATCATATTAGGCCTTAATCAAGACTCTAAATATGACAAGATTACAAATCAGAATAATAAAGAAAGGAAAGAATACAAATTAGAATAAATTGAAAGAAGGAAAGAATATATCCTAGACTATACAGGGAAAGAAGAGCTGTACACATTAGATATGTAAATCTAAACCATATCCCACGTGTGGGATTTTTACATGGGCCTTGATGAGCTGGGCCTTCTTAAGGCCTGTTATCTTCTACAAGTTTTTGGGGCCTAAATGAAGTCAAACATCATGGAGTTGGTTCTGTTGAATGTCTTTTGCATGCTGTATATGTAATGCAATGATGTGAATTTGGAAAGGTTATGGACCATAAATACATACAGGGTAAAGAGAGGTGACAAGATTAGGTTACTCTCATATTATATTTATTTGGCTTGTTTTACAAGTAGTGAATGGTTAAGTTATATAAACATTGTAAATGCCATTGAGAGGTGACAAGATTAGGTTACTCTCATATTAACCATTTTTTCTTTTACTTAGAAATAGTTATATAAACATTGTAAATGCCCCTTTTCTATAGTAGTGAATATTTCTATTTGGATATTTCTCTCTTTCATTGATCTTGTCTTTGCCACTGGCCTCAATTTGATGTCTGAGCATGTCTAGATTATCACATGAAAGATCAGTTTTGTCCTAACCCACATCAATTTGAGATGTATTGTTAATATCGGTGGCTTCATTTTCCTTTGGTTATCATAACCCTCATCAATTTCAGATGCATTGATTATGTCAGTGGCTTAATTTTCCTTCACTACTACTTGCATCAGTTTGATGCCCATGCATGTCGAAATTACCACATGAAGAATTGGTTACCCTAACTCAGATCAACTTGCAGCTGCACTGATAATACCAGTGGCTTAATTTGGAACTGATATATCTATTACAAACTGTATCTAAGCTGTTATCATGTTATTCCTGTCAGTTCACTTAGTAAATTTTCAAATATTACCTAGTTTTCTAAGTTGATTATTCTTTAATATTGCGATGGATAGGTACACTGCAATATTAGAGGACTTAAAAAGAGATCCTCAAAGTCACGGCGGCCCACCAGATGGCATTGTAAGCCACTTCACAATTGCCTAATGCTTTATTTATGTGTTTTCAGTGGTTCTATATCGTGTTCATGATGGAAACTAATGGTTTCAAGTGGTGATAAATGCTATTGCATTTTGGAATTTCAGCTTCTTTGTAGGCTTCGTGAGCAGATACTTAGAGAATTGGGATTTAGGGATATATTCAAGAAAGTTAAGGTAAATGCCAACTTCAAACGTGAAGTTTCACATAAATCTGCCAGAAAGTTTTCTTTTATTTTATGATAGTTCTATTTTCCATTTAATGCTTGTAAATGTGATAGGATGATGAAAATGCCAAGGCTATCTCCCTATTTAAGGAGGTAGTTCAGCTTAATGATGCTATTGAAGATGGAGGCAAGCGCCTAGAAAACTTGGTTAGGGGAATACTTGCTGGAAACATATTTGACTTGGGATCTGCGCAGGTAATGAATTTTTATTAGGCAAGGGATGCTCTGCTTCATTTGATGTTCATCACTTTTATTTGAGGGCTAATGAAATTTCAGCATGCATTACTAGTTTGTTAACAAATTAACATGAAGAAAAAGATGTGAAGAAATACCTTAGATCAATACGTAACGTTTCTGAAATGCTAACTTCCATAATATTGGGGAAAAAGTGTCATTTTCAACCAATAAAAAAAAATGTCTTCTTCAAGAATGGAGGTCCTTTTTTTTTTATTTCTTTTTTTAATTCAAGGATGGAGGTCAAAACATTTATGCACATTGAATGTTGGACTGTTATGAAATTCCCTTTAGGCTTACAACAAATAGAGAGATTATACCCGACCGATCCTACCTTGGTTTAAGGTGCTTGCAACTTATGAGTGTTCATTCACAAGGGCATACCCTTATCCCCTGTAAAGCATATAGTTTATCCATTGAAGTATAAGCTTCAACAACCTTTCTCTCACATGGAATGAAACGAAAATTACCTATAAGAAAGGCCAGGTTTCAATAACTCTTTTTTCAGCATCGATGGTTCAATGCGTTACTCCAGCCTTAAATTGAAAATGGCATGCATATTTCTAGAGAATTTGATTCTGTTCTAACAAATTATACCAACTTTTGAAACATAAGCAAGCCCCATAATTTACGGATTGTGCTCTCAGCATCTTATGTGCATGCCTCACTGAAGCATCTTTGTGATTCTATGACTTCAATGCTCACAATTTTTTTTTTCTCCTTGATCTTTGTTATCCAATAGAATTAATCTTTTTTATTTGTTAAAGCTTGCGGAGGTTTTTGCAAGGGATGGGATGTCTTTTCTAGCAAGTTGCCAAAGCCTTGTGCCTCGACCTTGGGTTATTGATGACTTGGACCTTTTTAAACTGAAGTGGAGTCAGAAGTCTTGGAAGAAGGTTAGATAACTATATCCTTTTACTTTTTACTTCTGCCCATATATGACTCACTTCTGGCTGAATTCTATCCAAGCATTTCTGGGGTTAACTTGATGAATTGTCATTGATTTCATGGTGTTGCGTTTCAGTGGAGTTTTATGCCCAAAAATTAGCTGTGCATGTAGTGTACACATTAATCATACCGTGACGTGATAAATGTCTACTAATGTTCATGGTGCACTCGACATTCAAGTGCCTTTATGTTGACATTTACACAACAGATTCAATTTCAATGAATCATCTGTTGATGCAGAATTAACTTTAGTTTGTACTAGTCACTTGTAAGATAAGTTTTAACAGATTTATATGGTCAATCTATTGATCCGTCTTCTGTTGACAAAAAAGTTGAAAGTGTACTTTTTTTGTGACACTGTTCTAATTTAGCCCCTGATATTTCTTTCCGTTTTGGGTTCACATTCACACAAGTTATCATGTTTTTGCTTAGTTATACTTTTGTTGGCATTATGGATAAACTTGTACATATTATGCTTTACTTTGTAGGCACACATTAACTTTCTTTTCTATCATTACAGGCAGTAATTTTTGTTGATAATTCTGGTGCTGATATCATATTGGGAATATTGCCATTTACAAGGGAGTTACTAAAACGTGGTACACAGGTTCAGTACATACCAAGCACATTTGTTCCATTGCTTAACTGTTGTTGAACTGTACTTGAGAAGGCTTTTTGGTTCTTTTCTTTATGAGTTATTTGAAGAAAACCTTCTTACTCAAGGATTTCTGAGCATTTACTTCTTATTGATGTTACAACAACCATAAACACCATTTACTTCTGAAGTTACTGCCAGATGTGTGGCATTGGTACCATATATATATATATATATATATATAGGTTCTGCACATTTAATTTAGTAATTATCCGAAAAATCTAGAATATTAAAAAATATTAGAATTTATTTATTTTTCAGTAGTAATTAAGATAGTCACAATGGACCCGTAATTGCATAGAGGTCCCATAACATTGTCTTATTATAAAGTAACAGCATTGATCTATTTGTCTACATATATTTATGTTGGTTAGTTATACTAAGTTAGAAATTAATAAAATGGTTATAATCGCACAATCTAATCAAAATATCATGCATTTTTAAATTAGAAATTACAATAAGAAATTTAGCACAACTGCACATAACACAAGATACATAAAGTAATGTTTATATAAAGTTTAAAGTTCAAACACAAATGACAAATTTACTTTCATAAAAATCCTTAAAAGTTAAAAAAAAAAAAAAGGATTAAAAACATCAAACTATTTGGGAGTGACTATGGGAAACATAGATCTAAAACTTAGAATGTATTTTCAAATGTTTTATGAAAAGAAAGAGGGAAAGGAAAAAAAAAAAAGATGAAAATTGTAAACTTCAAACCTAGAAAAGTACCCTTGAGAAGAACACTAGGTATCAGCTTCAATCCGATGAGTTATTGTGTTTTTGGTGGTTCTTTTTTAAAGAATGGAAGGGTAAAAGAGGGGTGGAGGGAGGTTGCTTGGAGAGAAGAAGGCCTAAAAGGTACCCTAGAATAGACTTCAAGAAACATAAAAAGTGGTTGTCAGCCATCCGCCACATAGTGGATAATGCATGGCAGTGTATTGGTTTTGCCAGCTAATACCGGCTGGGTGGTGCTAAATTGAAAATTATCGGAGTGGCTCAGCCACTAGGCTGAGAAAAAGTGACTATCAATTGTCCGCCACATAAAAGGTGGCTGTTAGTCATCTTCCACGCAGCAGCTGATACGTGGCAGTGTGTATTGGTTGTTCCAGTTAACAGTGGCCGAGTGGCGCTCAATGGAAAATTATCGGCAGGTCAGCCGCTACGGGCCTACGGCCAATAGAACAGCTGCTATGTCACTATGTTGATTCATTCCCACCATAGCAAGCCATCCTCTTTCATGTTTTGCTTTGCAGGGATATGCACAATATGCAGTTCTGTAGCCATCTCTCCAATTGCATTTAACACCCATGCAAGCTTATGCTTTTAATTAGCCTCCACTAGCAATGGCCTATTAGGAGCCCGGATGTCTCTCCCCCTTTGAACATGTGGCACCATGATTATTCCATCTTTAGAGAGCATTTGGGCCTCAATCTGGATACCCTGTCATGCTAATAATACTAATCAGTGGGCCAACCAAGCAATGGACTTCCAACCTTAATCTGAGCAGCCTGTGTTAACTTTAACTGTTTGCAAGCTAGAAGCTAGATAGTTGTTAATGTCCCATTAGTGTTATCATTTTCAATATGGCATATCATCTTGGGGCTGAGTAGGCAGGTTCATCTTTGGGTTCAGCAGGGCAGGTCTAAAAACCTCTTTGTATGTGTACATGAGTTGTTTATACCTGTTTATTTCTATTTTGACGCTCAAGACGAGGGAATTGCCTGTTATCTTGTGTTATTTGTTTCATGCAACATCCGTTGGCTGATTTTGAGGTTTGCTTCATTGTTAATAAACTGATGTCATCATCAGCCCCATCCAACACATAAATGACCTTAAGTTTGTCAACTTGATTTTGGAGAAAATCAAACTCCTACCTAGAAATGCTTTACATATGTCAGGTTTAAGCCCGTTTGATCCAAGTTTTCAGGCTTCAGTCTCTGACACCAACTGGCCAACTAGAGGCCCTTATCCCTGTCCTCACATTACCTTGTGCAAAATACCCTCTGTATCTACCATTTTAAAAATGTTAAGACTGTGTGTCAAGTATATTAGTGTGCCAAACAGGCACTAATTATTTGTGGTTGGGTTGGGAGTGGGGGATTGTAAATAATTCCTGATTGAGTAAGATTACAGTTGCAATACTGGTAGTTTCTGGTTACTTATGAAATTTCAGATTGATGCAGGTGGTTCTAGCAGCTAACGACTTGCCTTCTATTAATGACGTAACTTACCATGAATTGCTTGAGATTATATCAAAGGTGATAAAGAGATTCATTGATGTAATGCATAATGTACATGTGCATGTGAACACATTTTATGCTTTGTTCTTTTTTCACCCTTTTTATTTTGCCTATCAGCTGAAGGATGAAAATGGGCAGCTCTGTGGTGTTGATACATCTGGCCTTCTGATTGCCAATTCTGGTAATGATCTGCCAGTAAGTAAATAACAGTGACTGCCTTAATCTGTATTTCAGCACGACCATTAACTCTCTAAAGATGTAGTCTTATGGAAACGGTAAGCTATTACATTATTTTATCCTTTTTTATTTCTTACGCCTTTAGACCTGCTGCAGGTTATCGATCTCACTAGTGTGTCACAGGAGCTGTCTTACCTAGCAAGTGATGCAGACCTGGTTATATTGGAGGGAATGGTAATATTCATTACATGATTAATCGATATGAAAATAAAAATTGTATTCTTTTTATATGTTTTTGTTGTTTTTAGTTTTTTTTTTTTTTTTAATTTGGGTTTATTGTTTTTAGTATAAATTGTCTTTTGGGTTACAGGGGCGTGGAATAGAGACTAATCTTTATGCACAACTGAAATGCGATTCGCTGAAGATTGGAATGGTATTAGTTCTCGTTTTTCACTTCTAAACTGAGTCCTTTTTTTTTTTTTCTTCTTTCTTTTTGTCAATGTGTTTTAAAGTCCGGGGGGGTATTGAAATGCAATTTGGCCGAGTAGACCTCGTTCTGCAGGCTACCACTTGCTTAGTCCTTAACAAAGACAATCATGGAGTACTTAACTCAGTGTGGTCCGGTTGAAAAATGTTAAGATGGGTCTGATATATTTAATAATTCTATTGGCCCCAATCCCCGTTGAGGACGAAACATGTTTTCACTTTCAAGATGAAGCTGTTGGAACATTCCTTTTCATCTTTTGACAGGTGAAGCATCCAGAGGTTGCTCAGTTTCTGGGAGGGAGGCTTTATGACTGTGTTTTCAAGTACAATGAAGTTTTGAATGGTTAGGTGATTTCTTCCTGCCCGTCTTCTTCTACTTCATGTCAATTCACTTAAAAACGACATGGACTGTATTTTAGTTGGGATTACTTGTGATAGTTCTGGTTTTTTGCTAGAAGGCTCTGTTGTAACTTTTACATCAAACGGAAAGAAAATTGTAAGCCTTTGAGCTTTGAATTTCAATAATCTTGTACTATTTTACAATCCTTTATTCATGTATCGATTCAGTTATTGGATGTGCAAAAGTGGACCTGCTGTACTCGTTTACCTCTACAAACTAAAGACAAAAAAAAAAAAAATTGGTCTCACCATATATGTGTATGGGGGCGGGTGGGTGTTCCGATGAGTCCACTATGGATGCTTTCATGGGTGAAGCCTTCCTCACTGTTTTGGGTCCAAAATGAACACATCTTCCTCGCTTGTGGGTCACAAGTTTCCAGGAGTGGGCTGCAAAGGGTACTCATTTTAATGGGTTGCTCACCATTTGAAAACCCAAAGTGCTTCAAAAATGCACGTCCTGAGTAGCCCTCACGATAGAGTTAGACTCACCATTGGGGTCCCACAAAGCACGTCTTGATGGGCTGCCGCTGCGTACCTACACAATCCCCTTATGAGAAATTCCAATCCTTATCATTTTTGGATTGTCATGCTTTTCAAATTTCACTTGGTCCCGTTTGCCTACTTCATTTTGAACTTCTGTGAATTTTGGGTAAATTATGAAGGGGATGATGTGATCATTTTTATATGCAGCTCCTTGGTGGGTGAAACACTATTCAGATAATTTATGAATTCAATTTCAGAGGGTCAAAATTTGCACCATCTTATCTGAGCAGCCTATGCAACTCGGCAATGAGTGTTAAATTTAGTTGATGGCAATTCACAGTAGTAGTGTGCGTGCACGCACACATGCTCGAAAGGGCCAAGATTGATCCTAAGATGCTAGGTAGGCCCCATTGTGGAATCAGATTTGTCTGCCGGAAGCCTCAATGGCAAGACTCAGAGAGGCTGGCAAGTAAGTGCTTCTCTCTATTCCATTCATATTACTCCAAAAAAAACAAATGACAACTTGTAAAAATGATGTCTAACATAATAAGAATCTCTTAATCTCCAAAATCTTGGACCATTAAAGCAGCCAATTGCGTTCAATGGGTGGTTAAGCAAAGCTGTTTGGCTTGCTGGAAATTCTTGTTTCCTAGCTGCTTCTCTTTAAGTTTCTTTGTTATTCGAGCCGGGTTCTGGGTTTCAATTTTTTTGGATTGGGCTCCCAGACTCTGGAAGGCCTGTTTTTTCTCTCTTTTCTATTGCCCGGGTTGTGGGTTCTTTCTGGGCCGTTTGTGGGTCTTTGTGGAGTTGGAGGGCCACTTTTGGAAATATACACCTACCCTTTTCCCAAAAAAAAAATCTTTAAAATAAAAATAATAATAATTAAAACAAAAATAGAAAAAGGAGAAGAGAATTATTATCCCTTTTTTTTTTTCCTTCTTTTTTTTATTTTATTTTATTTTATTTTATTTTTATTTTTATTTTTTTTTGAGTAAGCTATAACGTGTACATCCCTTTGAACAGAAACGGACTACCTTGCCCTTAATGATTTGCAGCCAAAAATCATTGAAATACACCGGCAGAAACGATGGGATAAAGCTAAAATGAGGATTAATGACAAAGCAACAAGTTAGACATAAAAGCTCGACCATGAAAAAAAAAGGCAAGGTGAGAACACAATTATCTTTGCAGCTTTCCTATGGAGTGAAGATAAATCGATACGGAAACAACCCTGAAAGAATTTCCAACAGTTAATTCCATTTCAATGTTTTAAGAGAATATGGAAATACATATACTGAAAAGTTAGAGCTAGGACAGGTACTTACGTTGAGCCAAGGAAGAAGGCGAGTGAGAGATGAAACCGGAAGAGGAAAACGGATACAATTGCCGTGAGAAGCATTGCCACTGAAGTAGCATATACCTGTACATTGATGGACAACATAAGGAATTTGCTTGCAACAGAATAGTTTACATAAAATATATAAGAGAATGTGAATAAAGGCATCCAATTCCATCAAGTGGACCGCTAGCCACTTCTAGTTTCAAGGAAAACATTAATAATAAAGTGATGATTTAAATTTCGAGATGAGGATGCATGAGGAAACTTCAAACATTGAGATCATTTATTTACCATAAAAAAACATTGAGAATTAATGGGGGTTAGTCGGTGTGGGAGAAGGATTAATGACAAATGGGTCCCCCACAAGGTGCTAAAATCGTTACCTCCCATTAGGAACAGTGAGATGTACTGGTCATATAAAAGACTTTGATAAACACTTATGTACATACATATGATATATATATCCCCGATCAGATACTCTTATAGCTTGTTTAGCCGCTCATCATTATAATGCAATTGTTGGCAAAATGATTCAAACAAGAAGTAAAAAATGGTTTAATGTTCACCACCTTGCTCCCTCTCTGGAAATTCCATTTTGGGGTCATCAAATCAACGGCCTTGCTCTAATCGCCAAAAGTTATATTTTGCTTTGTTCACATCAAACTAAGACAAACATAAAAAAGTGAAAAGTGAAAACTTGCAGGTTGCAAACCAAGTCCTAATGACCTGGTTTCAGATCTTATCTGCAGATCTTAAAGGCATGTTTCCATGCAGACGTGTGATATTCAGCCCTGAGAACAAGGCCTTAAAAGCACTAGTAGATTTTCAAGTGTCATTAGAAATTCTTCTTAAATGAAACTGTACTGTTATCTACTACTATTAATGATAAAAAAATGTGTTACTAACATAAGTTCTAAGGTGCAATAATTGTCTTGTTTAACTTTTCAGGTGCATCATGGTGTAACATCCTAACATTTATATCAGTCTCATAACCATGCTTTTACCTCATGATGGTGGACTTAGGGTTCCGTTTTCCACATCAAATAGTGTGCTAGTTAAATACCTCCCTCCATAGAAGTGGGTCCTGTGATAGGGTTCGGGAGGACTGTACGGGTTTCAATCTTTGCCTGAATACACACACACACAAAGACACACCCATATGCATACACAACCATCCACGCGCACACAGATATATACATTATTCGAATGATCAGATGCACACCCATCCGAAGGGATTTGGAGCATTGGATTGTCTGAATTTTCTTTAATTATAAAGCATTTGAATTTGTAGGTCGTTGAACAAGCAGCTAGGATGATTGGCCCCAGATGTGGTAGGAAGGTAGGGCACATTTAGATCATCCAATCCTCCCAGCCCCAACCCCAAGTGGGCCCTGCAACGAGGTGCGCATGGGATCCAGACTATGTATAATATACACACATATCGTCATCTCTAATGACCCAAGATTAAGGTTCCATTGTGAAAGGTTAATGTTTTATGCTTCCATATTATTGAAGTGCATCTGAATGAAACTCTGTCTCCATGACATACCTTCACGATATTGTCTGCATATTTCATAACCATTGACACGGCAAGTCCACTGCAAATGTAAGCATTGGAGAGATCAGACAAATATCAAGTAGATCAAATTTACAAGAAATAACTTTCCAAACAAAGAATTACCTTAATGCATGATTCAGAATCATGCAAACTGTGATCAGCGAATAGCCATGAAAGAAACCTCTGAAGATGACACACATCTATCGCAGTTAGAGACTCCACAAAATCAGCTTAATCTTAACATGTTCATTTGCAACTCAAAATTATGTAACAATTACACTGCAATTTTTTTCATAAGATTGTGCTGTCATATAGAGTAGATGGGCTTTGGCACTATTGTGAAGAAAGAGTTATAGGGTCCGCTATAGCAATATACCAATTCTGTACGTTTGAGGATCCCTGGCAGGGTGATCTAGACATTTAACCACTATGGATGGACAGAAGTTGTTCAAAACTGTAAGCCCCATTTTTCAGGATCCTAGCCTTCTGCCTTTTGATTTCAGATTTCACAATTACTTTATTCATACCCATCATTTTTAACATGCTAACAGAACAGTAGGCACATCCAATCAAGGAGTTTCTGGGAATCCTTCACCCTATCGGGTATGTCTAATCACATTCATCACATCGGTGGCCTCGATCATGAACCATAGACTTGCAGAAACATGTAATCGGGAGAAAAAAAAATACTGAAAGCTCTGGAATAAATCTTTTTTTTTTTTTTTTTTTTGCGGTAAAAAGATATAATACGGACAGAAAACTTCAGAATAAATCTACTGCCAGAATATGTAAATCAGAAACAATAAAGAGAATAAATGGAAAGCTGCGGTGCATTACAAACAAATCCCTTGTTGGAAGGGTTGGAAGTGATAGAATAACAGAATGCAAGGAAACCTTAATTGAAGGGACAGAAAGAGAAGGAAAGACCTCACAAAATTGTGGAAACAATCTTCTTTGTTGGCCCTACTTAAACCTTCTTTCCTCATTTCTGGCCCTAATTAATTTCCTTTTCTTTTTGTTGGTGCCCGTTGTTTTGGGTCTCAAATCTTTTTATACAGCCCCTCCCCGTGTTTTTATAGGGCTTTTTTTGGTCAGTATAGCCCTCTTATACTGTACAGTCTTTGTACAATGAGAAGTCACCTTTTTCAAAAACACACACACACACACACAAAAAAAAAAGAAAAAGAGAGATTGTGGAAACAGCTATAATGATACCAAGTTAATTTCTGGTGAATCATGTATTTTTTTCATAGTTGTATGATAGAAAATATACTTATACTGGAGTAGTTGCAAACAAATCTCTTGATTGAAGGGATGGATGAGATAGAATAACATATACAAGGAAACCTGCCTGCCGTAAATAGAAAGTGACCCAATCTCGCTTGGCTGTCCACAAGTTTTGATGTGGCAAAGGGATGCAGGAAACTGTGCACCAAACGAATACACAAAACGCTTTGTTTTGCAAAAAAACTTTGTTATAGTATTTATGTAGAAGCATGAAATGAACAAGGGAAACAGAAGTTAGAACTGTAGGTATTTGTAAGGGAGAATGAGTTCCTTGTAAGTATGCATCCAACAAAGCTAAAGAGGCCCTTCCCTATCCAATGTCCCTTGTATGTATAAGGTTGGCCCCACTGTTACTAAAATTACACAGTAATAAGATTACGATGCAAGGTCTTCATACTAGATCATTCCTTTATCCATTGACTATAAAGTTTTAACCTTTAATAACTTGCACATGGATAGGTATATAAGTGCTGGACTCTTTCGGTCTCTCCTCATTTTCAAGGTTACTCTTTGGATCAGAATTTGATTAATTGAAGGGAAGTAGCTGGCTAATTCTGGTTGGCAGTTCGTTTTTTCATTTTAGGATTTGTTCTTGTAGTTTTGCTTCTTGTCTGGGTGACGGCCGTGTTCTGGGTTTGTTGTTTCTATTTTCTGGTTTGGGTGTGCTCTAAAGCTTGTCAATGTTAGTCCTCTTGTACAGCTTATTTTGATTATGAATCTCTCTCCCTCCCATTCCATAAGTCGTACATTTGAAGTCCCTTCTACCTAGCTCTTGTATAAAAGTGACGGACTCAGAAACGGACAAAAATGTACATCTAGAGATGCAGAGTGGTATTTATAATATTCATCTGTGGCCAGAATTACATGAACTGGAAGAAATGAAATTAGAAGTATCAATACTCTTACTTGTTCATAACTGCATCGAAGTCCTGAACGAGAATCACAACAGCATTAAATACCATCCCAAAGACATACAACCAGAAGTTTTGCACATTTATATTTCTTGAGGGACGCTTCTTAATTATAGCCTGCCAGATAAAGAGGCAATAAATTGGTAAAAATCACAGATGCATGACACCATGGAATCCACAAAAGACAATTGGGCCAGTACACAATGCAAGGTAACCATCAGAGCTGCAAAAGGCCAAAATTCTTACAGCCATACCTCAGTGTAAACCCCCGCAAAGCCACTGAGAAGTGCCATGACCTGTAAATAAAATTAACATTTTCAATTGAAAAGGATCTTAAACTTTACTTCTACAATATTTACAATTCAAAGTATTAGTTCCAAATACTTTAGCAGTAAGAGCACAAAAATAGTACTCACAATAGCCATCATCCAACCTTGAAAAGGCGTTTGAAGAACATGATCAGAGCTGCACAATTTATGTATTCATAAGATGTAATTGATAAATCTAAGACGCCATGATCAACATTTGCCTGAGATATGGTTGCATTAAGAAAAGATGAAGAAGCTGTGCCTGTTGTGTTTTCATGCATTTATTAACATCTCCCTCATTTTGATGTGGAGAAAATGAAAGTAATAGAATAAGAAACTATGCTTACGAAGGATTAAGTTGTGCAGTGGTGCACCCAGCACATAACAGAATAAACGCAGCCCATTGGGTTTCACTTAACCTGAAATAAATAGGTAGCATGTAATACACTATGTTAAACATGAGTTTTAATTTAAGTAAAAAATAAACTATTTTGCCAAGCATTCAGTTGTCAGATGTGCTACAGAAAATACGTGCCCAAAGAAATACAGATGCCCAGGGAAGTTATTTATGTGGAGGAAAGCCCTAGGCATTTTCATTGCAACCATGATCATTTTCCTTAATTCATCTTAAACACTATCACAAAGTAAATGTACCACTTTAGGTAGACAGCAAATTTGTCTGTCAGTATTTGCTTCAAAATCTTTTCCTCAAGAATGCAAGAAAGCCCTTCAATGCCTCTCAACAATGCAGTATTAAACTCAATGAGGACAAGTTTGGATTCCTGACAAAAGAATTTAGCTATCTTTGTTTTCAATCGATTATCAAAAACCTCCAGAACTGAATCAGAAGTTAGAACTCAGCTGGGTTCTGTGTCATCACAATCATCATCGTCAAAGACTTGTCCCACCTACGTTGGGTTCAGCTACAAGAATCTTTGCCATTCTAGTCTAACCTAAGCCAAATCCTCATATAGGTTGCACTTCTTAGATCTATCATTTGTACTTCCATCCATGTCCTCTTAGACCTTACCCACTTTCTTTGAGGGGCCATCAATCTGCATAGAAAAACTTCTCCTCACAGGTGCCATTGTTGACTTGCATTGGACATGTCCAAAACCATCTTAAACAAGTCTCTCTTAATTTATCACCTATTGATGCTACCCCTAAATGCTTCTGAATGTGCTATTTCAGATAGCTAGGTCCTATGTATATAACACAAATCAACAACTAGGTGGAGTCTGGACGAATCTTGTGATAACTGTACCTTTCGCCATTGTTTCCATTTTTTAGAACTAAGAAATTAGATGATGATGATGAGTAAACTTGAATTATTCAAGAAAGAAGACCATAGAGAAACAGTTGTGGAGGAGGGGAGTGGGAAGGGGATAAACATGGTCGTATGCTTACTTTTATCAAGTATAATCTTTGTTTAGAATAGTATAAGTAGCTTTTACACCAGAATAAACATGGCTGAATGGCTCTAATCCCACTTTGTAGCCATAATGGTTTTGGAACTGATTAATTATAGATGCTATAGAAATTGTGACAAATAAAAATAGAAATGTCATTGCCGATCACAAAGAAAATTCATAGCTTGTAGCATGTCAAGTTAACATTTGTGTGGTATAAGTTACTGGAAACATCAAATCCAACTTAAAAACCTCATACTTGTTTATGCACAAGGGTAGCAGCCTTACTTCTTCTTTAAAATGATACGGTATAACACACCAGTGCTGATAATATTCAGGTTCTTCAAAATTTGATAACCCGGTGCATCCACATAGGCAAAGATGTAATACTGCAAGTAAATAAAAACAAAAAGCAATATGCTCAAGATTCTAATCTTCCGAGTCCAGAACTTTTGTATCCAAAATAATGCGGAAAATAGCATGCCTGTAATAAGTTTTTAACAAGGTAAAGTGCTGCAGGGATAGGATAAACAATGACTTCATCCAAAGATGTACTCAACCTGAAAATTAAGAGGACAACAGATTAGAAACATGACATACTTCAATTTATGAAACAGTTGCAAAAAATGATTAAAAATAAAACTTCACTTTGACACACATAAATCAGAAAAGACACTGTTATATTAGACATATTGTATGATCCTCAACATGAATATGCATACTATCCTAGGCTTGAGTTATGTACAACTGGGGCCAATGTGTTTGGAGATCCAAGTTGTTGATCAGAGAGACCAACTGTGGATAACTGATGCAAATTATATCCACAATCAGACAGTTGTAAGCCTTCAGCTGACAACCTGCAAATAGGCAGTAATGAAATACAGCAACCGTTCACATACTATGTAAGAAAAGAAAAGATCAAACATTGGACAGGTAGGATCTTCCAATCTGAGTCAACTTTGGGCATGACTATACACTATGGGATCCAACTAATGCTGGAAAGCAATTGTTTAGCGAGTAGAATGTCAAGATATCAAGTGCAGTTAAATCTGAAAGCCGCACATGATGATGTGGCTTTTAAATTTTCATGGAACATTCTGCGCATATTATAGCTATCCCAATACAATGATATGAAGGAAAGGTCAGACTGTGAGACATTCAGCAAGAGCCTTAAGTATGAGGCTTTTATAAGAAGGTTGTACACTTATATGGTGTGCTTCTGCTGCAATGCCATGTTAGGGTAGTCTGTTGTGCTTGGTTTGATTGGTGGAGAACGGCAATTCAGACAGAAAAGAAAAAATATCTAGGTCAATTGTGCCATTATGTAGTCTTGAAATAAGATCTAAAGAAGTAGTTGCAGTGAGTTGTACCATAAAGTGGACCTCCTTGATTGGATGAAGTTTCAACATATCATCAACAAACCATTTCCCAAAAAAAAAACTAGCGAGTTAATATGCAAAATACCAGCAGTAATATTCATAGCTAGAGGTTCAAGAGAAGGTTTATAAATATATATATATATATATGTAATAATGACACTTTACTAAAAATGGACACCAAAGTTTGTTTGGCCCCTTTCTGCTTTGTGGCCATTTTTTTGTCCCTGAGCCCAGTATAGATCTCCTATACTGTATTCTTGCTGCTTATAATACAGTATTACAGTCACCATTTTAAAAAAATTACTAAAAATGGAGACAAAAAATACAAGCATTTATTCAAAATGGGAAAAGAGGAAAAGACAGAAGAAATTGTAAAACAGCTAGTAAATTTTTTTTCCCACTTGTATTGGCATAATTTTGAGTTTACTCATTCAAAACCTTCTTCACAATTCACAGACCCAATCCTGACAAGCATAACTTTATCCTAGCTGGAAATCTACATTTTTGAAACTGTTATCTTCAGTATTGTCTCAAGAAAAGTCCAAAGCATCTCCAACTTGCACCGCGTTCATTTGTGTTTACTTATAATAAAATTTCTTAGTGACCCACACTGACAAAGCAGGATTTAGTACTATTTGGAATCTTTATATTGCAACTGGGAGTAATTTCCCTGGTTATTCACATAAATAGCACAAAAAGATAACAATGATTCCCTAGTTGGCTTCAACATCATCTAATACAATTATACAAAAGGAGATGTACAATATAGACCTGTTTAATCCAAGAATAGAGATGATAGAGATTCTACAGTGACTAGTGATCAGATGAGTGTCAATGGTTGAGTTAATGGTGTTTCTTTCATAACTTTTTTTTCTTTTCTTTTCTTTTCTTTTGAATGATTAGTTTATAGTATTTTTCAACATAGGGCGCATTTGTGAAGGAGATGAATTGATCGTAGTGGGCCCAGTGGTGCCACAGGCTAGAGCCATTTTAGGTTAAAAGAGCCACATTCTCTATGGATAATTTGTGTGTGGAGAGAGAGAGAGAGAGAGAGAGAGAGAGAGAGAGAGAGAGAGAGAGAGAGAGAGAGAGATTATCATCGTTGAAGCCTTATCCCATCTATATTTGATCAGTTTTATGAATTCTATTTTTTCATTAAACCCTGATATAAAATCATGTTCTTTTTAACTCCACAATCTAGCATGCAATTTCTTCCTAGGCATTTATTGATCTCCTAATTATGCTATTTTCTTGAACTTGTAACACCTCAACACTCCGCACAAGGGCTATTTTTTTATGTTTCTCAAACCATCTAAAACAATCCATCATTTTCTCTTCTGTTGGGACCATCAGTGGAATTACTCTCATGTACTAATTCCTTATTGTATCCTTTCTCTCTTTTTTTTTTATTATATCTTTTCTTGTGACTCAATAATTCATCTTAGTAGATGTTATCTCTTCTCCAGTCTCCACCTTGCCCCCTGCCCCAACCCCAACACACCCCCACGCACACACTTACAGATTATCTCTCCGCAGAAGTATTGGTTGAGACTAGATGCATGCCATTCATGGGGAAGGGGTATGGGAAAGTCTTGGTCTCAAGTAGAGGTGGACTACAAATCACCCTAAAGTTAAATGACTTAAAGGTAGGGATGAAAATGAGTAAGGTCCATACTATATACCAAAGGCCGATCCTGAATTACCAAAAGGAATCCACACACAAACCTGTACCCATACCTGAATTTAAACTAAAGGCGTGAACCCAAACTTACATCTGAGCAAAGCACTTATACCTGGCCCTAAATCAAGGCCCAAAAACTTCCATACTAATATTTTATACTTATATAATTAATATATACACACACATAATGTATGGTTGTGCATCAGGTATTTGGGTCCTTACATACAAAATTCACGGATGATGGACCCAAACCCAAACCTGGATTTAATTTGGGTCCAAACCAAGACCCAAATTAAGAACGGGCTCAAATATTGGACCCATATCCAGCATTTCCAATTTGGGCAGCTCAGATATTCAACGACCTCTCTTCCATCCCTAGTTGAGAGAGAGAGAGAGAGAGCGGGGGTGAAGGAGGGCGGATTAGAGCAAGAGGTCCATCCTCTCTTATACAATATGAGGGTGCATAAGGGCAAAGGTCTACTTGAAAGAGCCAAATTAATAGATTCTCAGATATCCTCCACAAAAACTCGATGCTATTTATCGAGCTAAAGATGTTACAATATCATAGACTTTTGTATAAAGATTGAGCACATTTAACATTCATATTGTTTTATGAAGAAAAAACAACACATGTTGCTGCAGTAAATAAACTCGATATAAAGAAACAATATATACATATATATATAAGACACAAAAAAAAAAAAAAAAAACCTGTTATCTTCCGTAACACCCTCATTTTTCCAAATTCTCGTAAGGGCAAGGAGTGATAGTGCACATTTCAAAGCCTCCACCTAAATCCAAAAGGAGAAAGAAATTATGAAGTATACCAAAATAAATCAATGAAAGATTTATTGACTACTCGCTCATTCATTTATTTATAGTTTGTGTTTTTAATTAATATTTGAAAATAATCTTGTGTAATTTTTACGAAAAAATTAAACTTAAACTTTGATCGAAAGGATTTATGAACAAAAACAATAAAACTATAGCAGAATTGTTCGGTTTTTTTTTTTTTTCTTGACCAAACTGCCTCGCTAACAATATTGTCAATCAATTGACAATATCGTCAAACACCTGATCTCATCTTCTCTGTCTTTCCTCTCATGTAACTCATCTTCTCTCATAAAAGTTTCATCTTCTTCCCCCAACCAAACACTCACCCACTTTACTAATCAACCACCCATTTGCCCAAGTCACCAACCCACTAATCAACCTCTCTCTCTCTAGAGAGAGAGAGGAAAGATGGAACAGATGAGTTGCATGTGTTTGATATTATCGTCAGCAAGGTCAGTTTGGTATCAAAAAAAAAAAAACTAGTACAAACAACTGTGTTGTAGTTTTATTGTTTTTCTCCATAAATCCGTTTAATCAGAGTTAATGTTTGATTTATTTTTTTTTTTTGTAAAAAATCCCTTCTTTATTTTCTTTATTCAAATAGAAAAACAAAAGTAACAAATGATTCTTGACTAATTCATTCATGTAAAACTAGTACACTCACCGAAAAATTTGCAGTGGTCACACTATACTCATATTTTCCTGCTCTTTTGGACCACACAATCAAAATTGCCTGTGAACTTGTAAGCAATGTCAAGGCAACTGTAACAATTGATCTGCACCAATGAAAGCAGGAGATAAGCAAAATAATGCAATTGGGTAAACGAATTGTTTTAATTTCTTATCTAACAATTTTAGACTCTGGTTGGATTCTTTTCTTTTCTTTTTTTTTTGAAATTCCAGTATATAAAAAATCAGGACTTAATTGATACAGCACCATCACCGAATCCTTCTTTGTGCGTGGAGAACCTAAACAAATAAGGACCCCACTGATTTTGTTTATGGGATGCACAAAATTTAGATTTGTATTCTTGGGATTCCCAAAAGTAACGAATACAAACAAAGCATCAAAATTTCTCATCTTACTTGAGCTTTAATTTCGACCAGTTGACTGAGTTGCCCCCTAAGCTGGCAATGTGATTTACAGGAACTGCACAATTTCCAGGAATTGTAAGAACAAGAAGTAAAACAAGAAAGGTTTGGCATAAACAAGGACAATTACCCAATTATGCAATGGTTGCTGCTTCAAGTTAAAATTTGAGCTATAAGAAAAACATACCACTTGAAAGAGGCTTCCCATGTAGGCCCTCTATATCTTTTTCAATTAGATCACCATCAATTTCCTACAAGTGCCATTACAAAAACAAAGTTCAAACCATAATCAAGCAATCATAAACAAAATTCTTCTAGCTATCCACATATTTCGAAAGGTCAAAGCTTCAACCAATTAAAATCAGCTCACATTTACAACCAATCAACCTTCGACAGTGGAATAATGACCTATCATGTTGGTGAAAAGTATTCAAAGTTAAACTGATTCACATCTTGGGTTGCGCCTATTCCCTATTTTATGAATGAGACATCTGTCTTGCAAACAGATGATCTCCATATGGAAAGAATCGAACCTGCCCAGATGTTGGGACACCCAAAATTAGAGTAAGAATCTCAATTCTCAAAAGTTATCCAATCACTAATTGGGCTGATAAAAGCTACTTCCAAATTCAACAGAGTAATTACAAGGATGAGTTTCAATAATCTCTCAGTGGAAAAGACTAGAAGAATCACGGAACCAAGTGATCCCCGTCAAATTAGACTTCAAAGAACATATCATGGTTTCAGTCTCCAAACAGAGTTATCAGTGATGCATGACATACAGCCAAAATTAGCTTCAACTAAGCTCTTGTTGGCTAAAGGAAAGCTTTGATTGCAATCAAAGTTCCTTACCAGTTTTTCTATTAATCTAAGAGTAACCAACAAAATGATTGATTGCATAAGGGAATTTAAGCTGAAAAAATAAAAAACTTGTAGAAAAACTTTGAAGGCAAGATTTCAAACTTTAGTACACTAGTATTGAACAATATTCAACTGAAGGAGCAAAATTGCGATCTTAAACTAAAATACATGAACATGAATACGACATCCACATAAAAATGAAATCCCAAGAGACGATCAGGTTCTAAAAAATGTCTTAACTTCAAGTGAAATAATGTAAAAATAAAGTAACCCACATGGAATTAAACTGAAAACAAGTAAGAAACGTCTAACTTCAAGTGAAACAGCCAACAAAGAATCAAGCAACCTGCATGGAATTAAACTGAAAACAAGAGCTCAAACATAAAAAATCCAGGTAAAGTTTGGAAGATTTCAAGCAATGGGGTGCTTGCAAACTTTCAACTATCAATTTATTTATTTTTATTTTTATTTTTTTTTTGGGCTGCATAGGAAATTATAAATTGCACTCTACTCAGACACCATGCCCCCATCCAGCAGAGCTACAAGCCTCATTAAATTTGCCCATAACATATTGGGCACTTCTTAAAGGCATCAACATGGGAAATCAAACTGAAAAGGGAGATTTTAAACATGAAACTATGAAAACTCAAATGAGATTCTGAAACTTGGGCAGCTGCGGAAAGGTCTATTTCCGACCAACACGCAATGACCAGGTCTCAAATCAATCCAGAGATCCCAACCGAAGAAACTCAAAACTCCCAAGACAATCATCAGCACAGAAAAACCCCAGATGGGGTTTCGGGTATCTCTCCATCAGAATGTAAAACCCAGATGAAATTTGGGGTATGCCGCTAGGGAAAGCGTTTCTGCCGATCTCGATCAAATAATGAAAATCAAAGAGGTGGGTGAAGAAGTAAAAGAAGGGCCAAAATCGGCTCTCACCTTCTCATCTTTGATTCTTCTGTATTCCATCTGCGGAGGGACTGCTCGGATTGATTTTCCTTCTCTCTCTCTCTCTCTCTCTCTCTCTCTCTCTGTATTGTTCTGAATAAAGATGCAGATCTTGGACTGTCACTTCTCCTCTCCCTTGGTTTTTTCCCACGAGAGTTTGGGGCCCGCTCCTTCTCCTCAATCCGGGCCGTTCATCAGGTGGGACCCATCCTGCAGAAATCTGTTGGACCTTTTAAGTTGTAACTAGGGCTCTAAAAGGGCCGGACCCAGCCCGGAGCAGTCCTTAGTCCTCACCATGTCCCGGACCGGAACCGTCTCTTGACCAATTTCTTGGTTCTGGATCGAAACCATTAAGAAGAGGTGGACCCACACTTTGAACCGGTATAAATGGTATGGGTATGGGTGTTGGTAGAGAATGGTACGGGAAAAAAAAATTAATTTTAAAGAGAAGTTCTCGAAAATTAAGGTAATGTGTTAGGTGCCAGGTCCACAGGTCCGAACCAATATAGAATTGGAACTGGATTCGGGCTCCTTAATTTAGTAGGGCCTAAATAAGGATCAAAATCTGATTTTTAGTGAGTCAGAACATTCAGATAATCGAAAAATCAAATACTTATTTACAACCCTAAGGGCCCGTTTGGTAATTTTACTAATATAGTCAAGTGAAGTCAAGTCAAGTTAAACATCCCATCAAAATCATTTTTTACCAAAATTCCCTCCATCTTTTCCAAAAAAAAGTCAAAAAGCAACTACATTTACTCACTAAAAGACAAAAAAACTCCATTTCCCCATACGAAAAGTCAAAAATATTTCATCCCAAATAACTAAAAACAAAATACCATCATAACTCACTTATATTTTATTCATTCTTTTTATTTCACTTCACTCCACTTTATTTTAAAAGTAAATTACCAAACGGGCCCTAATTGATTCAAACTGGAAGGTAAATTTGATTTTTTAGCATTGCATAAGACATTATATCATGCAGTTAAAATGTGCAATAAGCCTAGTGTATGGAGGATTTTCTCCTATACATGCCCTATATTGAAAAACTCACTGAATTGACTGACCCTCGACTCTCTCTTTCTCCTATGGACGACCCTAATAAAAATTTGGTACCTGCTACAGTCTCTTTGACAACATAAGTATGATACATAACAAGTGTACAAGAAGTATAAAGTTGAAAGTGCTGAGGTAGACTATTCCCAATTGGGGATTTTTTGTTTTATCAGCAGCCTTCCAATGTTTTTTTTCACAAGAGTGAATGAGTGAGCCGTTCTCCAACTACTTTTTTATTGGAGTGTACGCACCGGTTATAATCGAACTTTGCAGCCAAGTTATACCGTTTCAAGGTGTATCAATGAATATCCATCGATGCTCAAAGACACGTCAATACTCTTAAGATTTATATCAATTATACTATATTAAGCTTAAAAGATTTTGCATTGGATTTTGACAACCGGTTACAATTTTGAAATGAAATTATTTTTTTTTTAAATCTTTTTATTTTCTCCACACTTATCTCCAACTACTTTAAAACCACTACTCACGTCTCCTCCCACTAATCTGCTTTTGAAAGTTCCACTTCTCATTCTCTGTAATACCTCTATTTCTATTCAGAACTCAATTCCCTTTCTTCTTCAATTCATCTCTTTTCTCTTTCCTTTTTATCCCATTTGCTCATAAATTACATAAACAAGTGCTTTAATGATAACCTTTTATTATTTTCTTTTCTTTTCTTTCTACAATTTATAGATATTTTTTCAATGCATAAACACCGACAATAACACGGGTTATTATGCTAGTTCAACATTACAAGCACCGGTATCGATGCCTAGCATAGGCTTACAAGAGTATCAACATGGATGCTCAACGTACGCAGGCTTACACTTTGAGATTGACACTTGTTCAACACTATAATGCTTGATATAGGCTTACACTCGCTGTTGGTATTAATTCAATGATGTTTAACCTATGTGAGCAACGATATCGATGCTCAATCGCGTTTGGATGATGGATCAACTTTCTATAGTCACAATTATATAGGGTTTAGCATTAGATGGACGTAGCCATTATATATACTATCTTAAGCTGAAGGGGTTTTGAAGCGATTTGGACAGTTTGTTACAATTTTGATAATAAGTTATTTTTTGCTCTTCCATTATCTCTCATAATTACCTACTTCTTATTCTATCTTATATAACTACCAAAGTCTATTATCCACTTTTCCTCTTTTCGATTTTGGTAAAACTCTTTTCTGTCCACATCTCCCATTCCATTTATGTAGATCCTCCATTTTATTCTACCTCACATCTCATGTTCTCTTTTTACTCTTAATTGTGAAAATAGATACGATTACATATCTCCTTTTTTATTTTATTTCTAAAAATATACCATTGAGCATTGTATTTGGACTGCCATTCAAGTCAATGCGTATTTTCCAATCATATGAATATTTAATTTGCACTGTATAAGCATGCTCATGTTCAGCACGAATTACTATGCTAGTTTTACATTATACAAAGTAAATTTTTTTAATTAGAATCCACTTTCTTCTTTAATGGAGTAATCAAATGGAAGAAAGTAAAAAAAATAAAAGGATTGTAAGGTGGAAAAGTAACAAAAAATCTCTTATAAAACAAATAAGACATCAAATGATAAATGGGGGTTCGAGATAGTGCTATACAACACAAACAACAGAATTGCTACTCAACACAAAGGTGGAAATAAGAAAAGAATAATGTGGTGGAATGTCTTATCTGGTTACTATCAAAATTCTAGATTCTTGTTTTTCCACCAAAGGGATTTTTTTTAATAAAACCTCCTAATTTTTACCCCGAGCAAAGCTGCCAATATAAGTCCAAATCCCAAGAAAAGAAAAAACAAAACAAAAGCTAATGAGTGAGCAAAACGAGATTAATTATTTCTTTAATCTCCTTTTAATTTTAATTGTCATTATCTACCTGTTGAACGAACGATTGGATGGCTGCTTAGTGGCCCCCACCAGCTAGCTAGCTGGCCGTCGATCATCGAGGATTCTTTTTTGTTATTATCTACAGTCTAATCGGGCACGTGGTACTATCTTTCGCACGTGGGCGAAATTAACTGCCATCGACGCATGAGTCACTCGCTGCATTCTTGATGACTCGGCCTATAAAAACTATTAAAATAAAGTAAAAGGACTCGCGCGACATTTTAATTTTCTCCATCTGCTCTTCGATCCCCATCCGAAAAACAAACCCTAGAAATCTCAAATCGATACGTGTCTCTCTCTCCCTCCTACGATTCAGAAAGCTCTCTCATTTCTTAGGGTTTTTGTTTGTTCTCGACCTCTGATCGTACGACGATTGGGGGGGAAGAAGATTTCGAAAGATTCCTGATTTCCCAGAGGTTGAATTTGAGAGGCGATTAGGTTTCCCTTGTCAGGAATCGGAGGCCATGGACTCGAGCAGAAGAGCCGTGGAATCTTACTGGAGGTCTAAGATGATCGATGCTGTGACCGCAGATGAAGATAAAGTCGCTCCTGTTTATAAACTGGAGGAGATTTGCCAACTCCTTGGATCTTCCCACGTTAGTATCGTGAAGGAGATGGCGGAATTCGTATTCAAAAGGCTCGATCACAAGAGCCCCATCGTCAAGCAAAAGGTATGATCGTGTCTATCCAAACGCCCAGTACGGAATATCCAGGGGTCTTTTCAAAATCACCCAAGGGTTCAGATGAATAGTTTGAAATACTTGTTTAATTGAAAAAGCTTCTGATCAACTGAAAAAAGAAAGCCCTTTTTTAGCCATGGGTTCTGGAGTTTGTTTGCTCTAAATTAAGGGTTTTTAATGGGATGAAGTTTTGTTTTCTGTACAACTGGAATTTCTATGTGAAAGATTACATGGGGTTTGTTTTCCGGAATAATTAAGATGTTGGATCATCCATATTTTATGCATTTTTAACTTCAATCGTATGAGATCTATCAACCCTTTCATTTGTATCTGTACTTGTGTAGGCTCTTAGGCTGATTAAGTACTCAGTTGGAAAATCTGGTGTTGAATTCAAGAGAGAGATGCAACGGAATTCGGCTGCCGTGCGTCAGTTGTTTCATTATAAGGGGCATCCGGATCCTTTGAAAGGAGATGCCCTCAACAAGGCTGTTCGTGACACTGCCCATGAGGCAGTCGCGGCGATATTTGCTTCTGAGGACAACAAGCCGGCCCCGAAAGAGGATATCAATAGGAGGATTCAAGGTTTTGGGAATACAAATTTTGAGATGCAGTCTGATGATAAGAAATCATTTCTCAGTGAGGTTGTGGGGCTTGGAAGTGCTTCAATCAGACAGGGATTGAGTACTTTCACTTCGGGTCATTCTATTGGCAAAAATGATAATGGGAATTACAAGTCTCCGAACCTGCGGAGGTCACTGACAACAAACATAGATAGCCCTGATATCTATGATAGGGAACAATCTAAGGGAAGTTGGGGCTCTTCTGAGACATCTACGAATGTTGGTGCTGGACCTTGGAACCAGGATTTAAGATTAAACACAGTAGAGACTACAAATGGAGACGCAGGCGCAAGTCATACTGGGGTGAAGGGTCGCGAAGAGAAGCTCTTGGAGACCATTGCCACATCAGGTGGTGTGCGTTTGCAGCCCACTCGTGAAGCCCTTCAAGTTTTCCTTATGGAGGCATCGAAACTGGATGCACTGGCTTTAAGTCATGCACTTGAATCCAAGCTCCAATCAAATATGTGGCAGGTACCTATTTTTCATCCTTCATTGGTGGATTTATATATTTTCATGAATGTTTTTATTATGCTGTGCAAAGCCACCCCCACGACAACGACGACACCAACATTTTTATTAGGTTGTGCAAGGTTGATGTTACTCTCTTTAGTCTGCAATATATATTTTAAGCCCTGATTCTAATTTTAAGAAACAAGTCTTCTCTTTACATGGATATATTGTACATTTATCTAGCTTCTCCCTGGAATAGAGATTCCAAAGGGAATGTTTATGCTCTGAAACACAACATAAAGTACTGCTTTTAATAAATTTTCTGAGGAAAGAGGAGCCAGTTAAATTAACAGTACAGCTGTATGATATTTCTAACAATGTGACAAGCTATATTTATCTTTGCTTTGCACTTATATCATGATGTTACTTTTCTAGAAACTGAATACTATTTATTATAATTTTTGCAGAAAATACTTTCTATTTCTTCTCCCTCTCCACATCCCTTCCTATTTTTCTTTATTCCTAAAATTTCCTCCTTTTTTAATTTTTTCTTTCCCTTCTCCAGTTTTCTAAAATTCTCCAATTCCTAATTTCCCTCCTCCCTAAATATCTTCCTTCTGAATCAAACAGTTCCTAGATTTCCATCAATTTCCAAGAGAATGCCTTCCATTCTCTTAAGACTCCTTCCATATTTTATTTGTGGGAGATCGCTTTCCAATTTTTATTTTTCCAATGAAGTGCTTTTGTGTGGCTAGGATCTACATTTGATGAATAACTGTATATTTCGGATCAAGTTTCAAAAGCCTAGCATTATAAATACCTTGTAGGGATTGAGAAGGTAGCTTCCAAATTGAGTCATTACTGCATGATAGAGTTGGAATCCCCTCTATCACCGGCAATTTTTACATCTTTATATTGGGTCTTGTTTATCCCTGTTAAGGTTGATTGCAAGAAATTGAAGTTGATTTTTCCTTAATTGTTGTGGAATTTATCTTCTTTTTTTTTTTTTTTTTTAAGTAGTTTAACAAAAATGAGCTGAGGAATGTCCCTCTTAAAGTGTGTGGATTCTAACCATCAACAGCCTGGATCTACATCATTTACCTTTGGGTGCAAGTATGAGACTGACATTGAGAGCATTGAAAGAAGATTTGTGGAAGTCAAGATAAGATTTATTTATTGATTTTTTTGCTGGGTATTAGGATAGCCATTATTATATTTTGCTATTTGAGATGACTATCTTGGTGGGAAAAAAAAAAAAAAAGGAAAAAAGAAACAAGAAGATGTGGAGAGACTTTTGATGGGAAGTAGATGCTCTTCAAGGAATTGGCATCTTTTCTATTAGGAAGAGGTCTAGAAGCAAAATAAGAAGGTGGTCTAGGCATTGGAAGATTGAAGGAACAAATTGTCCCTCTTAGCAAAATAGTGGTTGAGGTGTGTTACAGAAGAAGGCTTCTTTGTGGAGATTTACTCATCATATAAACTTAGTTTATAAATCTGGGGCTGGCTGTCTGGGTTCAATTCCACTTGTTCCTTACAAAGGTAAACCTCATAAAGAAACACGTTGCTTCTATCTACTTCCTCCTGACTCCTGAGTTTTTGTTGGCCACCTCCACTACCATGCTGTGCTTGTAACAGTTACATTAATCATCCAGGCAGTTTTGAATGTCCTAATCACATGTCTAGAGCACCATTTGAACACCATTCTTTTGTTGTTTCTTATATTGGAGCCAGCTGTAGATTTCCCTTGCACTTCTGTTTTTAATTTTATCCTCTCTTGAATCGACACATCAATTTTAGCCTGTCAAGACCACATGATTGTATCTTCTTGTTGTTTCATTGTTGCCAAACATTCTGCTCCACAAAACCATAAATGTCTAATTGTTGTCATACAAAGTATCCTTATAGTAACCATTCAAAAGAAAAATAAAAAGAATGTGCCTATATTACTATTAGTGAATTGGAATTTTGCATACTACTGCACTAGCCTGCTTTCGCTATGGCACTCTACATTGAATGTACCTACAATATCCTCACCAAACCTCTGTCTGTTCTACAGGATTTGCTTCGAAGCATTGGTACCTAAACATTATCAAACTAAGCAATTTATAATACCTACTCTTGTAACCACTGAAGTTGCACTACTTATATATATATATATATGTTCTTTGTTATACTAACCTGGTTACTATTTTGACTCAAAAGCCATTCTCCATTGTTCTAGATTATGATCAGCATATGCCTCTTTCTATTCATTATCTCAGAAACCTATGTTGCATTGAAAAAATTATTTTGGCTGAGGAAATCTGAGGTGGGGTGACACAATAGATTGGATCTCTTCGCGAAATATCTCTTTGACTTGAAATATATGATTATGAATCCCTTTTTAGAATCCGTGGAGTCGGCGGAATGTCCTGATTCAACGAGGATGTTGTTTTTTGTAAAAGGTCTCCCAATTGATGTATCTTGTCTAATTCATTCAAGAGATTAATATGGTGTAGAACATCATATCCATCATGTGATACAGCTTGGTCGTTTGTAAGAGTTATAACAGTGGTGGATAAAATTATCATTTCAAAGAATAGAATAACAATTTAACTATTGAAGCATATGTTTCATGTGCAAAGATGAAGCTTCGATGGTTGCAGGTTTCTTGATTCAGCTATGCTCTTTTTTAATATATAGTAAATTCCACTGTTGAAAATATAGGAGAATTAGTTTTTGATTAAAAAAGAGAGAATTAGTTGAGCTTTTGTACAACTTTTTAATATGATTCTAACCTTGAAGTAAAAGGCATTATGGCTAGTTGTTAATTATTGTATTCCACCTTCAGTCATCCTCTAAACTTTGTCTTGGGTTTAATGTCTTTTCCAGGTTCGCATGAAAGCGGTTTGTGTTCTTGAGTCAATTTTGAGGAAAAAGGATGACGCACATTTTGCCACCATAGCATCTTATTTTAGTGAAAACAGAGAAGTCGTAGTCAAATGTTCTGAGTCTCCTCAATCTTCTTTAAGAGAAAAGGCAAACAGGGTATTAATCTTTCTTAGATATTTGCATTTCTTGTATATGTTGTGATGGAAGCTCATTTACATTTTTTTTCTTTACGATGCTTGTACCAGTGGTGTGTCTAATTATATCTGGGTTGCTGGCTTCTTGTGGATTTCTTTCATGTTGATTATCTAGGATTTTCCTTGTTGAGGTTGTTAATCAAGAGAATAAAACACTATGAATGTAAAACCATAATGTTGTTTTCTCTCTCTCTCTCTCTCTCTCTCTCTCTCTATATATATATATATATATATATATATATGTTTTAGGGCCCAAGTCATTTTGCAAGTAAAAAAAGATTTGCAGTTATGTTATTTGGTACAATCAGGAGCCAAGAGTCAGACTTATGGCCCTTGTAGAAGCTGGGATCCGTCCACAGTAGCCGCTTCATGCGCACACTCACACACACTATTCAAGTCCCCAACCAATCGGGCAACACAATCAGGGATTGATCCCTAGCTCTCGATGGAAAGTGAGATACCTTACCATCGAACCAATTGGGAAACATTATAAACTCATTTGTTATCTTAGTTTGATTTTTTTTTTAATACTATTCTGAAACACATTAAGCGCTGGGATTAGAGAATTTTTCATGGTTTCGGTAGGGGTGGTTTCGTTGTAATGCAGCACTTCTCTTATGACAAAGAAATACATTAGCTGCAATGGGCTGCTCAGCCATGCGTATGGGATGATATTTTAACAAAGAATTGAGTTGAAGATATTTAGGCGTGAAGTTTTTGTTTTGGTGACGGCTGAGGGCAAGAAACCTTGTATCCTTGGATATTTCTATTTTCTTGGGTGTGACTAAACACATGCTTTTCTGTGGTTGACCTTCTTTCATGTTATAGATGCAAGCACATGAAAATTTGTTGACTGGTGATTGTTTATGGTCATTTTCGAGTAATTTCCCTTGAAGATTGCAGATTGATGTGGTCCATTCTGTAACTTCAGATTTGGATTAGCATCTTTATTGCTATCACATATATATATATATATATATTGTATTTATCTTTTTTTATTTTAATGGAAATGCGTAAATAATTATAGCCTACCCTTATGTTTATGAACCTTACTTGGTTTGGACAGAGTTAAACATAATTACAGTACAGGGCTGAATTTTACACGATTATGTTGCTGACACTTATCCTGCTTATATTGTTAGTGTGCTTATTTTAATAGTTGGATTTTGTTCTGTGGGTGTGGATTTTGAACTTTAACATTTCAAAATTTTTGGGGCTTGGACAAGATGATCCTTGACTGTATTGTATATTTTGTCTGTGCCTGACCTCTTTTTTGCTAGGGCAGATGCTGTAAACAATCAGACCCCACCATGCAATTCGTGGTTCATATGCTTATTTATTCCCCACATCTATTTATTTCACGCATCAGTGTTTGTTTTTATTCATTGTAAACGGCTTGGGTTCAATCAGGACCATGATATTCCTGGATCTGCCCCTCTAATAATTTTACTGTACTCTGACTCAGACCAGGTCCTGGACCTATACTCTTTAGTGTGATGGACGAGATCTGACTGCATCATCAGGAAATGTTATTTGTCATTCAACTTTTATGATGATAAAAGAGAACTTAAATTATTTTTTTTTTATTTTTATTTTTTTAAGTTTAAGCATGTTAGTTTCTTTATTTAAGTGGTATATACGCATATTATGTAGTATACCATATACTTAAATTTATGTTATTGCCATCAATTAAACAGGTATTCTGGTATGGATTCAGATCCAGGAACCGGAACCTATGATCCATTGGGCCTAAATGTAGACCCAGTTATCAATTGGGAGTTGGGACTTAAGATGATTTCAAGATTTTTCCTATTTAGGTATCTCTGGTAAAACAAGGGTCAATTGGCAGCATTGCTTGGGAGGACTATTGAACTGAATACGCACATGATTTGTAGTTTACCATTTAGAAGTAAAACTAAATGCTTATATTTCTTATTTATGTAATTGCTGTGTGGGGGTATATCAACCTGATTATTTTGTGGATCTGAATTCAGACCTGGTAATTAGGCAGGCTCAAAAATATGTTTTTACTTGCTTTGTGAACTTACTCATTGGCTTCTTGGCCTTGTTATCATTCAGGGAAATTCTGAATTATGTGGACGCTTGAATCTTTTTATCCTTATTGAATTTCTACACTAAAAGCGAATTAATACTTTCTGGTTAAACCACTTATAAGCTTTACTGAGATATTTTGAAAAATGACTCATTCAGAAAATAAATTGATGTTGTTATAAATGGTTATCCATAGTTGGATTGGTTAATCTGGTTAATCTTGTACTTGCTAGTGGAACTCAATTCCTATCTTCACCATTCAAATTTATGTTATTGCTCTCTGTAATGGATAGGTGTTAAGCCTTTTGGGTGGTGAGAAGATTGTTGAAGCGAAAACTCCCGTGGGAAAGCCATCAGCAATCAAAACTGAAGCAGATGTTGTTCAGATGCCTGACTTGATAGACACCGACTATCAACCTGATGATGGATTGGGAGATTCTACTCAAAATCAAATTCACTTGAGCACTGCCCATTCGACATCTGTGAGTCCTGTAGTTGATGATCTCTTTGGGGGCAGCTTTATCTCTAGTGAAAGTCCTAGCCCAAACAGAAAGGAAGATGACCCATTTGCTGATGTATCATTCCACAAAAATGAAGATAAAGAACATGCCCCCGACCTCTTTTCAGGATTGACTGTTGATGATAAGCAGCCCAGTATTAATCATAACATCCTAACAAACACATATGGGCCTGAACTATTGGATGTTTTCGGTTCCAATTCTGAACAACTTATGCAGGAAACAACCAGCCATAAGAGTGATGTAAATGATTTGATGGCAGGTCTGTCTATCAATGTTACAGCTCCTGAGCAAAAGCAATCAGGAAATTTTGGCAGGTCCTTATCTGAAGCCTTCCCAGATCTTAGTAATGGGTTGACCAATCCTGTACAGAACGAAGTTTTGAATTCCATGTTCTCTTCTCAGACTGTTGGTGTGAACCCGTCAAACCCTACTTCTCTGTTTCCTCCTGATCCTATTCAATACAATATTCCTCCTAATTTCATGTTCAACCAAGGGCTACCTTCCCATGCCATTAATTACAATACAATGGCGGGTCTAATTGCCCAACAGCAGCTGCTAACCACAATGAACCTTCAACACCTTGCAAGTCTCAACGCTCAAGGAAACTTTGGACATGGGCATGCCATCGGTATTGGCATGGAAGGAGGAAGCTCCCCATCCCTCCCTGACATATTCCATATGACAAACAATCCCATTCCAAATCTCAGTATGGCTGTGAATACATCAAAGAAAGAGGAGACAAAAGCTTTTGATTTTATCTCGGTAGGTATCGTCCCATAGTTGGTTGAATTTTGATTTATTTCCTCTATTTGAATCTTTATGCCCACCAGTGGGATTTCATAAATGTATGTTGTTTTTTGGTACCCCAGCCAAGGGGGCTGGGATCCATTAGAGCACCTGCACGGGTAGGGAGCTGCCAGGGATCGATCCCTTGGTAAGCTCTCCACCAGGTGTGCGGGCAACCTCTCTTCATGCGTGTGGGTGCCCTCAGAACTCAAACTAGCCAATCATGAGCCAACAGTTTCCTCACAATGCATGTCTTGAAAATTTTACTGTATATAAACCAAAGTATCTTTCAGGCTACTAATTTTTTAATGGCATCTGGTTTGCAGGATCATATATCAGCTGCTCGTGGTCCGAAGCGAGTAATTTGATAGCATACATTGAGTAGGTGGTAATGAAAGTGTCACTCTGGCAGTTAATCACGCTACAGATTAAAGATGGTCTGGTGAAATTGAATATGTATTCTGTTCCACAATAATGTGACTCATGCCTTTGTGATCTTTTGCCCTATTGCATTATCTGTAGAGGCAGAATATCATAGATGGTCAAATGAGAGATTTTTTTTTTCTTTAAAGAAAAACTGCAGGAAAAAGAAACTGGAGGGGAAGATGGTTGAGGTGTTGTATCATAAGATGTGCTAGTGTATTAGTTTTGTAGATCATTTTGGAATCAACCTTCTTTTATTATTATGATTTCCTGATTAATTTTATTAGTTGAGCTTAAAAGAGATTAATAATTTGAACACTGATAAAAGTGCGCTGGTATTGTTCTGTTGGCAAGAATGTTCCCTTGTCTGTGCCCCATCCATTTTAGGCAGGGTCTCAAGATTCTGTCTTGAGCTACCTTGCCTATAGGCTACCTAACCATTTTTGTTCTTTTTATTTTTTATTTTTACTATTGAAATGGTATGAGTAAGAGCCTTTTTTTATAGGAACTTTTCATTTGTTAAGCTTTCAATGGCTTATTTTACAAGTGGCATATGTTAAGCAGGTACTGCATTGGATCAGCTGTAAACTAATATCATGCTAATTGGATGATAGTAACCATTTCTTTCCTTAAAAGTCTTCAACTTGGAGGGATTGGATTTGTCCAGTCAAAGGATAAAATCAATTGCAGGGACCATAGGATGAATGGTTTAGACCTTAGACCTTACACGTGCCACCTGCTGGGAGATGAAATTTCTAATAGCACAGAAGACACTCAATGAAGCGACCAATAATTTATGCCCTTGTTTGATGATCCAATGATATTGCAAAAAGATCACTAACCTTGTATTTCGGTCTTCATTACATTTTTAGGCAGTAGTTTGCACTATGAATGCTGCCTGTCTTTCATGATGGAAGAAGCTATACTTATCAGAATTGTTTGGGAATATAAAGAAACTTCCAAAGAATAGAGCTTTACTGCAGAATTAAGTGGCCTGCATTCATGTTGAATGTCGACTTGAGGAGGAAGAGCTTCTCCTTGAAACTCCGAATGTTGATGTAATTGACTGTTGAAAACAGAGTTTTCTCCTCCTCCTCATCATCATCATCATGGATGGGTGTGGGTGAAGGGACCAAGTGCAGGAGAGGAAAAGTTTTTTTGGAGTAGAGCTTCTCCATTGGAGATTGAGAAGATGGTAACTGTGTTTGTGGATATGTCTTTTTTCATTAAAACAGAGTTCTGGATGCTGTATTGCCCAAAGCTGATAACTACAACGGACGGTGGATATGTAGGTTGTATATTAGTAAATCAGGTCTTTTTTTATCTAAATAAATAATTTTGAAGAATAATCAGAAAATGCTCTTTCTGTAAGAGCATTATTTCTAAAATTTTGTACTTAAATAGAAAACCCACAACATAAAAAAAAAAAGGGTAGACCTGGAAGTTGTTACTTGTTAGCTTGAAATTATAGAAACGTCACATTTCTAATCAAATAGCAAGTATCTATCTGACGGACCTCTGGTGCCCGCCAACGATGAGCTGAATATATGTGTGGACCCTTTGAGTGTTGTAGAATTTCAACCTGCCTTTGCCATGGCGATAGTGGGATCATGCCACAACCGTTGTTGGTTCCCAAACACTTCAGTGGCGTTTTGATTCGGAGGAGAGTTAAAAGAGTAGACGTTCTAAGAACCTACATTTAAGCAAATTAATGGAATCTTTGGGAGAAAAAAAAAAAAAACCCGACTGAAGGAAGAAATTCTACTCCTTGTGGGATAGGAAGTTTACGAAGGCAACTGAAGAGCGGAAAAATAGGATTTCCACGGAAAAATATTCTTCATTCATAAAAACACACAGATGCTTCCTGTTAAGAAGTAGGTTATTCGGCTCACTAGGATATCATATCACCCTGGTACATTTCCTACCGCGTGATAATGCATGGGTTTGGACTAATCATGTCAAGAGTCGCATGAATGCATGCTTAATCTTATAGCGTGAATGTGCTCAATTTTATGGTAAGAAAGATTAAATCTTAATCAAGTCAAATTTGTTGAAATGATATTCATTTTAAATAATTTGAATTATCAATAAGTGAGCCCCACGATAAATTTAAGAAAGCATATGAGAGACACTAATTTACATGGGTTCTAAATTGTGACACACGTGAAGGCCCCAGTCGATTCATATAGATATCGCAAGATGGAGGTTTGAAAAAGGATTTAAAAAAAGACAAGAGGCCATGAACGGACACGGACACGGACAGATCAAATGGTGGGCCGCCATCTTTCTATCGAAGGAAGAAAACCCAAAAATGGAGCTGGTATGGCATTTATGTAATTGTCAATGACAATAATGGCAGATGAAAAGACCCTTGCCACTTCCCCTCTTTACCTCCCATGCTCCGGCTCGGGCTCGGGATCGGGATCGGAATCGGATGAGTCACAGCAAGAAAAGAGAGGTAAGCTGAGCTCCGGAAGGATTGACTGAAAACTGGAGCTCCTGCTTTTCCAATTTCGACCACCTTATTATGATGATGCAGATTCCACAACAAACATTCAACAGCAGCTACTACAGTCTACAGCTACTCTTCTCTCTCAATCCTAAACTCAAAAAAGGGTGGAAGTAGACTATCATCTCAAATTTTATTCTTCTCAAACAAATCATCTCTCATTTTCATAAACAAAGCTTGTATTTTTTTTTTCTTTTGTCCTATTTGAGTATGTTTTTTTTTCTTGCCTTCTGTATTGAAATGTGGTTTTACCTTCGTGTGTATTGAAATGATGAGAAGTGGGAACTTCTCTCCTTTTGTCTTTCTTTTTTCAGATTCCAACTTGTGAGCCAAATCTTATGCATGTCTGTGTATCTAGGAGCCTATAATCACAGAAAACCAAAACTAGAAAAAAGGGCTCTATTGCTTATATCAAAAGTATCCAATGATGACCTGCCTTATCTTGTCTTGATGACAGAGATGAGAGGGATAGGATGGACTTTTTTTGTTCTTTGGTTATCAATTCTGTAGAATGCACTTGTTTTATCTTTTTGTGAAGTTTGAGACACTAATTACATAATATCTAAACATGAGCTTACTTAGGATTCATGTTTTAGACAAAATCAGAGAAGGGACTGTTGCAAAATGAAGCAAAATCTGTAAATATTCTTCTTAATTAGAAGTTAGTAATTCCTGACTTGGTTCTTAATGCATAGGAATTCATCTACTTTTGCAGCTCTTGTAGGGGTAGAATGCTGGCTTTTTATTCATCAGTTTCTCATTTCATCACTGGTTTCTTTTGCTATTTGATATAAAAACCTCCCGACTTAGAACCATGAGACTAGTTATGGTGATGGGTGTGTTGGCCACCACTGTTCTACTGTTTCAGTCATTCATGCTTCCTTATAGAAGTTCTTCCTTGTCTCTGTTTCCTGCTGGTAAGATTTCAAGGCTTGTAAAATGGCCCTTGAGGAGTGAGGAATCTTTCTTTACATCTACAACAGTTGGTGAGCTTCCCCCTTTAAACAACTCAACAAGCTCTTCTGCACTTCTTGGCTTGACAATAAAAACCAAGGGTTTGCACGTCGGGGTGGATTCGGAGCACAATAGTGGAAGCAAGGAAAACAACATTGTCCAGATAGAGAAGGTTAGAGACCCAGATGATGAATCTTCAATGAATGAGGACAGAGACTCGGATGATGGATCTTCAGCTGAGAAAATTCAAGACCCGGATAAACGTTTCACGTTGGAGAAGGCTGCTGGCTTGGGTGATGATTATATGCTAGAAATGGTGAGAAACCCAGAAAATAGATTATTTGATGAGGAGGTTGAGAAGGCAGGTGATGATCTTGAAATAGAAAATACACAAAAATCAGGTGACATTTCAGCAGTAGAACGAGGCAGAAGCTCTGATTTTAATGTTAAATCACCTCCAGCCTCATTGTCATCTGTACTTTCTGTTAGAAACAGCACTGTGGTGGCAAAGCTGGATGTAAATGCCGCAGATTTGTCTATATCTGTTGCCTCCGACACATCTTCTACAGGAAAGGAAGCAACAAGGATGTTCTCCGGGAGTGAGAGCTCGGGGAAAATGCATTCCGCCACTTTGAATGAGGATGCTACATTTCCTATCATAAAGATGAAGCAAGGGATGGCATCATCAGCATTATCCAAGATGAATCACTTATTGCGGCGGACCAATGTATCCCGTTCAATGGTATAATATATGGAATTTTACAGAATTTGACTGGAGATGATCTATTCAATTCATTTATTTTACTTTACTTTTCTTCTGTGAAGAGTTGTCCTAAACTATTCCTTGTTTTGGGTGTTGTAGAAACGGCGTTTCTCTAATGCACGTGAGCGAGAACTTTTATCTGCAAAGAAACAAATTGAGAATGCTCCTACTGTGAAGAATGATCTTGATCTATATATTCCTGTTTTCCGGAATATTTCTAGGTTTAAAAGGTAAACTAGGGAATGTTAATGATGAATAAGATGCACTTGTCTTGTACCGTGGCTGTGGGCATCTAGTTCCTATGACTCCCTCTTCAAGTTGCTGCATTTGTTCATACAACTAGCTCTATGTGTAGCATTTTGCTATCCTTTTTTGGTTTTGGAGAACTTTTGAGTCCAAAACTGTATTTGATATGGTACCTGCGAGATAAGAAATGCCTGAGAGTCACCAAGGGATGTTTCCAGGAATTTCCTGGGAGATGCTGAACTATTTCCAGGCATCTCATGTAAAAGGTTGAGAAGTTACTGAAAATTCTTTGGCACACAGCAAAAGAAATGTTGTATACTATGGCAGTGTGACCCTCCATGAGCGGAGTAATTGAAATGGATCATTGGTTGGGGGAGCTTAATTAATCCATTATAGCAGTCTATTTTCGATCTTGTCTGTAGATTATCTCAGTGAAGTGGTCTTAAAGGTAAAACAGCCCTGCAATGCCCAAGGTTCATGACTGACCAGCTATCAGCTTTTGAATTTGTAATGTGGTCATGTTCTCATTTAACCATTCTCAAATCATGCATGAATTCAGAAGTAGTGTTTTTTTTTTTTTTTTTCTCTTGTTTAATATTGACTACTTATTTACTCAAAGAAAGAAGCTGGACTTCATCTCTCCCTGACGTTTTTATCTTTCCAATGCTTTTAGCATTCATAGTAGTTTCTTCAACTCATTGAAAGATGACAGTTCCATATGTTATGTCACGAACAGAATTTGATTAAATTTACACCATAACTCTTGCAGGAGCTATGAGTTGATGGAACGCTTGCTCAAGGTCTATGTATATAGGGAAGGAGAAAAACCCATATTCCACAAGCCATTACTCAAAGGAATTTATGCCAATGAGGGATGGTTTATGAAACTGATGGAAGGAAACAAACGCTATGTTGTGAAGGATCCCCGAAAAGCCCACCTGTTTTACTTGCCTTTTAGTTCACGCCTTCTACAGATTGCTTTGTATGTACCCAGGTCACACAATCTGAAGAATCTAGAAGAATACTTGAAGAACTATGTAGACAAGATCGCTGCGAAATATCCTTTCTGGAATAGAACTGGCGGGGAAGATCATTTTCTTGTTGCTTGCCATGATTGGGTATGCAATTTTTTGCTTTGAAAAATTGATGCCTGAGAGTACACATTGGTCTTTGAGACTTTTGGTTTTTAGTTGCCCTCTATTTTGAATATTACAACGTGATGCAATGGTAGTTTTTTTTTTCTTTTTTACTGTGGTTGGATTTGGATTTTCAGACAGTCCGGATGTTTCCTCTCAGATAAAAAATTGGCTACATTTCGTGTGTGTACTTCAAATGTATTTAATCTTGATTTGAGGTGGAAAAATCTGAAAAACAATAAATCCATCACAATATATCTTCTTTGCCACCCTAGCTTCATAGGGTGATGGACTAGTCACCTGTTCTGCCGGAAAGGAGTTCACTTATGGTTTATGTTGCGTCCATAAACATGCTTAATATAATAAAGAAGCGTTCTTATGGTGGAACTTGATGGTTGTGTGGTAAAATTCATCCTAGATTTTGTATAGTTTCCCTAAATTTTTTTGCTTTACTTCCTGGAAAGCAGTTAAATCTCATTCAAGCTCAACAGAACCATAAGAACCTTTCCTTGATACACCATCTACATTTGAGAAAATGTTTCTGTTAAAGTGTGGCTTGAATATACAGTTATACACTCTCCCGGCCTTTGAGTCATGCTTCTCTTGAAATGTATAACATTTTGATTACTCACATTTTCAGGCGCCACATGAAACAAGGCACATGGCCCATTCTATCAGAGCCCTTTGCAACGCTGATCTTTCTCGAGGCTTCAAGTTAGGCAAAGACGTGTCTCTTCCAGAAACGTATGTGCGTTCGGCGCAGAACCCTCTCAGAGATCTCGGTGGCAATCCTGCAACTCAGAGGCTGACACTTGCATTCTATGCAGGGAACATGCATGGGAACCTCCGTCCAATCTTATTGAAGTACTGGGACAATAAAGACCCCGGTATGAAAATTTTCGGCCCAATGCCTCCTGGGGTCGAGAGTAAAATGACATACATTCAGCACATGAAAACCAGCAAGTATTGCATCTGCCCAAGGGGCTATGAAGTCAACAGCCCACGAGTAGTTGAAGCTATCTTCTACGAATGTGTTCCTGTGATCATATCTGACAACTATGTGCCTCCTTTTTTTGAGATCTTGAACTGGGAAGCATTTTCAGTCTTTGTTGCAGAAAAAGATATTCCCATGTTGAAAGATATACTTGAATCGATTCCTGAGGAGAAGTATCAATCCATGCAGCTGGGGGTTAAGAGGGTGCAACAGCATTTTCTATGGCACCAAAATCCAAAAAAGTATGACTTGTTTCACATGATTCTCCACTCAATCTGGTTCAATAGATTGCATCAGGTAAGAATCAGATGAGAGTGTAAAACTGTTTGTAGAATTTGTATATTAAGAGAGTGGGAGAGGTGCATCACGTATTTGGGGTTTCTTTGTTGGTATTTGTAGTACTTGAATGCATCTTTATTTCTAGTGTAGAGCAACATTAGACAACGATCAAGAAAAAAAAGAAAACAAGGAGAGAGACAGGAGAAAGTTGCAAACTTGAAATGTTGGAAAGTTGCAATCACGGTCCACTGTCAACTATTATGAGGTGTAGATATCAGGGTCATCTAACTTGTGAATTGGGGGCGTTTGAAAAACTCAAAAAGTAAGCTCTTATTTTATGATTTATCGCTTATTTAAGTATTAGAGCATTTGGTAGACCTCTAATTGTATTTTTTTTTATTTTTTGAGTTTGTTTACAAACTATAAAAAATTAGGCTAAAGAGTACTGCTTTTTTTATAAAGCGTTTTTAGCTAAAGCATATGAAAATGGACAGTGCAAAAGTTTCAAGTGTTTTACATAAAAATGACCTCATAAAGCTTTTAACATGATACAAATGGTGGATTCTATATTGTTATTTTTAAAAGGTAGGCCGGCAATCACCACAAGTGAACCCCAATTACCACATGAAACAATTGTAAATTAGAATTTAAAGATTAGAGCTTTTATTTTATACCTTAATTTAATTAGCTTTTATTAATTGGACTAGAGTTTCCAAATGGCCTCTCAATGTCTCATGAAAATTTATTCTACATTTATGTTGTCTTCCTTCCAGTGCTTGCAGATAGACATTTTCTACATTCAAAAGCATCACCTTTACCTTTTTCCTTTTCTCCACTACTTGGAGATGCAAAATTTCCTACTTTCAAAAGCATCAAGTTGTCTTTTTTTCATTTTACCTTGAAAGAAAAAAAAAAAAGAGTCTCTCATCATCTCCAGGATTTTCATCAAATGACAATTCTACAAATATATCAGGAGATTTAAAGAATATCACCAGCCTTTCAAGATATGGTGAAATCCAAGTTCATGGGAAAATATAATTAATTTTTCTTTAAAGCAATATTTACTTTACTTTACTTTTCTTCTTTTGGTGAGTGGGTGGGCGGGGTATGGGGAAGAATGTTGTAGCTTTCTTTCTTTAATTTTTTTTTTACTCTCACTGTCTCACATATCTCCCAGTTTAGTATGTTTTAATAGGGATGTGATTGTGTACTTTGGATACACGGGAATCAACCTTCACTAGCTGATCATTCACCCTCCATTTAATTAATTATTGTCTCTTGTTATGATTCAATCAAACTGTGAATATCTCTCGTGAGAGCAGACAGATGTATGTGCCCCACAACTACTAAGGGAATGCTGAGATCCAACAGTTTACTGCCATCAAAGGTTGGCCCAACAGATAGAATTCAAGAAGTCAGAAGGCTTGGTATGTAAGAAAACACTGAATCATTTTTCCTGAATACACATTGGTACTCCAACTGATTGGTGAAATGAATTGAGGAAACTTGAGAAGTCAAGTGCATTTTGGCTTCAGGGTATGAATTGTTTGGGCCTTGGACTTGTGCACACGGAACAATCTGTGACCTTTATTAATTTTTTCCGCTTTATAGGCGGACTTTAACCATGCGCTCCCACAAATAATTTAGATAATGTTTCTAACTAGTTTAGCTACAGCTGAATGCTGTCTTTTTTAACGTTGTTTCGGTGTATTAAGCATTGGCTAGCCAAAAAGTCAGGATTATATTTCACCAATGTAAAATCTGTTTCAAATAGAGATTGAGGTATTCCTTCGTAGACCCATTTTTAGATAAATATTTGATACGAGGATTCAGTCAAAAAAAAGCATACTTGATGTCATTCATGTATCTAGTAAAACTGTAAAAACTAATTGCTCAGACATTCATGAGAACTCTGCAAGAAAGAGTATGAAAAAAATCAGTTTTAAGTCAAGTAGTGCTACGGTAGCATCCCAAATCCCAATCGAGCTCTTAATTGGTGTTCCATTTTTGGAGTTTGGAATGAGAATCTCAATCTAGTCGGGTTGCAACTGGATAATTTTTAGAGATGGAACATTGTTTTTACCTTCTGAAAGATTTTTGCAGCACTTCTCGTGAGAAGAGAAGTACCCCACCTGCCACCAGCACTTCCAACCAACTAAAAAGGCTCTCTTTTTTTTTCCTACCCAGCTCAGCTCAGCTCAGCTGAGAGAGAGAGAGAAAGAGAGAGAGATTTTGTTGAATTGGTCGATGATGATGATGATCTAATAAAGGGGATTTTGGGATCGATGAGAAAATGGCTCCGGAAAGTAAGGCGTGGAATTCTCAGAAGGGGGTGGTGAAATCTAGAGAGGATTTGTCATCCAAAGGAAAAGGGGGTTTCTCTTCTCTCAATAACAACAAGAAATCACTGGTCACCTCTTCAAATAAGCAGATTTTCGATTCCAAGCATAAATCTGTTGTCACTGTTTCCAAATCAGAGGTACCCATTCTATATTTTTTCCTCTAATTTCTTGTTTTTGAATTTTTTTTTTTTTTTTCCCTGATCTGATTTGATTGTCTTTGTTTGTTTTAGAGATGACCCATCCGCGAATTTTCCTCATTTCTTTGATGTTGGTGTTCTACTTTAGTTTTCTTCCATGTTATTGTTACGCACTTGGATGATTTTAGGCCTCAAGAAGTGCCTCCATCTAGAAATTTGGAAGATGTTCTCCTGCGCTCCTGAGCTATACAAATTCAATCCAACAGATCGGTCCTGGTTGCCACCGGCGTGAGTGATGGTGAAATTCGGGGGGGGGGGGGGGGGGGGGGGCGCTTGGGATGGTCTGAAAGGGCGATCCCCCGGCAGAGCTTTGCGCGCAGAAGAATATTTTCCCTGGAAAATTCTTCTTTGGTTTTATGGTTGTAGCTGTTTTAGATTGGCCTTATATTATTATTACTGTTTTGTTATTATGATTTTAATTATGACTTTGGTTTTGGAATGTTCCTTATTTATTACTTGTTGATATGAAAAATAATCACAAGCACCAGGAGACATTTAAGACATTATTATGTAGTTCATCAATCATCACTAAGGATTGGGAAGTGGGAAGAGGGAGAGGATTAATTCACGTGTAGAGGAGAGAGCAGGTTTGCCAAAACACATAAAATCCCTTCAACACAAAAGGCCTCTTGGTATCACTCAAATATCTTTTCCTCTCAAAATCTTTATGTTTTTCTATCTGGGCCATATCCTCCTGGGTGTGCATCAAACATCTGTATTCCATAAACCTTATGATGCCCAAAATGGATTTCTGAAGTAAGTCTTTCCAAACCCTGTTCAGAACTACTTTCATACAGCTCTTTTTCTTAATTCAACTGAGGTATAATTTCCAACTATCTCCAGCATGGATTTCATATTAAATATGCTTACTGACTCCTTAAAACAGAACATGTGCAATACTTGCTAAACTAGCATCTAACTATTGTTTTTATTATTATTATTATTATTATTTTTGCCATTATACTTCTCCACCTCAAGCTTTGCATTTGAATTACTCAATAGAAATTGTGGAGTTTTTTCTCATGTACAAATTACAAGCCAGACAAGTACAATTCAAAACCGTAAGTTGATAATGAAACTAATTGCAAAGTGAAAGCCACAAGCAAAAGCAACTTGAGCCAATGGCTTTGATGCCATGGTTCACCATTAAGGAAAACACAATGAGGGAAAAAATAATAACTAAAAGTACAAGAAGGTGCCTGAGATTGAACATGGTTCGCCAATAATGGCTATGTCTGCTTCAAGAGACACCTTAATTACTAGAGATAAAGAGCAAGGCACAATGTGTTAAAAAGACTTCACTCACAAATCTCTTAGTCTCCCACAAGATACCTCATAATATCCTTCCATCTTTTCTGTAGTAGAAACCAGGCCTGTCAGAAACCTTCTTTTACAAAGAAAAGACACGAACACACCCTCGTAAATAGGCATCCATAACCCTTCTGAAATTAGGCCTCTTAAAAGGCAAGTTTTATTAAGAAACTTTTCCCTCATTGGAACTGAACTATAGTTTCCAATGATGACAATTTTGGTTTTGGAATTGAGATATGTTGGAGATGAACTTCTGAGAACTGCTTTTTAATCTGTTTTTATTTTTATTTTTTTACTTAACTGTTTTCTTGTTTAAGAGTTAACTGTTTGATAATCTCTCTCTCTCTCTCTCTCTCTCTCTATATATATATATATATACACATATATATGTATATATATCTGAGATTAAAAAAATGCCTTTGCTGCTTTTAACTTTGTTTGTTCTCCTTTGAGGTTTTTGCAGATGAACTTTGAGTTTGTTGATCAATCGATTTTAGTGGCTTTTATTTTTATTCTCTTTATTTTTTGTTTTGATTGGCATCTTTTTTTTATTGTTTTTTGGGTTGGTTTTTTTTTTTTTTTTCCTTTTTTTGATTGATTGATCTAAGAATGACTTTATTGAAATGTGGAATAATATAATGGCTGGCCTCTTTTTTTTACTTTTTGATGTGTTCTCTTGTAACTGGTTGTACAGAGGCTTACAAATATAATTTGATCAATTTGTCCGTGCACTTATTGTAATGAAGGTGAAACACAAAACGTCAACACCCAGTTCATCGAAAACTATCACCAAAACCAAAACTGTTAGAGGAAAATCAGAGAAGAAAGTATACACACTGCCTGGTCAGAAATTTGATCCTCCTGAAGAGGTACCTACCATTTCTTCCTCCTCTATTTTAACCAAAGCTTCTTCTTCTTCTTTTCTGGGCACATCTATTTCCAATTTATATTCCTGTTTTTCTTGTTGCAGAGAGAACCCTTGAGGATATTCTATGAATCTTTGTCAAAACAGATCCCCTCAAGTGAAATGGCAGAATTTTGGTTTGTTCTCTTTGTACTCCCATCATGTGTTGGTTCCTTACTAAGTTTGACTAAGGCAGCATTTCTGAACCTGTTGTTTCTGGTTAAATCTCAAATCTTATTTCACTTGGTCATATTGCTTGTTCTTCTAAAATCTAGAATTGGCTTCTGGTTCACGTTCTTGGTTTTGTTTGTTGATATTATGTTTCCGGTTGTGTGTAATGAGATGGAGACAGTGGATCACTTATTCTCGAATTACGATGTAGCCACTCCTTTATGATTCCACATTCTGGGTTTATTCTGCTTGTCTTGGTGTTCCCCAAAAGAAACTGGAGGTGTGATTTATGCTGCCAATGAACCTTCTTAAGTCTAACATAGATGGTGCAGCTGAAGGGGATCCAAGTTTGGCAGGAATTTGATGGAATATTGAAAGGATAATTACGAAACTCTTACGTTCAAGCCTTCAAGGGACTATTGAGTATGATGAAGGGTAAGTTTGGGTAATTAGAGAAGCATTGAGATGGGATGATTGGGGTGGGTGGTAGTGTTTGGGGAATGTTGGTGGTTAGATTAGCCAAAGATGGGATAGGCATGGTGGAGTTTCATACATCTTTCTTTTCTTCTTCTTTTTTAATAGATCCTGTTGACCGTTGTTTTTCAGTGTGGATGCCTTTTGGCTGTTTACTTAGGGCTGGTTCTAAGTTATCTTTGTTCCTATTTCTTTGCATCTCACTGTATTCTCTTACCATCTTTGTTTTCTTACTGGTCTGTGCCGTTTTTCTCGCTCCTTTTCGAATGAAAATTGATGTTACAGGTTAAGGGAAAAAAATAAACTTTGGAGGCCTACTTCCTTTTCTGGATGAAATTTGACATGTTTTAGGAGCCAACATCAGTACTTTCCTTATTGTGGTGCAATAGAATGAACAATGGATGGGGATGCCATTCCTTTCACTTTTAGAATCTGTTGCTGTTGTACCCTTACTCTTGGATAAAACATTATGTCGGTATCGAATAAATGTCATACAGAGTGCAGTACTTCTTGTTTCTGTCCATTTCTCTGATTCAATTTAAGTGATATAAATTGATTTCTTACATTCAGTAGTACCTACTTGACTTGGTAATGGGCATGAGTGTCGGTTGTGTCAACACATATGGTGACTTGGAGAAGCCAGTACACTTACTTGTCTTTACAAGTCTTCAAAGTGTACCAACCACATGTTTCAATAACACATTGTAAACACGTGAAGGTGTATATTTATTAAAATAGACATTCTAGCGATATAAGTAGTGCACAAATGTTACTAAAACCAAAGAAGGTGTCAATGTGTCTGATTGCCCGGCAAAGATATTCATTACTTGACTGCCAGTATTTTGGAAATGAAGTACTGTTCTCATGATCATTAGTACCTGCAAACTTTTGCCACTGAGGGTGTATATGAGTGTTTCCTCTTCTCAAGCAGATGGTGATTTGGGGTGGGAAAATAGCCTTTTTCATATTCAAATCTGAAAAGATAGTACCTTTGGCGCTACGCTTTATGATAAAAATTCTGAGTATTGTAGATTTCAGAGCCTGTCGTGGCTGCATTTGGATACCTATATTTCCATGTTATGTGCTTTATTTTTATAAAATACAAAAAAAAATGATAATTTTTTGATGATTTTATTTTCTATAGTAAATTTCCTGTCCTACCCTCTTGTCTTGTCCTTGTCTCGTGCCAATTTCCTTAGTTCCAATTCTTTGCTCCAATGAGAAATAGAGGGTGAAATGTCTGAAATATACTGTATTTCACCCAGTATCTTATTTTCATGTAATGAAGCTGGTACATTTCTATGGAAACTCAACTACCAACTGCAGCTGTGATTTAGCATTTGGGTCCATCAAATTGGTGCCTCAGGTTCTTATTTGTACACTTATAAGGATTCCTATTTCTGTATATAGGATGATGGAACATGGTTTGCTGTCACCGGAAAGGGCTAAGAAAGCATATGACAGAAAGCAAAGGAGGCAGCAGCAACTAAGGATGGGTACTCCCATCAAATCTCCAAAAATAGAGAGTAGACCAGAAAGCTCACAAAAACATCAGCCCTCAAAGAATGGCGACTTCAAGCCCAAGAAAAGAATCAATTACAGCAGTGACGATGACGACTTCATCATCAAACACAAGAAAGCAAGAAGCTAAATTGACATCACTTTTTAAGTTGTGAGAACTGAGAAACTCAAGATCCATTGTAGGCTAATTTGTTTATCTTTGTAGAATAAATGGGTTCATGGTCATCTCTAACCTGAAACCTGCAAGAGGAAGAGTTCATATGATTCCCTTAATACCTGAACACAAGGAATCCGGACATTCTTTGTATTCTATAAATTATGGAAATAAGAACAAACTTTTCCTGGGATCCTGCTTATTGCATTTGTTAATTTGTCCAATTTGTGCGCCGAAACGATTCTTTACTTTGGATTTGACAGTTGCTGGACAGAAACAGCAAGTTATTTTGAACTTCCACTGGCTTGTTCTGGCAAAACCATAACTGATGATCATGATCAGAGATGTCTTATGATTGTCAATAACAGACAATCTTGAGCTAATCAGCTTCTCCTCTACCAGGCATATTTTGAAAGCAGTTTGCCCATTAATGCATGTCAAAACCCAATATAGTAAATTCTTGTCAGAAATTCTTATAAAGAAACAGGCCCTTGATACCCGATTGGAATTGAGATTCTGGTGAAAGAAACAGGCCCTACATGCCCAAAGATTTTATAGTTCAGATCTAATGGTCCAGATGAGAACAACGGCGATGCCAACGTGGAATACAGATTCAAGGCCTGACCGGTTCTTAGTGGCGGGGCCCTTTCGATTTGACGCGACAGGGCTGAGGGCCTGGACAAACGATGCAAACGGGTCGAACAAGATTAATCCCACAGACGGCGCCCGCTAATTGCTAAAGCCAGACAAGCTCATAACTTAATCAGATTCGGATTAAAATGAGATGTGGCGTGTGCAGCATAATTGGAAGAAAGAATACATTTGTAACTCTATTATAGAAGAAATTTTCCAAATACGCAAGTGTGGCTATTAAAAATATATTTATATATAACTTAAGTATAGATATAACTAAGCTATGTAGGCTCTTAAAATCTAAATATATTTTTAATATGTGCAAGTGGTCCTATTGGATCCAGATTTTTGAATTGCGACTCAATTTTAATGCAATCTGAATTTAAGTTTCTCTCGAACTTCAAAAAAAAAAAAAAAAAAAAAAAAAAAACCAAAAAAAGATTATATACCTTGTTTTATTCAAAATAGGAGATTTCGAATAGCTGGATAATGAAATACCCCCTTTGCAACCCTAGCTGAGTCAGATGAATAGAGTCTAGTTTTCCATTCAATGCATCTTGGTACAAGCCAATTGCAGACTTCAAGATTTTTTACTTAGAGAGGCCACTATAATACAACAAATTCTTGGTGCCATATATAAAAAGTACATGCACTTCCTCAAAACATATGAAGTTTTCAAAATTTTTGCTATGACCATCCACCATTTAAAATTGCCTATACATTATGACAAAACAAAATAATAAATGGGAATAGGACAGGACATATTTGATTTTTCTAAAGTAAATCCAAACTAAAATTAAATAAGTGCATTACCACATGAAGTTATTTTAAATACCCAAAGAACATTAGGATAGAAGATATTTGATTTTTCTTCCAAGTTATCAAAACCGTAACAAAAGCAACCGTTGAATTAAATACAAAAGTTGTTTGAAAACATGTGGGAAGGAAGAAAGGAATATAACCATTACCTTGAAGTGGATCATCAAGTTTTCAAACTATGACTCCCAGTTTATTTTGAATAAAATTAGGTCCCTTCATAAGGTTAGAGAGGCTTTTGAGGTAGCTAATGTTTTACTAATTGACGGAGTTTCTACTCCTGTTGGCCTTTGTAGTAGTACAGATTAAACTCCTTGTTACCGATGTTGGGAAAACAATAATGTCAAAATGACAAGTTTAGCAATTGATATTAAAGGCAACAAACAATGGATGTATTCAAGATAAAGCCAAAGTTAATCAAGCTATAGATGATGTGCAAAAATGTCAGCCCCACTCTTTCAGATGCCAAACATCAAATCCATGATTTTAGACACAACAGATTTTGCAGGTGAAGCAATGGCTGAAGGTCGATTACTGCTGCTGTTCTGAAGATAAGAAGGTCGAGGGGAGGTTTTCAACTGGCTCCCTGCTGAGATGCCCCCAGATGGCTGAGGTGGCAAGACCATGAAGGCCTGATTGTTGAGCCTTTCATTCAGATATTGGCGCTGAATTGGATCCAAAGGCTTCACACCAACGATAAGTACGCCATTTATTTGCATCCCATTCTTGCTAAGAGCTTTCTGGGCATCAAATCGATTCTGCACATAAACAAATGACGTTACATGACCAAACATGTTGCCATTTAGATCACCCAGCGAGCCTCTGTCAGCAAGCATCTTTTTGAAAGCTAGTAATCACCGATCTATCAGTGTGGGTTTGGGCAATAATTAGCATGAAACCAGCACATAAAAGTATCGGTGACTCCCAACATATAAGGGGTCCCGAAATAATCTATCAGTGTGGGTTTGAGCAATAATTAGCATGAAACCAGGACATAAAAGTATCGGTTACTCCCAACATACAAGGGGTCCCAAAATGATAACTATATATATATATATATCGAAATGATAACTATATATATATATATATATATAGAGAGAGAGAGAGAGAGAGTAAACAATAGCAATAGCAATATTCTTCTAAAGACCGGGCCTGGCAGGATAATGGTAATGATGCAACTAGACCCTGGGAATGACATAACACATTTTTTCCTTATCCGTCAAAACACATCATGGAGTGGTTTTCTGTTCTTTTTTTTCTTTTTTTTTCAAATATTGATTTGTTTCATATACGTTTCTAATTAGTTTTGACCTTAGTGCTAAAGTTGAAAGTGACGAGAAAAGAATATAGATGTAGAATGCAAGCACAACAGCTTTGAACTTGAAAAAGAAATCTCAAAAGGAGCAACTCCAATACAAGCATTAACAGCAATGGAGATCCAAGCCACAAGGCAGCAGTGCCCGATGACAGATGCAGAATGTCTCATATGGTGTCCCTTTCACTGAAGTTCCAATTGGGCACTAAACAAGTCTGAGGGCAACAGATCATTTAATTAAGGCCGAATGCTTTTATTTTTCTTAATGGTAGGCCGAAGGCATGCTAACAAGGGCGTAGTAGGGCTGCTAAGGTTGGCAAACGAAATCCCAAACCATTGGCCTCATGTGTCATCATGTACAGACCTTCCCCAAAAATGACCCAAAAAACGGAAACATCCAAATTCCAATATTGGCCTTTCTATTTTCTAAGTTGAATATGGCCCATTACCTGACATCTTTCTTAACCATCAATTTGCAGTCTAAAAGGATTTACTATTGACCTCCCACCACAAAGTTCCTTTCTTTTGTTTCTTTTTATTTTGGGGATGGACTGTCATATTGTGAAGCCCATCACTAGATGATCCAGGGTGAACTTTAAAGGGGACCGCATCAAATCAATTTATAAAGATTTAGAAATTGTCAAATTATAGACAAAAATGTTTAGAGCATGATAAACAAGCCATCACGATATTTAAATTTATAATAAAGGAAAGAAATAGAACCTGATATAGAATATGCATCCAGTTAGCATCTCCTGGACCTGGAACGTGTTTCAATATCACACCACATTTTTCAAACTCACGCAGTACTAAGTTGGTGTCCCCTGGGGAAAATCTGATTAAAAGAAAAGAAAGTTTTAGAACACAATGAATGTACAGAATATGCATGTACTTAAAAATAATGCTGATATGCTATGATAACCAGACACTTTAAAAAGCAACGGATCCACATCAATCTGATACATATGTTCCATGTATAAAATACATGCCATATCTGGGCACCATAGAAGAGAAGAATTAGAAGAGAGGAGGAAGAAGAAGAAGAGAGAATATATGTGTGTTCAGAAAGAGGAATGTTGGAGATAAAAGAGAAGGCTGTTATGCATGCTAATCTCAAAGTTCCAGTACAATAACCAAACCATGCAAGTTAAGGAAAAGTTAGTGTACACAACAAATCCACACCAATCACACAACCATCTATGCACCAACTGACAACCTCGCTTCCAATTTCAAATTGAAAAATTAGTTATACTTAATGTCTGTTAGCAAGGATATCGTTGGAAGCATCATTAACTTTTCTTTTCCTTTTTTATAACCAAAGCATCATTAACTATTTGCTGCCCAAATAGGAGAAATGATTCCTCAGCCGGTTCATATCCAAGCTTTAGAAAGTGGATGAGGAAAATCATCATATGAAAAATGACCATATTTGATGAAAGAACTCATCAAACTAATCTACCATTATACCATAGACAAAACATGTCAGACAGGAGCAGACCAACAATTGTTTTACTACTCTACAACAATATATTCAACATCATCTATTGTTACTAGAATCCTACGATTTGTATCCCGAATCCTGATTTACATCCCAAATCCTAAGAAAAATGATTTGCATTTATATAACGAATCCCATTTATAGATGAATCGTAGGATTCAGGTGTGAATCTTATGATTCCATACTCGTTTCATCAAATCTTACGATTCAAGCGATTCCACTGAGCGATAGAGGAACTACAACCAATAAGTTAACATTAATAATCTTTTGTCTTTTTTCTCTTCTTTTTTTTTTTTATAGCATTTTTACCTTTAAAATGTTATTTAGTAGTTAATGAAATCTCTTAAAAAATTGTGGTTTTGAGAAGGTTTTAGATATGAATAAAGAACATGAATTTAATTAAAGCGTTCGACTATACATATAGGTCTTGTCTATATCTTATTATATATAATATAATATATCTTTTTCAGTTTTTTCTTCATTAACACTTTCATAACTTCAAGAGACATCCTACTATGCAAACTTGGTGGTTTGTATAATACTTTTATTTTTATATTTTGATTTAAAGATAGCAATATATATATATATATATGTATTGATACCTTAAACTTATTTAACTATTTACACATATCATTTATTATATATTAATATATGTAATGATGTTCTTGATATGATTGTATGATAAACTTACTTGTCATTGTATTTACACTACCATGAGTGAGAAAATGGATAGATTATGAATAACAAATTATTTTCTTCTTTTAATTATTTTTCATCTTTATTATAAAGAAAAAAAATCATACAATTCATGATTCGATTTGATTCATGGGTATGATCGATTTGCGATACAATTCCGACTTTCAGAACAAGATCATCCCTAGAACTTGCCTAAAAACAGTGGCAAAGACAACATGGCAGAAGAAGCAAAATTGCAGCAAGGACAGCATCAGCACTGCCAACCTCTAAAACATTATAAAGCAAGATCTCTCACTGGGATGACAGATTCTTGAGTAAGTGCATGGTGTGCAATCTAAAAGTATAATCCACGGCTAGGTTGTTGCACTTGAGGATATTTTAGAAAGTCCGAACATTATATAATCAGCCTGTTATTTATGGCTTTAACAAGTATTGAAATTTCTACACACACGCTAAAATGATTTTTCAAATAGCTTGAAGGATACCTTGGCATTAATAAATTTTAGTGCTGTTTTATAAGGAAAGGTGGGTACACAAGCTTGGATTCCAAGTGGTAATCAAAGGAAGGCAGGTCCAATCAGTGAAATACATGCAATCAAAACAGAATAGAGAGACAGATGAAAAGATCTAGAAATGCATAACAAATGGTTGAACATGTGGTCGAAACGAATAGAGAACATCAGGGATATATTCTGTAAGAACAGACAAGAAACATTTGCTATTTGACATAAACGTAGTTAAGTTTTTTATTAAATTAATGGTTCCCAGAATTAGAGATACACACACAGACACACACTAGCTTTTTATTAAATTAATGGGTCAGACAGAGACACATAAAGAGAGCAAATTTGACATCTCCATGCCAAACTCAACTAACCATTTTTTTTTTTTTAAACACATATATATTTCAAAAGAAGTTCACGCGAATAAAAAAATGCAGCATACCCATAAGCAGTGACCCACTCCTCTTCATCAAGATTGCCCATAGGCAAGCTATTTTTTGGAAAATCTGGCCTTGCCACTTCCCTTGGTGGCGGAAGTGTAATTAAAGCTCCTGCTTGGACCACACCATCCACAGGAGACCCCTTCCCCTTCTCATCCTCCTCCCCACTAGTTTTGGCAGGGGACCACCAGCTCGAAGTCACCGGACTCTGTTGCGCCGCTTGTTCCCCACGCACAGCATAAGGCGCGGTGGCATCAGTTCTGCTTTTCAAAGGAGAGACAGAACTCTGACCAGGTGTTCTCGTCTCCGACATGAATTCAGGAGATAGTGAGTAATCTCCAATGGCTGATTCTGGTGAGAATTCTCGACGGTTTTCTAAAGTGAAGACCGGGGGTGGTGGAGGATCTGACCCATTGAAATTCTCAAGCCAGAGAGCTGAAACTGCAGCTGCCTGGCCAGGGCTTGTGAACTTTCCTCTGTGGGTAGAAACTGGTGTCGCAAGATCGCGGAAAAAAAGCGACTGTCTTCCACCAGATTTGGGAGTTCTCTGCACTGTTGTGCTCATCCTTTTATGCTACTTTGTAACTCAACAAGATGTTCACAAATCAGAAAACAAGCCAAAAGAAAAACCCCTGGAAGGATATGACAGGCACAATTGCAAAGTTAGGTGTTGGAGATTCCTCAAATCTTTTTACAAACTAACAAAAATTGTAAGAGTTCAATAGGAAATAGAATGTAGCAAGAAGAAATAAAAGCAAAGCAAACTCAGATCTGAACATGAGGATGTTTCTACAACTAAAATTTCAAGAATTACCAAAACCACACCAGTCTTCAATGTTTTTTTACCAAAACCAATGAAGTAGTCATGCAATGAAAAGACATCTGAAAACCCTATTTTGGGCTTGAAATGTATAAACAAACGAAGAAATGATACCTGCTGTTGAGGAGGAAAGCAGAGATTGGAGAGCTTTGCAGGCGTTTGGATCTTCGGAGATGACCGTTGAAGCAATCGCAATCGCAATCGCAATCGCAATCGAAATCACAATTGCGATCGCTGGTGAGTGATACGCTAGAGAGAAGGAAGCGGTCGGTCGAAAAGAGAGGGAGGGAGGGAGAGGTTTAAAACCCTAGACCGGACATTTCGGGGGAACATAAAAAATTGTATACCAACAACGGGTCATTTTGAAGTAATTAATAACAATGGGGAATTTTCAAGAATATTTTAGACTTTTGCTGAGTTTTGAAAGGAGAAAAAAAAGTCTTGTAAATTGATTGTTTCATGTTTGAATTTTCATTCATCTTTCTTCAAAATAAGTCCTCTCTGAAGATCAAATCCATCACCTGGAGGGCATGTTTGTGCAGCAGTTTTTCGTTGGGGAAAATGTTTTGCCGTGGCGTTTATAAGATTTTGCATTTGGTGTAGCCATTTTTCCTCAATGAAGGCCGAAAAAATTGATTAACTTTCTTCAATTTCACATAAAACCATTTTTGATAAGGGAGATCAGAATAGGGTTTCTGCAGCGTTGCACTAATGTGCTTGCATTTTTTTTTTTTTTGTCTATTTTTTTATAATGATTAAAATGTCATTCTTTTCTAACTAATTTATTCTTTTCATTCTCTCCGTGACTTGCTTAGCCTATTGGTTGCTTGGTGATGATAAAGTTATCAAATGACCCCTCCAACAAGGGTCGAGAAAAAGAAAAAAAAAAAAAACACCCATAAAAATGAGGACTTTCTTATAAAACTCGAAGATAGGCTTGGACAACAATTTGAATGTCAAGATCGGATAATAATAGGCTCGGCTTGACCTTCTTATTTTTTGTATCTATGTATGTGTGGATTTATTTGAATATATGTATATCTATGGAATTTTATGTGATTTTTTGTACTTAATTTCTTATATGATTCTTATGCAATTTTCATATAAATAAGTCATGTATAATTCTTTTTTTTTTTTTTTTTTCAACGGGTGTGGATTGATTTACTATTCAAGAAATACATGCAAAATGTTTTAATATATGTGGATTTGACTGACCATGATGCTTAGGGTTTGACTGACCATGATCCTTAGATTTAATAAAGACAAAAAAAGTTTGTAAATTATAATATCGACCAAAAGGCTTTTAAATCGCTCGCTTTTCTTATTTTTATTGTTTTGCTAAATGGTGATATCGCAGCTCACTTGTTTGAGCGAATATCGATGCTCACTTGTTCTACTTCATTTGTATACGGTAGGGGTGTAACGGTTCGATTAATCACGTGTTTTTGAAAAACTATTAACTGAATCATATTTTATATATGGTTTTCAATTTTTAAAAATCGTAACCGTAACTATACCTTAAAAAATCGTTAAAAAATTGAACTGTGATTAACCATATTAGATGATTTAGTTATAGTTAATCGTCACCTAAAATACATATATGTTTTTTTTTTTAAGATGCAAAATACATATTCAAAAGTCAAAACCAAGTATCATAAATATCAAATTACATAATTCCAAAATACTAAAGTAGCATTTAAATGTTTCACATAGACAAATGAAATAATAAAGTGTTGGGGGTGTAACGGTTCGGTTAACCGTGTGTTTTGGGTAAGTCAATTGTATTTTACAATGAGATTCGGTTAATAAACGTGAGTCGAAATTGAAACTGAAATCGAACCGTGAAGTTCGGTTTTCCGATTTTAATAACCGCAATTGAAACTGTGAAACATAATTATTAACGGTCGGTTTGATTCGGTCGGTTACAAACAATTTTTCGATTTTTTTTACACTTCAAGTATATATATGAGCAAGGGTATCCTTGTTCGGGGTCTTTTTGGTCAATATTTAAGTTTGAGGCCTTTTTGGTCTTAACAAAAGTCTACCAAAATTTTATAGGTAAAATCCTCTATTAATATTAGTTTTTTGATCGGGTGCCAAATTCTCTTTACTTTCTCTCTCTTTAATCCGAGCCAATAATTGCTAGCCTTCATTAAATTTTTTTACTAAACTGAAATTGAGAACTTTATGGTCCTTAATATTTTATATTTTTAACAACTAGTGTATAATCCTAGGCGGAAATACATTTACGAGGGAAAAGAAAATTTTCCGCGGAAATACATTTACGAGGGAAAAGGAAAATTTTCCGCGGAAAAGTCGAACATCTGCCCCCTCACCTGTGGGTCCTGTGAAAACTCTATGACTTCTGAAGTGAGGTCTGAAAGCTTCGTTGGTTGTTCTCTTCTTCTGTTTTTCCATGTCGATCGAGGAAAAGAAAATGCTCGATTCATGGCGAAATCCATCCCAGCGTGCAAAAAACGTGATTTTCTTTTCTCATTTTCTGATTACCATCGTCTTCCTTGTATTAGATCACGTATCTCTTTCTGTTACAAGATCTAAACCCCCTAACGATTGATTTTCTTCTTACATCAACAACAGAAGCAGCAAGGGAGCGAAGACCCATGGTTTGCAGTCAGTCTAAGGCCCGAAAACTTCATCCCAGGCCTCATCGTCGGCTTCCTTCTTGGGCTATTCATGGATTTCTCAAGACCCACCAAACCCAAGTCCTTATCCAATAATCTGACAAAGCGGCAACAACTGGCTTCAAATTCTGGCGCCGACGAAGAGCTCAAAATGGTAGTTCTGTACTTCTTCTACATGAATTTGCAGGAATTCGAAGTTGGGTGTTGTTGTTCTTTTTTGACCATGTAATCGGCTGCATTAAAAGGGTTCTGATTTTTTTGGGTACTTAATGGGTAGATGTATATGATGAACTTAAATTTATTTTGGGTTTTTTAAGGTGTGTTTGGATTTATATTGGAACACAAGTTGCAGCTAGAATGTCTACTAATGTGGCAGAATGGAAGGATTTTTTTTCTTCTGTTGCCTGTTTGGTGCAACATTGAATGCACTAGGTGGAAGAAGTGTCAGAATGTCCTAGTTTTGTAGTTGAATGCAACGAATGTAATATTGGGCGTAAAAAGCATTCTGCCCACGCCAGAGTGTGAAATGTTGAAAGGAAAATTTTAGTTGTTTTATAGGATCCAAATTTACCATTATATGGAGTGGAGGATTGTTTTTAATCACATTAGAATTAGGGAGGGAAAAATCGAGGAGCGGAAGGAAGTTATTTTAAGGAGACATGTTTTTGGATTGTGGGAACTTGAATTGGAGAATACAAAATGCACATGCCAGTGGGTCAGATATAATTTAGATGCTGTGTGATGGTATATTTTGGGTGGACAGGATATATTAATGATCAAATCTCTCAGTATGAAAAGATGGTGAATGGTCGGAAGATACACCCCTTTTAGATGCACATCTGAAAGAAAGTTAACCAAAAATGTTTTTCAGGATGGATATGAATTATCATACAACCAATCCAATGGTGATTTTAGTTGCGTCCAAAGGAATTTAAGAAATTTAGCTTCAAGATAGATGTATTGGAATGAATTGTATGTAATTTTTAGCTGATCTTATTAATAGGATGAACTATCACTCTGTGTCCTTTTTTGGTGTGTGGGTGGGTTGGGAATTTGGAATGAGGATAGAGAATTTGGTGGTATTTTCTTATTCTTAAAGACATATATGAGGGAGAGGTAACGGGTACGAGAACTACCTGTGGAGGGACAATTGAGTTTCACCATAAGCATGCACCAGGGTCAGTCTCATGCATTTATCTCTTTATACTGATTATGGATGAGTTAACTGCTCATATTCAAGGGGAGGTACCTTGGTGTATGTTTTTTGCAGATGATATATTGTTGGTGGATGAATCAAATGTGAATCTTAAGAGATGACATGAGACTTTAGAAGTACAACATAATATATGGAGTGCAACTTTTGTGGGCATAAACAAAGAGTTGAAACTACTTTGAGAATTGAAGTTCAAGAGATGTCACAAAAAGACTCATTCCGATACCTTGGCTCGATAATTAGTAAGGATGGAGAAATTGATGAAGATGTATACCATAGGATAAAAACAGGACGGTTGAAGTGAAGAGTTGCTTTTGGAGTGCTTTGTGATCGGTGCATGACTGCATACCAACAAGATTAAAGGGAAATTTTTACAGGACAATGATTAGACCAAATATGGCGTATGAAGGAGAATGTTTGCCAATCAAGAAGCAACACTTGCACAAAATGAGTGTAGTAGAGATGAGAATGTTGAGGTGGATGTGCGGTAAAATTAGGAAGGATATAATCAGAAATGAGCGCTTTCGGGAGCATTTGGGGTTAGCATCAACATGAGATAAAATAAGAACCCGTTTGACATGGTTTGGACATGTCCAATGCAGGCCAACAACGGCGGTGGTGAGGAAATGTTTTTCTATACAAGTTGATGGCCCACCGTGGGGAAGAGGATAGGGATGGAAGTAGCAGCTATAGATTTGAAGAAGTACAGCCTATCTAAGGATTTGGCTCAAGATAGATTGGAATGGAGAAATAGTATTCATGTAGCCGACCCCGACATGGTTGGGACAAGGCTTTGATGATGATGATTTATTTTTATGCACTATCCTTCTCAATAATTTTTTTGGGAAACCCATATCGAGGGAAAATGGAGCCTCATGCATATTGCTTCCTCTTTTGTTTCATTAGTTGCATCTAAATCACAACCTATGGCTGTTTTACATTAAAAAAATGCTTTTCATTCCCTAATGTGATACTGTGGATTACAGGTTTTGGTTGTTAGACAAGACTTGAAGATGGGAGCTGGGAAAATTGCATCTCAATGTGCTCGTAAGATACAGAATGTTGAATGGTGCATGTTTTTCTCATTTTGTACTATATATGTTGACTCCTTTAATTTAGCGATTTTTTTATACTCTTCCTTTTTTCTTTTGGTCATTGTGTCATGGTATTTTTCCTCTTCTATATTTAATTTCTCTCTTTTGAATTGGGGATTGGGTTTTGATCTTGTATGTCTTGACATTTAAGTGCTGACTGCTGCTGTAGAAATCACTCCTATGCCGATTTTAGCATTGAGGGCCCTTTCTACGGAATTCCTAGGATCCCTAAGACACGGGCTTCTATCCAAGAGGCTAATGTTGAAGAATCACAGTTGGATCTATAAGATCATAAAAAATCCCCATGTGCTAGGAAAAGAATGCCCACCCTTCACGTTATGAAATTAAATCTCATGGATTTGATGACCCCATGTAGATCTCCATCCTTGACCCTTCACTCTTCGCCCTCGAGATCAAATCCCTTTGCACATGAATTCCTGGGAAGTTGGTAGGGATACAGCAAATGGACCTCTATGGAATTTGTATTGTGTAATGACATCAAGTCGTGGGCCTAGCACAAGATGTTTATTGGTCTTGGCAACTTGAATATTTGAGTCTTAGGGCCCATTTGGCAATTTACTAGTTTAGTATAAGTAATGTAAAGCCTCCATTTTCAGACAAGGGGTCACATCAAAAGTACACATCTTCAAAATTCCCTCCTTTTTAAAAAAAAAAAAAGTAAAAAAGCAACCTCATTTCTCCACTAAATGACAAAAATACACCAACTTTTTATACAAAGAGTCAAAAAGATTCCTTACCAATCCATTAAAGACAAAACACCATCATAACCCCCCTTATATTTTATTTTATCTTGATTTGATGCTTTACTTCACTTTTACTTTATTAGTAAATTGCCAAATGGGCTTCCTAAGCCACCGATATTTGACTCTTAGGAACTACATTTTTATTGTTTCATTGAATCCATGTTACGCATCTGAATTTTGCAGATGCAGCCACTGGGATGTATGCTGAATTCATGCAAAGGTAAGTTGTGCTAATCTGCTTTACACTTCTCTATTTAGGTATTGGCCCTTTTCTGTTTTTTGAATGGTAGGCTTGAAGACTTTGTTAATCCATGTAACCATTGTAGCCACCGATCTTTATTGAGACAATGGGAGCAATATGGCCAACCTAAAATAGTTGTTACGTGTAAGAATCAACAAGAAATGTGAGTGGATTCTATTTATTAGTAATTGCCTATTTGTAACAACTTTTCCTATAGCAACACACTTGTTGACACATTCTGTTTCTTTTTTCACATTCCATCAGGAATAAGCTAAAGCAGGTGGCGGATAGCATTGGCCTTCCTACTTTTGTTGTTGCTGATGCAGGGCGTACACAGGTGTCCTTTTGTCCATATATCATTGTCCTCTTTGTTCCATTGTTGTTGTTTTTGCTGTTATCATAAGCAACAGTGAAAATTGTATCAAAATTCTGAGAAGATATACAACATGCATTATGGCAAGAGGAAGCAGTTTCAACACAAATGTTTTCCCTGGAAATTCCTTCTTTTGTTTATTATTCCATCACTGCTCTTGTACCACCCACCCACATCCATACGCCCACTTGATATGAGGAAATGGACCATCGAGTGAATAAGAACCTCTAGGGTTCCGTCACCATCTTTATTCTGTGCTTGCATTATGCATTATGGGAAGGATTTCATTAGTCTGCACTTCATCTATGTTGGGATGTTTGCCAAGTTTTAAACATAGAAGCACTCATTTGTCTGTTACAATGTAGCAGCAGTGAAATTCTTGGACAAAAACCTACTTTTTGAAGGTATTCATTGCACTGTCAAGTTGATGGTCATAACAAATTCTTCGTTCATAGTACAAACCTCCTGGTGCAGTATTTTAAGCCCTATCTAGTCATGTTCTCCTGATAATTCTGATTCATGATTTGTGAGCATGAAAGGTACTGTTCAAGATTCAGCTGAACTCAACAGCGAGAATAACAATAATTGGTATTTTTACTTGAAGAACTAAGTCTGCAAGATCTGGAAATTAATGATGTTACCCCTAGCAACATGGCTCACCCGCTTGTCTTGGTTTCTATAGTGATGATGTGTTCATCCAGTTTTTGTGTTGACGCACTATGGGTGATTATCCATTTTGATTCTCTGCAGATAATTTTGTATAGATATTGAGTGTACCACTTCGTGCAAACAGTACATGCATAGTGTGTGTGTGTTTTTTTAATCGGTAACAGTACATGCATAGTAAAGAAAAATACATGACACAAATGACATTGACACTGCCTCATTGCTGATGATGCCCACATGCAGATAATGATTGGCAAGGATACATGGAGTGGGATGTGACTCAGTCCTTCCTGAAACTTGAATTTGATATGGATATGGATATAATGGGTATCCACATCCCATACTCTGTGCCGTGACAAATTTGCATTTGGATGTGCATGAGCCCATATTACAGAACAATAAAAAAATAGAAGAAAATGAATCCGTATTACATCTGAATGCTAATAAATCATTTTACCTGAATCCATGATATAATATGGTACTGTTATCATGAGTAAATGCAATTATCCGTACATCCTAGCTAACGACTATCCTAGCTAACGACAGTTTCGATGCAATCCATGAAAGGTGCAACTGCTCTAATTTTGCTATGCGTTCTACATTTTATGATCACTCCATGGCAAAACAGCAGATTTTGAGTCCTTATCATAGGGCACAAGTAGTTACAAATGTTTGATATATGGGAAGAAAAAATGAATATTTTCAGTTTTTTCAAATGTAAATTTTCTCTTGAAAAGAAGTTACTGCAGGACTTGATTTTAAATCACCAACCATTTTGAAATTTAGCTTATTATGATCTGATAGAAATGGAACGCCGATGCAGTTATAACTTATAAGTTACATAACTTGGATAGGTATGTTATGTTAGATAAGTGCTAAAGGTACAATTCTTGAGGTACAATTATTGATAAATATAAAATGCAGCAACAGTTTTAGATGTATCATAAAATTTGTAGGCATGATATATCAACAATAGCTTAACTCCAAGATAAAAAATTAGATTTAGTTTGTACAAAAAGCCCTTCAGCTTGGGCCAACATGCTTATTACTTATTAGACATGGCAGGTTTTTTGAAATTGTTTACCGAAACAATTTATTATTATTTATTTATTGCGCCCACATCAAACCACCCCCACCCCACCCCCGAGCACTGGTGCTCATTATAAGGCGAGCACTGTTTCTTGTGGGCCTCACCTAGGGCATCCCCAACCAACACACACATATCGAACTGTGTATGGTGATGGAGGCTCAAGTCATTATCCCGACCACTTGATCAACGTTCAACAAATTTTCACTGTCCAAAATTAGTACGTAGTCAATCCAACGGTCCAGTCCATTCGGATGGGTGCCAAACCTGGGATCGCTGACTATCAGGGGTCCCTGTTTTATTGTCCACTCCGATGGATAACCAGGTAGGCCCCACTAGGTATTTAGGAACCGGTGCTCACCTGAGGTTTTTCCTTATTTATTCATTGGAAATGCAGTTTTATTGTTGTACCAATGAAAAGGTATGCTAGAGAATAATTTTTTGCGGCTGAGATATCTTGCCTTGAACAGGTAATGGCTGGGTCAAAAACAGTTCTTGCTATTGGACCAGGTGAGACCCTCAGATGCAATAATAGTGTCTTTTGTCATTGTATATTTATTTCATTTTCATATTGCTGATGATATGTGAATATCTTGTGCCTGCAATTTTCCTATTAGAACTACTATGATTTCTGAATAATCCGAGACATTGATTGATGGTTTTTTAACTCTCCAAGGGACTGCCTTACTGCACAGCAGTTTTCTATGTACCGGCATCTTTAGTTTTTGAAAACTCTAACCAGATTTTTCTTTTTTCCTTCTCTCTTTCTTCTTCATCTTCTTTTAATAGTTTCGATCTATAAAACTCTAGCCAGGTATTATATTAATTGTTTTCACAATCAAATGCAATTGACCTTCGCTATGAGCTTGCCAAAGAATGATTTTATGGTTTCAATTGGATGGGAAAGCTACTACTGAAAATACTATAAGACACCATTGCTTATTGTGTGTAGATAGCTCATTGTCAAGCACGTCCTACGTTGACGTTGTTTGTGCTCTCTGCAGTGATACTATTTGTGATCTCCTACCCTAGTCCTCCTTTTTGTTTTATAGCAGCTGTAGACATCATAATCTATTATGCCATAGTAGCACCGAGTGGTAGTCACCAGATGATCCTCTCTATTTTATACCATCAACTTTCACTTTGATTATTATGTCCTTGTAATAGTTTTCAAATGATTTGACTCCAAATCTTTTTTAATAGGTCTAGATTATCCTTATTTAATTAATAAGCACACACCATCTGTAAGCTACATATAAGAAAGCTAATCTTAGATCTACCGCATGAAGTCATCCATAACTGGGACCCTTGTTCCATCCAAACTCCAATTGGCAACTAATTGACACTCCATAAATAGTTTGTATGTCCCATCTTATGTCAATGTCTTATAGAAGTGCCTTTTAAGTTTTAATCCAAGTGGCACTCACTTTCACAAGCCTGCCACATGTTTATACTTTGTCATATGCCGGCCCTAAGCTCAAGTAAAATGAAAAGGATTTCATCAGATTGGCAAGTAAAGCATGCTTCCATATGGGTTTTTCATGTCCTATTAGGAAGTTAAGATTGGCCTGGGTAATATAAAAAGAAAGAAACTTCAATGTTGTTGCAAGTATACATGCAATTTAAACTGGATTAGGTAGATTCATTAAAAGGACACTAGTATTAAAAAAAAAAAAAAGAAGTCTATCAAGCACATGACTTGTTCATTTCTTTTTTCAAGTATTTTTTTAAATTAATAGAGCTTTAACTCATCATCAAGATTCCTTTTGCAAGCATGCTACATTCCCCTCTATCATGCGTCAGTTTGATGCGTTCTTAGATGTAAGCACATTGGCCCATTTGTTTTTGCATGTAATTGAATATATAGGAATTTATGGTAAAATGGGTTCCAACAAAGGACTATGAAAGATGTACGCAGTGAAGTATAGAAGGTGGAGATGTAGATGGGACCTCGACTTTTCTTGGATTTGAATTACCAGGGGGATGATGACTTTTTCATTTTTCTATTGAAGGGGAAACTTTTACATGGCCGGTCATGGATCTTTTACCTTTGTTTTTTCTGTTTTATCCATTTTGGGAATAGTTTTCTTATAATTCCTGAGAATTCAATTCCGTGCAGACAAATAGATCCCAAGTGATTTTTTTGGGTTAACGTCTTTATTCGTAACCATTCCCGAAATAATCCTTGCCTACTTCTCTGCAACAACCAGGCACTTTTACTGTGCCAAGTTTGGCAGATGACTGAATCAACCCCTACGAACTTTGCACTACAATGGCCGCATATTTTGTACTTCTGGAGAGCACCCTAGCATCAGGAGTTGTTCATTTCTCCACTTTCACTGCAACTGGCTCAGGCACGCCAGGATTTGTCGGTGAACTACATTTTATCATAAATATGCTGCAAAGTTTATAAAGTCTGGTGCCTATCTGAACTGAACCTTTGACCTTTACTCGTGGATCAACACATGGAGTACTTAGGATGGGTCGAAATGGAGAAATAGAATTCATGTGGCCAACCCAAGCATAGTTGGGACAAGGCTTTGTTGATGATGACGAAACTCTTAAACTAGCTTGCAGTACTACATTTTCTATCTCTCTGTGTGTGCAGTCAAGTCCCACACTTCATGCGTCCAGGTCAAGCAAGTGTGCATACAATACAATCTGAATCAGTCCATCTAATCAGCTTAGCATATGTACCTTTAAACTCACAAATTAGACAGCCAACCATTTTAGTCAAGCAAAACTTTTCAAGGGTGAGCTATGTTAATTAGTTCATAACAATGCTAGCAGGATAACTACAAAGTTGTAAACAAAAGTGCTTGTAATTATCTTCCTTCCATTTCAAGAAGTACTTTTAGAGATTTAATGTCATCTGAATTTTTTTTCTAGCAGGCAGAAAATCCTCAGTCGATTCAGTTACTGGGAAATTACGCCTTCTCTGACCGCATGCCAACTGTATAAGGTTAATATACTGTATTCTTTAGGAGCAGATTTATTTTTTCACGCGATGACTGTTTATTGTGTGTTATTTATTCTCTCACCGTTGTTTCTTTATTTGATTATTTGTTGTGTTGGTAGTGATCTGCATGCAACAATGAAAATTCTGGCATGGAGAAGAAGCAAGCAAACTCATAGCTTCCAAGGAGAACACATTCCAGAACTGCTCTCAACCATGATAATTTACTTGCAGAGTTCTGATTATAATCCAGTGCAGGCATGTTGTGGCTGCACTCATAAGTGTTGATTTGTGAACAGGCCCATTTGTAATGCACATTAAAATGAAGGGTTAGTGACTGAGCGCTGGACATTGTAGTTTAGACCTAGAAATATTGGATCTGGGTCAAAGTTCAGACCTGATGTTCTGGTCTGGATTCAGGGCCCAGTGCCCACTATGGTGATGGATCCTGTTATTTATATGAAATTATACTACAGCAGTGAGCAGACTATTTTTTTTAAAAATATTTTATATTCTTACAAGTTATTGCCATGGGGTCAAGTGTCAACATAATCTGGTCTGGGTCTGGGTCTGGGTCTGGATTTGAGTCCTGTGCAGGATCCCTCTTGGTGAAAATCGCGCTTGGACAACCAAATTATCTGATGGTTAGATTCTTTCCATAGAAACTATAATCTGCCTGGACTGGAGTAGGGCTTACAAGATAGATGATGGCCCATCAAATCAAGGATGTACACGAGTGGAATGAGAAAGCAAAGGGAAACTCCTTGAACTGTTTCTATCTAGTTGGGCTATATCCATCTTGGTTATGATTAATGGAAAGCTCAGAAGTGTCTCATAACTGTTATTACTGATCAAATGTCTAATTATGATTGGTTGTTGAAACTGATGATGGAACTCTTGTTGTTGATCTGCTGACATTTTTTTTAAAGGATAGAACTGTTGGGGATAGACTGAAGCAAGTCTTATTGGTAGTGATTGTGTTAAAAAGTTGTTGGGGGATATTCTTGAGCATCATCGACAGGGGGGGTTCCAAATGTCCACAAGACTGACGGTCCAAGTCTGATGGGTGCAATGTAATGGATTTGGATAATCCAATTTGTCAGTGATCAGATGGAGAATCATTGAGTCCAAATTGTCAAAATTATCACCATGATAGTTTTTAAGCATGGTTGTGTCCATCTTGAATATAAAATTAGGATGCTGCGGGGTTCATTATGATTTTATCATTTATGAATTATGATTTATGGACTATAGTGCCTTATTCCATCATCAGCGGCACACTTCCCTTGTGTGGGATTCATGATTAGACCCAATTTATAAGTAGAACAGGCCCCAAACTGAAATTTTATTTTTGGTGGGTCGTTTTGGCCTGACGTCAACAGCAAATTTCCTCTACTCAAAATCAATATTTCAACGGCTAACAATCATCCCCTGGCAAGATCCAATGGATCAATTTCATGCCCTTGGTTCATTTGTTTGGGACCTTTTAGCATTACTTAGAAAAGAAGAAGAAAAGCCTCGAACTGCCCCCATTTTATTGAACGATCAGATTTTGACTTTCTTGATGGGGTCCATCATCGGAGGACATTGATGGCCTTTCTATATAAAACCCTCCCAAAACCCTTCTCACAGAAAAACCGCAGCTCCTCTTCTTCTCTCTCATTTCTTGTAATGGCGTCTCGATGTCAATCCATCTCAAAACCAGCATTTTCCCTCATGAGATCCTCCTTGGTCAAGGGAATGAGAAGGCCAACCAGCCCCATCTCTCCGACCACTCTCCTTCCACGACCATCTCACTCCTTTTCAAGGCATCTCTCTCTTCCTCTCCCTCTCTCTCTCTCTCTCTCTCTCTCTCTCTCTCAATTACCCCCATTTCCTAAGCTTGATGTTGTTTCCTTCTTTCTTTGTTTTTGAGGATTTCAGGTTGAGATCTGAAATGGGTAGTCTCCAAACGCTTCTACCCTTGTACAGTGCTGTATCATCGGCTCGATTGACGTCGTGTCTGGGCATGGATTCAAGGAGCTCCAGATCGCTGTCTCAGGGTACGCTTGAAAACCCAGGGGTCTGATTTTTTCTTTTCTATACCAGTAAGGATCCTTCTTTTACGTTTTCATCTCACCCCTTTTTTTCTTACAGAAGAATATGGTATTGTATGTCGTGATTTTTCTCTTCTTGTGGTTCTGCTTGTGCTTTTGTTGTGGGGTTTAGATGCACTTTGGAATTGATTTGCACTAACTGGCCCTGATAAATTAGCCAAATTGCATCTTACTTTTCTTAGTATTCATAGGGAGGGATAGGACTCCAAGTCTCACTTTATAATGTTAAGACTTTAAATACTACTTTTGAGTACAGAAAAAACATAGGAAAAAGAAAAAATTCTGAGTTGGGTTTGTTACTACTTGTAAAGGATATGGCCAGTTGAGTGGCAGCAGAAACAAATTTTATATAGTTATTATCTTTCTATATAGATAAACCAAACCAAATCAAGCCTTTTCCCACTAGGTGGGGTCGGCTATATGGATTTTACGACGCCAATCAAATCTATTTAGGGCCTTATCCTTCGTTAGATCCATATAGGCAAGGTCTTGTTTCTTTCCAACTTCTCTTGGGTCTCCCTCTCCCTCTCCCACTCCTGGCAATCTCCATGCTTTCACACCTTTTAACAGGTGCCTATGTTGGACGCCTTCTAACATGGCCGAATCATCTTCGTCGATTTTCTTTCATTTTATCTTTAATCGGTGCTATTCCTACTTTGCCCCTAATCTCCTCGTTCCTGATCCTATTTCTCCTTGTGATCCCGCACATCCATCTTAGCATTTTCATCTCCGCAACTTCCATCTTCTTAACATGATTATGCTTTACTGCCCAACACTCTGATCCATATAACAACGTTTGGTGTACCGCCACCTTATAATACTTTCCTTTAACCTTGAGAGGGACTTTCCGATCACACAAGACGCCCGAAACACTCCTCCATTTGGTCCACCCTGCCTGAATCCTGTGACTTATATCAGTGTCAATCCCTCCAACGGAGGCATTGATATATTGTGGTAACCATCTTGTGAATTTGGGATATATTGTGGTAACCATCTTTCTATATATATATATATATTTTTTGAATGGTTCTATAGTGGATATATTGTGGTAACCATCTTGTGAATTTGGGATGTGATGAGGTGTATAGTTTTGAAAATGCTTCATATATAGAAGAGGTCTCTAGTCTGGCATGAGAGAGAGAGAGAGAGAGAGACAGGTGTACAGGAGAATGGAGGTGATGGGTACATTTAATTCATTTTTTTCATAAAACCCTCCTGGTCATCGAATGGACCTTGACCTGATCCAACATGTTCAGGTCCAAAGCATTTGAGTAGAAACTCAGTATATACTTGAACTTGAACCGGAAATAGTTGGGTCCAAAATAAATACCCATACTGCTGCTAAGCTTCTGATGTATAAAAGTTACCATTTAAAGAAAGATAAAGAGAGAATACAATTATTTTTTTGGTTTCTTAATACAAGTGAAAGGTGATGGTAATTGGCTTAAAAGTTCTCTAACAATATTTGTAACATGAAGAAAGAAAAAGACATCGAAGTCAAATATATTGGGTACGTTTTGTACAAAATCAACGCACACTTATTATTATTATTATTATTATTATTATTATTATTATTTATTTATTTTAAAACAAAAGGAGCCACAAGATTTGATTTTTGTATGTTTCATATTACAAATTGAATGGGTTAGCAAGAAAAATTGAAAGTTTTTAGAAAATCAATTCAGACTTAAGATTCAAATAATTTTCCACAAGGTCTGTTTCTAATTGTAAGGTTTTGATACCAATGGCGACAACGTGCTTCTTTGGGATGATGTATGCTGTGGTAATGATTGATTGAGTGGCCGTTTTCTATTGTTTCTTAATGTGGCAACTTACATGGATTTAATGGAAGAAGGTCGTCTGGGCTTCTACAATTTTGGCATAATCTTTGTGTTTAGGAAGTGGAATAGTAACTCTACTTCTTTCTATTCCTTCTCGACATTTTGATGAGGTTGTGGTGACAATGACAAGGGTTGTTTTCATTGAAATCTTTCAATAGTAGATTGTATGTGCCATCTAGAGTATTTGATTCATTTTGTACTTGTGAATATTCTACCACCTTCAAGAGTGTATTTTGTGACTTTTGTCAGATTGTTGCTTTAGACAAAATCCTGACCAAGACCTTTGAAGTGGACAGTATGTTATTGTCAGAAGATGCTTGTTATGCTTGGACACTCAACTATTTGTTCTTTAATTTTGTTTCTCCATGTCAGTGGGGGCTATTTCTACAGCTTCTCAGAATTCAGTGAGTATTGTTAGGATCCGTGAATTGTGACATTTTGACTTCATCCATTCTCGGCATGGGAGTATTATATGGGATCAAGCATTGGTGGCAAACTGACAATATTGTTATACTTATGAGTTGAAAAGAATAATTGTAGTTCTCTAACATGGTTGACTCTATTAAAGGTATTAAATAGATCAGAATGGAGAAAAAGAATTCGTGTAGTTGACCCCAACATAATTGGGAGAAGGCTTTCATGATCATGATGATGATTTTTTTTATTTTAATAATCAATAAAGAAATTGATGATGTGCAGCCTTCAGGTTAGTAGTGGGGCTGGTTCAATTGTTGTAGTTTGCCTCTTGCTAATTTGAGTAGGAATATACGTTGGCCTTTTTTTGTTCGGGCTCTAAAGATTAATTTTGATTGTAGTGTATCTCAGGAAACTCTAAGGGACTAGCATTGTTGATATCATTCAAAATTATGTTGGTATTGGTTGTCGAGATTGTGCTAAACTTATTGAAGGTTATAGTTCAAATTAAGCAGAGGTGTTAGAATTGCTAGTTGGTTGTCATGAACTCTTGAAGTTGGGGGTAAAAAGTGGCGCTGTTGTGGAGGCTGACTCTTTTTGTCTGTTCCTTTTGGGCTTCCATGAATTCTTTGTTTCTTAGGAGATACTTTATGAGGAAATTTATGACCTGGCACGTCAGGAAACTTTTCGTTTAGGGGTCGTTTGTTTCTTGTGAAAGTGATTCACATGTGTAAATCACCCACATGTGAGTCATTTGCATAGCTAAATGATTCACATGTGGATCAAATTCTACTGTTTGTTACTAGCATAACATTTCACATGTGTATCTATGAATGGGTTGTATATTGTTTGATGATATCTCAACAACCAAGACACATCAACGGTTGAAAATTGGACATATGGTCGTGCTTGAGCTTCTAAAGAATGTGAACGGTCCTGATTTTACAGGTGGGGCCCAGAACATTAAAGAAATCATAAAAGGCGGACTGGGTAAGTTAGTAACAATAGGTTGTATATTGTTTGATGATATCTCAACATCCAAGCCACATCAACGGTTGAAAATTGGACACATGGCCGTGTTCGAGCTTATGAAGAATATGAACGGTCTTGATTTTACAGGTGGGGCCCAGAAAATTAAAGAAATCATAAAAGGCGGACTGGGTATGTTAGTAACAATAAATTAATCTAACGGTTGTAATTATGTTGATGATATCTCAACCTCCATGCATCATCAACGGTTGAAAATTGGACACATGGCCGTGTTTGAGCTTCTTAAGAGAATGAATGGTCCGGATGTTACAAGTGGGGCTCAAAAAAAAAAAAAAAAGGCGGACTGCTCATTGAGGTACTGTAGCAGTCCGCCTTGTAACAGTAACATGTGATTCTCTTTTACACCTCTTGAGGTGTGAAAATGTAAGGCACAAAAAGGGCCAAGTTTCACACCATTTACATAGCTATTTTACACATGTGAATCAAAATCACACCAAACAAACATGATTTATGTGTATCCGTTACCCATGCAATTCCATTACATATGTAAATGAAAAAAACAAACGACCCCTTAGGAATATTATTTGTAAATTGATTGAGGTCGCTAATGGATTAACTGAAGATGGTGCTAAGTGGTTTGTTTTTTGTGTGGTGTTTGATTTTGTTTACTATAATCTAATTTTTCTTAGTATAATACCTTGTGGAAGTAACAAGTAGTGGCGCTAGAAGTGCAGCAGCAAGTAGGATGTAAGCTATAAGGATTTTTAATTTTTAATTTTTTTAAGATTTATTGCAGGGCTGGGACCTCAAGGTCTGAGGCATGAGTTAAGGCATTCTAATTGCCTAAAACATGAGCCATTAGCCTAGCTTGTAGGTTTACAAGCGTAAGCTTAATTTATGAGCATGCCTTTCTTGATGCATAAATAACGACACAAAATATAGACAATATCAAGACTAATGATTTTAAAAATCCTTGTGTTTTATTTTTTTGGATTTCAATCCAGTGGGGGTTGATGATTTGATGAGTGTCAAATTTGGGCTTGTGGCAATTCACCTGCAAGGGGGGTGGGGGTTGGGGTGGGGGTGGGGTTGGGGTTGTAAGTTGATCATAGGCAGGCTAGGTTCCCCCAAAATAAGCCTGACCACATGGTTCTAATGTGTGGATGTTTCTCAAAATAAATTTTTTGAAATATATATGTTTACATACCACATATGTATTCTACTCTTAAGTTTGTGTTAAAACACTATCTACAGAATGGAGGTTCTTAAAAGTAATGTTTTATTGTTTGAATTCATTATATGGCTATCTAGCTTAGTTGACATTTCACCTCTACGGTTTTTAAAAACAATTTTCTATTCTTACTCAAAAGTGAATGCTGATGCTTACTTTTGTTTGCTAGAATTGGGCCTCTGTGTACCGCGATGAAAGCTCAAGGCTGATAGTGAGTTGGACGGAATTCTAAATATTACTGAAGCCGCATTTCCTATGATTCTGTATGAGAATGTATCATCTGAGATTTATTTTGGTTGTTCATGACTCTTTCCTTCAGAAGGTACTCTGTTGCATTTTAGCAGTGTTATGCTGTGCGTCGAGAAAGTAAAATACCAACAGCTTAGTGATATCATGGGTCGAAGGTGTTAAACTATGGTACTGCATGATGTCATTTCAATAGGGTGCTTTGCAGTAGTATAGTTTAACGGAAGGAATGCTTCTGTTTTGATTTCTTATACCATTTCAAAACATTCTTTATGACTGAACATGCAATGATCTTGTTTTATGCTAATTCCTCTTTAAAATGCCTCTTGATCTTGTCAGTTGCTTCATCTCTATTTTTTTGCTATATTGGGAACTCGAACTAATGGACTCTTAACTCCTGGACATGTGGGAATAATTTCTTGTTCTTTTTCATAAAGTCCATATTAGTGTTTGTGTTTCAGTTTAGATTTCTGCTCTGGAACACTTGGGGCCTTTATTGACACCATGATAAACCAAAACTGCAAGCCCAATTTGTTCCAATTGAAAATAATAAGGATAAATTACTGTAGAACTAGAAGAAACCCTCAATAGTACTGAATTTGAATAACGAAATCAAACCTCACCTGCTGTTTCACGTTGCACTTTCGGTCCAGAGAATGAACAGCCCCTTCTCTAAGGTGATTCAGCCAGATCTCCATCAGATTACCCTAGCAGGCCTGATGATAACCAGTCCTCATAAGACACTCACCAATATGCATTCTGCAGTGAATACAGAAATCCCAGCTGCGGGGCTTCATATCAGTGATCATATGCTGAACGGAGCCCTTGAATGGCCCAAAGGCTGTTGTCGCCTGTCGGCCAGTAGTTTAGAGGTGGAAAAATTAATTTTTACAAGTCCCTTTTGGTTTCACTCTTCTAGTATGTGAAACCCTTATTTTTTTTATTAATGGACTACTTCCCATTACTCTCCCGGGTCTATGGTCTTTTACAGTTTTGTTCATGAGGGCATCACTCATTATTTCATGGAGATGTGATAACAAGCAGGGAAACACTCCCCATTATACTTTCCCTTTTAGATGGTAACGACTTTATTCAAAGGAAGAAAATTAAGGTACCAGAATAGAGACATCCCAAGAAATGACTATGCCAACAAAACACAACAATTCAACAAAGGCCAAGATATTTCCTGGATTAGCCGAAACACTAAATTGGTAGAGAAGCACTTTACGGAGCACACGGAATCTGCTTTACAAGAGCATCAGTCTCACTGCTTGAACCCTTTAAGAGTATTAACAAAAGATACCTGCCAATTTCTGACCCAGTCCTTAAACTCACCTACATAATTGCTGAAATTCTGAGGCATGATACTTTAGCTAGCAGCCCAACTATTCAATCAAGAAGAATTTCCTATGAGCTCAAACTTTCTCATCCTGCACCCTGACATGCAAAGATAATAACTCGACCTTTCAACCTCGTATCGACATGACCCTAAAACTATGATGCCCAGATACGGGATGGATATGTTAGGGACACGCCATGGACATGGCAGGGATTCGGATTTTACATATAAAAAGTTAAGTATCAGATACGACACAACACGATACGTTGCCCCATTTTGAAGTATCCGTGCATCATAGCCCTAAAAGCACCTCATCACCACTGTATTGACATTACAGATTAGATTGCCTATGCAAGATTGGCCCTTCGAGTCACTCTTTAGGCTTACTCTGCTTTATTGAGCCTAAGAATTACACTTAAAGGCCCTTGTAATTGGGAGTAAGCATGAAAGCTCTTGGAGTAATCACGGAATGGAAGAGAAGTAGAGCAAGCTTTACCAAAAGCTAAACTCTTTTTTTTTTTTTTTTTTAAATGTTGAGCCATACATATAAAAGCCCTTTTAGGTTTGGGCCACTATGTAGGATTAAAAATGCTACTTACAATTAATTTTGGCCACTTCCCCTTCTATTTTTAAAAGCAAAACAATATAGCTAGGTTGCTCGTACCAATTGAGAAAAAATTAACTTTTTTTTTTGCTACATTGGGCTATGTTTAGGAGTGGTACTTTAAACTTGAAGACCCAGAGATTGATCCCTGGGGTTTTTTTATTTTTATTTTTTATGATGACGTTGGTATCCCTCGTGGTAGTTTTACCTGACAGGACTATTCCCTGGGTGCACGTATAACCTTGCAACACGTGCACTAGGTAACCGCCCATGTGTGTGATGTGAAGGTTCCAACACCACTCAACCATTAGTGTGCCGGCGGATAAAATTAACTCATTGCCATTAAAACTCCTAACTAAGCTAATTTAGAAAAAAAAAAAAAAAAAAAAAAAAAAAAAAAAAAAAAAAAAAACACTCCTAACTAAGCTAATTGTCCGACAAGCTTTTCTACAAAATATTTGATAACCACTAGGACTTCCCAACTAAGAGGGTCTGTGGAATTAAGATATAAACCCAATAATCATATGGGATTCTCGTATTTGAGCAAAACAGACAAAAAAGTGAAAAACCATATTGTTCTCTTCATACTCCATTTGGGATTGACCCCAGCACTTCTTAGAGTAGCTGCAAGGACTACTTTGATATCCAAGCCTCTCAAATTTGCTTCATTCTTTACACGCATCGGACCATTAGATTAAGGAATAGTTTGCACACAGCTTTCAGCTTGTAGTGATTGTCATATACTACCATAATTTGGAGCTTGGCTCAATTCAACTGTAATCCGTCCCATCAATTATTTCTTCTGTACTAGACTCATTTGGGTAAAATTTTTCTATTTGGCTCTTCTATCACAGAATCTATTTTTCTGTTTGGCTCTTCTATTACAGAATCTTACATATGATTTTCTCCCTTGTATCTTCCGTGTTCAAAGCTACCACATCTACATGTTCTTCCTCCTCTCGTGGCACTCTCATTTGCATGTTGCCCTTTTCCTTCCTTTGATCCTCTGATTGATGAGGAAATTATGTGAGAGAGCACCTCTAGCTTCAGCTCTGACCTTTCCTTTAGAGCTTCCATGACCTTCATTGATTTTAAGGTTTCATTTGCCTTTGGATTTGAGTACGTGAGCATCAGCCTTCTCATCATGTTTTACCTTTTGTTTACAAATCTAAGGTCTTCCAAGAAGGATATTGGATATATTATTTGGGAGCGCAGCACATCATTTGGGGTCCTTATAAAACTTGATGCTAAGTATTGCTGCATCGCCAAGATGGAGGTATCTTTTGTACACAAAATGTGTTTAGGATAGTGGATGTGATCATTTTTCCAATAAATGTGATGAAGATTGGGGATGTGCATTGAGCGCCAAATTAGGTTGACTCTTGCGAAACTACATTGCGGCTGTGATCTCTCCTTCAATGATCATGTTGCAGATTGTCTTTGTACCAAACTCATACGTGTCTTATTCTGCATCTGGTATTTTGTCTCAAAGCTGTCTTTGAACATTGTTCTCGAAACTCTCATCTCAAATTAATTGGATGACTTTTTCTACTTATTTCTGATGAGTATACAAGGTCTTATTTGATTTACCAGAGAATTTCAAGCTTTGCAGTATCTGAAAAGGAATTATATTATGTTCTTCTGTCACTATTACTGGAGAATTTGGTGTTTCCAAGTAGGAATATCTTGAAACAAATGGGCCGAGGATCATTTGATTGGAAGAAACCTAGAACTTGATTTCATGTGTGGCCGCGGGGATATGTACAGTTCGATTATTAATTAGTTTTGAGTCATTTATTCTTTGTTAATGTTTCTGTTTCATGTGCTTTCACTTAATTCATGCACTCATTTGTGTGCACGTGAACATGGAGCTTGCTTTCACTCATTTGTGTGCACATAAAAATGGAGTTTGCTTTCATGCAGTGAAGTTAGATAAGGTGTTTCGTAACAGCTTATCTATTTTAATGTGTCTAAATTACTGGGTGAACTCTAGATTGATAGGATAAGGTTATGATGTTGATAACTCTCATTAGCTGTCAAAGGGCCGGGGGCCTGGCTCGATGTTGTCCTTGCCTTTACTTCTGTCAATATATGCTGGCCAGATCCAAGGCAGGCCAAAATTCCTCAGAAGGCATGCGCCATCTAGGCCCTTACCCTATCCTTGCGTGGCAGCGGGGTCAGGGCTTGAAGGGATCTAAAACTGGTACAATTTAAATCTAAATCTTCAGTGTACCCACTTTCAGTAGAAAATACTCAGTTCTAAATGCAAGCACAACGCCAACCATCCATGTTTGATGCTATGAAGATATTTTTCTAAAATACGTCATCAATAGAGACTGTTTCACTATTGATATGGGTTAGTCAATGAAGAGGAAGTGCTCAGATCAACTATGATCCAATGAACACCACAATGGATGGACAAATGGAAAAAATCTTACTAACCACCCTTGGTCAACATTGTGGTTAAGGAATGAACACAGTAACCTTGACAAGGTGAAAAAGGGTCAATCACTAGAGTGTTTAGGATGGTCCATTTCTGGCTCATTTCTTTTCTAGATGATAGCGCAACAATGCTTCAAGGTCTAAGGAAACATTCAATATCATCATGTTTAGGCTCACAATTATCAATCACTAAAACCATATGATAAGAGTCCATAACATGAGAGCTCCATGCCCTCGTAAGAGGGCCCATTGATAGTGATGAATAGTAGAGAATAAATATGTTTGGATTCAAGTTAAGAATGTCCGCGAAATTGGTTTGATCAACTGATACTAGCTCTTCGTGTTTTTTCTTCTATTTGATCAAATGATTGGGAGCGTGCATGTCGTATTTTAGAGCTTTCCATCAAACCATCCTCTCATGACTGGCATGCATTCAAGTGGGTCCAATATGGTGGCTTAGACTTTCGCCTTTAGGGAACGCCGTGAGATATACCTCCTAGCAGGATGTGGCCTATAATAATAATAATAAACTTTGATGTGGGTTGGACCACTGTTTGGACCTCTTCAACAGGACCTCAGCTTTTGCCAGGTTTTTAAAAGAGTGTGGGGATGATAATGGAATGCATGAATGAATGAATGAATGGTCATGGGACTTTTGAGCATACAACTAAGAATACCTTGCACATGATAGCATTTAGGCCACGCACATGAAAGACATGTGACAGGAGAGGTGATGGCCGATGGGGTTTTGTGGGGGTGTGTCTGATTATCTGTTGCTATCTCCCTTCCACTATGTCCTAGCGGTTTGAATAATATCATTTGAACGTGTTGAATAATGCAGAAGAGAGCATGTGCATGTTCCCCTTTTAACTCTCTTCTTATTCTGTCCCCTACTAAACTCACTCACTCTTCTTATCTTCTACTTCCCTTGTCCCAATATTGGATTGGAAGTGGGCTTGCATCTTTTTTCAAATGAGGAGGGTGGGTCCACCTCTTTAATTCAAATCAGATAATCCTTTGCCTATTTTGAACTTCAATTTACCATGTGTTTTACTGTTGAAATGATCGCATGTAAGGCTTCTAATGTGATGGATCCTGCAGTCGCCAAACTCAAATTGGAGGGCCATTGCCACTATACGGTGAGGGCCTTTCTAAGAGAGTGGAGAAACATTACTCAACTAAATGGAAGCTTTTTCCAAAACACTAGGGGGTGGCCCCTAAAACGATTGGCTCACTCACGTTGTGGGAAACTAATCCTATATGGGTTGGGGTGGAATCGTCTATCTTGTTTCCAACATAGAAAAAGGGTACAAGAACTCAGGGATAACCCAGCTGGTTGATATCTTGTTTCTCACACCACCGCACCAGGTTCAACCCCTGGGTTCTCTTCTTGTGTGTGCATTTTTTTTTTCTTGTGCTAGCGGGAGATAAAGGGGGTCTCTAGTCATAGGTCTTAACTCCCTTGGCCGAGTTAAAAGAAGAAGGAGAAAAAAAAGGGAAAAGGGCACATGGTCTACTCTATCTGGTTAGAGGGGTACTTTTAGAAGTTTAGCTATCCATCCATCGGATGTTGCTAGATGTTCCAATATTAGCAATTTAGAATCGACTCTTAGCATTCATTTAACAATGATTGATTTCATTTCGCCTACAACACATTGGATCTTTTGATTGATGGCTAATCTGAGGCAAATGGCATATCTAATGGAGCTAGTGGGTTTCATTGGACGAGTAAAAATGCGAGTCCTACTCTCTCAGATGAGTAAAAATTCAAACTTTTGAACTATGCTTTTAGACGGATAGGATACTCCTATTTGTTTTGCCCACATCCCTCCATGCAGGTGATATGGCTAAAGTTGTTTATTCATATGCACATGCTTGTGCATAATCAGATATAGTGCATGAATGAGACCTTCGATCACTGCACGTCTCGTGGGTCACAATATATATACTATTCATTGGAAAAGGTAAGAGGTACAGGGATCAGCATGTGAGTTGAGATCGTGCAAATCTCTCTCCCTCTCTCCTTCCACATATATTATAGTCTGTTTACTGGAGCTTATGAATATTAAATTGGGCTTAGAGTGGAGAATTATAACATGGAGACTAGGGGTGTCTAGGATCCCAAGGACACTGAATTTTATATATTGGTAATGATGTTTGCCGGGCCACAAGACCAGCCGGAACTCACTGTGTAGGTTATACCACTAGCCCACCACTAATTCCGTGCCAAAAGTACTCTGTAGCCAATTATAAATTATCTTTTAATGTAATAATAAGAATAAGCAATTTGAGTACATTTTGCTTACCTTCTATTAAAGGGAATAGATCCACCTTGTCAAGGAGAGAATCTAGAATCTAGATCCTACTGGCCGACTTTGTAAAAAAACCAATTTAGGGTTTGATTGTTTGGAGGTATATGTGATGAGAATTGGGGTGCTGTGGATTTTTTTTTTTTTTTTTAATGTTGGTGTTTAGAACATGTCCCCTAAGTAATGCAAATGCAGCATTTGGTTGCTGGAATTTTGAAAATTGTCTACCTTAAAATTGCTTTTTTTAGGCTTTTCAATTTTGACAACTCTAACTTTATAAATGTTTGATTAGATTTGAACATTTGAAAATTCATTTGGGAGATATAAAAATCATCAAAGTTCTTGCAAACGAACGGGTGGTGGGCTACAAATCTAATCTGATCGAAGTCACATCTCCCACATCAATGAAAGGAAAAATCTCACTTTGGTTGGACTTGAGCTCAACAATTAACACACATTGGTGCAGCGCGCATTTTCTGTAAACCTAAAGCGGAATTTATGTGTATTTTGCACAGAAAATAGTAAATGGTATTTGGTGTATCCTTTCTAGGAGAAGACAACCGTGAAAAAATAGCCTATTTTTGCTACAGTCGGATATTTTATTTCCCATATAAAAGGTAGGAATTAGGCTGCCACGAAAGTGCATTTTCTGCATTTGTGGCACCTACACAAACAACTCCTTAATTGATCATACATGATTTATATGATCAAGATGGAAGACAAAGGCCTAAGGAAGTAGGTCACAAGTAAACCAAATATTTTAAAGGCGACCATTCTTCTCCTACGCCTATGACAATGTATGTGCTGATATAGTGAGTGAGTGATATGACACACTCCAAACTTAACCATCTTAATGGACCGTCTGCCTGCCTTTGTTGGCTGTCCATGGAAAAAACAGATAAAAAGACGTGTTTCCATCAACGCAACTTTCTTTTCAGTAGTGGCAGCCATCACCTGGTTGGTATTGATGGGACGGCCATTTGCACCCACTTGGCTTTGGACTTTGGTATAATGGTTTATGGAACAAGCCTTTGGTCCATCTACTTGCTGAGCAGGTGTTTCTACTTTCTAGGGAGCTGGATTAGACAAACCTTATAATCTGATGCATTCGTTTAAGTCAGGGTCACTAATAAAATTTTATACTCTATAAAATATATATATATATATATATATCTATATATATAAAAGCTTTCTCCTAAGAGCAAGACTGCATGTGCAGTCTAAATCTCCCACTTCAGCCCACACCTTTGATTGACGCACCTCCTTAATCTCCCACTTCAGCCCACACCTTTGATTAATGCACCTCCTTTTTACACTCTTTTTATCTCATCATCTAGCACCAAGACCAATTTTACACCAAGACCAATTTTACACATTGAACCGTTACTCACTACTGGATTTATATCAAGGGCTAAGATGATTTGATGGAGCTCTTTTTTCAGTTGACCCTCGTCCGTAAGGGCTATTTGGTAATTTTTTTTATAAAATTTAGGTAAAGTAAAGCCTTAAATCAAGAGAGATAAGTAAAATATAAATGGGTTATGTTGATATTTTGTATTTAGTTATTTGATAGGAAATTATTTTGACTTCTTGTATAGAAAGTGGGTGTTTTTGTCTTTTAGCAAAGAAAAAATGTTGATTTTTGACTTCTTTTAAAATAAGAAGAGAGAATTTTGAATTTATGTACTTTTGATATAACCATAGTCTTTTTTTTTAATCGAACAAATGAAGGCTTTATATTACTTTTATTTCAATTATAAATTGATAAACGAGCCCTAAGGTGACCTTTCCATCTACTGTCCCATGAGGATTCCGTTCTTTGTGGATTTCCATTTCACAAAAGATAGGAATCTTACATTCTTACACATCACATGAAAAATTGAATAACTCTCTCCCAAGGAAAGTGTATTGGACAAAATTAATACACTTCTTTGTTCTTTTTCACAAGAAAAATGTGTTGTGCCAAACTGTAATATAAAACCTAAAACAATTTTTCTCTCTATAATAATGTTAGTCTGAATTATTATTTAGCAGAAACTCGAAAGGAAATCAATTTAGAGGGAGAGAGGAAAGCAAGATGAGGAAAAATTTAGAGGAAAATATAAAATCAAGATTCCTGAACTGCTGAGAGCTCCTTGGCATAAATTGCTTGATTCATCAAAGGGAGAATAAAAGAGGGGAACGAAGAAATTAGCGAAGGCATTACTACCCGCCTTCTCTTTTTTTAAAATTGTCTAGGGAAAGAAAGTTAGAAAAGCTAAAGACAAGATTTCAGAGAATTCAAATTACGCACCACCAAGAAACTTCAAATTCTCTCAAATTTTACTTTTCATCCCTCCTCAGATTAGCTGCCGGAAATCCGGCCCTGGATGGTGACTCATCAAGTAGTCTTCTCCGGCGGCGGCAGCGACTACGTCGAACACCGCACTCGGATGCATGAACTGCTGCGGCTGCTGCAACTCCTTCTGCCGCCGCAGCTCCATCACCTTCCTATGCGAATTCGAATGCTTCGTCAGCACGAACGTCGGGCTCGCCGCCGGCCGGTACTCCGGCACTAGCCTGCCGGACTTGTACCGGACACCACACGCATTGCACAGCGTCTTCGGCCCCATCGGCCCCGTCCGCCACTGCGGCGTCTTGTCCGTCGCGCAATGCAGGCACTTCCGCCCATCTCCGCCGCCCACCGCCTCCGAAGAGTGTCTCTTCCTCGGTGCCGATTTCGTCATCTTCTTCCCGGGATTCGAAGCGACTTCCGGCTCCGACAGCCAAGTCGTCGGGGAAACGACCACTAGCCTCGACGACCAGGTGGACGGAGCGGCGCGCGACCGCTTGCTCCGGGCCTTGCCGGGAACCGGCCCCTCAGGACGGAATATTGGGTTGTTCCGGCTGTTTCCGGCGGCTGATTCTAGGGTTTCAGCTGTGCCGCTGTCGGTTCGAGCTTTTACGCCGGAGATCAGCTGGAGCTTCTGCAGATCCTCGCTCGAGAACGATTCCTCAACGAAATTCGACAGCCATTCCAGCTCTGCTATGTCATCGCACTGAAAAATCCCACCACCAAACATCAAACGAAAACCACGATCATCTGTTACGAAATCAAAGTGATTTTGTACGGAAAACCCAAAACATTTCCAAAAAAGATCCGAAAACCTAGTAGATTCTCGAAAACCGTTTTTTCCCTGAAACATGTCAGTTTTTCGTAACGGAATTGAAGGGGGACTTGAGTTTCTGCGACATTTACCGGGACGCAGAGGTCGCCGGAGAAATGAGCATCGGCGAGGATGTCGGAGGAGCAGTCGGCTGAGAAATGGGGATCGGATCCGGAGGAAGAGGAGTTGCAGCTGTCGCCGGCGGTGACTGTGGAGGAATCAGTGGAATTTCCGGGGGGATGCGTCGCCGTTGGGGAAGGCGGCTTCTTCCTCCTCCTCCTCCTCTTCCTCTTCGTTGGAGAAGTCGAGGAGGTCCTCTACGATGAAATGCTCGACGGATTTCGTGTCCGCATGGCGCTTTTCGGGCACGAATTGGGCGTTTCCGGCACGGAAGAAACCGCCACTGAATGATTCAGGTACCTCCATTTGCAGGTTATTAGTCTGTTTTGAGCACAAGCTTATGGTGATAGTCGTCGTCGTCGTCGTCTTCTTCTTCTTCCAGAGAGAGAGAGAGAGAGAGTGGGAAGAGTTTATTTGTGCCTAGGAAGGAAAGGTTCAAATTGCAGAGGAAGTTGAAAAAACATGTAGGATCCTTTTAAGAAGCCCCTGAATTCAGTTAAAACTGCTGTTTTGCCCCTCACATTCACATGTGGAGGCTTCTTTTTACATGGGAGTCTGTGATTGGAATAATGTACCATGCTTTATGGGGCCCATTGGCACATCATGAAAGAGTAGATTTCATTTCTAGATTGGTTTTATTAATCAAAAGTTTTTGACTTATTGATCACATTTGTTGTTGATGAGGTGCCTAACAATCAGCAATGCCTCATGTGGAAAGTTTGGTACTCAGTTAAAATGTCCACAGAATCCCCTGACATGTAAGAAATTCTTGTTTCATAGATGTCAGTGTGGGGTTGGTTTTTCTTTTTTCTTTAATGGGGATGGGTATGTTACAGTGTTTGCATTTATTGTTTAATAGGAATAAAAGGTGATATGGAGACATGATGGGTGACATGTAGGTGTGGGTGGGCCCACTGAAATGATCTTACAATTGGAAAAGAAGATTTTGAAGCTTAGATGTCAAAATAGGATCCTTCCTAATCCAGGAACTCTAAATGCACTGCTTACAAACTATGGCATGGGGCAGAATTTGTTAATGCTATTTAGATAAATGAGACTTTGAAATTTTATACTTACTAGAAAAAAAAAAAAAAAAAAACCTTACTAAGAACAAATTTTATACTTTGATTGTTCATTTCATTGATTGATTAAAGTTGGGTAGCAAGCACTGTTTTTTAATAGCTAATTCTCTTCTAATGATGTTTAAATTTATTAAATTTTATTTGGGTTTTTTATACATGGGAACCATCATTTCAGCAAGAGTGACACAGTGAGAAGAGACCCAACTTCAATTCATTGAGAATAATGCAGTTTGAGGTTATGTTGTGTAAATACATCAAGTAGTGTGGGTCAGGAGAGGAAATAGGGCATGGGAGTAATTAAAGGCGAGTTTGCAGAATTGAGAGGAACTAGAATGGAGTTAATTACATTAATGACACAATTAAATTAAGGTAATAAAAGACTTGTTAACTGTCCAATTCAATTCAACTCTCCTTAGGAACCGATCTATGGCCGTTTGGTCGCTTTGCCTCCTGCATTACCGTCCAAGCTCTCTCTCTTCTTTCCCTCCCATTTCTCATACTATTTTTTTCTCCACGTTTAAGAACCAACGGTTCACAGCTCAGCTCTCTCACATCTGACGGTCCGCGATCACGCCACCTGTTCTCAATGCAGTTTGAATTTCGTATTTTCACTTAGTAGGTGCCACGTCGGACTCAGTGGTCTTAGATATCCACGATTGGAGATGCTTTTGTGGCTCGTAAGGTGGCCCGAGTCCAACGTCCTGGATTCCTACATGAGTGAGGTGGAATGAGACGCACAATGTCTCTCCCACAACACAGCTCAAGAGCCGAAAAACTCTCGGCTCTCGACTCTGGATAGCCGAGAACCAATTTCTAGAGGCACATGCAAACCCTCTTATCTAAAAACACAACAAAATTTTCAAACACGCTAATGGCTACTACAACAAACCTCATATGCAAAAGTAGTAACTCAATATAAAACTGGCTTATGATCCATTGTCCTTGGACCCACAACATGGTGTGATTGTGACGACTTGATTTATCAGTGTTAGACTGGGTGGCTAGGATGGAAAGCATAAAGCTTTTGTCACAATCCAAGCATGAGCCAACTATGCTATGGTCAACTGAACTCGACACTATACAAATGTGCTACATATTCTCAATTTGTTCGATCAAAAGTCATAGTTTAAGATTGTTTATGCAACTGCATAAAGTCTTAATTGAGTTCAGCAAAGAAAGTAGAAATACAAAAAGAAAGAGATGAGACTTTAACGATGATGATAATATGAGATAACACTTGTTATTTTAGCTATCCCTTTCGAGATCTTGATCCCCTTTGAATAATGAAGTCCACAGCCCACGTGATGAACCCTAGAGGGCCTAGACATCCCCAGCAGATTTGCCAATTGGGCACATGGGACTGAGTGTTCGTCAAGGATAGTAGCCAACAGAAATTTATTTATTTATTTTACTGGTATGTATGCTTGGATTAGAAGGAAAAGATCCATTCCTGGGTCGTTGCTTGGCGTGAGGTTTCGTTTTATCAGAGTATATGATTATAACATGTTTCTTAAAGATTTTAATCCTCGGATGTGGCCCAGTTATCACGTGATAAATATTGCTAGAGAAGATCTCCGTCACCAGTAATGTATTAATTATGTTATTAATTATATGCTCAATCTTGTGATGTAACCAACTATTATTGAAGTGAATTTAAAAATGTATCACTCGCGTGATGTATGGTAGTTATATTGAGTAGTATAAATTACCAATAAGTGGGCTCCACGGTGGAGTTCCACACATCCCACTCATAGGAAGCAGAGTGGAGGGGATCGAGACTCGAACCATTGCTTTCATTCGCTAGTTTGGCAGTTCCCTGCGTGCTCAAGTGGCTGGAAAAAGGCCAAAGGGGTTGCTGGTCCTAACATTCTGGTCCAAATCCTTCCAAATGGATGTGCAGGCAAGCCAAATTTATCCAACGATGGCATGTTTAGTTATACTCATCAGTTCTAGTATTCAGCCTAATCCAATTCGGATTCCACAGGCCTAAAAGTCAGGCCCAATACCAACCCATTTCCATAAAGACGTACGACCACTGTCGGGTCATACATACAAGGTTAGGACTTGGACCATACAAAGCTTAGGCCCAACCCTTTCAACTAATGGTCCATCAAATGAATCCTGAGTCTTGCTCAAAGTCCAAAGAAGGCAGCCCAGTCTGGGTTGGGCTTGGTAAGGCTTCAGCTAAGCTAGGTTCCTATGCGAAGAGGAAAATAGGGCATTTCAGTTGTTGGTCCAAGGAGAAGATCCTACCTGAAACTAGACCAAATCTCACTCCCAATAAAAATTTGCTCTCCTTAGATTGACATGCAAAGAAGGTTAGTATCTATGTAGAGTTTATTGAATCACTTTCTTTTGAAAGGTTTAAATATTGAGTTAGAATGATTATTTCCCTCTATTATTTTTAATATATCTATGTTAGGGATAGAGCTTTTATCCTACCCCATGATTGATGATTATCCAAATAGGGCCCATAACTCAGGCCTTATTTTTTTTTTTTCTTGTGGATGAATAGATCGACCTTGAAGTGGGCCTAGATACATTTAGTTTAGGCCCCTTTTCTGCCCCTATTCATTCTATATATATAAGAGTCTCACTTTTTCAGAGTCAGTCCATCCACACTCATCCTAAACATGAAAAACATCTGATCCAACTATTTATAACAAAGGAAGTACACTTGAATGAATGAATTGGATGGTCTTCTCTTCTCCCATTTGGAAAAGAGAAAGTCTCTGTGTCTTTCCCTTTCCTTCCCTTCCTAGCCTTTATACAGGAAAAAAGTGGCTTTTGATTTTCGAAAGATACTTTCGTAAAGGGGCTAAAAAGGCATTTTAGCCTTTTTCAGTAGGGTAAAATCTTCTTCATCAAGTGGACTGCTCTAGGGGGTCATGTGGGCCCACTTTTGATCAGTATAGTCCCTTTCAAACTCTAATCATTCCACGATCTACAATCAGGTCTAAATTTACACTCATTGAACCTTCACTCACTATTAGATTAAATTGTCATTGAAATTTAAGTCGGTGAATGTGAAACTCTATGATAATTTGATTGGGCTGACTTTGTGGCTGACTCTTATCTATACCCTCATCAATGGTCGGTCTTTAAGTGGCCCATACGAGTTGGACTGCATTATCTGCTGGTAGGAAAATGTTTTCTGTCAGCAGGTACATTTTTTTTCACATGTGGCCGCACAGAGGCAATTTGGGGTCTTTAATCTCCATCCACAAAGTAGGACCCATTGAACTAAGTGTAGGGATCAGAAATCTCGCACATTAGGTTTTGACTTTCAAAGTGAAAGTTAGCATTACCATGGGTATACGATCACAAAAATAATAAGAAAGTTGTCAAGGAGAAGTGATCACACAAGCTCCTCCGAGTCCAGATAAAACTCAGATTGCATGCCCTGAGCCTGAGCTGATTGACACTGGTAACGTCCCAAATCATCTAGTACGATATTGTCCTTTTTGGCTCATGTAGCTCGGGTTCCGTAGGCATTAGCCCAATCTTGCCTCAAGGTTTTGTTTTCGGAGCCTATTAAGCTCTAAAGGGCCTCCTACTAAGTCACATGGTGTTTTTCATATTAGTCCAGTCTTTGGGTGGTCTCATAAGCGACGTGGGATCTTACAACACAAGCCTAAGTGATATTATAGGTATTATATTATTTATTAGAAGAAGATTTTTGGTGTTTCCTTAAATTTCTTAGCAGACCTGGTAAGGTTCTTCTACCCCTTTGTTGTGATGTAGATTGATGGGTGAATGGAAGCATTTAGAATCAAGATATAGATGCACTTGCCAGCAACCAATCGGACAGACTGAAAAAAGAAAAGAACAAGGAAACAACGTTAATTATTTTTCTTTTGGCAATCGATGTTTCTTTTTTGATCCTTTCTTTAGCTAGGTCCTCGATAACCAAATGTTTAGATCTCTCATAACTATCTAATTCCTCTCTCGTTTTGTCACCTATTTCGGATTCCATCATTAATATTTTTCAGAAATATCCCCTCAATTATTCTTGGGTCGTGGGTAGCCAGCGAAAATTTAAAATAAAATAAAATTGAGGGGAGTTCTTTCGTCTCGAAATCAAAATAATACTCTTTAACCCCAGATTGCTTAATAGTTAGGCAACTACCTTTCCATAGAATTTCTCTTCGTGGGCTTTCGTGGTGACATGTGGCACACCACATCATTTTTATCATGTCTCCTATAATTTCTCTTAAATAATCTATTTTTATCCTTATAACACATATAGTTTCTAATCATATCCTACTTACACTTTATCCTTATCGTATCTCCTAAAATTTCTCTTAAATAATCTCTTTTTGTCCTTATCACACATATTATTTCTAATCATATGATTGATGACCCACCTTATCAAGCATCCTAAAATTTCTCTTAAGCAATCTCTTTCTATCTTTATCTCACATTGTTTCAAATCATATGATTGATGGCCCGCATAATAGAAATTCACTCTATCACACTATAAATAGATCTGGGCCAAACATGACACTATCTATGGGTTTGTTTGGCATCGTTCTCGTGTTGTTCTCAATTTTGTGCTCGGATTAGGTTGTGCTGAGATCAAATTGTGTCGAGTCTATACTCTACAGAAATTGTTTGGCAACATTATTTTAAATTCCTCTACTAAAAATATGTTGTACGGAACTTGTTTGGCAACATTATAAAAGTTTTGCTCCAAGGAGCAAACATAGGATTTACAATGTGGGACCCCACCTTTTATTGTTTGCAGTACTATTATTATCATATATGAGACCCACCTGTAGAAGTTACAACATGGTACCCGCCTTTAAAAATTATAACATGGAACCCATATCCATTGGATTTATAATGTGGGACCACCTTTATAGGAAATATAATGTGGGTCACCTTGTGTAAATGTAAATATGAGATCTACCTTTAGAAATTAGAATATGGGCTCACATTCATAGGATTTACAATGTGGGTCCACCTTTTGTAAATAAAACCATGTGACCCATATTTATGAATTACAAAGTGGAGCCACATTTTTTGTAATTGTAGACATAGGGTCTACCTTTAAAAATTAGAATATGGGGGTAGCACATTTTTAAAATCTATCATGCGGGCCCACCTTTATAGGAATTATAATGTGGGGCCATACTTTTTGTTAATTGTGAACATGAGACCCACATTTAAAAAATTAAAAAGTGGTACCCACATTTAGAAATCCGAACATGGGGCCATTATTAAAATGTGGGGCCATACTTTTTGTTAATTGTGAACACAAGACCCACCTTTAAAAAATTACAATGTGGTACTCACATTTAGAAATCTGAACATGGGGCCACCATTAAAATGTGATTGTGGACATGGGACCCACCTAGAGAAATTACAAGGTGATGCCTAACTTTATAAACAATTTATAATGTGGTCCTACCATTATAGAATTATAATAGGGGCCCATATTTTGTGGTTATGACCATGTGACCCACCTCTAGGAATTATAAAGTGGGGTCACATCTTTTGGGATTATGAACGTGGGGTAGGGCCTACATTTAAGATAAGGGAGAGGATTTAGAATCTTTAAATGATATTCTTTAAAATGCAAGAGATAAGAAAGAAAAAATTGCACCAGCAAGTTGTTTCTTGAAAAAAAAATAAAGTTTTTTTGTTCCAACTTTCTTATGTTGGCGGGTTAAGATTTTGAGATTCCTTCCCATGATAACAAAATTCAGAACAATCATTTATGCACACCAAATATGTTTTCTACACCCTTATCTCTTGCGAACATGGGAACATCCAAATGGCACGATATCAAACGCACCATATGTTGCCGTGGCTGTTCCTAATAATTTGTCATTGCTCGTGCCTAATATTATATGTAATATTGCCTACTCATGTCACCTAAATATTAGAAGTAATATTTCAAATTTATTCATAACGAGTAATATTGCCTACTCTTTGCAATTTTTCCTCCTCTCTAAGAGGAGGAAAAATTGTGTCTGTGGATATGTCGATGGGTCACTGATAAGTCCACAAAATTGTAACTTTCATTCATCATTTTATATGCATTTGTGGACTTAATTAGAATACTTGCATGGAATTGCACTAAATTTCATGATCTCATGCATTTGAGCATCAAAGTTGGAATCTTTGTCAAATTTGGTCAAAATTCATTACATTGCACGACTTTTGTAAAATTAAGGATCTTCATCTCATTCATCACCCAAAAATTATTTTTTTTAGCTCCGCTAATGCATACCTGCTAATTTTAACACGATGTGTTATTTTTGGAAAATTAAGTATTTTTGGTACATTTAGTAGGCATGTAGGGTCCATGCATAGTCCATCTAGATTCCTCATACTTGATTATTATTTACATTATTTAATTTTATTTATGTAGGAGGAATCAAGAGTGGGACCTACATTGGTGAACTTGAGAGAGATCAAAGGCGAGACACTCTTCATGGTGGGCCCACATATCTTGACATCTTGGTGGAGTTGAAAAGATTGAAAATTCTCAAGGAGGAAAGAAGAAATTCAGATTTGGAAAGATGATGTTGACTTGCTAAATTTAGAAACTAAAATCAAGAAAGTGAAAATTGAAAACTTTGCTAGGGGAGTTGGGCTAGTCAAAATTGCAAGTGAGAAAGCGTACCAAATATGGGAAGAGAATTAAATAAGAACACAAAGAAAGAGTTCAAACATGCCTTGCACGTCCAACATGGGTCCCACACACCCCATTGCATGCCAAACATAGAAGTTCCCTTACTTGCACAATTATTGTCGGATTTTTTTAGGGGCAGCAAATTGAAATGATCATAACTTTCAACCCGAGTGTCGGATTAGTGCAATCTATATACTGTTGGAAAGATCTTTTTGAGTAGATATCATTGGGCCCAAGATTTCATAAATCAGAGCTATATTGAGGGAGATATGACCTCAAGAAGTTGATTGTTATAATTTTATGCGGGAATTACAAAAAAGTTTTTAAAATTGGCAACATGAGAGATGTTTAAGGAGTTCAATTTGGCAAGACTTGGAGCCCAAGAGACCACACTTAGTAACAAATCCTCTCCAATTCAAACTCTTTCCAAGTGTGAGCCTAGCTTGAGTCTTAATCAAGAAATCTCTACAAATAAGGAAACAAGTACTAAAAGAGAGAGGTGATTCTTTGATAAAAAGGAGCATCAACAACTATAAAACCAACCCAAAAGGGGGTGGAGAGGCATCTCACGTGCAACACTCCCTCTCTCCAATTCCCTTCTTTATTTTTTTCCTTTCTTGTTTTTCATTAGTGTTTTTTATTTATTTATTTTATTTTGGTAGCCTTGGGCCATGTCCAAGGATTTATTTTGAAGGAGAATTTTTGTGAAGGAGAAGTTGTAAAGATACAAGTTTTAATAAAAAATCAAGAAGCATTCTTTGCAATGACGGGCTAATTTTCTTGATTAGAGCTATGGATGAAGGTAAGTAAATCACCTTTTTATTTATTTAATAGTTCTAATTTGTGTTCCATGATTATGTGCTTGATGATTAATAGGCTTGTCTTCGTGGCCTAGGCAAATCTCTATTTTTATTTCTAAAAATAAAAATTGATTTTTGACTATTCATACTTAGGTTTGATAGGCCATGCTTAAGATTGAAATCTTTTGATGGTTTACATTTACTTTTAATGGGTAGTTCTTAAATTATTGTTATTTTTTTATGAGATGAATGAAGTCTTGATTTTTGAATTTTTATGATTAAAAAGGAATTTTAAAAGTTTGATTTTTCAAATTTAAAATATTGATTTGTCTTTGATTTGAAGTAAAAATTAGAACAAGTTAGGGTTACGTTATAAATAATTGGTGGATGCTTATTGGGTTCCTATGCTCTAATCACTTCATTAATTGGTAGATTTCATAATTCTAAATTAGTTGTTTTCTTTTATTACTAAATACTCAAAACTTTCCTTAATTGTTAGTTAATTAGTTTTCTTAATCTAAAAGTTTCTTTAATTAGCTCCCTGTGAGTTCGGCCCGTTCTTGTCATTGTCTCATCTGGACACCCGTGCACTTGTGGTATTTTATTATTGATATTGATCACATCAGTCACTCATGCAGCTTTACCACTATCCCTAAAGTCTCATTTGCAACTTTTCCTCCGCGCTAAGAGAAGGAAAAGGTTTGTGGATATGTAGATTGGTCACTCATGCACCTTGACCGATGTATCTAACTGAGGTCGCATTTGCAACTTTTCATCCTCTCCAAGCAGAGGAAAAGTTGCGTTTGAGAACTTCCATTTGTAGATGTGTAGATTGGCTATTCATGCAGCTTTACCGTAGTCTCTAAAGTCTTATTTGCAACCTTTTCTCCTCTTGCAACTTTTCCTCCTCTCTGAGTGGAGGAAAACTTGCATTCAAGCAAATCAATATTTTTCTATTTTTTACATCTTGATCTGGTCACGGGCCTCTCACACACACTAGTGAACCTAAATGAGAATGAAATAAACCACGGTTGGCAACATCCACCTCAAAGCTGGTCAAGTTCAACTAAAGATACTGCAGCTACAGGGAAAATTTCAAACCCCACGAACCATTATCAACCTGGTTAGAAATATGGACGCAAACCCAATTTGGAAGATAAAAGGGCCAATCCTGACCCTTACTCAAAAGGCCGCACTCGAGTTGGGTTGACATGTCACAATGCAAATTGTCTGATTGGGTTACGTTGGTGGGTGAAATGGCAAAGATGGACTCAACCTAAATCGACCCATTTTACTGATTATCAACCTGAGTCCCACCTGGAAATATCAGGGTGGGTTCGGGCTATAGTTGGTGGGCTGAGTCAGGAATTGGCACCCATGGATCTAGTTATGATCAAAGCAAAGCATTAGTATGCACTATGGGGTTTAGTGATATTGTGAACTCATGATTTAAATTGGACTAATTTCTAAGGTTGAAAAGCAGTTGTTGCCACCTGTATCTAAGTGTAAGCAAAGTCCGAAAACCCTCTGCGTTAGATTTCTTGACTCTCCCGAGTCAGCTCATTTGCTAAAGGACGAAGTCAAATACAAGGAAGATTTAGCCAAACCACATCATTTTAATAAATAATTTACCTTCTAGACCATTTGATAGGTAGATTTAATTTTAAATAATTAATATTTATTCTTAAGTAATTATACAGTAGGTTTATAGTTAACAATTTTGAAATGACGACTGGAATGTAATTTGAAACTTATAGTTGATATTTTACATTCAATATTTGTCCTAATAAGTTCCATAATATAGCAATATCTCTTCTTTTATTTTCTTTTTTATAGTATTTCTCTTGCATATGAATTTACTAATTTGAATTGATTATCACAAAAGCATGTAAACAAAATGCTTATTTATATTTTATAAGTATCTGATTCATTTTTTAAAAAGTTTTAAAAAAAAACATTACCCTTTTTGAGTCTCCGCGCCATTGACTTTAACTGAGTCAAATTTTCTCTATTAGATGAGTTTTCCAACTCTGAGTTTGAGCCTAAGTATGTTTACGTTACAACCAAGTAGTCTGAGTTTGGGTTTTGACTCCGACATGGATCCTAGAGGCTAGAGGTAAGATCCGAGTTTGTGAAATAGGCAGGCCTAAGTCCCCGTGTTTAAAGCCCAGTAGCACATTTGGGCCGCGTTTATGGTGTTTTCAAGGTGTTTTTTGGTGTGTGCGCGCGCTATCGGAGGGTTCTCAACCCTTTGGGTTGGACTAATCCCTCTGGGCCTAGAAGGAAGCCTGATAAACTCCCCTGTAGCCCTAATGTGGTAGTGCAGTTTCAAACCTATAACCTCCGGGTGCATGGAATATATAAATATAAATGGAACTAATGAGAGTCCAATGGGTTATGATGCTGGTCTTAGTGTGGCCCATTAAGGATTTAACACCCTAAACATATATCCGTGTCCAGGTCATCAGTGATCAGACCCTGATTTATTTTTCAAGCCCACCTAATTAAACACAGACCCAAGTTTGAGATGGGCTGAAAACCCACCCATGTCTGGCAATTGCAAATCCCTAACTTCTTAGGAATTTTAGGTCCATTTCTCAGATTTATGCACTTCAGGATTTAACACCCTACACATATATCCGTGTCCAGGTCGTCAGACCCTGATTTATTTTCAAGCCCACCTAATTAAACACAGATCCAAGTCAGAGACAGGCTGAAAACCCACCCATGTCTGGCAATTGTAAATCCCTAACTTTTTAGGAACTTTAGGTCCATTTTTCATATTTATGCACTTCAACCAATTTCTTTTAGCTATACGAATTCATGCACACCCATAACAATGTGAAATCCTCATCCATGTAATTTATCAATGAGAAATCCTTGTTTTGAGCAAATGAGGAATCATGGATTCCTCAAGCCTGTTTGTCTTAATAATAAAGGAATTGATGCCTGAATGAATCCTCGACCAAGTTTCCTTTGACGTTGAGTCGCGGTGTTTGTTTTCATGTCAGCTAAGGGGCTGGGTCCTGAAAAAGACTTTACACATAGGAGGTAATAAAGACTTGCACCACGGGTCCACAGATTGGAACTTATACGGCCCTGAACCTGTTTATCAATTGGAACTTAAAATAGGTTTTGAACCTGATTTTTTACGAATCGGAACTTTTGGGTAATCGGATAATCGGATGTCCGTTTGCAACCCTATTCCCAACCCTTTGGGCTGAACTAATCCCTCCAGGCCAAGAGGGAAGTCGGGTGAACACCCATGTGGCCCCTGGATGGTATAACACTAGTAGACTCAACCTTTAATTCCTGAAAAATGGGGAACCGAGGTCGATACCAAAACCTCTAGCTCCAAAAGAAGGATGAACCGTGGTTCTAATAACTCGGCCAACCCCTCAGGTTCCTTGATTTTAGGACTCAAAAACTGAAATTCAGATATCATGTTAAACCAAGCAAAGCAACATCTTTATTATATAGATAGAAAGCAAAATCAAATTGTTATATTACTGGCTTTTCTTTTGACCGAGTCCAAGAGCATCTTCTTCCATCCTTTTAACCACCTCTTGGAAAGTAGATTCAATTAGGTAAGAGACCAGGGCCTCTCGGGTCCAACCCTCGATCGGATCGGCCTCGAATGACCACTCGATCGTGCATCCATCATCCGGTTCGGGCAGCACTGCGACGGTGGCCACGTAGGCTCCAAATCCAACGTTGTTGTCGATGATCTCATAGGTCAGAGTCCGTCCGATTGGATCTATGGCCACCAATTTCTCCTTGACCTAGCTGATTGTCTTTTCTCCACCGTCGGATGATGAAAGGGTGCCTGCACAGTACCTCACACAGCCGGGCTGCCCTTGTTCGCCTTCCACGTGCTGGCAGACGTCGGCGGTGGGATGCCACTTGTGGAAGTTGCAGTAGTCTTGGAAGAAAGGCCAGATCTGGTCGGCTTTTGGGCCGGTCAGCTTGGCTGTGAACTTCCCTGCCCACTTCCCTTGTTGCTGCTCTTCTTGGTGCTCCATCGCGCTGCTACTGCTGCTGCTGCTCCTCCTCCTCCTCCTTCTCCTCCTCTTATGTCTGTGATGAAAAATGAGATTAGGTGTGTGTGAGATTCTTTACATATCTTGAATACTTATTTTTAGTTACCTGTGACGGCTGCGCATTCATCTTCTATTTTAGGCCGCTGCGCACTGTCGTTATCTTGAGTTGGTAGCTTTGACTTTATTTTTTTATTTTTTTATATATATATAAAAGGAGGATTTTCAAATAAAACATTAAGTTTTTACCTTATTTTAAAAGAAAATATATAAATTTTAAAACTTTCCAAATTAGCCTCTAAGTTTTTTTTCGTAAGTTTTAAATTAATGACATCCTGCTATTTAAAAGTATTTTGGGCGACTTTTTCTCTCAATATTTTAAAAATACTCAAATCGCTCTTTATTTAAAGCCATGACTTGGTTTTAACAGCCACTGCATGTAGTTAACTGTTGTGGGAACCATGGTTCAAAATCGTGATATCGGTCGAGTCAAAAAACCAATACGGTATCGGTATCGGTCGCGGTTGTCGCGGTGTGAAAATCTTTTTTAGTCCAAAAAATCTTGTAAAAATATCCAAAAAAATCTAGAATATTATAAAATGATGGAAAATATTTTTTTTCTAAAATTAGTAACAACAATAGATCAAAATACCGGTCCCCCTAAATTATGACATCCTGTATCACTATTTTATCTAAAGTTGTTAAATATGTTAAGCTTTAGTGTTTAGTTTTTTAGCCAATTTTGACAATTTATAAATCTATTAATGCAACTCATATTTAAAGTCTAGACCATTTAAAATTACCATCACCCTTATATAAACTTTATAAAAAAAAAAAATGATCAGACTACTAAGAAACTTTATTTTTCTTCGATATTTCATTTTGCACCTTTTATAAGCGACCAATATGACAAGCACCAATTCTTATTGGAGTACGATTTTTAGAGGGACCATTTAGAAGCAAACATTTATTTTGAGTGATATAGGTGTTTTTATAAGTGGGTCATACTAGCAAGTACAATTAAAAAAATCTTCCCAGTAAATGAGCATTTGACTTGGAGAAATCTTTAGTAGAAGTGGAACTCCTCGAATGGAGCCCGCTTATTAAAAACCTGTGCCGCTCAATCTTCTTGTATGTAAGATATCTCCAATATTTTCTTCAATAAGAGTTGTTCCCATTTAAGGATTTGTTCGTTTGATAACAAAAAATGTGATGACACAATCTTGTGCGCTATTCATTTATCATATATATATATATATATATTTCATAAAATGCTCAATCCCACGGTGTGGGACCAACTCCTTTTGCAGTTAATTTTTGAGACTCTTCTTGGAGTTGGATTTTGAGACATCTAGAGAGGGAATTTAATTTGATGGAGTGAGTTTTTCATTAAGTGGGCCTGATCTTTTTTTGGGTAAAGATTGGGCATGATCGTTAGACCTGTCAATGGGACGGGACGGGCCGGGGCTTGGGTTGTCCAATCCCGTCCCAAAAATAGGACGACCTTACCAGGTGTTGTCCAATCCCAGCCCTGAATTAAACGGGCCTACATCAAATCTCGTCTCGTACGGGCCCGGCTGGGCTAGGACAGGGCTGAGCCTAGGCTTAGCCCGGCACATTCTCTAATTATCAATAGAAATGAATGAATATCCTATAGGCTATATGGGTCAAGTAATATCGGAACGGTTAAAACCTTCTTTTTTTTTTTTTTTGCCAGTGAAAGTAGAAAATTAGAAAATCAATAGAAATGAATGAGAATGAGTATCCTATAAGTCAAGTTAAAGTAATGTAGGATAGGTTAAAAACTTCTTTTTTTTTTTTTTTTTTTTGGGCCGGTAAAAGTAGAAAATCAATAAAATGAATGAGAATGAATATCCTATATGGATTAAGTAATGTAAAAAATAAATCAACAGAAATTATTTTTCTTTTAATATGTCTAAAACATCAGTTAGTGCATTCTCATCATTGTCTAAATCACCATCACTAGTTGGGTCATGACTAAACCAATCTCGGGCACAAACTAATGCTTTTACTGTATCTGGTTTCAAAGAAGTCCTATGTGGGTCAAGTACCGTCCCTAAAGTGCTACATGCTGACTTTGAAACAACGGTAGAAACTTGAATAGCTAAAATATCACGAGCTATTTGAGATAAAATAGGATACTTAGTTGAATTTAATTTCCACCATTGTAATATATAAATAATTATTATTAAATGACTTTGCAGTAGGCCGGGCCGGGCCGAGCCTAAATGGGTTGGGTTGTTTCTGCCTAGTCTCAGTCTCATTTTGGCCGGACTTTAAAATGTATTATCCAAGCACAGCCCATTGGGCTCAAAATTTTTTTAAAAGCCCTGTATTTTCGAGCTTATGCCGGGCTTTCTACCCATTTCAATGCGTCCCATTGACATGCCTAATGATCGTTCAAGACAATAAGTCAATTGGGAAGATAGTTTCCGGAATCTGGACTCAAAATACGGCCCTAAAATGGAAATAACCCTTTTTAGGGTTTTCTGTTATCGGGACTGATTGAATGAAATCGAGACGGGGAGGGGGAAAAAGAAGAGGGGAAAGAGAAGAAGGAGAGGAAAAGGGAGGAGAAGATGAGGCTGCGGCGATGGGGCGAAGGTGGGTGCTCATTCTCCGGTGTCTAGGTACATCTTCTCCTCTGCCTGTTTCTTTTTTTCCCCCTCTGCAACTACATCTCTCTCTTTTTTACCCTTTTCTGCAACTTCTTATGAACTACATGTGCTCTCGGTCTCACTCTCTTTCTCTCCAACTATAAAAATGTGGAAAATATCAGTCGATTGAAAATATTTGCCGATATATCGGTTTTGACCTATATCTTCAAGATATTGGCCGATAGAAGCCGATACACCAGTGATATTGGGGGGGCTCGAGTCCTATACCGATAAGCTTCAATATATTGGATTGGAACCGGCCGATCCAATATTTTAAACTATAGTGGGAACATTGATTGTCTTTTATAAGAAGACTCAAGAAAAGAGACCAGGGCCTCTCGGGTCCAACCCTCGACCGGATCGGCCTCGAATGACCACTCGATCGTGCATCCATCATCCGGTTCGGGAAGCACCGCGAAGGTGGCCACGTAGGCTCCTAATCCAGCGTTGTTATCGATGATCTCATAGGTCAGAGTCCGTCCGATTGGATCTATGGCCACCAATTTCTCCTTGACCCAGCTGATTGTCTCTTCTCCACCGTCGGATGATGAGAGGGTGCCTGCACAGTACCTCACACAGCCGGGCTGCCCTTGTTCGCCTTCCACGTGCTGGCAGACGTCGACGGTGGGATGCCACTTGTGGAAGTTGCAGTAGTCTTGGAAGAAAGGCCAGATCTGGTCGGCTTTTGGGCCGGTCAGCTTGGCTGTGAACTTCCCTGCCCACTTTCCTTTTTGCTGCTCTTCTTCGTGCTCCATCGCGCTGCTAATGCTCCTCCTCCTCCTCCTCCTCTTATGTCTGTGATGAAAAATGAGATTAGGCGTGAGAGATTCTTTACTTATCTTGAATACTTTTCTTTAGTGAACTGTGACGGCTGTCTCCACATTCTTCTTCTATTTTAGGTCGTTGCTGTCGTTATCTTGAGTTGGTAGCTTTGACTCTTCTTTTTTATGAGGAGAATTAAAGCGTTTTAAATTAGTTTCTAAATTTTTTAATTAGTTTTAAATTAATGATATTCGGTCATTTTTTGGCACTTTTTTTCTTAATATTTTAAAAATACCAAAATTACTCTTCATTTAAAGCCATGACATGGTTTCCACAACCATTACATGTAGCTGATCGTTATGGGAACACTGATTAACATGAGGAGAGTATAAATGAAGTGAATGAGAATTTTATTTCGATGAAGGGTGATTTGGGTATTTAGAAAATTGAAAATTTTTTTATTGAAAATTAACTTTAAATGGATTGATGTTCTTAATTAAAAACTTCCTAAAAATTTAAGGACCAATTTTATAAGTTTTGTAACATGTGTCGTGCTTTGAAATATGGTAGAAATTTAAGAACTTTTTTTTAAGTTCTCCATTTTTATAAATCTGAGCATGTTTGTTTGTGAGGGTGGTGGTGGGGTGAAAAACGAAAGAAAGATGCATTGTGAAACGAGTGCCGAGGTCCACCTCTGCAGTGGTTAACCGGGTTCGGCATCTTGTCAATCTACAATTAATAAGGGCATGTCCTGGCTCAGACGAACGGGATGGGCGCCGAATACGGAAGAAGCGTGGACTTCATTCCGCCATCACATCAGCAATCATGTGAAAGGTCAAGGTATGGCCTGACAGGACATAACCTCTACCTACTTCCATTTATGGGAAGAGTATGGCCCGATGGGACCGTACGTTTACCTACCTCCACTCAGGAAAGGTCTGAGGATACCTAACATATATAAGTGGGCACAGCACAGAACGAAAGGGGTAAGCAAAAAGTAAACTCCCATCCCTCTTCACTCCTGCTCCCTCTGTTTAGTAACAAGACTAACTTAGGCGTCGGAGTGCCTTCGGCCCTCCACGGCCAAGGCCCCTAACCTCTTTTTTCTTCTCAGGTCAAGAGGACACTCCCTCCAATTAAAGGCTATTCAGCAGCTCCCATCAAAGCAAGTCCGTGTTATTTTAGGCACTTACAATTGGCGCCGTCTGTGGGAAAGCTGATACAAAATGCCACCAAAAGCAAAAAAGACAGCCGAAACGCTGCGAGCCATACCAATGCCACGGTCGCCGGTACTACAAGAAGTATTAATCTCGCAGGGACCCGCGGGGAGACAAGAAGCAGCGCTAGCATCCTTGCCGCTAGCACCACAGGAGCAATCCCCTCGACGGAGGAGGGCTGGGAAGGAACCCCTTCTAGTGGCTCCTCCCCAGCGAGGCAGTCAACCTCCCAAGCGTCCTCAGCGACGAACGTCTCTCCCCGGGCGGAGCAGCCAGCCTCCCAAGCGTCCTCAGCGACGAACGGCTCCTGTCAGGCGAGATAGTCAGACTACCCAGCATCCTCCACGACGACCATCTCCTCCTCGTCAAAGAAGAACCTCAAACGGGCCCCGTCTTCCAAGGGAGCCTCTGAGGGACAAATCTCCAGCGGTCGTCAGATCTGGACGAGCCGAAGGAGATGACCCCAACTACGATCCGCGACTCGAGGAGATTAGAGCACAAGATGCCATCATCCAGGAAAAGGAAGAGCTGATTCGCCAACTTCAGCAGCAGCTGCGAGCGGCGAATCAGGCCCCACCTTCTGGTGTTCATTCGGTCGGGCAGGATCTGAGGCGGGCCCTTGACAGCAAAAAACGTCATCACACCTATGAAGAAGGCTCCAGCAGTAGCCCGGGCGATACTCAAAAGAGGCCGAAGGCGCAGGATGAAGGTGGTGTGCCAGAATGGCTTGACCACCACATCAAGCAAACCATTCAGCAGAATATGGAGGTAGCTGGCCTCGCCCGCGACCGATCGAATGTCTACAGCTCCGGAGAGCTTGGCGTCTCCCCATTCTCATGGGAAATAAGAAATTTCCCCCTCCCCGAGAAGTTCAGCATCCCGAGATTCACCCTCTATGACGGGACCTCGGATCCCGCAGCCCACCTCAGGCACTTCACCCAGCGGATGTCGGTATGGGGCGACATTGGGCATTTGAACTGCAGGGTGTTCTCTTCTAGCCTGGGCGATCTCCCTCTCCGGTGGTTCTGTGCTCTCCCAGGAGGATCGATCTTGGGCTGGAAGGCAACTCACGGGCTCCTTCTTGGAGAAGTTTCAGGCACATCGGGTCATTCCGAAGACCAACCAGGATCTGATGGCTATGAGAATGAGGCGGGACGAGAATGTAACCCGATTCGCCAAAAGGTTCTGGACCATCTATAGCCAGATCGAAGACGCAAACGAGCAGCTGGCTGTGATGTGTTTTAAGGAGGCCTTATTGCCAGGCACTGAGCTCCGAAGAGAGCTTGTTCGATATCCTGTGGGCACAATGAAAGCACTCATGACCCGGGTGAACCAGTTCGTCGAACAGGAGGAGGACGAAACCAGGGCGAGAGAGAACTTCGGCCTCAAGCTCCAAGATGGGCGTTTCGAGGACCGGCCCCCCCAGAAAGATAAGAAGCCATTCCGAAAGGAGGAGAGGGGCCGTCAGACAACCCCAGCAAGTCCGATGGTAGCCCCACGCTCCACCTCGGAAGGCAGAATGAAGAACAGACCGCCATCGGATGCATACAGGGCGGTTAATACTATCTTCAAGGAACCCATCTACAGGATCCTCACCAAAATCAGGACGCAGCCATTCTTCTCACGGCCCCAGCCAATGAAAGGCGATCCCTCTACTCGGGATCCAAATAAATTTTGTTCGTATCACAGGCAGAAAGGACATATGACAGAGGACTGTGTGTCCCTTAAATCCTATCTTGAAGAGCTCGTTAAAGAGGGACGCCTCAAGGAATTTGTGAAGGAAGAGAACGGCCATGACAGCCGTTCCCGGCAGCACCAAGGTAATGAGGATAACGATGAGACCGCAGGAATCATAAACGTTATCCACCTGGCGCCCGCGGCGGCAGGGATCAACCAGGCACGTGCCGAAGCCAGGAGGGCTTCCCACAATAGGCAGGTGCTCACGGCCGAGCTGGAGCCGGCAACAAAAAAAGCTCGGGCTGACAAGCCCCGGATCTGGTTCTCGGACCATGACCTCCACGGAGTCCGCTCCCCTCACAATGATCCCTTGGTGCTCGCCCTGAAGCTCGAGAATTTCATGGTCAAAAGGGTACTCATAGATCCTGGCAGCTCGTCGGAGATCCTCTATTTCGACTGCTTTAGAAAACTGGGCCTCAAGGCAGAGGACCTGCAAGAATCCCGCACCCCTCTCGTGGGGTTCAGTTCAAAGCCAGTTTACCCTAAAGGGAAAGTTTCCCTGAGGATCCAAGTCGGGGGAGCCAGCAGACTAGCGGACTTTCTAGTGGTGGATGTGCCATCACCCTACAATGCAATTCTGGGAAGAAGTTGGCTGCACAGCATGGAAGCCGTGCCCTCCACCCATCACCAGAAGCTGAAATTTCCGCTGGAAGACGAGCACGGCAGGGTCGAGATAATCACAGTCGGAGGCGACCAAGAGATGGCCAAGCAATGCTTGATGGCCGTTGTCTCCGGAGAAAAGGAGCCCCAAGTACATATGGCCGAGCTGGAAGCAGAATCTGACTACGGCCGAACTCCCGAACAGAAGAGTACCGAGGACCTGGCCGAGGTCAGAATCGACCCACAAGACCCCGAGAGGTTTTTCTTACTCGGTAGCCAGCTTACCGAGTCCGAAAGGGGCGAACTCCTCGACTTTCTGTTGCTGAACAAGGGGGTCTTCGCCTGGACTCCATACGAGATGCCCGGCATCGACCCGGAAATCATTAGTCACAGGCTGAACGTGGACCCAAGACACAAACCAGTCGTCCAAAAGGCACGGCGGTCGGGTACCCAGCAAGCTGAAGCGGTGATGGAAGAAGTCGACAAACTCCTGGAGGCAGGAGCGATACGGGAAGTCCACTACCCCGAGTGGCTCGCCAACACTGTAGTGGTCAAAAAGAAGAGCGGGAAGTGGAGGGTCTGCGTTGATTTCACCGATCTCAACAGATCTTGTCCCAAAGACAGTTTTCCACTCCCCAAGATCGACCAGCTGATCGATGCCACCGCAGGACATGATAGAATGAGCTTCCTCGATGCTTATCGGGGGTACCACCAGATCCCGATGTACGGCCCCGACGAAGAAAAAACAGCATTTATAACACCCAGAGGCATCTACTGCTACAAGGTGATGCCTTTCGGGTTAAAAAATGCAGGAGCAACTTACCAGCGGCTGGTCACAAAAATGTTCCAAGCCCACCTCGGCAGGACCGTGGAAGTGTATGTTGACGACATGGTCGTCAAGTCTAAAAAGTCGGAAGACCACCTGGCCGACCTCCGACAAGTTTTCGAAATCCTGAAGGCATTCGGACTGAAACTAAATGCGTCGAAATGCGCATTCGGGGTCGGCTCTGGCAAATTCTTGGGGAGTTTGGTCACCAGACGAGGAATCGAGGCTGACCCAGAACAGATCTCGGCAATACAAGCAATCCAGAGCCCGGCCACGACAAAGCAGGTGCAGAAGCTCACCGGGATGGCAGCCGCGCTTAACCGCTTCATAAGCCGCGCCTCGGACAAATGTCTCCCTTTCTTCCGGCTCTTGAAAAAAAGTTCAAGATTTCAGTGGACCCGGAGTGCGACCAGGCTCTTCAGAGGCTCAAGGAATATTTGTCCTCAGCCCCCATATTGTCAACACCACTGCAGGGTGAAGTACTCTACTTGTACCTAGCGGTCTCGGACCATGCCGTGAGCTCGGTACTCATAAGAGAAGAAGACGGACACCAGAAGCCGATCTATTATACGAGCAAAACCCTGCTTGACCCCGAAACCAGATACCTGCCGTTGGAAAAGCTCGCGCTGGCCCTCATCAGCGCCTCTCGCAAGCTCTCCCACTACTTCCAGACGTATACCATAGTGGTTGTTACGGAGCACCCACTTAAATCCCTTTTCAGGAAGGCAGATTTCTCTGGGAGAATTTCAAAATGGGCCGTCGAACTGGGACAGTATGATATACGCTATCAGCCCAGGACGGCAATCAAGGCTCAAGTCTTGGCGGACTTTCTTGTTGAATTCACTTCCCCGAGTTCGGCACCGACCACCTCGACTACCGAACTGGGCGGCAATATTGGGGATGATGTCGCAGGCAGAGATGAGACCACCGAAGCCGAAAATCAATCCTGGAAGCAATTCCTTGGCACAGCATGGAAAGTCTTCGTAGACGGATCATCAACGACGAGAAGGTCCGGCATCGGCATAGTGCTCCAGTCCCCAGAGGGTCTCGTCATCGAACAGGCGTTGACGCTTGGCTTTAAAGCATCCAATAACGAAGCTGAATATGAAGCGCTAATCACAGGATTAGACAGTGCCAGGGCCTTAGGGGCGAAACAGCTGGCGGTTTTCAGCGATTCCCAGCTAGTAACAAGCCAACTCAACGGGGATTACCGAGCTCGCGATGAAAGGATGGCCGCCTATGTGTCCCGCGCAAAGCAATCACTCTCTCATTTCCAAAAAGTTGAAGTCAGACAGATTGGCAGGGAATCAAACTCTCATGCTGACGCCCTCGCCAGTCTGGCCTCGGCTGTTGAAGCTGGCCGAAAGAGAACAGTTGATGTGGGAACGCTGGAATCACCCAGCATAGAGCTCGCTCCAGTTCGGCTTATCCTATATGCCGATCTCGGTCCCAGTTGGATGGACCCAATAATGGCGTATCTAAAAAACGACCAGCTTCCCGAAGACAAGAGCGAAGCCCACAAGATCAGACTGAAAGCAACTCGGTTTTGGATATCTCCAGAAGGCAGGCTGTATAGAAAATCCTTCACAGGGCCGTATCTCCTGTGTGTGCACCCAAGCAAGATCGAAGATTTCCTGTATGAAATACATGAAGGCATTTGTGGAAGCCACATCGGAGGCCGGTCGCTGGCTTACCGGGCCATCAGCCAGGGCTACTGGTGGCCCTATATGCAGAAGGATGCGCAACTCTACGCCAGAAAGTGCGAGAAGTGTCAGAAGTTCTCACACTCTCTCCATCAACCGGCCCAGGACCTAAGCCCACTTTCAAGCCCGTGGCCCTTCGCTCAATGGGGGCTCGACATCGTTGGACCTCTACACCGAGCCCCAGGAAATAAAAGGTGGCTAATAACAGCTACGGATTATTTCACAAAGTGGATAGAGGCAGAACCATTGACCTCCATTACTGAGCAGGACACGAGAAATTTCGTCTGGAAGAACATTGTAACAAGATTTGGGATCCCCCGGACTCTGATCTCGGACAACGGAACTCAATTCGATTCAAAATTCTTCAGGAACTTCTGCCAGGAGCTCGGCATCAGGAACCATTATTCATCCCCAGCATACCCACAAAGCAATGGCCAGGCCGAAATCTCAAACAAGGTGGTTCTCGACGGTCTCAAGAAGAGGCTTGACAGAGCTAAGGGGAGATGGGTCCAGGAGCTTCCGAGCGTTCTTTGGGCATACAGAACGACGCCAAGACGATCCACCTCGGCAACACCCTTTTCCTTGGCCTACGGAATGGAAGCTGTAATACCTCTTGAAGTTGGCCTTCCCACTCTGCGGTCGGAACTTTTCAACCAAGAGGAAAACAACGTGAATCTGGCTAGAGAGCTCGATCTGGCAGAAGAAAGGAGAGAAACCGCAGCGATCCGCCTAGCCTCCTATCAACGGCAGCTGGCCAGAGGGTACAACCAGAAGGTCAGGGAAAGGAAGTTCTCCATCGGAGAATTGGTCCTGAAAAAAATGCTGACTGCGGACAAAAATCCAAGTGAAGGCAAGCTGGGAGCAAACTGGCAGGGACCATTCAAAATTGTATCTATGGCAGGGCAGTCTGCTTACAGACTCGAAGACATGAACGGCAAAGGACTGCCGCGGCCCTGGAATGCTGTGCACCTTAAGAAATATTACTTTTGAAATTGTTTTAGTTTCAGGCAATAAAAATGATGAACTTATAGCTCTGATATGTCCCCTGTTTCTCCCTCGCTCCTTCAGCCCGGTTATGGAACCAGTCTCCTTCAGCTCGGTTAACGGAACCAGCTGCCTAGACTCGGTTATGGAACCAGTCTCCTTCAGCTCGGTTAACGGAACCAGCTGCCTAGACTCGGTTATGGAACCACCAGTCTCCTTCAGCTCGGTTAACGGAACCAGCTGCCTAGACTCGGTTATGGAACCACTCCTTCAGCTCGGTTAACGGAACCAGCTGCCTAGACTCGGTTATGGAACCAGTCTCCTTCAGCTCGGTTAACGGAACCAGCTGCCTAGACTCGGTTATGGAACCAGTCTCCTTCAGCTCGGTTAACGGGACCAGCTGCCTAGACTCGGTTATGGGACCAGTCTCCTTCAGCTCGGTTAACAAAACCAGCTGCCCAGACTCGGTTATGGAACCGGTCCTCTTTTAGCCCGGTTAATGAAACCAGCTACCCAAACTCGGATGTGAAACCGGCCTTCCCCAGCCCGGTTGACGGTGCCTACAGCCCAAGCTTGGTTCCTAAACCAGCCTGGCTTTTCGACCGTCCATTTCTCGGCTTAAACCGCGAAATCGAAAGGCCTATTCATGACAATTCCTACCTGGTCCCCGATGTATGGATTCATGATTCAAAAAAAAAAAAAAAAAAAAAAAAAAAACGCATACAGCTCTTAAAAAATTCACTAAGTGCAAAAAGATATCTCCAGAAATGCAAAAAGATACAGCAAACACGAGACGCGGGATGTGTGCGAAAATATATATTTCATTAGAAAAAGCTATACAGATTCATTCTTAACAAAATAAAAATATACAACGAATGAGTCAGGCCTTCTCGGGAGGAACTGCATGAGGAGAAGCTTCAGGGACAATCTCGGCAACTGGAACCTCAAGGGGAGCCTCGGATGCTGGAGCCACTGCTGGAGATTGGGGAGGAACCAGGCTTTCCTCGGCGGCCAGGGGTTCAAGCTTGGGCAGGTCGTGGTATATGGGGTCGTCCTCAGGAACGCCCATCTTCTTTAGCAAAGCCTTACACCCAAGCTCGAATAGGCGCGGGCCCAAAACTTCAAGCTGTGCCTCGTAATCTTTAGTGGCCGCCCCCACCCCTTCATTAAAGGCAGCATCAACCTCTGCTTGGGTCGTTGCCTCAACACTGGCTTTCTCCTTAACAAGAACATCGAATTCGGCTGCCCTTTTCTCCAGTTCGGCATCCTTCTTTCCAACTTCGGCCTTCGCCTCAGCCAGCTCGGCCTCGAGCTGGATCGCCCTCTTCGCCTTGACCTCTGCCGCCGCTTTCGAAATTGCACTCTCTTCCTTGGCTTTGCAGACCTCGTTCACGGCGGCTTCAAGGTCTTTGGCGAGACTGAAGTTCTTCTCCTCCTCCTCCTTCAGGCCCTTACGAGCACCCTCGAGGGACTCGGAGATCTTTTTCTTCTCGGCCTCTAGCTTCTCGATCCGGGTGTCCCGGTACTGGACTCTGTCCATGAACACCTTCGCCCGTTGAATGATCTGCAGATGACAAGGGTCAGGTACCGAGAAAGTCTCATAAGAAACAAAAAGTTTCGGAAACTCACCGAGAAACCTGACTGGATGATACCGACCGCCAGAGCCCCATCCTCCATTCGCTGCAGCTTCTCTATGTCCTGTGGAAGAGCGCAGGCTGCTGCGAATGTAGCTGCGACGGAGGGGTTCCCATGAAGGCGATCGTCCACGGTTATCGGTCTCCCCGGCCCAAGCAGCAGGGAAGGCCTCCATATTGCCGGACCCTCTCGGGGGGCTGCCAAGCTGACCCCGGAGGCCTGCTCCGTCCCTCTCCCCGAGGATTTCTCCGCAGGACCCTCGGTGCGAGGACGCTTCTCCGGGGCCCCCTCTCTCTCTTCCCCTGCGGGACGCTCCCGACGGGATGAGCTCGGCTTCTCTGGCCTCGGCCCCTTTTCGACCCTCCTCTGGATCTCCGCGGGGCGCTCTTGGACGGAGGAACTGGAAGGAGGGGGAGCGCCAGCGGAACTCTGGCCCACGGGGGCCTGCTGTTTGCCCATGGCAGGGGGGATTGGGGCAGCAGCTTCCCTCCCAAAAAATTTACCTCCCAGATCTTTTGTGGACAGAGGAGGACGTCGAGGAGGCATTCTTCTTTCCTCGGGGCTCGGGGAGGAATAAGAATCAACGATCACTTGAAGATCGGTCTCCGGTTCGGCTCGGGATGTAGTGGCCTCGGCTCCCGAACTCCTCCGGCGCTCGAGATCAAGAGATGCAGCGTCACCTGCGGATTTCCTCTTGATGTAGGTCTTGTACCTCGGTTCGTAGCCAAGGAGTGACCAAGCGGCGCGCGAATTGTGGCCCTTGTAGCCTCGCACAGCCCTTTGCCAATCGCTATTTGGTCTCCAGCCGGAATTAACGGCCTCGCTCTTCCTTTGGCCGACCTCTGCGCAAACGAAAACGCAAAGGGTTTAATCCAACATGAAAGAAGAATAGAAGAAACAAGGGCATAAAGGAGTTCGGTGCATTACTTGGAGGAATCCCGAAGTGACGGGGTATCTTGTACCGCTTCTCTACCGCGGTCTCCTCCTCCCCGAACTCCCAATTGCCTGATACGAACAGGCGGTCGTTCCCAGCATGACGACCTGAATCCTCCAGTTCGGTAACAAATTGTTCCCTTCCTGGCCTCCCCCGGAGGTAAAAACAGGTGCCATCCCCCGCCGACTTGCACACGTCATATGCGTCCTCTATGTCGTGGACACCAAGGTTAATCCCCAAAATCCTATTGAGTTCTACAGCCCCCATTATTATCTTGTAACCGTTCGGCATCAACTGACATGGGCTGAGGTGCCATGTTGATAAGCACGCCCTCAACAATGGATGGACTGGAAACCTGACCCCTCCCTCGACTATAGCCACTAGAGGGAAAGGCATCCACCCGTCGGAAAACACGAAACCGTCGAACATGTCGTCGGGGTCGTCTATCCTAGTGCTGACGTTTGCAGGGATGCGATACATCTCCCTGAAACTCTCCATGGCCTCAGGGGTGTCCACCCAATGCCTATAGACTCCCATCCTTCTAAAAAGGGAAAACCCTAGATTGAAAAACCCTAATGGGCCGGGATACAAAGGAAGTAAAAGGGAAGGGGAACTCACAAAAGGCTTGCGCTGGACGGGAAAGGCCGAAGACTTGATTCGCTGCAAAGGCTTCCTTCAGATATTCTTCAGATCGCTCAGAGTCGAAGAAAATGCATAAGCAGAGGAAGTAAAAGGGAAGGCCTCCCCTACTTATAAAGAAAAAGCCGCCTTCTCCGTTATCGAGGGCAGGAACCGCCGCCTCGAGCGATGTGCACGCTGCCACCGAAACGATTGAAGGAACCATCACACAATGACGCGTGTCACCAACAGCTGTCTTCCCTCGGGAAGCGAAAAGCCGCCCCCATCGATCCCCTCGGGAGACGAAGTGGAGAGGACGCATTAATCAACTGTCTTTGGCAGACAGGCCGGCAGCAACCTTAATTGCTCCATCAAAATACTCGAATGAGATCTTGAAAATGACACCTACCGAGACTAAAAAGCTCTTGGTCCCGAGGACAAATGCCGAGACCCAGAGCTTGGGGGGCAATTGTGTGGGGGTATTTTACCAGCTCGAGACCTAACGCAGCTCGGCTGATCCATCCCGAGATCGGCTCCTTGGGGAGTCCCGCTCCGACTAAGGGTCATCCACCCGAGACTTGGGGGTGCATTGTGAAACGAGTGCCGAGGTCCACCTCTGCAGTGGTTAACCGGGTTCGGCATCTTGTCAATCTACAATTAATAAGGGCATGTCCTGGCTCAGACGAACGGGATGGGCGCCGAATACGGAAGAAGCGTGGACTTCATTCCGCCATCACATCAGCAATCATGTGAAAGGTCAAGGTATGGCCTGACAGGACATAACCTCTACCTACTTCCATTTATGGGAAGAGTATGGCCCGATGGGACCGTACGTTTACCTACCTCCACTCAGGAAAGGTCTGAGGATACCTAACATATATAAGTGGGCACAGCACAGAACGAAAGGGGTAAGCAAAAAGTAAACTCCCATCCCTCTTCACTCCTGCTCCCTCTGTTTAATAACAAGACTAACTTAGGCGTCGGAGTGCCTTCGGCCCTCCACGGCCAAGGCCCCTAACCTCTTTTTTCTTCTCAGGTCAAGAGGACACTCCCTCCAATTAAAGGCTATTCAGCAGCTCCCATCAAAGCAAGTCCGTGTTATTTTAGGCACTTACAACTCCCTTTCGCTATTTTCATTGAAACACCCATAGAATAAAAGTATCAGTCACCTTGGTAGGTCCTTTTTTTCATATGATCATTTAACCCATGCACATCATCACATATCCAAGCATCCCGTAGAAATGGATTCAAGAGAGAAACTCAGATATCACGTATATAAACCTAAGCAAGGCAACATTTATTTCGATCAATACATCCTTCTACCAAACGAAAACCAAATCAAATCCTCATTTACTGGCTTTGAGTTTGGCCGAGAGCATCTTCTGCCATCTTCTTCGCCATGGCCTGCAAACCAGAGTCAAGATAAGAGACAAAGGCCTCTCGGGTCCAACCCTACACCGGATCAGCCACGAATGATGAAAAACTTAGATTTCTACCTTAACACAGGCAGATGTCTCAATAATCTGATCTTTATTGAATATCAATCCACACGTGATTAAACTAATAATTAACCTTAATTCAAATTAAAAACAATCAACCACAAAAAGAGAAGGACGCATGATTTTTATGTGGAAAACTCTGCTCGGGAAAAACCACAGGCCTTACTATCTAGGCCAACGACAACCAAGCACTATATGAAAAACGAATAATACAAGACCCTTACAACCCTTTTCCAATTGTTAACTCAATCTAAGGACTGCTTTGATTTTGCTGACTGCTCGCCGTGGAACTTCACCGCACTTGAACCAACTACCTTGAAAGCCTCTTCAAGATGAATCCACTAGAAAAAAGTAGCAGTAAAAATCTCCAAAGACTTTAACTTCAGCAAAGCAACTTGAAGCTTTGGAGAGAAAAATAATCTCTCAATAGATCTCTATGATTTAGAATGGGAGAGTAGTATCCTAGAGTTGAGAGGAGAAAGCAATATATAGGCTTTAATTCGTGCCTCAATACTTGTAGAGCAAGTAGGACTCAAAGAAGTAAGTTGAAACAAATTAAAAGACAGTTTCCTATTCAAACCGTGCTTTCTGCGCATTGTTCGCTCGAACAAATTAAACGTGCGCTCGAGCGAATGACTTACTATCTTCGTCCGTCCATTCTGCTGTTACACGAATCCCATGGCAGCATACCCATGCTTTGTTTTCTTGAATTTTCTGTTTCCCATGACATTAAAACTCTCCATGACCAATAGTCCACATGAGTTCACAATAAAAAACAGTCCATACAGGTCCGGTAGCTTATGTCATTATGTAAAAGTATAAGGGCACATGCCCATGTTCGTTGGAATTTGGAAAGAACCTTGAAGTGCCCATGTGATGTCATCAAGCCAAAAGTCCTTACAAGTTGACACATGTAGGTCCTCCTCCTTTCTTGTTAACTATTTTACATGGCTTATGATGTCATCATGAAAGATCAAGTGATTACATGTCAATAACAAAACGTGCAATGGCAATAGGAAACTCTACAGCACAAATCGTCTGACCATCTTCCTTGAGCAGTTCTACTAAAATTACAATCATAAATAAATCGCGAGATTTGTCAAATAGCAAAAGAATTTGCCAATACTAATTATAATAGGATTATAATCCTTACAAATGACCGCTCGATCGTGCATCCATCCTCCGGTTCGGACAGCACTGTGAAGGTTGCCACGTAGGCTCCTAATCCAGTGTTGTTATCAATGACCTCATAGGTCAGAGTCCGTCCGATTGGATCGATGGCAACCAATTTCTTCATGGCCCAGCTGAGAGTCTCTTCTCCACCGTTGGATGATGAGAGGGAGGTTCCTGCACAGTACCTCACACAACCTAGGTGGCCATGTAGGCCTTCCACTTGTTGGTAGACGTCGAGGGTGGGATGCCACTTGTGGAAGTTGCTGTAGTCTTGGAAGAAAGGCCAGACCTGGTCTGGTTTTGGGCCGGTCAGCTTGGCTGTGAGCTTTCCTACCCACTTTCGTTGTTGCTGCCATTCTTCTTTCTCCATCATCACATTTGTGTATTGTTGATATCAACATCCACCTTTGCTCTTGAGCGGTTATAATTATGATTGAACCCTCGCCCTCACCATAAAACTATTGTTGTGCGGTTTCTTATCATGAATTGGTTTTGGGATAAATGATAGCTCAATGGAGTGTAAAATCTTACAAGTGGTATCAGAGCCACCCTCGCTCTTGAGCGGTCATAATTGTGGTTGAGCCCTTGCCCTCACCATAAAACCATTGTTGTGCCGTTTCCTATCACTAATTGGTTTTGAGATAAGTGGTAGTCCAATGGGATATAAGATCATACATATATGTTGTGATAAAATGAGAAGTGGTTGAGAGTTTCTTTACATAGACGGGAAAGAAAATTTTCATGATGCTTGGACTACTGTGTATTAAAATCTACTTCCATCCTTGTGTAGAATTAACCCTTCTTTTTTACTATCATAAACCCGAACCTACTTTTGGGGCACGATTGGGTGACCATTTACTTGAGAAAAACAAACGGACAAGTGTTTCATCTCCTGCTGAGTTCATTTTTCACTGTTTAGTGCAGACAGCTTTTCACCAGAAAAGGCCAAAAAAAATGTTGGCTTGATCTTTTTGTGATATGCAGAAAAACCTGTTTTTTTTTTTTTTTTTTCACTGAAACTGAAAATTACATTGTTTTAATATGCTTTACCCCGTAGAGAAGGGTTTGCATGAATGATAGAAAAAAAAAAACACACCTTTCTTTTTATTTCCACAAAGAAGCAGTTAACACAACATACCCAGAAAGTGGAGCATTCCGTGGAAAAGCGAAAATCTACCTACTTTCATTTGTGCATTAATTTGTTACACAAACGTGGTTGAGGTATAAGGCCACGTTTGACAATCAAATCTTTTCGGATTTCTTTTTGATTTTTCACAAAGATTTGGTTGTGAGTAAAAATTCTCATTTTTGAAGATTTTCGTATCAGATATTCATTGAAAATTCTCATTTTCTCCAAATTTACATGTCGATATCAATGTGAAATCTGCAGCCATAAGATGTCTCGGTGAGAAATCCCTATTTCAAGGCAATGAAGAATTTGAAAATTCCTCGTAAGTTTCTCACCTGGTTGCCAATTATGCTTCTTAGACCTCTTAAGAAGACAATTCAACATGAACTCGAGACTGGTTAATTGTTTACTTCACACTTGGGCCATGTACAAGTTGATTACATTGTAAGTCACATTAATTTATATATTCTTAAGGGATATTATCCGTAAAATTGTTATTAGACCTGACATTCGCCCATGAGCAGTCAAGGTTTAAATACGTTCCAAAGGGCTATTCTTGCAATATCACACAATTTCTAGACCGTGCAACTATTGTACGAACAACACTGTAGAAAATATTTAAATCTCAACTGTTTTGAAAATTTTTAAAAAAACTATATGTCAGGTTTAAGAGAAGTCGTACACTCGTGCAGTCAAAATCCCCATTTTTAATTATTTTATTGATCAATTTGAACGCAGACTCACTCTACTAGACAACTACTATTGGAGTGAATTCGATGGAGAAATTTTGAGCGAGTTAGATTTCAAAAGTGGCCCACATGGTAGAATCAGCACGATGACACTAATCTCGGATGAGAGGTCTGAATCAGCACAATGGTAGAAGAGCTTCGCAACTTGTGGTGAGAAGGAAGATGTTCTCCTACACACAGCAGTCGGTTGTTACAGTTTGTTACAGATTACCGAAGAAAGAACAAAGATGGGAAGTGAGCATGGTGTTCATGGGCCGGACCCGTCCTGCCAGGGCTTGATTTTGGCTTTATAGGTTTCAGTGCTTGAATCTCAATTCTGTTTTATATGAAAGATGAGAGCCACCATCTCAAACAGAATAATCACAACCAACCTTTTTTTTTTTTTTCCTTTTCTGGGTAAGGAGGCAGAACTCCACCTCTAAGAATTTGGTTGAGCACAAATTGAGCAAATCATTAGAAAGTTGCGAGTGTATGATGAATAAATCATATCTCTTTCTCCATTCAAACATATTTTTAAAAGAAAGTTTCCCGGTTTATTTGTTTGCATAAAATACAAAAAGATTTGATGATTTCATGGTAAAATGAGCTTCACCGAAGGATTATTAAAGAGGCGAGGGTTGAAGAATATATACAAGGTGGAGATGTAGATGGGATTTTACTTTCCTAAATATTCAATTACTAGTGCGATAACTGGGTATTCATTTCTCATCTTCCTTGATTCAATTTCCATTGAAACATATGTTGTTTAATGATCATTTTTGGATATTCACATTTGATTTTTCATTTTAATCACTTATAAAATACAAGTCAAGGTATCAATTACATTTAGCCTTTAATGGTCTCTAATCCTTGCTCAAACAAATGGAAAAAAAAGTGAAAACTGGAAAAAACGTGAAAACATATATTTTTCAGGGTATGCCGTTGAATTAATCTAATTGACGCTAATCTTCTAGAGTCTCATGCTGCTTTCAATATGTTGTTGATGATGAAGAGCGGCTCCTTACCTTAATGGTAAGGAGTCCTAGTTCTCATTAGGAGGTCTTGGGTTCGAATCCTGCATCCTCCTCCTTTGCATATGTGAGTTTTATTACCTCACATGTGTGAGTTGTGTTTATTCACCACGTATATGTGAGTTTCCATCACCTTATAGGTGTGAGTTGTGTGTCTCTTCGCTTCGCATGTGCGATTTTCTATCCTTCTCGTATGTGCGAGTTGTGTCCGTCTCTCCTCTTATGTGTGAGTTTCCATCACCTCGCATTTGTGAGTTGTGTCATAAGTCTCAAATTCCTAGCCCCTTTGTTGGGTTAAATATATATATATATATATATATATATATATATATATATATATATATGTTGTTGTTGATAGCTAAAACTTGATCTATCAATTACAGGGCCTACTTTAAGTGCTCAAATCACATGGCCCCTTTATATAAGTGGTGGTTGTGCCTGGTGTGCCCCTAATTCTTGTTAAGATAACTATATTGATGGATTGGATTTAACGAGTAATATCTTCCTCCTTTCCTTTTACTTTCTGGAAAGTTTCTTAGTGCCTAAGAACCCAGTCCAACAAATAAAGCTGAAGGAGGTGATTATATAAGCAATAAAAGAAAGCACCTTTTAAGGATATAGTTGAGGTGTGTGAGGGGTGCCCTTTTTATTATCTTCTTCTTCTCTGAAAGTGGCTAGGACCCACGTTTGGTGCCTTGGCATAGTGCCCTTCCCGCTAAGTCTAACAACACACACAGATATATTTATATATATTCTTGCAAAAAAATCTAAAGTGATCAAATGAAAACATGCTTTGCTTGCGAATGAGATACTCAGATTACCAGTTCCATAGCTTTGGAATAAAGCTATGACATTATAGTGTAGGCGGACAAGTAACTGGTGACCCCTAAACCATGAACCTAAGCCTAGTTTAGTAGAAAGTAAAGTAGAATGAAAGTAAAAAAATTAGCTGATATGATATAAAGTTTTACTTACTGGGTGTTGAGATGGAAGAAGTAAATGAAGAGTAAAACAAATGATTTAACCATTTTTCATGTCACATCAAAATTTTACCCCACCCTCCCCTTTTCCATCCAAACACCTATAGAATAAAATTCTTTGTTACATTAAATATTATTCTACTTTTATTTTTTTCCATTTAAACACCAAAAAGTACAGTTCTATTTCACATCAACCCTTTTTCTCCTCATCTTTTGCTCAACCTCCTGCTAAACAAACAAGCCTAGCAATACCCTTGATGGTTTTTATAAGAATAGAGACAAGAAAAATCAATGTAACCATTATCCACTAATAGATGAAGATTCTGGATAATGAAAACTTGGTCCCAATAGAGAGAGAATGGTCTCGAAATATTGAATTGTACCCTTCATAACCAACCTAGGAGTGGCAAAATCTGACCTGACCTACCAACTTGACCCACATTTAACCCACAATATATATGGATTGGGTACGGGTCAAAAAACAGAACCCACATTTAAATAGGTCGAGTTAAGGTCAGACAGCCTAACTCATTTAAATGGGCTGGGTTAAGGTCACCTCACAATTTGTTGTTTTCAATGTTTTGGTACTCATAATATTTTATATAGAATGAGCTGAGTTTGTGTTGATTCTTTTTATATTTTCTCTAGTTTTTTTTTTTTAATGCAACTTAGCTTAACACATTACCTTATTATAGTGGGTTAAAATTGGGCTAAGCTTCTACAGATTAGATCAGGTAAAACGGGTCGACCCACTTTGAATGTGGGCTATACAAGTCCGTTGGGTTAAACCGCATTGGATAAAGGTCGAAGCTAGTTATCCGTTTTAGAAACGGGTCCGGGTATGGGTTGGACTTAAACCCATAAGTACCCCTTCCCCAATCCAACTGCTCTGCTTCAAAATCTGGGCTTCAACCAACAATGAAAAACCCAACCCAATTAGTTCGTTCATAAGATGATTGATGAAAATAAGATCCAACTGTCCATATAAAGGCCCAGAACTTGTCCAATAAGATCCAACGGACCCACCAGTGCGCAATGCGTATAAATATAGAGTGAGAGAGAAAGAGACTCGTTTTCCTGCAACGGGTTGCATAAGCTATAAGCTATGGCAGACGGCCATCTCTTCAACAACATTCTTCTCGGAGGTCGCGGCGGAACTGTAATTCTCTCTCTCGTTCTCTCTTCCTCTCTTGATTTGCGATTTTGGGTTTTCATCTTTTGAAATTCTCTTACTCTCTTTCGATCGCAATTTTCTGATGTTCTTCTTGTCGAGATTCTCCTCGAATTCGAGCGATCGGGTATTGATAGATCATGGTCCTCTTTCATCACCCTAGATTTGAATTTTCCATCTTGCTTCAATTGACTTGTCTTGGGTTTTATTATATTGATTTCTGGTAAATTAGAAGATGCGGTTGGGCGATTGTGATAGATGCCTTTTGGATTCAGTTCTGATTGTTTGAGGTTGAGATTTCAAAAATTCCAGATCTTGGGGCTTGTTTTTTTTGTACAGAATACATAGGAATTCATGATCAAATGAGCTCAAGATGAATAACGATGTGAGGGGGGGTGAAGGATATGAGTTGGTGATGTATAGATGGGAGCTTGACTTTCCTAGCATTTGAATTGCTAGGGTGGTGGCTGGGTATTCATTTCCCACCTCTCCTTGATTCATTTTCGATTAGAGGGAAGATAATATGAAGGCTTTTTTTCTTTTTTCTTTTTTTGAAATTTCTTCAATTTTAACCGTTTTTAGAAATTTGAAGTCTTGTAATTTCTATGCATTCAATTACATGAAACAAACAGGACCTTAGGTTTGTTTTGTTGTTTGTATGTGTGTGTGTGTGTTTTGTGGGAATGGCAGAATCCAGGGCAGCTGAGAGTGCACTCGGGAGGGATCATATGGAAGAAGCAGGGAGGTGGGAAAGTGGTGGAAGTTGACAAGGCTGACATTGTGGGCGTTTCATGGATGAAGGTCCCAAGGGCGTTCCAGCTTGGGTTTCGCATAAAAGACGGCCTGTTCTATAAATTCACGGGCTTTCGCGAACAGGTAATGGCTTCCTTTTCCTGTCTTGATATGATTGTAGTCAACTAAAAGTTATAAGGTTGTTTTCATTTTCTTTATTGCATCATTCGTTAAAATAAGTCTGCTGTGTCAGGATTGATCAGTGCCCCCTAGTTACAAAAGTTTGAACATTTTGGCTGATTTAATGGTTATCTGTTCTTTTATATGTTTGGTGCACTTCAGAAATTGGAAGCTACACCAGACAGGGTGTTACACCTTTTCCACCTCAAATTACTATTAGTAGTAACTAGATGTGCCCGTGCTCAGCATCGGTAATTCTATATCTGTAAAACTGTGTTGAATTAAAATAGCACTCCATTTGGAATCCATTTATAGATTAGAAACATACATATAAATACAGAAATGGCGCTAATCATATAGCAAAAGAGTCTAAACTCTAATATAAGAAATCATGCAAGAAGATAGAAGCAATTAAATGCACTAACTAATATGTAGCTACAAACAATTAAGCATTTATTCTCTGAACATACATTACATTAAAAAAAGCTTCATCAACTTTCTCTTGCTTTACAAATTTAAATAATCTTAATCATTAAATTTATCAAAAAATGTAATTATAGTGTACTGTAGCGATTTGAAGAGAATAAATCAGACATGATGATGCTAAGTAATGTAAATGATGTATCCAAAGTTAACTGTAACTGTAAGCAGGAATTGATACTGATGGTGATGGAGAAGTTAAAAAAGAAGCCCATCTGATATATATATATATATATATATATTTTTTTTGTTTTTTTTGGAAGCCCATCTGATATGATTTCTATTTAACATATCACACAGATGCACATGGAATCAATGAATCATCTATTTATTTATTTTTCAAAACACTCGAACTGATTCTTATTCACCTTCGTTTAGTAACAACAAACAGCATCTGCCTCCATAAAAGCGTGTAGGTTAGAACAGCAACCCCATCCAATAATAAACCTGCAAATATGCCAGGCCAGAGACACTGTAAATTTTCTTGTAATCGTGATTGTGATTGTTTGTTCGTTAGGAAGTTTTTGCACATGCTCAGCATTTGTTGGCGGTATTTGGAATATCATTTAGGGTGCTCTTTTTCCCTTTATTATTATTATTATTAGTAGTCGTAGTAGTAGTAGTAAGTTTTTCGCTTTACAAGGGACTCATGCACCCATGCATGTTACATGTCCCTAACTAGCTGGGCGACAACCAGGAACCATTTAGGATGCATTTTGGGATATATATCTGCAATGCTTTTTAAAGTAATTAAAATAAATATTGTACTGGCACTTATTTTATTTAGTTATTCATGTTTTGCTGGTAATTTTGTCTTGTTTTGTAGGATGTTAGTAGCTTGAATGCTTTTCTTCAAAACTCTGTTGGAATAACACCAGAGGAGAAGCAACTTTCTGTGAGTGGGCAAAACTGGGGAGAAGTTGACCTAGATGGTAACTGGGCATTTTTGTTAGTTCTTGACGACGCTTTATTTGATTTTTCATTTATGCACTTGGTGTAACTGGTTAATATGAATCTTGTTGCATCTCCTTGGGGAACAATCATCCTTTAATCCCAAACTATTGGTTCTTTCATCTTAAGCATGTCTTGAATTCTTTTCTTCCATTTTCATGGTTCTTTATTCTTTCTTCACTTCTCAGAATTTCTTTTCTCAACATTACGGTAAATTTACATTTGGAAACATTTATTTTCTTCTTCTTCCTTCTTTTTCTTCTTCTTTTTTTAATGGAATACTCGTGCACATGCTTGCTTAATCCACAACTGGTCAGTACAACTGTGTTGCGCCTAGTCATACTACTGCATTTTATTCAGGTGAAGATTTGTATGGTATATATCCCTTGAATCTTTTGTCAAAAATATAGGAAGCAACTCAAAGATGCCTATCAATTTTATTTTTTGAATCGGTAATTGGGATTTAATAAGAAAAATGAAAATTTCAACTGTACAGTTCTGGAGACATCAGTATGAGGTATATATACTCAATGCACAAAGACCTTTATCTGAGCACGAAAGTGTTCAAAGGAAGCCAAAGAAGCTTACACCAAAAATATATGTACAGCCCCTGTGAGGCTGGGAAGACCCAAAAATACTGAGGCTAAAGGGTCATGTTTTGCTTAAAACCGTCACTGACCCTGAATGCCCTGTTTCTCAAGAACATTGGCTACCACTTCAGCATCTGTAATAACATAACGAAAGTAGATTGACTTTCTTCTTACCTTATCATAAGATTCAACTGCCACATTCGCATGATCCATGGGGCATTTAGCAGGCCACTACACTTCTAAATGTGCAAACAGAATATCCTTCAGTAATCGGGTCTTGAGGGTACAGCTTTATCGTCTACTCAGGCCTACTTGAGTTGCTGAGTCAGGTTTCCCTAGTTCTGTCAAAGAAGTCAGCGGCAGTTGCTTCCTGCCAGCTGCAGTTTTTAAGAGCACTGGGAGCCGATCCACAAATGCACTATCACCAAGCTACTTTTTATTCCAAAGAGATCTTGATCCATCCCAAACTTTTGACATTTTATAATCCAATTATTGAATTATATTATATTTAAGATCTAGCTGATGGCTGAGGATCTGATAAAATCATTGTTTGTTTATTCCATTGTTCTCTACATTGTTCTTTTGTCAAATTGAATCAAGTCAATAAATTTTGAACATATTTCACATTTTTTAATTTGGTTTAGTTTGTGCCTTGCATCAATTAACCACATGGAACTTATGGATGTGGAACTGTATTTTGACATCTAAGCTCCTTCTTTCTGGTCATATTTTCACTTTTCATGCTTTGATTGCATTCAGCATTCTAAATGATTACATCTCTTGTTTGCATTATCCAGGGAACATGCTGACTTTCTTAGTAGGTTCAAAGCAAGCATTTGAAGTATCTTTGGCAGATGTATCACAAACGCAGCTCCAAGGAAAAAATGAGGTTGTCTTGGAGTTTCATGTTGATGACACAACTGGGGCGAATGAGGTTTGCTTCTTTTTTTTTTCCCCCCTTTTTTACATATTTCTCACAGGAACTACTTGCAATAGGCATCTCTCTCTCTCTCTCTCTCTCTCTCTCTCTCTCTCTCTCTCTCTCTCTCTCTCTCTCTCTCTCTCTCTCTCTCTCTCTCTCCACACACACACACACATATTTCTCTAGGGTCATGCACTGCTAAGAGATACCTCTCACAGATTGCATGAGAAGTAACTATTTTGCCAGTACATGGCACCCCCTATGACAAATCCAACCCTCCACGCTCACTAATGCCCAATGAATTAGAACTCACCCTAATTTGACAGTAACCTGAATTATCCTCACCTTTGGATTAAAATTTCACAAAAAATTTACCTAGGAAACCGTTAAATTGTAGGCCCCTAAATGAGTGGTTTTGATGATCTGATTGAGATGTTCTTTGCCCAAAATCATATCCACAATAAGACATGTCCATCAGACTATCCTCCCATGGTTCGCACGCATCCCAGTGGGCCTTACGAGGGCCTTAGAGTTTTACCTCATGCAATCCGTGAGAGGTACTTCTTAACAGAACATTATATACACACGCACACTCTCATCCCTTGTTAGCCTTTTTTTTTTTTGGCTATTCCCTATTCCTGTTTAAGTCCTTGAAAAGCTAAATGGTTCATGCTTGTAGTAATCTTTTTCATCACCTGCTGACAAATGTCAAAAAACAATTGTTGTAACATCCTTGGTGGTCATTATGTATGCTGCAAATCTTGCTTTGCCATGTTTAATATTTTACATCCTGTTTTGCTTTAATCTTTTCTCACAGGAATTGGGTTTTTTGTAATCAATTTTCGGTTGTGACCACAGAAAGATTCTTTGATGGAGTTAAGTTTCCACATTCCTAATTCCAATACACTATTTGTTGGCGATGAAACTCGTTCTCCAGCTCAGGTGAATTCTTAATTTGGTATGCTTATCTATCTGTCATTATGGTACTAACATTACTGTATTAACTTATATATTGCAAGGTTTTTCGAGACAAAATTATGTCTATGGCTGATGTTGGTCCTTCAGGTGAAGAAGCTGTTGTTATGTTTGAGGGTATTGCAATCCTTACGCCTAGGTATATACTGGATACTGCCTAATTGAGCTGTCTCTTTGGATGGATTTGTATTCTGACATCTTGAAAATCCCCTATGGAGCTGCATCTGGGACTAGAAATCTAACACATGAACTACCTTTCTTTTCAGAGGGCGGCATACTGTTGAACTTCATTTTTCATTCTTGAGACTACAAGGACAGGCTAATGATTTCAAAATTCAATATAGCAGCGTCGTTCGCCTTTTTCTACTGCCCAAGGTTCTCCCTCAGCTTTTTGAATGTCTAAGTTGATAGTGAATAGGACCTCTTAATCAACTTATTTCACATGATTCTCTCTCTCACGCGCGCGTGCACACACATTACGATTTCAATGGTAATAGTTCATCCTATTTTACAGTAATGTGCTTCAGATATGAAACTTTCATTGTTTTGAGTCTCACACTTGCATTTCATTATCATTGATGCAGTCTAATCAACCACATACATTAGTTGTTGTGACTCTTGACCCACCTATACGTAAAGGCCAGACTTTGTACCCACATATTGTTTTGCAGGTATCATTAGACAATCCTTTTGCCTCTGCGATTATATTATTTACTTTTGGTAGGCATACAGTATATCACATTTGATCTTCTGTCTTGTTAAGTTTGAAACAGATTATGTAGTTGAAAGTACTCTGACAATTAATGAAGAACTTTTGAATACAAAATACAAGGACAGGTTAGAAGCATCATATAAGGTAATGATTATTGCTTTCTCTCTCTCTCTCTCTCTCTCTCTCTCTCTCTCTCTCTCTCTCTCTCTCTCTCTCTCTCTCTCTCTCTCTCTCTCTCTCTCTCTCTCTCCCTCCCTCAATTTTTAAACTCTACGTGCTATTTAATCTCTGTGCAGATGGACCTCTGTCAATTAGCTGCAATCAGTTCTAGAATATTTGAAAGTTATATCTCTGCCTCTGGTGCATGTAATCATATCAGTTTAGCTGTAATTAGTTATAGAATAAATGAAGGTCTAATTGAGGCTATCTAATCAATTGTTGGAATTGAATGATAACTGTTCACTAGAATCGCCTTCTGAAGGATTGATCAGGAAATTTTGAAGGACTGAATCTGCATTTCCAAAGACTGACACAAAGAGAAAATAAATGATAAATGGCATAATTTAGTTCATTTTTTCTTGCATTCTTCCCTTAGGAGACATGATAACTTGAAGTTGATATCTGGCTAAATTCACATGCAAAATATAATGACACAATGTGTGCCTGTTTTTATTAGTATCTAAACTTCTATACAACAGAGAATCAATTGATTCACTTCTCCTGCTCTCATTGGATCATAAACGTTTGTTAAACGTTTCTAGGAAATGCGTTTTAAGTTTGTTTTTGAATTCATCGTGTCGGTGGCTTAGGTTTTAGATGGCGTAGAGCTCCGGTAGAATGTGTTTTTTTAGCTGTGCTCTGCCTTCTTCATTTCGTGTTTTTTCTTTTCGTTTTTGACATATCTTTATCAGTTTCTTAAGCTTCTGACCTTAAACTCGTGGGTTAGCCATTCCAGGGAGGAAAGAACAAAGACCAAAAAGAAAAAGGACTTGCATTATTGCTAAGTTTCGGTCCCTTGACAGTTAGCTGCCATTAATTTTCATTTAGTAATATGTTCGTTCTCATGCATGCAATTCATTGGACTTGGATTAATCTATGACCTTCAACATTATTGTGGCTTCTTGAGCGATTGATGTCTACTTGTCAAGCACTAATCATATTGCATTGATGGTTCATATGTGCGCATCACTTAGATTGAATTTTCTGTGTATCTTCAGGGGTTAATTCATGAAGTCTTCACTTCAATATTGCGTGGATTATCTGGTGCCAAAGTTACAAGGCCAGGAAAATTCCGTAGTTGTCAAGATGGCTATGCGGTAAAGTCTTCATTGAAAGCTGAAGATGGAGTTCTATATCCCCTTGAAAAGAGCTTTTTCTTTCTACCCAAGCCTCCTACTCTTATTCTTTATGAAGAGGTATCATTGTGTTTGGAAATGCACTCAGTAATTTTTTTAAAGCAATCGATATTGTGCTATTAACTTTTCCTGATATGATGACATAGAGTATATAGGGTGGATGCGTTGGTTGTGATGAACCTCATTTACTCAACTAAATTTCTTGTAGATTGATTATGTTGAGTTTGAGAGTCATGGTGCTAGAGTCAGCATGTCATCTCACTATTTTGATCTTCTTGTAAGACTGAAAAATGAGCAAGAACATCTGTTTCGTAATATCCAGAGGAATGAATATCATAACCTTTATGCTTTCATCAGGTGGGTGACACTGAAATTGAGCATTTTTAGCAAGAATGTTACTTCTGTCAATGTCCTAATAAAAGAGTATCCAACTTTGGCTCCTTGCAGTGGAAAGGGTTTGAAAATCATGAATCTTGCAGAAGGGCAGACTACAGATAGTGTTGCTGCTGTTCTCCAGAATGATGATGACGATGCTGTTGATCCACATCTTGAGAGAATAAAAAATGAAGCTGGCGGTGAGGAAAGTGATGAAGAGGTAGTGTTGCTCGCTGACTATTGTTTCTGTTCTTCACCTTGCATTGAGACCTTTTATCTTGACTTTTATTGATCGTCTCAATTTCTGTAGGATGAAGATTTTGTTGCAGAGAAGGATGATGGAGGATCACCTACCGATGATTCTGGAGAAGAGGAATCAGATGCCAGTGAAAGTGGAGATGACAAAGAAGTAATTTTGACTTCACTTTTCCCTTTTAAATCTTTGTCCTTAATGTTATATTGAAAATTTATAAATTCTGCATGGGACCAGACTGGGTCCATCCTAATTTGGGCTGGATCCAACTGAGAATTTTAGTCCATGAGCTGGGATTCGTCCTCAGGATTCATTCTCAATTGTTTGTCGAGGCTATCTCCATCTGAAGGCCTGACAAGATGTCTTCAATCTTCCTGGTACAATCTATCTAAACATATGTTCCCAGGCCCCGGCATCTGACTGCATGCCTTGACTTTCTGGGTCCAAATTCTCAGATAGAGAACCAGGTTTCATTCCATCTGCTTACTTCACTGGCCCAGACAAGCTTCCAGCTGCCAGCTGGTGAGCATGTGTGTGTGAGAGTGGGAGCAATTTATGGACATTCTCATTAATCGTCTTCTGCCCCTTTCAGAAGCCTGCGAAAAAAGAAGCGAAGAAAGAAGCTGCTCCTAAGTCATCTTCCTCTAAGAGAAAACCCAAGGATGGTGACGAAGATGGTTCAAAAAAGAGAAAACCCAAAAAGAAAAAGGATCCTAATGCACCTAAGAGAGCTATGTCCGGTTTCATGTTTTTCTCACAAACTGAGAGAGAAGTAAGTTGTTCTTTGGCACACAACACCAGATTTTGCTGCCTGCTAACATTAATCTGACTACAAAAGTTTATGCTGTTGCTAATCAATTTTAAAATTGAGAAATTTCATTGTACAGTGATACTATTTAACCAGTTCAGTGTTCTTTTTATTTAATTTTGCATATCAGTAATTTCGATCAAATTTTTGTATTCTAACCTTGGTGGGATCATTGGGCTTTCTTCCTATCTACTGAACCTTTTGTTCTCTCATTGTTTGTGTCCTACCTTAAAGTTTCATGACAACATTCAAGTTATTAACTTATTATGGCTGTATGCATGCAGAATCTAAAGAGAGACACTCCTGGATTGTCGTTTACTGATGTAGGAAGGGCTCTTGGAGAGAGGTGGAAGAAAATGACAGGCATGTGTCTTTTAACGTGCGCTTTTACTTTGATTTGCACCAGTGGTCATAGGACAATGGGACTAAAACACTACTAATTGTGCAAATGCATAAATATAGCCAACACGAGCAGATCCTCGGTAGAAACAGATGATGTATGCATTCATGTTTTTGCGGAGTTCTGCATATTTTCAAATGGTCATGGCTAGTGCAAGTTGACTATTTGTAGGTGTCCATTTGTATCTGATTGTCATTCTCCCTGTTGGATCATGCATAAGCATAATTATGATTACAGATAGTCTAATTTTTAAATCGTGCATGTTGCTTCTCTTTAGGTTTACATGGTTGCATATATGTCATCCATTTTGGAACACATATGCATAAACTAGATACAAGGTTTATATGGTGGAGTTTGTATATGTACTTGAACTATATAGATTGAGGGTGTATTTTTGGACAATTAATAACACACTCTGGATTTTGTAAATATATATATCCAATTGATGAAATTGGGTACTGTAAGAGAGGAATTTAGTGCATAACATATTCAACTTTTTAGGATTACTTTAGATAATTAAAAAAAAAAAAAAGCTTTGAAGTTTGAAGTATGGCTTTAGGATTGAAAGATGTAAGCAGAGGAACTATTGCCAACTGAGTGATAACTCAATTTCAAACAGTCAGTCTCCTGTGTCTGCTATTTCATTCATGAAGGGTCTCACTTTCTCATGCTTCTAAGTAGGTCTTCCATCCTTAAATTAAGTTTTGACTTGGTTGACCTCTGATTGGTGAACAATTGAACATCCAAGGAGCAGCACAGGGAATGACCCTTGTTGGCCTCATTGGAGGTCAGGACATTTAAGGGTATGTGAGGATTTGCTACCTTTGTTAGCAGAAGGGATCAAATAGTTCCATAGGAAAGTGTTGATTGGTTCAGAAAGCTATACATATCAGTTCTGAGGGCTTTTTTTTTTTCTTTTTTTTTTGCCACAAAAATATGGGGAAAAAAATCCAAAAATTGATAAATACTAGAAAATGTCATAGTTGGTGATTCTAGGTATTTATTGGACCCTCTATGCAAGTCCTTTATCACTGAATCTGTTAGGATTAGGGTTCAGTCGTTTCATTCCGATAGAGGTCAAAATTTATACATATAGACATCAATTTGACACAGCTTGAGTTAGTAGGTCCATTGGATTGTTAACCCTAAGGTTTTGATGATAATAACAATAGACAAAACGATATAATGGACTGGACACTGTGATTCTCACATTACCATTACAATTTTGATCATCCCCCCCACAAAACACTCCCCCCCCCCCCCCGCTTTTGCTGTGATCATACATATCAGCAATGACACGTGCATTGTGTTGCACAATAAGAGACGTCCTTGCACCACAGTAAACAAAACTACATCTGCAAGAACATGTTATCGATTCCTATCATAGTTTTTGACTTGCCCTAAAGTGTATACAGTCAGGTATCTGAATCATTCTGGGAGCTTGACTCTGGTTAACACTATGGGTCATTTTCAGTTTTTCACATACATTCTTGACCCTTTTTTTTTTGTGTGTGTGTGTACCTCTTTTTATTGTTTTATATGTTGCGTCTGCATGCAGCTGAGGAGAAAGAGCCATTTGAATCAATGGCCAGGGCTGATCAAAAGCGCTACAAAGAAGCCATGGCTGGTTATAAAAGTGGTCCAGCAAACATAGATTCAGGAAATGAATCAGATAGTAAGTAATGTGGCAGCACTAAAGTCTTGTCTGGCTTAATGTGCTAGTTTTTTTTTTCAATTGTGAATCTATTTATACCACTCATTCCTAAATTGTCCCCTTTTGATAAGTGAGAATATTTTCCAATCAAACCCCCATTTTCATTTGATTGCAATATTGCAATTATTTTGTTTCATTCCTGAGTGGCCCATATCGGTTGGAATTTGTAAGTTTGTTTAGAATTTATGGCATCTATTTAATAATGCAAGCACAATTATCTTTAATATTTGCAAACCTCTTTGTTTATATCCTTCTTACCAGGGGCGCGGGCAAGGCCAGCCTGGCCAGTTTTGGATCTTACAATTTAGCACTTGGTCGGGTCTGGTCTAATATTTGAACCTGTTTAATATTTGGGCTGGGGTTGAATTAAGTGATAGACGGCCTGAAGCTGAGCTCGGTCAGACTGAACAAGATTGGTCCAAACCATATTGTGTTCCTGCCTGGACCGAACAACTAAATGGGCGGCCTCAGACCTGAGGCGGGCCAATCTTGGGCCATGCACTTACGGCTGTGTCAGACTTCAGCCAGATATGTGCCTGTGTTTCTAATCTGGTCGGTCCTTGGATATGCCTCAGCCTGGACCGACCCAGCCGATCAGGACCCGCAGGCCCTGATCTTGGATCTCACTGCATCAATATCCCCACTTCTTAGGCAGGAATTAGTGGAAATGAAATCATCTTATGTGTCAAGAAATTGGAAATTATGAGGACGACTCATTCCTTCATGTTATCATATTCTTCACTGGATTCTGATGAAGAGCCCAGAATGGTTGATCAATAAGAATTCATATGGAACAGGAGGCTTGTGCATTTGCTGACCCTTCCGATGAAGAGCCCAGAAATGCACCTTTTTCACTCATCTGGTGCCATGAATGAGAGAGTAAGCACATGAAAACAACCCAGCTCAACTCGTCTTTATGCTTTACCTCCCTCCCCATGGCCCATGGGACAAGTAGTCACGAGTCAAGTGTTGATAACTCTATTCCCCAGAGGCTCATTTGCTGTTTCTCAATTGTTGGGGATGAAAATGGATCGCTCAATCCCAGGAGGATCTCAATTGAAAATCCTATGAAAATCCCAGGACTACTCATTTTCATAATTCGAGTCCGGTATGAAGTCTGCTTTTTGGAGCCAATAAAATCCCGGTCCAGTTTCAAGTCCATTTGTCATGCACATGAGGGCCTGCAAAACCGACGGGCCTGGTGATGTTGCTGACCTAAGATTTTCATTTAACGAGGGGTGTGCCTCAGATCCAAACAGGGAGTTGGGTTTGGGGAAATACTCGTGATCTTCATGTGGGTTTTTGGGGCGTATCCAAGATTTCATGTGGACTTTCGAAGCGGACCCAAAATTCTCGTATGGGTTTCGGAAGTGGATCCAGGTCCAACAGGGGCGACTGTCCCAAAAGCTTGTATGTAGTTCTGTCCCGACCTGGTGTCCACCTAGCCCACTCTATGATAAATATAATCCACTCTCACTGACTACTGTGAATTAACACTCGCTCAATTTGACCGTCATCCAAGTTTTGCAGGCCATTTGATTGAATGTATAGATGTTATATCCATTTTATTTTTAATTTAATGGATAGACTTTGGATAACTTTGAGACCCTCAAAAGTGTAAAATCTTCCATGGGATCCAAAGTATACCTCCCATGATCAGTCCATGGGCTGGACTGTTCGGATTCGGAGTGACTGCCTGGCCTTTATTCAAAATGACTCATATGAGTCCATCATTCAATCCTGTCCTAACACGTGTCACTGCGTTATCCCACGCCTTCTCCCAAATTAATAATTGCATATGTATATCTATGAACAACATTGAGGTGAGTGCTTGTTAGAAGGCTTTAAGAGATGAAAACGAGAGCTGAAATGAAAATCATAATTCCTTTTGTGGTGGACCATTTGCATGAGAGAGCGTGAGTGAAAGAGAAAGGAGCACCAATAATGATCTTGTCAGATATCTTAATAATTCAGTCTTAGTCCAGTTACAGGAGCATGAAGGAAGTTGGGTAGGGACTATTTTGTTACCCCTCAAGCCTTCCTTCCATTAATACCATTTTCCTATCCCAATCAATACATATCGTTGATCACATCCATTAGGATAGAAAGAAATATCTGTCCATCCATTGTATTAAGATCCATTTGAAGGTCTTTCAATTACCAGGTCATTGTGATTCCTAAACCACAGCTATTGGTAACAGTAAAACCTAATGACTGATTGATTGATAATTGGACCTTGCCAAAAGTTAAAAAAAAAAAGATTGGAAGGTAAGGATTTGCTTTCTATGAGCCCCCATGTAACATATACAGTAAGGGATTTGGTTTCATAAGATACAAGGTGAGCTATCATCTCTCATCAAATGTATTTATGGTCAATATTTTTCACCTTTAATCATTCACCCTTGACCTTTTTTTATGATCCTCTTCTTTTACAATTAAACCCTATAACTATAATAGGAGACAGACAAATGAGATCTAAACTATATCAAGTACTATAAAAAGAGTGAACATATGCCTTGCTCATTGATAGTTCTGACATGATCTTAGATTGTATAGCTTATAAGATAAGTAGACCTCATGTCAGATGAGAGAATCCTTGAATTAGGAAATTAGATCTTAATAAGTGAGGTAGCCCCGCCATTTAGGGTGAGAAAAGATGACTGCCAAATTCAAATCCTTAGCAGTCAAGTAAGAAGGACACCTCTTACCACATGATATTCATGTTAGATAGATATGGATTAGAAACATAGCAGATTCTCCAAGCACTTGATTATTATATACCTACAGGTGGGAAAACTAGGTGCTTCTTTTTCAGTCGAAAGAAGCACACTCATTCCATCTGGTTTAATTTTTTTGGGTCTGGAATGGAAAAGAAAGGGCCTACCAAACCAGAGATTGCTTTTCTTGGCAAAAGTATTAAAGCAAAAGTCGGGCCACTAACCAGTTAAGAACCAAGTAACATTACATCAAGTGCTTGTTGATGTGGACAGCTTCACTGACATTTCCCATGGGGTAGTGTTTAGAGCCATGAATGGAGATGTTATTCATGCCTTTAAATTTTTGTTTGTTCATGGATTGACGTGTCCTGTCCTCTTGCTACCAAATCCACTTATGAGAGTAAATTGTATATTTTAGTCATGCCTAGAATGCCGGTTGGTTAGACTAGTTTCCTGCTTCAACAGGTGAACCACCTACAGGGTTAGTTGGTTTCTTCCCCTTTTTTTTCTTCCCCCCCTTCTATTTCAAACCAAGGGAAAGTCTGCATTTTTATTTGTTCATTTATTTTTCTGAACTACGGAAAGGAATGTGGTGATTGATCTTCCAAAGTGCACCAACCTTCGTGATTGTATTTGAATAAGTTAACTACTCATATTCAAAAGAAAACACCTAATTATTTGTTGTTTACAGATGTGATAGTGTTAGTGGATGAATTAAGAGATGGTGTGAAAGATGGTTGAAAACTTTAAAATTCAAAGACTTTAAAATAAGTTGTATAAAGATAAAATATATGAATTGTAACTTCAATTTACATGTGCAAAAATGTGAGACTCTTATGAGAACTAAAGTTCGAGAGATACCATAAAAAGATTTATTCCAATACCTATATCGATAACTAGTAGAGTTGGAGAGGTTGAGGTAGATGTAGACTATAAAATAACAACAAGATAGTA